>JAQPPZ010003229.1:9180000-10380000 GCA_028583015.1 Wollemia nobilis
GTTTGATGAGCGATAGGATTAAGCCTAGAAATACTCCCTAAAGCTCCAAAATAAATGATATTAAAGTATTCGAATTCTAGAATGCTCTTTAAGTGTTATAAGCAAAGAAAATTTGAGAATTCCAACCTATATATTTGGACTTGTGAATGTAGGCAGTAAAATTTGTAAAAATTGACTACATTATTAACACTTCTAGGGGAGATTTTGCTTGTCAAAATTTTGAACCCAAATAGCATTATCCTTGGGGTACAGAGTCTTTTTCCAATCTAGTATCCTCTCCTTCTATTTTAGGGTCCATTTATTTCTTTGTGCTTGTCGTAGGATCCTGACCTTGCAGGCTTAAAAGCTACTTGATTACTTTCCATTCCTATTGCGTTGGGAACTAGAAAGTTTTAGCCTTTTCACAAATCAATGCTAAGGTATATTATTTTTTGTATGAAGAGGTTTTATAATTTTTCCTAATTCTACTCTTGTTAGGGTACCTAGGAATAGATATTTAGGGATATATTATTATATTGTATAAGGGTTGGCATGGGACACACATAACCCAAGGTTGATTATATTATAATATTATATTATATTAGTAGTAGGCTCCCCAAAGTAGAATGAGAAGATGAATATATAAAAGAAGATATATTTGTCATTATAATCATCATAGAGAATAATCATATGTAATCGTCTTTGCCCATGAAGTGGCTTATGGGACTTTGCCCTCCTTAAGTGGCTCTCTCATCTTAGGATATCTTATGGATTTATTCCTTCCTTAAGTATTACTATTGGTGTTTCCCTACCTTAAGGTTATTATCTATCTCTCTACCTTGGTATGAAGTGCAACCAACTTATTTTAAAAGTCGAAGAATTTTTCTTCATTTAAATTCTTTGGCTAATCTAAAAACTCAATTAGATATTCAGTTATCTTATCATAAATGATCTTTAGCTTATCAAAATAACATGAACATAAAATCATCAAAAGTATGTGATTCCATATCTAATGATTTAATTCCTTATTCTAAGGGTTTTGTTTCTAGTGCTAACTATTGAATTGAGAACCTCATATCCTTATCTAATTGTTTTCTCCCATTCAATAATTTCTATTATCATTCAAACTATTGTTGTCCTATTCCTAACTAAAGAAATCTATTAGCCAATGACCTTATTTAATGCATTGATGATGTTTTGGTCTAATTTTTCCTTATGAGCTATACTATTTTACATGGTACTAAATTCATCTCCTGCTTCTTTGGTAGTGATCCAACAATAATCAATAAATCCTACAATTAGAGACAAGGTCTTAGTAGCTTCAAAAATGTAGCCGTAGAGTCTCTTTTTTATTCTCTAGCATACATATATGGAAATTTTGGAGGCTTGTACTTGTTTGGTTGTGACAAGATCCTACTATAGGTTTTACATTTCTCTCTTTAGAGATTGATTTTTGGAAACCTTTTCCTATAATTGTGCAAGATTTGGGGTCTCAAGCTTTTTTTGTAGTTGTTGTACTTGATTTTCCAAGCCCTTTTTATGTGCCTTTGCTAATCACTCTTCCTTTTCTTTTTCTTTGTGGTATTTTTCCATTGTTCAAATTCCTTTAGTGTACAACATGTCAACTAATGTGTGTGCCAACTGAGCCTTATCTCCTATTAAGACTTTATTTTTATCTATAGTATGCATGGCAATTTGATAGTCAACTTTAGTCAATTAATAAGTTATCTTAGACATAGTAGGGGTCATGGTTGTAAAAACAAACTATTTTTACTTAGGGTACAACATAGTCAATACTCTTGTTGGAGTTACCTCTAACTCTATCTTTTGCTTTTCTTTTAGAAATCCAAGCTTGCACACTGGCTTGTACTTATCGGAACTAATTTTGAATAGTTGATATCAAGAGATTTGTGGAGGAATGCAATAGAGGATGGAGGGTCTAAAATGCATCATAGATATGAGAGGGATAGGTTGAATAGCTTTGGAGAATGAGGGATTTTGAGAGGCATCTAAATTCTAGGAAGTGGGTGGAGTTGGAGAAGTGGGTGAAAGTGACCCACAAGATTTCTCTAGTGATAGAGGTTAATGATACAAAGAAGGTGGTAAGAGCAAGGAGAAGAATGAGGAGAAGACAGTGGTAGAGACAACATACCTGATTCTTGCACGATGGCTCCCAATTGTTATCTATCTCTTAGAGGTGTCATCACCTTGGTTTATTTACCTTTAGACTCTTTTACTTTAGAGGGTACCTTCGCATTTTTGCCTTGTTGCCTCTTTTTGGCTACTTTTTATGGGATTTTAGGACCTCCAAGACTAGGACTTTCATGGGAAAGGTTCGAGAATATCCATGCCTAATTCGGCTTTACCTCTATCAAGTGGTTCTTGTTGAGGATTTATTTATTTGGATGTTGTTGGATCTAGGTCATTACATGTGTATCTCATTTTATCTATGATTCCAATGACTACAGTATATATTTACTCTTATTGCTCTTCAAGTGTAGGTGATGGTGTAGCCCATTGCTAGTCTGAAATGGCTACATATAGAACTTATTGCTCGCTTGATGTTGTGACCTCTAAATCTTACTCTATTTATTCTAAGAAGATGGCATCTTCTTCATAATATTCTTCCAAAGCATCCGGATCCTCAAAATTAGTTCTTACTTCATCTAGATTTCCCTCATCATATTTTTCTTTAAATTTTTTATCATTTTTTGTACCAAATCAGATGTTTTGTGTGCATGATTCATAATGGCATGTCCACCACTCTAGGATATTTTTGTAAATCCATTTCTTGTCTACCATTGTATTTCTTCTATTTTCTTTGAGCACATAACTTTTGGTGTGCTCAGGGCCATAGTCACGTATCTTTTTACAAACTTTCCTCCATGTAGGATGATTATCTTCTTTTTCTCGACTCTATTTCTTCCACAAATATCTCTTTTTCTACTAGATTTCTATTATTTTATATATCCAACCTTGGATTATGCTCAAATGCAGGAGGCATTTTGTTCAAGTCAATGAGGTGGTTCTTTAGAATACCTTTTGAGTCATAATTCCACCTAGCTAGAAATACTTTAAGCTTCATGTTTAGGAGCCTTTGCTTCAGCAACTCAACTAATTTCTAGGACTTGAGACTAATCAGCCTATAATAAAAAGGTAAGTTACATAAAGAGACTTTGTTCACTCCACCATCGAGGTTTGCATCGATATAATATATCTTACAGCAAAAATCTTGACCAAAAATCTAGTTTATTGCAAAATGAGGAAGCAAAATTGGCTTCATGGCAAAGCTATACACTCTTATTATGGTACCTTTTGGTATAAAATACCTATCTATAATTTTTGCACTAGCCATTTGTGGGTGATATTTTGCTTCCATCGTCAACCAAGGAATCCATATCTTTATGCATGACAACACGAGACCAAGGAAATCTATTGAAATCATAGAAAGAATCGGATACCGAGAGAGCTGACTTCTAGTCTACTATAGATAAAATTCTTTCATCATCATTTCTATTTTTAATTTAAAAATCCAAGAATATGTCTAATTTTAAATAAACAAAAATCCATACTAAGTAGGACAAATATCAAAAAACTTCTCCTTGACAAAACTCTATAAGTTTTACATGCATTCAGTCATTGAGGAATTTGACCCAATCAAAATAAATAAGGTTTTGGAGATTATTGATGGCATAGGCCATGGATATTTGGTAGTTATTTATTATTTTATCTATTTCTAGACCAAAAATAGTAGCTAACATATTCTTGAATATAGGGATGAAAATTAGTTATAGGATTTGGAATTCTAGGAAGACTATTTATATTTTTTGCTAACTACTTCTTAGCCATGACACTACTTTATTGGTGTAAAAAGTATCTTGGATTTCTTGGTCAAATACTTTTGGTACAAAATATGGAATATTTCTTGAAAAGGTATTTGTAAATATTTTAAGAAAAATAGAGAAGAGTACTTGGCCATTAGCATCCCTTATAGTCTACAATTTTGGGTCGTAATATTCAGCTATTATTGCAACCAACTCCGAGTAGGTATGCACTCTTCTAGGCATGAATTATCCCAAGAATAAGTGTCAAACACATCTAGTTTTATGACCCTTTAACAATTTTATGATATTTTTCTTTGTTGTGCTCCTCAAATGCTTTACTTTACCAATCAGGATGGGGTCAAAAAAATTTCTAAACGGTCAACTAACTTCTCAAATTCCATGGCCATTGTCACAAAGCTTTGAAATAAGGGAAGTAGGTAACTGCTCTTGGCTTATTTTCACCAAATTACTAAGGGTTTGAATACTTTGAATAAATTTGGTGGGTGCCTTTTATAAGCATTTGCTAATTGTTTGTTCCATAAGAATATTAATGTGTGCATGCTTTGCATCATAATTCAAATGTTTTTTGTTGTAACTTGATTTTTTTTCCCAAATATTTGGTTTGTGTGAGTACCTCAATCTAATTTTCACTTTATTATCATTGTCTTATTTAGCCAATAACCATCTAACAACCTAGTTTCTATTTATAATCAGCTCTATCTCTCTCTCATAGAGGAATTATTTACAATATAGTACAAGGTTTGGTATGCTTTTCACACCATATGATTCAAATATTATCCACTTAACAAAATTGACAATGTCTAGACCAAAGTGATCCAAAATTCGTATGCTTATATGTATTTGGTCTTCTACAAGTAATAAGTTCCTTCTCTGGTGTCAATTATTCTATCAAATTTATCTAGTGAGAACTCATCTTCAATTTGCAAATCCTTTGTTAGCTACTCAAGATATTTTGAATCCTCTTCAATCATCTCTTCAAGGTATTTTGCGTTATCTTCATCTAAATTGATGTTATCCTCCTCCATATTTTCAATGTGGTAAGGTTTGGTGTCTCTATATAGATCTATACTTTTATCCCATTGTGAGAAATCACCATGTACATGTAATCAAGGGATAAGTATCCTCCAATATTAGTAGTGAACTCCCTTGAAATGCATAGTATGAAAAGAGGAGGGAGATCAACCACTATTATCTATTGGATCATAGTGGCTTTTAGAATCTTATGTAGCACCATTAGCACATCTTCGATAGCTCTTACCATCCAAACAAGGGTCCCATCTAACTGAAGCATGCCAAAACTAGTCCATGTATATTCCATATCCATTGCATTAAAAATAGCCTTTGGCATGACTATTGTGGTTGCTATAGAGTCTACCATGTAGTTATGCACAATTCAACCCTCCATATGCAAAGACATATAGATGGGCAGCGGCTTATTTTTTTCCATATTGGGAGTTTACAAATCTTGATCTAGGTTAAAGTTTGGGAAGATAGATCTACTTGATGTATTCTTAAGGGTTGCCTTGAGCATATTGATCTATCTAAGAATCATCAAAGCATTATACATGTTGGATATTGGGGGAATCTTCTTTAGATATTCAATAATATTGTATCCATATGCTTCCAATAGCTTTTCCTCCTTTTGGACTAGTTCCTCAAATATTTTTTATATTTTTGTATGGCCTCTTGCCTTTGTTTCCTCATTTCTAAAGGGTATCGCAACTTTGTCATCACTTTCTCCCTAGATTTTTCTTGATTGACCTTAGGTACTTCCTATGGATTTGACTACTTTTTAGGTTGTCCCTTTTATGGTTGATTTGAAGCCTTTGGGATACCAACCTTCCAAGGATCTGCCAAGAGAGGTCTCTTCTTAGATCTAGTCAATACATGAACAACATCATAAGTTTGAGGCTCCTAATCCATGAGACTCAAATTTAGATTTATCAGCATGGAGACTAGCCCTTTTGATTGAATTTTAGTCTTTTGAGACATAGCTAGCTAGCATTGGTATTGATAGACTATGTAGGTGTCAACATTATGTGAATAATTTCAAGCCAAACACTAATAGTCTTCCTAGGCTATAGATGTCTCTCCCTCTTGGCTTTCAGTAATAGCAATTTGCTTTTTGACAACATTGCTAGTTAAGGCACATCGATCCCTTGCGATGTAAGGGATTCTTCTTTATGGGTATCCTTCATATCTTCTTTCAGCATTTTTCCATTCCATGGCAATGATCTTGTTTATTAGGTTTTTGATTACTACCTTTAGCTCCCACATCTTTGTTGATTTTTTTGATTTTGAGGTAGGCAGAGACTACATTATGATAGTTAGGGCAACGAGTTGAGGGGATGCCCTGGGTGCAGACAAAGCAGCTAGTGAAGGGGTTGAAGGAGCCAAAAGTAAAGCTTATTTTTTATGTTATGGAATCTTTAAAAAGTATGGCATCACAATATTTTAGGGTAGCTTTCCAAATGAGATGAGTGCATTCTCTACTACAATAGTAACTTGGAAGATTTGTGGAAATCTCATCTCATTGGACTATCAAATATATAAGATTATATCTAGAGAAAAAATTTGGAGGTAGTAAATGTAAGTAGGGGATTGATAAGGTCTCACCTCTTAAGGGATTCTCCTCCAATTCTTATTGAATCAAATATTAAAATCCATGATATTCTCTTGAGGATGTCCCTATATGAAGGTAAACTACATGAGGAGCATGAAGGAATCCCCTAGATCATTAAATTCCAATATAAATGGTTAAACTAGCTCAACCCATGTGTTTATGTTTCCTTATTTCAAAGAGTGATACCATGCTAGCAACTTCCCTATGAAACATAAGGCTAATAGTCGGATCGTTACATCTTCATGGATGATATTATGAATGGTAGCTAAATCAGCTATATCTTGGTAGTATTCATAGGTCATTTTCTTGCTACTATCATAAGAGTGAAAAATATTTTAATGTGACTTATGGGATATCATGCAAATATAGGAGTTTGAGGGCTTCAACATTGTTCTAGCCAAGGTATATTTATTCAACCATAGTTCTAAGAAGGGATATAGTGGGTGGTTCTAGAGATATGGCCTACAAAGGATTTGGGCTTTGGATAAAGGGAATCTGGATAGGTGAAATTGATTTACCTTTATTGGATTTTTTTTAAGGTTAATAGCTAGAAAAACTACCTAAGTTCTTTTAGCTTCTTGGATTTCTATCTTGTGATCATACAATTTTGGGGTTTTATCTTCCAGTGAATTTATCAATTTGCTCTTGGGTTCTTGAAAGTGGAGTCCCTAGGAGAATAAATTACTTATTAACTAATGATACCAAGATCTTTATCATAATCTTGATAATTTGTCTTCTAATTAGGCGATTGTTTTGCTCCATCCCACCAATGATTCTTCGTAAGGTAAACCAAATTGATTTGGTCCCATCGAGCATACCAAAATTATTGATTACTCAATATGCTTAGGTATGGAATGTGCACCTTGGACCAAGGTCAAGATTGGATGACTCAGAGTTGCTTTTGAATTAGCCTCTAGAGAAGGGCGACTCCTTGTCTAAATCTTGTTATGTGCAAATAAAAAAAAGGGATAGAGTTGAGAGAGAGAGAGAAGGTAGAGAGAAAGAGATAGGATTATAAAGAAATATATTGAATGTGGTCGAGGCTTTAGCTAATAGCATTATTTTCAACTACATGAGCATCGAATACCCAATACAAGCATAACCTAATAGACTATTCAATCCAAACTATGAAGAAATGCATTAAGCACAACTATTACAATATTCAATATTTTAAGCACTCCAAACAAAGGAATTCCAAATAGCATCAAGCCTAATAGAAAATACCTTAGTTACTCAATATATCAAATAGCTTCAACCCTAATTAAAGCATACATAAAAATATTGAAAGTGCAAATTATCACAAAAATTAACAATTCTTCATACTCCAATTGAGGTAAGTCAAACAACTCTTTATTGCATTAGAATAGCATAAATATACATCCTATGATAGGAAAACATTGAAACATCTGATCCTTTATAGTGAGAGTTATTCCCTTATTTATAGCTTTTGCTATGTTCAAATAAAGCTAAACAATCTGTACAATCATGAGCAAAAATAGATCTTGCATGCGCAAGTAGCACCACTTGGCATATTCAACATACCTCTTGTCAACCCTTGAGTAGTTATGATATATGGAATCTTTAGTAATGCTTCATTAAAGTGGTTGTTGCTTTCCTGCTCTAACAACTAATATGTGGTCTAATTGCTTTTTTTTAGCATTGGATGTCTTTTATGCTAAGTTCCTCTAGTCTAGGATGTTGTTGCTACCTTTTTTGCCTTTCATACTACTTTTCTCGCTTAGCATGGTCATGCTAAATATTTTGAATGTGGACATCATCTTTATTATTAAATGCTTTAGTTTGGGATAGTGCTCTTTTCAACCTGCCCTCCAGATTGCTTTTATGCTTGATGCAAGCCTTTTATCATGTTGGAACCTTTTGGAGGCTAAGTTGACTTCAACACTTAAGAGTTTTGGCTTGCTAACTTCTAAAATAAATACTCTCTACTCTGTAAGCTTTTGCACTGTACCAAATATTTTGAAGTGCTTGGATGACGTCAACATAAAAAAATTTGGCTTGTTGAGTCAATCTATAAAAAATAATTGCGATAAAAGGCTTAAGCTTGGAAATAATCCCTAAGCTCTGGAAGAAAGAATCTTCGAGTATTCTTAGTTTGGAAGGCTCTTTAAGATTTAGAAACAAAGAAAATTTGATAAGTGTAGCCTATATGTTTGGACTTGTGAATGTAAGCAAGGAAATTTGCAAAAAAATTGACATGTCCCAATGCAAAGTCGTTTATTATAAAAATATGGTAATAAACATTATAAATTTTTTATTTTTTAAATGCTTTGAATAATAACAATATGTTGTGAATGTATTAAGAGGGTTGTAGCACAATTTTATTCTATATATTTGCACCCCTAAAATTTTTCCATTACCTTCATAATAACTTTTAGTCATAGAGTTTGCACTTAACAAGGGAAACTCAATCCTCACCACCCTCAATAGATAATGCTTTTAAATTCAACCCTAACACATCCAAATAAAAATCGACTTTCACTTAACATATGTAAATTTCCTTATGATGTTAATATTTTAGCATTTTATATTAGAAAAGCAAATTGAAATGGGATTATAAAAGTGCTTGTCTTAATGTTATCCATACATCTTCCTATCAAAAGTTGATTTCTTGATCCTATCTTTATAGAATTTGATATAACATCACATAGTGATCTTCCATATATTAACTATGATACATAGCCTTAGTCAAGTCTACATTGCATAGCCTTGGGTATCCATACCTAGAAGCTAATTCCTTTACACCATAAGCATATCATAGTATCTCCTATAGTTAGGATGTCAAATCATCGTTCCTTTTAGGCCTACTAGATCTATATTGATAGGCTAATTTTATATGGCTTTTGATAAATACCTCAAGTATCTCTAATAGGTACATAAATAGGGGTATCCAAGATGATATCTACAAAGCCTATCCATGATCCAAGTAACAAGAGCCTTGAGATGCTTTTTTAAGCTTTCACATTTATTTTATTCTCATTTTCATGAAGATGGAGGTATTTACCTTCTAGATATGCTTAGCACATTTCAATTTTGAATATAGGACCATCAGTTTTCAATTATCTTATAGTTTGTGTATCTTGTTAGCATAATTCAAGGTATGCTCTTACTAGCTCCACATTAAGACAAACACTAGTTTCATCAAGTATAAGATATTTATCAAAAATTGCTCCTTGGAAAAATAAAATGATAATAAATTTATATTTACATGTTCTCCTTGGTATGAAACTAGGGAGACATTCATGTTTTCTCTTTAGATACATCAATTTGTCTATAACTTCATGTCATATGAGGTCCATAGATACTTGATACTTTTCTTTTAGGATGTGTATGAATAATAACACTAAAATAAATTTTATCAATTAATCACTTTGATTCAAAACAATGGGAAGAAGAAAACCTTATAATAGGTCCATAGTCCTTATAAAGAGATCTATAAAGCACAACATAGTATAGTAGTATTTGATTATCTTGATTTGTTCCAATTGCTTATGAAATGATATTATTTTTTATAATAATTGGTTTGTCTGCTTTTTTATAATTAGTTATATGAGATTCAAATAATTCCACCCAGAATATTTCATGACCATATTGCCATTTTATTTCTATAGTAGTATTATAAATGCCCGAGTTTTTATAAAGACATAAAAAATTATGTGAATGAAAAGTTCAGAAGTGGAATGTGGAAAAATGCAAGCAGGAAAAGACAATACCAAACGTATGACCACAAGGAAAAAGTGTATATAGGTGCTGAAATCAAGTGGAAGGAAAAAATACTCATTGCTCAGATAAGGACTGGCTCTCATAGGCTTAGATGTGAAACGGGGAGATGGACAACGTCCAAAGAACAATGGGAAGAAAGGATATGTACTCTATGCAGCACAGGGGCAGTAGAGACAGAGGAACACTTCATCTATAAATGCTCAAGTTTTTCAGATATCCATGACAAATACAAAGAAACACTTGGAAATGATTTTATGACAGATTTATTTGAAAACAGTAAAATAAAAAAAGTTGGGGAATTGCTAACACAAATCAGCAGGAGAAGGAACAACCTTCTCAAAGATATTAAAGACCATATGATATGATTTGAGTAATTGTATTTCCATATTTGAGGTTCCATAAACCATATTTAGATCTCGCAAACGTAATAAAATCTTTCATTTCATTTCATAATGACATCGATAGAAATTAAAGCATGTTGGATTAAATTTAAGCTAAATATTTTTAACGAGCAAATTTCGAACCTTGTTATATTTTATCTATTTAATTGAATTCTGTGTACAATCTGCGCTTCCTTTCATATTTAACCTTTAATATATTCAAATTTTTATCATTAAAACTATTTATATTGTACTTATTAATACTTTTTATATATTACTTCACATTATATTATATTTTTTTATTAGAACATGGTTCAATTTTAATTAATTTTAAGTATTGTTAATATCATTATGGTTATCTTCGCAAGGCAATTTTGAAGTTAGGTACTAAGAGGAACTTAAGTATTCTTTGAGGCTCAACTGCAACTACAAGGCTACTAGTGACTAAGTTATTATAGAATTTATTTTTTTTCAGTGAGTTTATATATATATGAAAGGTTTTAGCCCCTTCATATTAAATGGGTTTGAACCTTAGATCTCTTAAAAAAATTAAAGTCTTTACCACTGTAATAAGCTTGTAATTATTCTCCATCCTTTCACACGAGGAACAATTCTAATTAATAAATGAATAATGTAAATCATATGTCTAATGTTTTTGGTTAATTTTTTTAAAACAAATTAACTCTTTTTATATATTGTATTGTGGTTTGAATTTAAGTTTTTTTTAAACAAACTTAAAACCTCAAAACCTTAATCATTAATTGTGGTGACGTATTAATGTTTCAAACATTAAAATGAAGATATCGAGTTTTTAAGGGTTAGTGGATTTCTAACCAAGCACTTACTCAGAAAAAAACCTAGGTTCAAAATTTAGGGTATGCTTGTTGCAAAAGTAGTAGTCTGCTCTGGATCCTGTGAGTACGTACCAAACCAAACGACCACGGTATGAATCCCGAATGATCGGTGGTCCTCTTTACGTTAGGTTATAAAATAACGAGGTGTATAGGCTTATTCGTACGAATCCTTAGCAAACAATGGTCCTCTTCACGTTGAGATATAAAATAACAGTGTATAAGTTTATTGGGGGTAGCCCCTGTGGTTTGACCACTGCACTTAGTAGTTATTAAAAATAGTGTGAATGTAACCAACTCCCCTATGTATCCAAAAGAATAACAAAAAATAAATAACAACTTTAGTTGAAAAAAGAGTGTAGTGGTTAGGGTTTTGGCTTTTTTTTTTTTAAGGTTAAAGTTTTAAATTATGGTTTATTAAAAAGGATAAGATTTGAACACTGCACTTAACAATTACTAAAAATAGTGTGGATGTAACCTACTCCCCTACGTATTCAAAAAATAACGATGTAACCAACTCCCCTATATATCCAAAAAAAATAAGGGAAGATAACAACCAATTTTAGTTCATAAAAAGAGTGTAGTGGTTAGGGTTTTGGTTTTTTTTTTAAGGTTAAAGGTTTAAATTATTGTTTATTCAAAAAGGGATAAGATATATGGGAGCGGACAACCAAGTGTTTGCCAATTAAATACCCTAATAGACTTCATTCAACCCAACTAATGATTAGGATTTATAATGATTAAAAAAAAACTTTAGAGCCTTGGAGGGCTAGGTGGATTGGTAAGTGGTTGTTTGGTCAGGCACTTATCAAGAAGACATCTAGGTTTAAACCTCGGTGGCAATTTGTTTGTAAAGGTAGTAGTCTCATCTGAATCTTCTAAATGCATGTCACATCAACAATGACAATAGAAATCCTTGACGATGCAAATCCTCAGCAACCGATGAAGTAAGAATCCTTGATGATATGAATCCTGAACAACCGATGGTCCCCTTCACGTCGGATCAACAATAACGAAGTGGAATAACCTATGGTCCCCTTTACACCCATCGGGTCAACAATAACGAGTTGACCAACAATAACGAAGTGGATAACCTATGGTCCCCTTCACACCCATCGGATCAACAATAACGAGTTGACCAACTCTCCTATGTAACCAAAAAAATTTAACTTTTGAAAATGGTGGCATGGTCATGGCTTACCACAATGACATATGGTCCCCTTCACACTCATCGAGTCAACAATAACGAGTTGGAATAACCTATGGTCCCCTTCACACCCATCGGGTCAACAATAACGAGTTGACCAACAATAACGAAGTGGAATAACCTATGGTCCCCTTCACACCCACCAGGTCAACAATAATGAGTTGACCAATTCTCCTATGTAACCAAAACATTTTAACTTTAGAAAATGGTGACATGGTCATGGCTTACCACAATGACCTGTGGTAAAGGTTTTTTTTAATTTAGTGAAAAACTCCTTGCGGGGCCTTCTTGGTCTGAGAAACCATGACCAGAGGTTTTACACCGTCAAAATCACCTAGGAGTCATGTCCAGTCATATCAACATTATCAAGTGGATTTTGGGTACCCAATGTGCATTTGGTAGGGTGAAGATTCGAACCAAGGACCTTCTTTGGAGGATTTTCTTACCCTCTCCAACTCACCTACAACACGTGGTAAAGTTAAGAAAGAATTTTTTTTGTGAACCTAAATGTCATGTGATTAAAATGTAAGCCTGATTTCAATTTTTCATCATTTTTAATGTTTGCTAAATGTTAGATCATGAGAGATAAATTTTATAAAAAAATATTATTTACATTTGATTTTAAAAAATAATTTATTATATTAACTTTTATTTGTTGGTAAGGAGAGTGTAATGGTTAGGGTTTTGTTTTGTTTTTTTGGTTTTTTTGGGAAGGTTTAGGTTTTAAATCAAGGTTACCAAAGGGATAGGCCAAAGGAATACGTTGAGTTTGTGCCCTAGAGAGTGGGGGTCCATTAAATTTTTTTTTTTTCGTTAAAATCTATAGAAACAACATATAAAAAAATTTTATGTATTAAAAAAAAAATTAAAAATTCTTAAATTCTTAATAATAATTTAATAAAAAAATTAATAATGATTATTACATTGATGAAAATTATGGTGTATGGTGCATTAACAAAGAGCTAGACACATAAAAGTTTTGTTAAATTAACAACTATTCAAGTAAAAGATTTTGAATTGAGATATTAACATCATTTCATTTAATATATGAAATATATATTTTTAATTAAATGATAATTAAAATAATAATAAATAATATTAACGAATATAAAATATTTAATATATGGATTAAATAATTAAAATAAGAAATTTTATATTATACATTAAGTGTTAATTTTATAGTAAAATTGTGATATTTAAAAATAAGAGTTGAAGTTATATATATATAAAAATAGGTGTCAAGTTTTAAAAATATTTTTTAATAAGCTTCCAATGAGGGTCTTGGTCTCCTCATATTCAATGGGGTTTGAACCATGGACCTCTTAAAGAGAAGTTAAAGCTCTTACTATTGCAATAAGCTTGCACCTTTTAACAAGTCTTAAAAATATTATATTCATGATTATATGGTATTTTTTAATGGGTTACATGGAATTGAAACAATCCTTACCCATATTAAGTTATGACCATATAACGATATTACATCAACTTGACTATTATGTATATATGGTTCGATAAGATTTGAACTTAGATGTAAAAAAAAAAAATAACTAATCGAAATAATATCATTTAATAATATATAAAAATGTATTACGAATTCAAATTCATTCTTAAATTCTTTTTGTAATATTAATCTTAACATTTAACCTGAAAACTTTGAAGCAAATAATAAATAAATAAATAAAATTACTTTATAACTCAAAGTAAATGAGACAAGGGCTTGCATCTTTAAATCTGCCACTCAATTCTCAAAAGATCTTTTTTTTTAATTTTAAACACACTCACACATAAGTCAAGGTTATGCGAGTGTGTTTAAAAAAAAAAAATAGCTCATAGAATGGCAGGCTTTAAGATGCAAACCTTTATTCTCAGTAATATAGGATTTTACCTCTATTAACATTGAAACGCAACATATATGTGAAAGGTAGTTGACTAAATTCCTTACTTCCATTAAATTAACCCTATACTTTTTAAACCCAATCATTATGATATCCTTTCTACATTAATACATCTTTTATCTCTTCTACTTTAAATTTATCAATGATAACACACTTATCCAACTCAAGTATAACTAATTGCATCAACGTGTGCTTGGTTGGCATTATTACACAAACAAATAAAGTGGGAGTGTGAGAGGTTACCTTTTCGACTGCTACTACTGCTGTTGTTATTATTATTATTGTGATTGATGATGAGTGATTCATTTAGTCACCACTGCCATTGAGTGATGAGAGAGAAAAGATGATACAACCAGGCAGAGGCAGCGCCAGTTCCAGTGCGTGACAGTGTGACATGCACGTGAAGGGCGATAATGCTCTCTCTATGTTGTCATTGGTTACGTCATCTTCTTTGGCAGAAAGGAGGTGTTTGTGTTTTTTATATGAAAAGAAATTGGTAATATCATAAGATTGTCTTCATAAATTTTAGTTTATTGACAAGATCTATAAATCTTAGTAACACGTAAACAGAACCATGTACCCCTATAATTTAGTCTATCTTCATCCAGTCTATCTTCATATTGTGTTTTTTTATTTTTCTTCTTTCATTCAGGGTGCCAATTGTTTCTCATCTGCATCATTCCAACCTTACATCTGAGCACTTGACTTTACACAACTTGAATGGTTTTTAATTAGAATTGGTTTAGGGTTCAAATTTGGAGGATGGATAGTATATCATATGATTTATGTGTTTTAGTAGTATTTATAATTTTGGGTAGAAGGTTTAAATATATTTGGGATGGATTGGAATTAAGTTGACATATAGTCTAACAAGGTTCAAATCTAAGTTATCTTTTGAAAGTCTAGGTGTTTATTCGTATCATTTAATTATTTACTTGTCTTTAGTTGTAGGAACCTGTGTAAGTAGTATAAAGTATTTCTAATTATTTAAATTAAATATTGTTTAATTATGAATGACCATGTACTTGTTTTTAATAATTTGTTGATGGTATAGAGTCTCTTTTTCACAAAAGCACAATTCAAAAATTTAAGCATAAATAACTTAATTGTTTTTTAGTTTTAAATAGTTTTTATCATCACTTTCATGGAAATATCAAAACATTACATTTGTTATACGATTAATTAAACAATATCTAACTTACCTTTCTCTTAAAAATATTTTTCATTTTCTTAAAATTATGTTTCTTTTATCAACTCTTCATATCATTTTTATAAAAGGTAGAATTTTTCGTGGTGCTTTGTCTTGTAAAATTTGAATTTTGTCAAGATGAAGATCACCACAATTAGCTATGTTCTTTATGTATAGATATGCTAAAATTTTCAAGATACTACCTCCCATAATAGTTGATGGACATTAAAAAATAGTGTTATTATTGATTCAATCCTTAAATGATAATATTAATAAATAAATTTCCCTTGATTAAGTATTCATCCATTGATTTTCAATAATAATTTAAGTCCCTGTAAAAGGTGCCTTAACATCTACATAGTTACTAGTTGAAGTGCTATATTACTATTGAGTAAGTAGAATTTTTCCTTCGTTCTCTTTTAGCTTTCCCTAAATTTTCTTTTAAAGCACCTTCAAAATTAATCTTAAATAAACTTAAATTTTGGACAATTTCCCTAAATGTAGAACCTTCCTGTTAACTTATATAAACTCTTCAATGTTAACTTGATTGTCACAAATAACACTTGTATGTATATTCAAATATTAAAACAAAGATGCTAGTGTCTCCTTTCCTACACATGAGACTTCTCATCATGTGCACCATGACTGAAAACATTCTACAAGAGAGAATAACATAATTTTAAATTTGAATATGATTTGGAGATTCATGTATGAAAATTCTATTATTTATTTAAGTTCACCAATTCATAAAATATTTTAATAATACTTATTTATTTTTATTTTTCTAGTAAGTTATATGTGGCTTCTATTGGAACCATTTTCATCAAAATACCAAAATATAACATTTGTTATCCGTTCAATTAAACCATATCGGAGAATATGCGTAGAGACGTTTTCCGCAGGACTGCCCAAACTGCCGAACTCGTTTTGGCCATATCTCACTCATCCGAACTCGGATTGAGCTAAAATTTTGAGGGTAGATGCCTGAAAAACCCTAGAACGTCTCCACCAATTTTCATATCATTTGGAGCAACACAGATCCTAGCGCATCCATATGTGTGAACGATATATTTGGCAAGCGGCTATGCGAGGGTTTCATCCGGGTTGAGTGCAAGCGGCTCCGGAGGTTGGTTTTAGGGCCTTCGGGCCCTAGCGGCCAATATTTTTGTGGTTTATGCTCAATATTTTAGCAGGAAATGTTGCAGGGGATACAAGATGGGTTAGAAATTTTTCTTTCAACGGATCATACTCTGAACTTGAGTGACAACGGCTTCCAATTTGCTGCACAAAAGAAAAGTGAAAACCATACCTTTCCACGGCGTCTAGGGCAAGGATTAAAGAGACCACGAAATAAGTTTCAAGCGAGTTGATCAAAAAATGGCTCATATCTCAAGTGAATCCGGTGCTAAGGTGCACCCACAAAATAATTCTACTGTGAAAACCCCTATCAAGGGTAAGAATTTTGAAGACTCGGTCCCAAAAATAAATTTTAGGGATGCCCTTCGTGGTGGACAGCCTCAGCCCAATGCTAATATCAATATTAGGGCTTCTCATAAACCTCTAAGAATGCCTAAGATTGATCCCAGGAAAACGGAGTCGGGATGTCTTAAAGCGGTGATGGAACTCCTATTGTTAAGCTTGATATGGGTAACATTAAGACTGGCATTGAAGATTTGGAAAAAAGAGGACTAATTTGTCGGTTCGTGGGTTTTCGTCCGAGTCTATCTGCTTTCAAAGTCTGGGCTGCAAAAAGCTGGAAAACTAAAGGTGAGTTACAAATCTCTATTTATCCAAATGGTTATTTTCTTGTTTTATTTGCTAACAATGAAGATAGAGAGAAAACTTTTCAAGGGGGTCCTTGGTTTTTTGGAAGGGCGGGGCTTTTCATGAAGCCCTGGCATACTAAATTTAAAGCCGAAGAAGAGATGCCTTCTATAGCTCCCGTGTGGGTTAGACTCTTTGGCCTCCCTATTGAATTTTGGAATCCTACTATTTTTTCTTCAATTGGAAACTCTTTAGGAACTTTTATGATGATTGTTGATTGTACTCAAAATTTTGAACATATTATTTATGCTCGAATTTGTGTTTTAATGGATTTTGACAAACCCCTACCTAAAAAGATCACATTACAATTTGGGGAAGACACTTGGGAGCAAGTAGTGGACTATGAGAACATTCCTTTTCGTTGTAGAATTTGCCATGAATATGGTCATTTGGCCAGTGCTTGCCCAAATAAAATTCTTGATCAAAAGAAAGAAGATATAAACTCAGCAGGTTTCCAAATACCTAAGAAGAAGAACACTCAGAAAAACCAGTAATGAAGGATCAATCAAAGTCATTTGCTAATATGTTTGAAATCCTTTCCACAAATGATGTCCCAAGTGAGGAAGAGGAAATAATGGAAACTGAAATCTTAGAAACACAATTTAAATATGAAGGAAAGAACTCGAGAGACAAACCAACAAATCAAAGGTTTTCAACGAGAAAAAAAAGGAGAAAATTTACACAAGAAAAACAATATTTCAAATGTCAAAACTTCAAATAATGCAAGTCCCAATATAGACTCCATTGAACCATCTAGTAAAATTTTGGTTGTGTATGAGCATTCTTCAAGGTTAGAAGCCATCTCAGATTCAATTGGAATAAGTCAAGAAACAAGGGAAAAAAAATTGAAGATGGATTCTAATCAAAAAGTAGGTCGCAAGACCAATCAATATCATATGGTAAAAGAAGGTGAAAAGCTTGTAGAGGAAGGTAAGATTAATGCCCTTCCCAACATTTTTAGCCCTGGTATTAATGAAGATCATCACTTGGAATATTAGAGGACTCAAAGGGAGTCTTTCAAAACAAAATGAAATTAGAAGAATGATTCGAATAAATCATCCACATCTTGTTTTCCTTCAAGAAACAAAGATGTCAATGGAGGATATGGACTTAATTGCCTGTAAAATTTGGCCAGTTGGAAAAGTGGTTTCCCTCAGTTCCCAAGGGACTTCGGGTGGCATTGCTTGTCTTTGGGACCCAAAAGAGGTAGTTATTCACCATATGGTTGGCAGTTGGGGTTTGTTGGCTATAGCTATTCAAAGTAGACATTCCAACCAGATTATGCTCTGCATTACTTGTTTATGCCCCGACTTCTTTGGAGGAAAAAAGAAGACAGGTGGAAGGATATTACTCATATTATCTCTCATTTTCCTAAAGCTTGGATCTTGATCGGAGGAGATTTCAATACCATCCTCTCTCTGGATGAGAAAAGGGGGGAAATAGAAATTTGGACAAAAGTACTTACCTCATGAGCGAATATATTGCAAACCTCCATCTTGTGGATATCCAACCGAGATAATGGCCTTATGACTTGGTCTAACGGAAGGCAAGGCTTAGCTTGTATAATGGAGAGATTGGATAGGTTTTTGCTCTCTGAAAATTTCTTAATCCATGGTCACATTCCTAAAGTGAAGACTCTTAATAATGTTGGTTCGGATCATTGGCCGATCATGGTGGAAATGTGGAAAACCAATGTGAGTTTCTCTCCTTTTCGTTTTCAATTAATGTGGCTTAGAGACATTTCCTTCGAGACCTCGTGTGCAACAATGGTGGAAGGAAGGTAAACCTAGGCATGGGACTAAGATGTTCTGTTTTGCCAAAATACTGCAATACATTAAATCCAAAATCAAGACTTGGAGCTGGAAAGAGTTTGGGGATGTTCATAAAAAAAAACATGAAGTTATTGCTCATCTTGAAAATTTGAATCAGAAAATCCGTTTAGATGGCCTCACGAGAGAAGAGAAGTGCAGATGAAATTAAACTCACAACTCGGTTAGAGGAATGGGAAAAAGAGAAGAAATCTTATGGAAGCAAAAATCTAGAATTCAATGGCTCAAAGAAGGAGATCGAAACACAAATTTCTTCCACAAATCTCTTCTAGCTCGAAGATCTCACAACTTTATTTCTTCCTTAAAATCAGATTTTGGAGATGTTGTTTATACTTGGGATGGCATGAACTCTATTGTTGTTGATTACTTTTCCAATATTTTTACTGCTACTCCTCTTGACTCAACTTCACAACAAAATGTTCTTCAAGCAATCCCTTCTCTTATCACTTCGAGGAGAACTCTATTTTGACTGCTCCTGTTACTATCAATGAGCTTCAACAAGTAGTTTTTAAAATGCAAAAAGGGAAAACCCCAGGTCCTGATGGTTTTCCTATTGAGTTCTACCAAGAGTTACGGGATATCCTTCATGTTGATTTATTAGAGGTGGTGGAAGAAGCCGGGAAATCCAAAGAAATTTTGAAGGTTATCAATAAAACTTATATTACTCTTGTTCCAAAAGCTCAAGAGGTTGATCATATCTCAGCTTTTAGACCTATTGCTTTATGTAATGTTCTTCTCAAAATTATTACTAAAATCATGGCGAGAAAGGTTGAAGCCTCTTTTGCATAAGATTATTTCCCCGAGCAAGGGGGATATGTGGAAGGACGTCAAATAGTAGATGAGATAGTTCTTGCTCGGGAAGCCATCCATTCCATGGATATGCAAAATTCTCCTTCTATGTTCATCCGGTTAGACTTATCCAAAGCTTATGACAGAGTGGATTGGCACTTCCTTATCAAAGTTTTGAGGCAATTTGGTTTCTCTAAGGATTGGATGGATTGGATTATGGGATGTATCTCTTCGAGTTTCCTACTTAGTTCTTATCAATGGCAGGCCTTCTCGGTCTTTCCCGGCTTCCAGAGGTATTAGGCAAGGTGACCCGCTATCCCCTTATTTATTCATCATTCTTGTTGAATGCTTGGGTAGGACTATAACCAAAAAGAGGGAAAACAAAACTCTTGAGGGAGTTACCATTGCTCATGGAGCTAGACCTATCTCTCATCTTCAATTTGTGGATGACTCTACCCTTTTAGGTAAAGCTACAGTTAAGGAAGCTTCTAATATTAAGCAAATCATTAGCTGTTTTTCTAAGGCTCTCTGGCGAGTTGATCAATGAAGAAAAATCTAAAGTTATTTTCTTTCATTGCTCTGTCTTGGATAAATTAAGATATAAGAAGACCTCTCTTCCAATCACTTATTTAGGTATTCCCATAAATATTAAAAGGCAAAAAAATAAAGATTGGAATTGGTTGTTGGACAAAGTCAAGAAGAAAATTGGAAAGTGGACCAACAAGTGGCTTTCTTCTGGGGTAGAATCACCTTGGTAAAATCAGTCCTTCAAGCTATTCCTATTTATGTTTCTTCCGTTTTGAATATCCCAAAGGTTGTTCTTCGAGAATTGGATCAAATCGAGTCATCGTTTCCTTTGGAGTGGTACTAAGGAGAAAAGAAAATGGGCCTTGGTGAAATGGGATACTTTATGTCTTCCTAAGAGTGAAGGGGGGTTAGGATTTCGGTCTTCAATTAATAACAACAAAGCTTTAGCTGCTAAATTATATTGGAGGATGTTGCATAACCCCAATGCTCTTTGGGCCAATAATCTCCGTGCTAAATATGCTTGAGAACAAAAGTCCTGAAGACCTTGTTCGCTATCAACTTCCTACCAAAGGTTCTCCCATTTTAGCAGTTCTTAAGACTGGTGAGGATTTGATAAAGAAAAAATTATTTTGGATCATTCATAATGGTCAACATGCAAATTTTTGGATAGATTCTTGGGATGGTCACAAGCCTTTGATAACTCGGTTTCCCGATTGGAGGCCTTGGATGGAGGAGCTTCACCGAGCTAATTGGATAAAGGTGGCTAATTACTGTCGGTACCATACTTGGTAATTCAAAGGTTGGTAGATATTGGATCCCTATTGAGGACTGGCCTATTCAAATCCCAGAAAGGCAAAGACAAGATATCCAAGGCATCCTTCATATGAGATCCCTCTCTTGGTCCCATGAAAAAGATTGTTTTGGATGGAACAACACTACTAAGGGTGAGTATTCGGTTGCTCAAGGTTATTTGACCTTATGCCATAATAATCCCAACCATTCTTCGACATATTTTCTCAATTGTGGGCTCAAAAGCTCTGGCCTAAGGTGAGGTTCTTTAATTGGATTTTATTGCATCGTAGGGTTCTTATTGGTGAGCAACTTATGAAGCGTGGTTTTCATGGCCCTTTTAGATGTGAAATGTGTGAAAAGAATGTAGAAAATATCAACCATATTTTTATTGAGTGTACTTTAGCCTCCGAGCTATGGAGGAGAATGGCAACTTTACTTGGCTTACAGTGGTCCAATTTTTTCACTTTTGAACGACTTTGGAGGGATTGGCCTAATCAAGAGGGTGTTGATCATTTTATTAGGCAGTTAGTTTGGATGGGTTCTACCATTCTTCTTTGGAATATTTGGAATGAAAGGAACAACCAAATTTTTAATCAAGATAGGAAGGATATTCACTATATTTGGCAAAAGACCATAGCCAACTTAGTTGAATCGGTCCATCAACTCCTTAATCACCCCCAAAACTCCCACCAAAGATGGGATCAAGTGATGCAAAGATTGAAGATTAAACCTTCTAAGGGCAACCAACTTAAAGGGAATGTGAGTATTAGTAAGATGGATAGGACTAGAAATTGGCAACCTCCTCCTAAGGATTTTGGAAAAGTCAATCTCGATGGAGCCTCTAGAGGGAACCCTGGAAAAGCCGATGTGGGAGGAATTGGTAGACTTTCAGATGGCTCCCTGGTTTTTACTTTTGCTTGAGAATTTGGGTATTCTTTCCAATAACCTTCTTGAGGGGTATGGTATCCTTAGAGGCCTTGAGGAGGCTACTAAGGTTGGATGGGAAAAGGTGTTAGTTGAGTCGACTCTCAACTTATGATTAATCTCTTGAAGACTCCTTCTAAGAATCATAAGGTGGATTGGAGAATAAAAAGAATTATTGAGAAGATTCGAGTTAATCCAGGATGGGATTTTTGAAAGTTGATTACAATCATGTGGTCGAGAGATCAAAACAAGAGTGTTGATGCTTTAGCTAATTGGGCTTTGGACAAAGGTGATCTTACTTGTTATGGCCACCCTCCTATATGGTGGGCTTCTCGAATTAGGGAAGCTCTTCTTTCTATCATTTCTTTGGATGGCTCCAGTTCTGAAGGTACCTAGTTTCTTCTTGTTTTTTTTTTTTTTTCTCTTTGGTTCATTCAGTTTTTTAGTTCCCTAGCTCATTCTATTCTTTATTTTGTTTCCTCTGTTGATTCTTGCATTAATAGTCTTCTGGTCTAGATAGGTCATTGTTTTGTTCATTTTTTTTTCTTTTGTCTTCTTTGTTTAGTTTTTTAAGGTGGGTGGGTTCTTTTGTTTTGTTTTGTTTTTGTGTTCTTTGTGTTGTTTTTTGTTGTTCTTGTGTTTCTGTTGTTTTTTTTTTTTTTTTTATGTTTTTTGTTATTGTTCTTGTGTTTTTTTTCGTTCTTGTTCTTGGGTTTCTCTTTGTTTGTGTTATTTCATTTTTTTATGTGTGAGTGTTTTCTATGTTTTTTATTTTTGTTTATTGTCTGTTGTTGGTTGTTTTTATTTTTATTTTATTTTTTAGGTTTTGGTTGTGTTTATTTTTCATGTTTTTTTGGGTTATGTCTTTGTAGTGTGTTGTTGTTTTTGTCTTGTTTGTGTTTTGTTATGTGGTTCTTGTGTTTTTCTATGTGGTTTGTGTTGTGGTTTCTTTTATCTTATTGTGCGTGTTTGGTTGTGCTTTTGGTTTTGACACACTCAAGGAGCATGTTTTTTATTTTATTTTATTATTTTTGTTGTTATTTACTTTTTTTAATTTGGTTTTGTGTGTTTGTTTGCTCCTTGAGTATGTCAAAGGTGGTAGGCCAGGTCCGAGTCCTGGGCATTTTTGGCGGAATGGATACCCCTGCCTCCTTGGGTCTTACCCGAAAGTGGCATCCCTTTTGGGATGTTTTCCACAAATAAAAAAAAAATTAAACCATATCCCGCATGCATTTTTATCACAACTATTTTTAGTTCTTTTTCTATCAAATATATTATTCATCTTTCTTAAAGTGCTATGTTTCCAAAATCAACCCCTTAACATTATTTTCATTAAGAGATAAAGTCTCACTTGGACAGTAACCTTCTATAATTTAAATTTCACCAAGATAAAGATCAACACGACAATTGACTAAATTATCTTCTAGTCAATTTCCTTCTCTATAAATATGCTCACACTTCCAAGAGATTAACTCTAAGAATAGATGGTGAAAGTCAAAAATAATACTATATTTTATCAATTCCCCATGCATTTTTGTTGATAGCATAAATGATAATTTGAGAATCCCTAGTCCTAAGGGGGACAGTGCAACGGTTCGAGCTTTGGCTCTTCTTCGATATGTCCAAAGTTCAAACCGGTGTGTGTGGTTGTGTGCTAAATTCCCTATTGATAAGCTCAAATATCTCCTTTATGAGAGGTCATGGTGGGAGGGGAATGCCCAGCCCTGAGCATCTATTGTAGGCATTTTTCACACTAACCAAATCTATAAAAAGAAATTGTGAATCCTCCTCAATTGAAATATATTTCCATCCTTTTTTAGTTACAATTTCAATCCCCGTAAGAAGTGTTTTAGCCTTTGCATAGTTGTTTGTTGAAGTTCCATATGATTCTAAATAAGTGAGAAGAATTTTGCCTTCATTATTTCAAAAACACCACCTCCATCGACTTTTCCCATATTTTCTTTAGAAGCACCATCAAAATTAATTTTGATAAACCTAATTTTTGGACATTTCTATTTTACCCTAAATCAAAGTAGATCCTTTGTTTTAATGCCATTATAGTAGATGACTCTTCCATGTATGTTCAAATCTTGCAACCAAGTTGTTACCACCTCTTTTTCTACACCTGAGACTCCCATAATGAGCACCATATTTGTAGATATTATGACTATGGTTCAAAACTTGAGAATAATTTTTAAAAGTTATATTATTACTTCTAATCTTGAAATTCCAACAAATAATACCATTGACCAATCCTCCACAAAATACAAAATGCTTTAGCTTTGAAATAATTAATTCAACATTTCATCAACTCTTTCAATGTTGATGGAGCCACCCAATATATTCTCATATTTTAAATAAAATAACACCGAATGGTGTAAGAAAAGGGATAATGAAGAAGTAAATGGACTAATGTTTCTAAATCCTTCTCACACAAGGCACATTTGAAAGTTCTATGATGTCCCCTTCTTTGTAGGCTCTCTCCTATAAGAATATTACTTTGAAATGCTAAAAAAATGAATGTTGAGGCTTTAGGGAGAGTTTATAGTGGCCAACCATTATTTGAAGGAAAATATGGTTGTGGAGCCTAATTCGCTCTCTAATTTGAAGGCCTTGTTTTCATCCGCACTTGGACCCACTCCACAAAGGGGGGTGTAGAGGGGCAACGCCCCCTACTTGTGTCGTCGTCCCCCATGATGGGGTTTCGTGGGTAACGCCCTCGAATCCAAAAATAGATGTTTTTCTCTATGTAAATCTGAACCATTTATTATTAGGTCACAAATCAAACGACAGATTTTAGACAGGTTTTTTACCCTAAAATTGTAATGTTTTTTTATAAATGGATGATGTATGGCAGTTGAATGTATTATAATGCACAGTGTGCATAATTGTAATTGACGACGATAGAGCGAAGAGGAAGTTAATTTGTTGTAGGTTGTATCCCTTCACGGTTTTCAAGATAAAATAAAAGGCCTGGTTATTTTCTTCGTGGACGTAGCCCACATTGGGTGAACCACGTAAATATGTATCTCATGTATTGCTTTATTCTTATGCATTTTATTTCCACATTTATTTATTGCTCGTGTTTCATTATTTAATTCTAACAAAAAATCTTTGGGAGTAGGAAATTTTGATTGCTCTAAATCCTCATATCCCAACTTGATTGAATATTCACTATCTTTTGGTATATTTCAAATCAATTCATCCTTTCATGTAAAAATCAACAAATATAACTCTTGAAGCATCATTTGAAGTTCATCTAGAATTTGTTTGAGTCTCTCCTTCAACCAGGTTACTAATTGAAATCCATGATCTAAAGTTATTGCTCATATTAATATAATATTTGTCATTTGGATCTTTACATGTTAGGCATGCTTGAGCCAGTGGTTGCCATTTTGAGTTAGAGATAAGAGGATAAGGCTTCAACCAAGTAGAAGACCAAAATTTTGCATATTCCCCTCATTGATAGACCATCTAATATATTTCTTGATCAATTAAAAACTATTTGATATAAAGTTCCATGTTGACAATCCTTTGGTTAGGGTTATTTTTCTAAATAATTTCATCGCATATAGAGAAACTATATATTTCTAAAGTAATGTTTTTGTCGATTCTTTTCTTGATCTTTATAATCTCCACCCAAGGTTTGACCCTAAGGTCAAACTCATAAGTCTATAATTTTGGAAGTCTGCTCCTCTAACATTCTTCCTTTGCAAACCCTATCCCACTTACAAAGAGGAAACCTAATTTTTTCCTTTCATCCATTCCAAAGAAATTCTCTTTGAATTTTATCCAATTATGATACTATACCTATTAGAAATCTTGAAAGCAATATCATATAAATAGATATTGATTACAATTTAGTCTTTATGATGTGTAGCATTCCTACCATGGTTAATAAGTCACCTTTCCAACCTACCAAGCAAGCATTCATTCTATCCAAACAAGAGACCCTTATGAGACAAAGAAATACCCAAGTAGATTGATGGAATTTTTTTAATTTTAAACCCTAAAATATCCACAATAATATGTTGTAAATCTAGGGCAATTTTAAGTAAAAAAAAAATTGATTTTATAATATCAACCAACTATCTAGTTGCCTTCACATAGCATGATAATATGATTTAAACTTCATGGCCTCACTACTAGAGGGATGGCCCAAAAGAAAAGTATCACTAACAAATTGGATATAATATTAGAAGGGACCATTTTTGCAATCTAAAACCTTTAATTTTTTGTTCTATTTTTGCCTTTGAGAAATCTCTCCCTAATGCCTCCACAAGAATAATGAATATATAAGAAGATAGTGGATCACCTTGGCAACGTCCACAAGATGAATTAAAATAACCAACAGGAGAACCATTGATCAAAATAGAATCTTTTACAGTGCTATAACAACTTTTAATCCATATATTCTTTCAAAAAACTTGTATTCTCCATTCTAGGGGGGTTGACCCCTAAGGGGCCTGGCAAATGGTCTAGTTCTTTAACGGCAAATAAATCTTAAAGTTGAAGGAGCGTGGAAGGCTGGAGGCTGAAGGAGCGTGGAAGGCTGGAGGCTGAAGGAGCATGGAAGGCTAGAGGTTGAAGGAGCGTGGAAGGCTAGAGGTTGAAGGAGTGTGGAAGGTTAGAGACTAAAGGAGCATGGAAGGCTGAGACTAAAGGAGCATGGAAGGCTGAATGATGAGTTGATATTTGGAGTGTCAAGGTTGAAGGAGAGTGGAAGGCTAGGTTATCTGAAGGAGCATGTAAGGTTGAACTTATTGAAGGAGCTATAAAAAAGGCTAGGATGTTGGATGGAAGGCTAGGATGGCTGAAGGAATGTGGAAGGCTAATAGGGTTGAAGTAGAGTGGAAGGCTAGGTCGATTGAAGGAACTACAATGGAGGCTGGGATGCTAAGTGGAAGGTTGGAAAGGCTGAAGGAGTGTGGAAGGCTACTTATAATGAGAAAAATAAAATTGCAAAGTGCGAAGGATTAGGGTTTTTTCTTAAAAAATATCTCATATTTTAGGAGCCATATCTTTGTGAAGAGTTATTTGATTCAGTTGATTCTTGGACCAACTTGTGCAAAATTTGAATATCTTTAAAATGAGTGGTCATATGCAAAAATTTGAGCAATATTAAGGGAGATACAACCTTGTGAATTCAACCATTCAAAACAAGGGCAGTGATGATTTTTCAAGTCACAAAAAACAAAATTGCAAAGTGCAAAGGATTAGGATTTTTTTTAAAAAACATCTCATCTTTTAGGAGCCATATCTTTACGAAGAGTTATCCAATTCAGTTGATTCTTGAACTAACTTGTGCAGAATTTGAATAGCTTTAAAATGAGTGGTCATATGAAAAAATTTGAGCAATATTGAGGGAGATACAACCTTGTGAAGTCAATCATTCAAAATAAGGGCAGTGACAATTTTTCAAGTCATAAAAAATGATATTGTAAATATTTTCCAAGGAGGGTTCAAACGATGGGAAGAGCAATGAAGGGTTATGACTCTAACAAGGAAGGAAACTAGAAATTTATATTTGGTAAAGTGAACTATGATAGTGCTATGTTTTGGAAATATTACTCTACTAAGATGCAAGGCATAGATAGTAGAGGTGATTGTGAATGTTGCTATAGAAAAATGTCAAGAAAGATGCTAAATTTTGGAGTAATTGTATTCATACATAAATTTGAAAAGATCCTAAAAATGAAAATCAAGAATTCAGACATTTTATAGGTTTTCAGATATAGCATCTCAATTGAGATGAGAAGTGTATCTATTTGTAAACTCTCAAGCTCTAAATAAGAGAGACGTAATTTATCAAGGGTGGGGGACCCGAGTACAACCCCTTATTATCAAACAAAAAAACAACATTTAATCCATTGACAACAACTGTAATAAAAACCAAAAAAATTTGAGAATATCATATAGAAAACTCTAGAAACCTATCATATGCTTTGTTCATATCTAGTTTCACATGCCTAACTAGTTTTCCCATGGAAAGAAGAGAATGTAGGTCTTCTTATGTAATGATTACACCATCAAGAACTTATTTACCACAAACAAAAACACATTGTTCCTTTGAGATAACCCAATCTAGAATACCTTTCAATTTGTTTACGATAATTTTTTAAATGATCTTATAAATCATATTACAAAGGCTTATGGAAGAAATATTTTGTCTCCTCTGTCTTGGGAACTATTGTAAAAAAAATGGCATTGATCTCACTTAATGTAGCCTTCCTTTTTTGGGCCTCTTAAACTACAACCAACACATCGATCTTCAATAAATCCCAAAAAAAATAAAAGAAAATTGTAGTAAATACATCGAGGCCATGTGTCTTATTGGATGAAAGTAGCAAACTGCTTTATTAGCTCCTCTATAGATATCTTCGTCATCAAGATTTTATTTTATCCTTGTGTGATAATTGATGGAATATTTTATGAGAGCTTATCTTATGCCTCCTTATCTTGCCCAATTTCTGATAAATTATTTTTGAAATAATTAGTTGTTTCCTTCCTTATATCTTCTTCCTCCTCAATATTTCTTCCATGTGGAGTAAAAATATTTTTGATGTGATGAACAATATATATATATATATATATATATATATATATATATATATATATATATATATATATATATATATATTATATATATCATGAATTTGTTTTGTATTTCTATCTCCTTCCTTGAACCATTTCTTCCTATATTTTTAGAATGAATATGACTCATTTTTCAATGCATTATGATAATTAGAAAGTAATTGTTTTTCTTTCACATAAGAATCCAAATACATTCCATTTTTTTCAATGAGTTTAAAAATATTTTTATGAGAGGTCATGGTCCCCTTATACTGAGTGGGTTTTGAACCTTGGACATCTCAAAGATAAGCCAAAGCCCTTACCACTATAGTAAGCTTACAGCTTTAATGAGTTTACACATGTATTTATGAGGGGTTCCCATCCCCTCATACTGAGTGGGGTTTGAACCTTGAACCTCCCAAAGAGAGGCCAAAGTCGTTACCACTGAAGTGGACTTGCAACTATTCATCCAAATGCATTCCATCGATTTCTACCATCTCTTAAATTTATTAAGCTTAGATTCAATTTTTTATTTTCTTAAAAAATGCAACCAAAATATTTGACATTTCAAATATTCATTTGATCCTTTAAATATGTCATCTTTTGAACAAACCTCTATATTTATGATGCTTCATAATTTGCTTAATATCACCATAACATAACCATCTAGAAGAAATGGAGGTCTTGAAGCCATATAGACCAGAAGAAAAATGACTTTGGATGAACATTATTGGGTAAATCACAAGTCAAAAGAATGGTTTTGAGATTCGATCTTGCTCACAATAAAATACTTAAAGAGAATGTATACTCTATTTGCAACCATGTGTTGGTAACAAGAATCTATCCAATATTTCTACCATATGAGTTTACCCAATGCATCTATTATTCCATGTATATTGAAAACTTGAATGACAAAAATTTAAAAGGCCATTTGAATTGACAAATAAAGCAAACTCTTGCATTTATTTAGACCATCCTAGAGTACCAACCTTATTTTCCAAATGAGATAGAACTATGTTGAAATTACCCTCAAGAATCCATAGATCATAATTATGAATCATCATTGTGTTTGACAAAAATATGTTAAGGTCCTAACATATTTAACGAGAAGTACTATAGTTGGAGCATATACATTTATAATCCCAACTTTTATGTTTTCCTCTATCCTCCAAAATATTCCAACAACCTAATTACTTTTTGCTTATAATAATTATCCATACCATTTATATTTGTTATGTATTGTTGCAACATCATTTGAAGCTCCTATAGAAGAAACTGGTAAAAATCACCTATCTTCCAAATTTTTTTAAAAACATCCTTACATTCCTCCCTACTTAATTTTATTTCTTGCATTAAAACAAACTTGAGACTATAACAACATATTAATTTCTTGAAAAACTCTTTTTTTAGTGGTCTTATTCATACCCCTAATATTTCATTATATCATTTTCATCATCATTACTTTTTATTTCTTAGTGGGCTTAGCCCAACTTCTTGTTAATACCTATGATATTTTTATTTGGCTTTACAAATGGATATCCCTTTGAGTTTGTTTTCTCTTTGTTCATGTTTTGATGGCCTTCCTCTCCTTTTTCTATTCCCACCAACACTTCATCTTCATCAATATCTTCTATTTTTTCATATTATTCATAATGAGACTTATCTTCTAAAGATTTCCTAAAAATATAAATTGCAAGGAGTAGCCTCATAAACACATTTTTATTTATGTTGCCCCCAAAACCCTAAAGTACATAGATGATCCTCCATAGTCATTACTTTCTTATGTTATAATGGGAACCCTAAGTTTCCTTGGGTATCCTCCATATGATTTTCTTTATTGTGCTACTCCTGAAACCCTAAAGTGTAACAGATACACTCTATACTACTATTTTTATTGCAAGGAAAATATTTTATGCTACTTGATAAAAATGAAAACTATTTACCTAGATTAACCTTGACCTCCTTCACCTTCTTTGCTTTAAAAATTTTCTTCTCATCTTCCTTTGCTTTAAAATTTGCCTCCCTATCTTCATTTGCTTTAAAATTTGTCTTCTCATATTCCTTCACATCTTTAACTCCTTTTGTATTTGAACTTGCGCATTGCAATTTCTCATCCTTTGTGTCTTCTTTTTTCTAATGGTTTATTCAAGTGAACTATAATAAATTTGTCATTTGATGATGTAGAGGGTTTTTCTTTCCACTTTATTAGAAGCAGAAAATCCTTGATTTGATCTAGCTTCTATGATATAATCTCCTTGTTTCATATTGAAGCTCGCTTCATGCCCAAAATTTTCCATCTCTTTCTCCATCATTTTCACTTTGCACTTTCTTTTCATGTGTTCGGTCTTATGACATTTGCGACATCGAATACAATCTTTTTCAAATCCATGTGATGCTCCTATTCTCTTGATTCAAATTTAATCCTAATGGATTATGGTAATTTCATAATATCCATAACAACACATATTCGAGTGTATATAGCATACCTTCTATTCTTATTAGTTGGTTCCTCCTTGATAAACTCATCTAGAGTATTACCAATATTCTTCAAAAATTCCTTAGTGTTGAGTTGATAAGCAAGTCAAAAAATCCAAATCCATACCAAAAGCCTTTTAATAGTCTCTGTCTCCACAAAAAAATTCTATAAGGCATCTTTACCCCTAAACCAAGGGCCACCATCCATTATTTTATCTCATATTTTTGAATTGGAGAAGATAATGAGGAAAACCCCATTCATAAAAAAATCATGGAGTAATTGAATTCAATCGCCACTTCCATTTGATCTAATTTTAAATCTAAAAAAAACTTGCCAATATCCATATAACTTATATATTATCCCTCTAGTTTTAAGAACCATTATATCATGCTCGATCATCTCATCCTTGATAATTATTTTTGGTGTAGTATCTTCCACCTAGATAGGTTTTTCATAGATTCAATCTTCCTCTTACTGCTAACTAGGGCATCCTTACTTCTAATAAGGACTTTCAAAAATGGCTTTCTTGCCATGTTAACTAAATTTTCTTCATATGAATCCCTTAGTTTTTAGTTTCTTCTAAGATGTGGAACAAGAAGTAACACTGACTCTTTACACTTTACTTCTTGCTTCCTGCTCATGCCTCTTCCTCTCTCGAATCGTTAATAGTATTTATTTATATAATGTATAATTTTATATTTATAATAAATGATTTGTAAAAGTTATATAAATATTTGTTATTTCATGTTTGGATATATATTGTTTAATCTCACATTTTAGTAATTTATTGAACTTAAATTCTCAAATCTATATGACTACTGTAAATGTCTTTAGAATATAAAAAAGTTGTAGCTTTATTTTTATTTTTTATATGTTTAGTTCTAAAATAATTGTTATATATGTAAAGGTTTGTTATTAAATTAGATATGTAAACCTAAAATTACAAATGTATCCGCTCATGTAGAGGAGTTGGAGAGCAAGCGGGTAGTTAAAACTCTCTAGTTATCGAGAGGCCCAGGTTCAAATCTCTCCCCTCACATGTTGCGGATATATTATATATAAAAGGTTCCTCATCAAAAAAAAAAAAAAAATTACAAATGTATGTAAAACTGTATTATTATATTGTATATTGTTATAAGATAATTAAGATAAACATAATTGTTTTCAATCTTCTATTTTATTTGAGTTACACATTTTTATGTGTTTTATTAGTTCTTCGTGCGATTAGGATAATTAAGATAAACATAATTGTTTTCAATCTTCTATTTTATTTGAGTTACACATTTTATGTGTTTTATTAGTTCTTCGTGCGATTTAGGGTATATCCATCTACTATGTTTCTTTGTTTTTTTTTTTTTTAAATGATTAACCGTTGAAAATTGAAAGTGTTTCTTTTAAAATAATATTAGTTACACATTTTATGTGTTTTATTAGTTCTTCGTGCGATTTAGGGCATATCCATCTACTATGTTTTTTTTTTTTTAATAATAATAATTAACCGTTGAAAATTGAAAGTGTTTCTTTTAAAATAATATTATTTTAATAAATATTAACTTTGATAAGAATATGTGTTTCTATTTTACTCTATTTTTAGGTGATGATTCTCTATCAATTTGCTTATAACTTAGATAGTTATTGAAATCTTTTTGTAATTTTTATTTATCGACGGATAAATAAAACTTAGATGCCAAAAGAGTTTATCTGGGTTAAGATTAGTTTCTTCATGTTTATCTAATAAATAATTATGCTTTTAAACTTTACCTTTAATAGGTCTTAATCTTGTCTCACTAAGAAAGAGAGGATAAGGTACTTATATAAAGAGATTTGTGATAAATTACTTCTATTTTTTTTGTAAAGAGATTTGTGATAAATTACTTCTATTTTTTTTGCAAAGTTACTTCAAGAGTCTCAAGATAGGATATCACCTTATATTTTAAGGTCATATAAGACGATATGTATATGAAGGCTACACTATAAGATTTTTTTTTTTTTTTAATTTTGAACACTTTTTCAGAGTAAAGAAGGCCTTTCTATTTACTCTTTTACAATGTTAATATTTCAATACATATTATGATTAAATTCAATGCTTGAATATCTATAAAATTAGAGTTATTAAATCAAGTGATTGTCAATTACTTATGCTCAAATCATAAGCTTTCTTATAGAAACATCATTTTATCTTCATAAAAGAGGTGTTTTTACTATTTTATAAATGTGTTTTATTGGATTAAAATAATTCATAGTTGTATTACATTATAATTGTATTATCACATTATATTAATAATTATTCTTATATCACCCACTAAGATTTGAACTATATCTTTATTTTAAAAAACATGTTTTTGTTAGTTGAAACTCATGCCATTTGATGGGTAGTTTATTATTACTATGAAATTAATTCTCAAATAATTAGTATAGTCATTTATATAGAATCCTGATTAAAATAAACCCATCATCAAGCAAATTATGGATTTTTTAAATAAATTGCAATTACATGTCAATATGTCTACTATATTGGAAACCAAACTTATTGGTATGAAGTAGTATTTAGTTAAACTTGCATATATAAAAAGCTATAAAGCTATGTGTGACTTGTATTGGGGTTACCCCTTCAAAAATAGCAAAGCATTACATTGCTATCAAGTTAATTAGATCATATTAAGCTTGCTCTCTCATTAAAGATATTTTTCATATTCCTCAAATTGTTTTTATAATCAACTTCTTGATATCATTTCCATTAAGAGATAAGATCTTATCCATCTAATTATCTTCTAAATTGAAAATTTTGCCAAACGAAAAATCAACACCACAAATGGCTAAAATACAAATTTCCTATTGTCCTTCTCTATAAATGTGTTGGCAATAAAAACCTCTCAATTCTTTTGTACCTCCTTTTCGAAGGTCTTGTTCATGTCCCTAATATTCCAATATATCATTTTCATTATCATTTTTTTGTTTTTATTTTTAAGTTCAAGTCCACTTTTTGTTAACACTTGCAATATTTGCTTTTCCTTTCCCATATTAATATCCCTATGAGTTCTCTTTTCTCTTTTTTTATTTTTTTGTCTTCCTCTCATTTTTTATTCCCACCAACATTTTCATCTTCATCAATATCTTTGATTTTTTTATATAGTTCATAGTGGGACTTATTATTTATAGGTTTGTCTTGCTATGATGGATATGAATTGCAAGGAAAAACCTCAAAAACACTTCCTTCTATGTTGCCCTAGAAATCATAAAGTGCAAGGACATACCTTCATAGTAATTACCTTCCTATGTTCACCTAAAATCCTAAAGTGTGAGGGATAACATCTAGACTACTTTCATTTCTATTACAAGGAGATGATTTTATACTATTTGAGAAAAATGAAGATGACTTACCTAGAATAAGCTTGACCTATTTTACCTCTATTTTTAAAATTTTGCACTACATCTTCCTTCTTACCTTTAATTCCTTTTGAGTTTGAACTTGCACATTGTACTTCCTCATCTAGTGTATCCTTCTTTGTTTCTTCTAATGATTGATGAGTGAACTACAATGGCCTTTGTCATTAGATGTTATATATAGACTTTCTTTTTCTATTTTTTGGGAGTCAAATATTCTTATCTAATCTAGCTTCTATTACAATATGAACTCCTTGCTTCATCTTGAAGTTTTTCATGACCAAAATTTTTTCTCTTTTTTCCATTGTTTTCACTTTACAATCATGTTATTTTATATTTTGAAATTAAACAAAACTTAAAAACTATATTAAATATTTAAAAACCTTGTAATTCTCATTATTTTCTAGTTAATAACTTTATCAATTTTATATTAATATTAAATTTAAATAAAATTTATTATTGAAGTCTCATATATCTTAAAAATTATTTTTATTATATATATATAATAGACCTAAAATAAAAAATTGCCTTAAATAGTTACAAAACTTTGTAATTGTAATAGATTAAATTATACCCAAGTGTTGTAGGTGAGTTGGAGAGGAGAGGGCAATCCTCCAAGGGAGGTCCTAGGTTCGAATCTTCACCCTACCAAAAAGTTGAATTGGGTACCCAAAATTCAATTGATAATGTTGGTGCGGGCAGGATCAGGTGCAACTCCCGGGTGACTTTAACGGTGTAGAACCCCTGTTCGTGGTCTCTCAGACCAAGGTGGCCCCAAAAGGGGTTTTTCGCTTAAAAATAATAATAATGGATTAAATTATAGCATTGTAGATCCCATTTTCAAAATGGTTTTATATGTAATTTATAATATTTTAAAATATATATCTTCATTTTTAGATAGTTTAAAGTATTTTTCAACCTATACTGATTCTAAGATATTAAAGTGGATACAAAATAACATAACAGCTAGTCAGTGGTTGGAGTATTCAAAACAATTGTATGAGTGTAGTAACTAGCAGGAGACACCCCCTACTACCATTTTTAAGAAAGAACTTTTCACAAATGAGGACATTATTCAAGGGATAAAAAAGTTAGCAACCGGTAAAGTCCGTGACATAGACAATCTTCAAGCAGAGCATATTAAATGGGGGGTAGATATTCTTACATCGTAGATCAAAGATATTTTCAATGAGGTCATACAAAATGGCTTCCCTACAGAATGGACAACTAGTTTGACCATTCCTTTGTTTAAAAGTGGAGATGTAAATAATCCCTCAAACTATCGAACTATCATGATCAACCCTCTCTTTGCAAAGCTATTTTGGAGTATGATAGAGCATAGGATCAACAGATGGGCGAAAGAAAAGGGAAAGAGAGCAAGGGACAAGCGGGTTTTAGGCCCAAGCACTCAACTATTGATCACTGTATCATGCTTAGACACATAGTGGAAAAAATATGGGATAAAAAAGAGGAGGCTTTTTGTTGTTTTGTAGATTTCAAAAAGGCATTTGATACAGTGCTAAGGAAAAAATTATGGAGCAGAATGGAAGAGCTAGAGGTTCCAATTCACTACAGGGCAGTAGTCCACAGATTATATGAGCATGTAAAGGCTGGAATCAGAACATAGGAAGGGTTATCTGAATGTTTTAGGAGTGACATAAGCGTCAAACAAGGTTGTCCTCTATCTCCGACATTATTTGGGTTGTACATTAACAAGGTAGAAGAATGGATAAACAAATTTGGGGGAGAGGGTGTGCACTTAGCAAAATATGTGGTAAGACTTCTCATGTTTGTAGATGATGTAATTCTTATGGCCAAAATAGCTAAAGATCTAGATGATCACCTTCAGGCTCTAGAAGTTGGGATGTAGGTGAACATGAGCAAAACAAAAATCATGATTTTTTTAGTAAAAAAGAAGAAACAACATCTCGAATTTTAGTTTGCAGGAGAACCTCTTGAGGTAGTGGTAGAATACAAATACCTAGGCATAGAATTTCATGACAAACTCAATTGGAATACATGTAGGATGAAAATAACTTTAAATGGTTGGAAAGCGCTATATGCATTTCAAAATCGGTATAAGAATACGGAGTTATGGGACTTGAAGACCACCAAGGTCTTATTTGGTCTACTTGTCACACCAATTATGTTGTATGGTTGCAAGGTGTGGGCTAGTGGCACGATAAATACAAAATGGAGGCAAATAGAAAGGATTCAAAAATATCTAATTACAAATTTTCTTAGAATTAAGACCACAATCCCTTATGAAATTATTCTAGCTAAAACTGAAATGTTTCCTTTAGAGGCAACTTGAAAAAAATAGAAAACATAAAAAACAACAGATGGCTTAGGGTAGTTTGGGATGAAGAGCTACATAGATGGAAGAAAAATGGATGAAACAAAATAAAAAATAGATGAAATATTGGGAAATCAACATAAATGAATGTCCAAATTTCAATAAAGACATAAAAAACTATGTGAACGAAAAGTTTAGAAGTGGAATGTGGAAAAATACAAGCAAGAAAAGACAATACTATATTGCAAAGTTTAACCCAACGTATGACCACAAGGAAAAAGCATTTATAGGCGTTGAAATTAAGTGAAGGGAAAAAATCATCATTGCTCACATAAGGACTAGCTCTCATAGGCTTAGATGTGAAACAGGGATATGGAAAACATCCAAGGAACAATGGGAAGAAAGGATAGTACTCTATGCAGCATAGGAGTAATAGAGACAGAGGAATATTTCATCTATGAGTGCCCAAGGTTTTTGGATATCCATAGCAAATACAAAGAAACACTTGGAAAAGGGTCTATGTCAGAGTTATTTGAAGATAATAAAATAAAATAAGTTGAGGAGTTGCTAACCCAAATCAATAGGAGAAGGAACAACCTTCTCAAGGATTTAAATGGTCATATGATTTGAATAATTGTGTTACCATATTTGAATTTCCCATAGGCCATGTTTTGGGTCTCATGGACGTAATTAAAATCTTTCATTTCATTTCACAATGGGTGATGTAATATTATAAAATAAATTAATAATTTTTTAATGATGTTTAAATAAATTCCCAAATTTCAATAAAGACAAAAAAATTATGTGAACAAAAGTTTAGAAGTGGAATGCCAAAAAATGCAAGCAAGAAAAGATAATACTGTATTGCAAATTTTAACCCGGCACTGAAATCAAGTGGAGGGAAAAAATCCTCGTTACTCAAATATAGACTAGATCTCATAGGTTTAGAGGTGAAATCAAGTCGAGGGAAAAAATCCTCATTACTCAGATATAGACTAGCTCTCATAGGTTTAGATGTGAAACAAGGAGATGGACAACACCCAAGGAACAATGGGAAGAAAGGATATGTACTCTATGCAACACAGGGGCAATAGAGACATAAGAATATTTCATCTATGAATGCTTGAGTTTTCGGGCATCCATGACAAATATAAAGAAACGCTTGGAAAAGGATCTCTGATAGAGTTATTTGAAAACAGTAAAATAAAAAAACTAGGGAGTTGCTAACCCAAATCAATAGAAGAAGGAACGGTCTTCTCAAATATATTAATGGTCATATGATTTTAATAAATAATAGGTCATGGTCCCATAGGCCATGTTTGGGTCTCACGAAAGAAGTAATTAAAATCTTCCATTTCATTTTATTTCAGTTTTTTATTTAGAGTTTGGATTACCAAACACTTAAATCATGCTCTCATCACTAACATTACAATAATTTTGTAGTAGTTGAGGATAATAACTTTGATTATTTTTTTCCAATAAGTTTAAAAATATTTGTATGAGGGATTTTGGTGATTATTACGTTGTTATAATTTTTAAATTTTAATCAACACCAAGCTATTTTGTTTTGTGTTTTTTTTTTTTTTTCTAATTAAGTTAGAAACTAAGTCCTTTCAAGAACCCTTAGATTGGTCCTCTTAGTTAATTCTTTAATTCATAGTTATAACTTGATTTATTCCCTACTTGCATTGTTAAAAACACACATTCACATAGAATTATTGACTGCAAATAACTACATAGATTATTTGACATAAATTTCAATGATATCAAGTAATGTCAACCAAGTATTTTATTTATATTATTTTATAATGTTTAGTTAAGATGAAGTTGATATTTTTAAACCATAAAGCTAAAAATTGTTATTATTCATTTTAAATTTTTTATTGAGGTTAGTGTAAGAAACCCTGCAACTGATGTTCAGGGTTGGGCATCCCCATTCCAACCATTACCTCTAATAAGGGTGAGAGTTGAGCTCATCAATAGGTACTAAACACACAACTATACACACACCCTTACACACCGCGGTTTTAACCTTAGACCTCCCAAAGAAGAGCCAAAGCCTGAACGGTAGGTTGTTCCTCAAGACTATTCATTTTAATTTTGATTGAAGTATTTTTTTCTAATTGACTATATGAGATTGAAACTACCCATCTATATGATATCATGATTACATTACCAGAATATTACAACAATATTTTGATAGTTATGGTTATATTGCTTGATAAAATTTGAACCTTGGTCTATTCATTTTAATTTTGATTGAAGGGTTTTTTTCTAATTGACTATATGAGAATCTGAGATTGAAACTACCCATCTATATGATATCATGATTGCATTACCAGAATATTACAACAATATTTTGATAGTTTTGTATATATTGTTTGACAAAATTTGAACCTTGGTCTCTACCTTGAAAATCATTGTGTTTCATCACTTGAGATATTTCATTTAATTTTGATTGAAGTGTTTTTTTCTAATTGACTATATGAGATTGAAACTACCCATCTATATGATATCATGGTTGCATTACCAGAATATTACAATAATATTTTGATAGTTATGTATATATTACTTGACAAAATTTGAACCTTGGTCTCTAGAAAGTCGTGTTTCATCACTTGAGATCTTTCATTTAATTAATTAGAGTTTATTTTATCCCTTTTTCAATGAGTTGTTTCATCACTTGAGATCTTTCATTTAATTAATTAGAGTTTATTTTATCCCCTTTTTCAATGACTTTACATAAGTTTTTACTAAGTGGGGTTTAAACCTTAGACCACTCAAAGAGAGGCCAAAGGCCTTACCATTGCAGTAAGCTTGCAGCTGAGTTTATTTTATCCCTTACTTTAGTTTCAATTTATATTTTTTAAATGCTAATTTTAATTTTGTTTATATAATCTAAGACTTTTAATTTAATATGGATACCAAACCTAAAAACATATAACAAATCCATATCTAATAGATGGAGTCAAAGTTGAAAAATGTTCCATTTATAATTGTGTTTAGAACAAATAACTAATATCTTTTTGATGGGTTGAAAATATTTCTCGCCACCCTAAGTTATCTTTGTGTTAAGTAGTTATAATAATCAATTTGTACTAACTAATCAAAATATATTACATCGATAAGATTTGTGCTATCTTTGTGTTTATTAAGTAAAATCTAGAGAGTAGATGTTACATCATAAGTAATTATCAAGGATGAGATGACTGAGTAAGATATAATGTTGTTTAAAAGTAGAGGGTTAATATGTAGGTTCTATGGATACTAGTTGGGGTTTTGGAGATTCAAAATTTAGATCAACAAAAAATGGGGATTGAATGCAAATTACTCCATAGCTTTTCTTCCTAAAGTCTTTTTCCTCATTAAATTTTTCAGTCTAGAATTTTGGGATAAAATAAGGAGTGTTGGTCCATGGTTTAGAGGGAGAGTCACCCTATATTTAATACCATGGAGAGAATTTTTTGTAGAAATAGAAACTATTAAAAAACTCTTAGTACGGAAAAGGAATATCAACATCCATATCAATTGAGGATGTTTTAAAGAATATTAGCAATACCTTACTGGAGTTCATTTAGGAGGGACCAACTACTAAGGAGTGAAAGCATGTTATATATACTTGGATGTGTTGCCATGGATATTTCAAAACTTTTTCCATAATTCATTAAGATTAAATATGAATCAAGAGAATGAGATTAATAAGTGGATTATGAGAACATTGCATCATGATGTCACTACTGCTATGAGACTAGACACATGGTAAGAGGTTGTAGAGTGAAAATAACAAACAAAAAAAATTGGTCGTGAAACAAACTTCAGGATGGAGTTGATATTATAGTAGAAGCTAGATTAGATCAAATATATTCCAAGAAAACAAAGGAGACATAAGATCTCAAGTTTATTTCAGGTAAATCATATTCATTTTCTTTAAGTAGTTTAAAATCCTATCTTTGTAATAGAAATGAAAGTGGTAAAGAGGGTATCCCTTGCATTTTAGGGTTTTAAGCATGATATAATAAAGAAATGAGGATAAAGGATAGCCATAGAAATTTAGGGTTTTTAGTGTAGAATAAGTATGTAATTACTATGCAAGAATGTCCTTACACTTTAGGGTTTCCAAGGCAAAATAAAGAAGGTGTTTTTAAGGTTATTCCTTTTCATAAGCCTAAGAGCAAGATAAATCTATAGATGAGAAATATCACTATGATCAATATAAAAAAAAAAATCAAAGAGATTGATGAAGATGAAAGTTTTGATTGGAATGAAAAAATAAGAGGAAGACCTAATAATAAAAAACAAAGAGAAAATCCTAGTGATAAGGATAAGTTTGGGTTTCACAAAGAATGGATCAATATGGTTTGCGAATGTATCTCGACTGCTTGGTTCTCTGTTCTTATTAATGGCTCACCCGCAGGTTTCTTCCAAAGTTTCAAAGGCATTCGTCAAGGGGATCCTTTGTCCCCCTTTCTCTTCATCATTTTGACCGAAACCCTTGGAAGAACCCTTTCAGCTGCCTGCAACAGTGGTCTTGTCCAGCCTCAACAGCCAAATCCATATCCCACCAACAGTTTGTTGATGATACTATTCTCTCCTCTCATGCTTCCGTTCCCAAAGCAAAAATCATTAAGAACATTCTTGATTCTTATGAAGAGGCGGCTGGTCAAAAAGTCAACTACCGTAAAAGCAAGCTATACTTTCTCAATACTCCCACTCACAGACAAAATAGGATTGCTTGAGATCCTTGGGTGCAGCATTGGGAGCCTTCCAACTACTTATCTTGGATTACTGATTTTCCATGGCAGATCAGTCTCGGCTATGTGGAACCCTGTTTTAGATCGCCTCAACAAGAAACTAGCGGAGTGGAAAATCTCAATGCTCAGTCAGGCAGCCAAAGCCACTCTGGTCCAAGCTTGCCTGCAAAGTATCCCTATTTTTTTCTTATCCATTTTCAAAGCTCCAGCTACCATCTGCCAAAGATTTGAAGAAATTCAACGCAGATTCCTTTGTGCTGGAAACGAAAACAACAATAAATTTTCGCTAGTCGCCTGGGACAAGGTCTGTTCCAAGAAAAAGGATGGAGGACTCGGTTTTAGAGACATCAAGCGGATGAACATGGCCCTCATTGCCAAGCAGGCCTGGAGACTGACCATCAATGAAAATGTCACTTGGATTGATATCATTAAAGTTAAGTACCTCCATCAGTTGTCCTTTCTTGGAGAGCACAACCTTCCTATTGGATCCCATTTCTAGAATGGCGTTACCAAAACAAGGAAGATCATCATGGAAGGCTTAAGGTGCTGTCTAGGAACTGGAACGACCATCCATTTCTGGGACGACCCGTGGATCCGTGATAAACCTATCAGCCAAGATCCGCATCTGGCAGTGCTCAAGGCGGCCACCGAAGCCACCTTTGGAGATAAGGTGTGTCACTTCATTAACCCAGGTCCTACAAGACCTGAATGGAAACACCTGGCTCTTAATGGGCCAATGCAAATCATCAAGGCTCTCAGGCGTTTACAAAACTTGTTGAGGACTTGCATCATCCCGAGCTCACACAAAGGTGATTCCATGGTCTGGAACCTTGAAGAATTTGGAAATTTCACTGTCAAATTAGCTTACTAGAGTCAAGAAACTCCCATAGTTGGTTGGGACTTATCAAATCAGATCTGGGTTCCCAAGATCATTCCCAAGGTCAAATTCTTTTGTTGGTTGGCCATCCAAAACAGAATCCTCACCATTGACAACTTGATAATCAGAGGGCTAATCATTCCCAATTGGTGTATCCTGTGCAAAAACGCCTGTGAGTCAACTTCGCATGTTTTTTTGGAATGTCCCTTTTCTCTAGCAGTTCTCAACCAGGTTCTTAACACCTTTGACATCTCCACAACCCTCCCACATTCCATTCCCCTCCTTATTAAGCAATGGCCCCGGCATTTCAAGAGCAACCAACTTAAATTCATGTGGCAAGCTTGCCTCCACCTTTTCCTGTGGCTGAATTGGCTCGAGAGAAATGCCAAAATTTTTAAAAATCAAGCCACTGATAAGAAGATTATTGTTGTCAAAATCTTGGCCCTTGTTGCGGAGAATGCCTCTCTTGTTTCGTCTTCAAACCCCCCCCTCCTGGCCTAGAATCGGACCTAACCACACTTTTCAATCTATCTAACATCTCTGCTATTTCCCGTAATTTTGTTGACAGGTCTGTCATCAAGTGGGTCTTTCCACCTACTGGGTGGCTCAAGCTCAATTTCGATGGTGTGGCCAAAGGCAACCCATGAGCGGCTAGCGGAGGAGGAATTCTCAGAAACCACAGAGGAGAAATAATTTTGGCCTTTGCCCAAAACCTGGGAATTCAATCCAACAATATGGCCGAGGCGCGGGCTCTGTTCCAAAGTTTGATCCTCTTGGAAGGGTTGACCATCAACAAACTCATCATCGAAGGAGACTCGCTGCACTGTATCAATTGGCTCAATGGTACTGCTAAGCCTCCCTGGGCCCTTGCTTCGATTTTCCAAGAATGCAAGGTCCTAATTGGCAATTACCCAGAATTAGTCATTAAGCATCAATACCGGGAAGGAAACAAAGGTGCGGACTGGCTTGCTAACAAGGGAGTCGACGAACCTGACATTCAAGTGTGGAGAGACTCCTTCCCCATTGGCCTAAGGAACGATTCTACAAGTTTCAATGTTTGCACAATGTGAGATGTTGCCAGGGGTTTGGTTTGGTATGCTGTCGAAACTTGTCGCGATTTCGCGACACTTCTTCCTTCTTCTCCTTCGGCAACGAAATTACAACATGTCGCGATATCGCGACACTTTTCACCTATGGCCGCGAAATTGCAACATGTCGCGATATCACGACACTTTTCACCTATGGCCGCGAAATTGCAACATGTCGCGATATCGCGACACTTTTCACCTATGGCCGCGAAATTGCAACATGTCGCGATATCGCGACATTTCTTACCTTTGGCCGCAAAAATGCAACATGTCGCGATTTCGCGACATTTTTTACCTTTGGCCGCAAAAATGCAACATGTCGCGATATCGCGACATTTTTCACCTTTGGCCGCGAAAATGCAACATGTCGCGATATCGCGACATTTTTCACCTTTGGCCGCGAAAATGCAACATGTCGCGATATCGCGACATTTTTCACCTTTGGCCGCGAAAATGCAACATGTCGCGATATCGCGACATTTTTTACCTTTGGCCGCGAAAATGCAACATGTCGCGATTTCACGACATTTTTCACCTTTGGCCGCGAAAATGCAACATGTCGCGATATCGCGACATTTTTCACCTTTGGCCGCGAAAATGCAACATGTCGCGATATCGCGACATTTCTTTCTCCTTTGACAGCAAGGTGGCAACTTGTCGCGATATCGCGACACTTTTTTCTCCTTTGGTCGCGATGCTGCATCATGTCGTGATTTTGCGACACTTTTTCTCTTTCGACCGTGTTGCTGCAACTTGTCGCGATTTCGTGACATTTTTTCTCTTCGGCCGCAATGATGCAACATGTTGCGATATCGCGACACTTTTTCTCTTCGGCCACGATGATGCAACATGTCACGATATCACGACACTTTTTCTCTTCGGCCGCGATGCTATAACATGTCACGATATCGCGATATCTTTTCTCTTCGGCCGCGATGTTGCAACATGTCGCAATTTCGCAACAACTTTTCTCTTCGACTGTGATGCTGCAACATGTCGCGATATCGCGACACTTTTCTCTTCGACCGCGATGCTGCAACATGTCGCGATATCGCGACACTTTTCCTCTTCGGCCGCGATGTTGCAACATGTCGCGATATCGTGACACTTTTTCTCTTCGGCCGCGATGTTGCAACATGTCGCGATATCGCAACACTTTTTCTCTTCGACCGCGATGTTGCAACATGTCGCAATATCACGACACTTTTTCTCTTCGACCACGATGATACAACATGTCGCGATATCGCGACACTTTTTCTCTTTGGGCGCGATGATGCAACATGTCATGATTTCGCGACACTTTTTCTCTTCGAACGCGATAATGCAACATGTCATGATTTCGCGACACCTTTTCTCTTCGAACGCGATAATGCAACATGTCACGATATCGCAACATTTTTTCTCCTGGGTTGCAATGATGCAACTTGTCGCGATATCGCGACACTTTTTCTCTTTGGCCGCGATGTTGCAACATGTCGCGATATCGTGACACCTTTTCTCTTCGGCCGCGATAATGCAACATGTCGCGATATCGCGACACTTTTTGTCTTTGGCCGTGATGACGCAACATGTCGCGATATCGCGACACCTTTTCTCTTCGGCCGCGATAATGCAACATGTCGCGATATCGTGACACTTTTTCTCTTTGGCCTTGATTATGCAACTTGTCGCGATATCGCGACACCTTTTCCTTCTTTGGCCGCGGCAATGCATCAGGTCATGATTTCGCGACATTTTTTATCCCTTTGCCGAGACAATGCAACCTGTCACGATTTCGCGACACTTTCTCTCCTTCGGCCATGGTGCTGCAACATGTCACGATATCGCGACACCTTTTTTCCTCTGGCCGCGACGATGCAACATGTCACGATTTTGCGACACCTTTTCTCTTGTGGCCGCGACGGTGCAACATGTCGCGATTTTGCGACACTTTTTTTCCTTTGGCCGCGACAATGCAACATGTCGCGATATCGCGACATATTTTCTTCTTTGGCCTCGACGATGCAACATGTCGCGATATCGCGACACCTTTCCTCCTCGGCCGCGATATCGCGACACTTTTCTTTTGGCAGCATCGTTGCAACATATTGCGATATCGCGACACTTTCTCTCATTCGGCCGCGACGCTGTTTCTTGTCGTGATATCGCGACATCTCTTCCTCCTTTGGCCACGACGGTGCAACATGTCGCGATATCGCGACACCTTTTCCTCCTTCCTTTTTTCCTATGCTTTGGACCGCGAAAATGCAACTTGTCGCGATATCGCGACACCTTTCTTCTTGTGGTGTTCTGCTTTTTCCTTGATCTTTAGCTCTTGGGCCTCTTCGGTCGGTTTGGAAAACATGTAAAAATTCGTGTACAAGGTTTAGGGACCTTTCAACACCCTTTCAACCAATCAAAAAAAAAAAAACAAAGAGAAAATGAAAACTTAAAGGCATATTGTTATGGGAAAACAAAAGCAAATATTACTAGTGTTAACAAGAAGTGGGGTTAATCCTACAAATAAAAACAAAAAGTGATAATGAAAATGAGATCTTGGAATTACATGCATGAATGAAACCCCTTAAAAATAAGGGAATTGACAAGTTGTTACAGCCAACATATTTATAGAGAAAGAATTGGGTAGTATACATTTTAGCCATTTTTGATGTTGGTCTTTGTCTTAACAAAAGTCAAATTTTAAAAGGTAACCGGTCAAGTGAGATTTTATCTCTTAATGAAAACCAACAAATATTTTAACCATTCACGGTGTTGATTTCCATCTTGGAAAAATTCAAATTTCAGAAGGCAACTAGTTGAGTGAGACTTTATCTCTTAATGAAAATGATATCAAGGAGTTGATTGTAAAAACATAACAATTTGAGAAAGAAGAATATCTTTAATAGAAAGACAAATGAATAATATTTTTAATAAAAAGACAAGTAGGACATGGTTTAATTAACCTAATAACAATGTAATGTTTGCTTATTCTAAAGAGAGTGACCCCCACCAAAAGCTACACATAGCTTATTAAAAAAAGATAAAGAATAAATGTTCCCTTCGAATCTTATCTCCAAATTGTTAATTACAACTTTCTTATGACATCTTCCAATTAATGAGGCCATGGAATTTAAATCAATACTATAATACAACAAAAGTAAAGTCTATTTTATCAACATTGTCTTTTATTTACATGAGATTATTGAAGATATTTTAGGGTTTAAAATTGAAATAGTATCAAAAAAATTGGTATTCCCTTGTTGATAAAAGGAGGAGATAAAAGGAGAATCTTTCAAACACAATTTTGAGTAGAATGAATCTTGTCTAGTTGGTTAGAAGCCAAGTTCTTAATCATGGGTGGAAAGATTCAAGTCATAAAGGGTGAATTGTAATCTATTCATATATATGTGATGTCACTTTCAAGATCACTAATAACCATAGCATCCAAATTTAACAAAATTCAAAGAGGTTTTCTTTGGAGATGTTGTGGGGAGAAATTTAGATTCCCTATATGCATATTTGTAAGGGCAGGCTTGCTATTTATAAGTTTGGCACTATTATTCAAAGATCAAGGAAAGAATTGGGCAAAACTATTTCTTTGAAAATATGTAGGTTCTATGAGTACAATAAAATTGTTAAAAAAACTAACCTTGTCTAGCGATTTTGCAACATGGAACTTTATATCATACTTGCAACTATTCAAAAAATATAATAGGTGGTCAATCAATCTTTCTAATTTTTTTCCAAAATGGAAACCATTTTTTCGGGCCTATTTGGATTGCAGAGGTTCAAAAGTACAAAAGATATATTGATGTGAGTAGCAATTCCAATTTTCTATTTCTATTAGTAATTTGATTGGAGGACCACAAATAAGCAACGAATAAACTCAAAAAGATGCTTCAAGAGTTTTATTTACCCAATTTTTTGCGAAAGGATGAGTCAACTTGGAACTTGTCAAATATGGTTATCAAGTCAGGGTATAAGACTTTAGAGCAATTGGATCTTACTTCTCCCATGAGTCTCCATTGGAAGAGTGTTTGATCACTTGAGCCCCTCTCTAAGGCCTCAAATATTCCTTTGGGTTATAGTCCAAAATAAAAAATTACAAGTAATAGTTTGTAAAGAAAATGATAACAAGAACCTTTTAGGTGTGGATTATGTAAGGAATGGCTAGAAACTTCACATTGTCTACTTCATTATTCCTTTTTCTTACACCATTTAGGGATCCCTTTTCAAAAAAAAAATGAGAATCAATTAAGTTGCACCATTGACATTAGGAAAGTTGATGCAATGTTGATCAATGGTTTCAAAACTAAAGTATTATGCATTTTATGAAGGATTGGTTGTGTTATTATTTGTTAGAGCCAATGACATGAAGGGAATAATAGAATTTTCAAAAATATATCTCAAAATCACATCCAACTTTGGATTCACATCATTATTTATAGACATGGGGCTCATCATGGGAAGTCTTAGGTGTGGAAAAAGATGTGCCAACCACTTGGTTATAGGATTTGAAGATTCATGTCAGGTTAATCTATAACAATGAAGTTGATGCCAAGGATGTACATTGACTCATGTTACAATGAAAAATTCGAATAGTTAGGTTCATCATGGTGCTTTCAAAGGAAACCCTACGAAAGCTAATCTATGTGTTTTTTATAAAAATTAAGGCAAAATTCCCCATACCTACTTAGAATCATATGGAACTTCAACAAACAATTATGTGGAGGCTAAAGCACTTCTTACATAGATCAAGATTGTAATGGCAAGAGATTAAAGACATATTTCAATTGATATGGATTCACAAATTATAACTAATGTTGTCAAAAACGGATGAGTAGAATGGGCCAACAACAACACTATTCTAGATGTTCATCAATTAGTGAAGGTAATATCTTGGAAATGCCACAATGTGTGCAACTATATGACGTTATGGAGTACTTCAATTGTAAGACAAAAGGAAACAAAGTCAGTGGTCTAACACACTACACTAAGGAAAAACATGTATTAAAGTGAAATGAAATTCTATTCTAAAAATATGCCAATAAAAACAACATAAAGACCTATACACTAGAACTTGTAGAAAGAACATCACAACTATAACTTTTTTAGCATCTTTTCAACAACGTTCATCCTGCCATTTCATCATCTGAAAAAGTAATATCATCTTTTCTATGGGGAGTTTAATAAGAATGGCCATACTTAATACTACCATCTAAGTTTTTATAAAATAATGTTCATCCTTTGTTTTCCAACCCGTTTTATCATTAAATTTTTCATATTTTATCTTTTAAAAGTTTGAATGAACAAAAGAAAAATGTAGCTTTTGTCCTTTCCCTTAATTTTGTGAATCATTTTGTTTATTTATACTGACCCTTCAATGCACCAATGCTCTTCACATATCTTTTAAAGTTGTTTTGCTTCCAAATCTCGACATTAATATAGGTCAAAGAGATTGAAAGGCATTCTATAACAGTATCAAACTTTGTTCATCGTTTAAATGTCACCTTATAAAATTTTGTTGTGTATTTATAAGGTGGTGGAAGATTTAAAATATCAAGCATTTAAAAATGTTATTTTATTGCCATCTTTGTTATAGTTTTATTTAAAGTTTAATTAAAAATTTAATTGACTGAGACTTAATCTCTATACATTAAATTTGGAATTATCATTCCACTTGATATTTATTTATTATCCAAATGAACACAAACTTAAAATTTTATTTCCCTATCATTTATTTTAACACAATCTTTCTTTTGTATTTAAGCATTCACGAAACTCATGAAAATTTCTCCGTATAATGATTTTATAGATGTATTTGCTATGTATGTCAGACAATATTGAAAGCTGAACTGAACATGTTTTATTGAAATGTCTCATATAATGATACAATGCATTCTATATGATCATGAAAACCGGATTCTATACTAAATATTGCAAAATAAGGGCGTCACTGCTACTCACTTGCAACAGATATCATCAAATATTTGCCTGAGCCAAACTACTTCACTAGTTGCTTCAACTGTTGCTTTGCACTGTGCTTTTGCAGACAATGGAGCTATAATTTTGTTGCTTCTTAGAGGATTAAGAAACTACTTGATCTAACATGAAAATATAGGCCATGGTATATTTATGACAATCTGCTAAACCTGCTCAATCTAAGACAATGTACTCAACGAGTCAAACTTGTCACTTCATGGGAACTTAAGTCCTGAATTGATTGTAATGTTTTCCAATGAACAAATTTGGAACCTACTTCAGCTATAAAAAAAGTTTACTATATAAGAAATGGTTTCAAGTAAATTAGATATAATTTCTAATCAATTGCATATAAACAGTAGTATCAACTTACAAATAAGGAAAATTAATTGAATGTTTATGTACAATTTCTATTATGCTTCCAATTTCCATGAGATGTTTTTCCAATAATTGCTTATAGGCTCATAATAAATTGTCTAAGAGATGAAACTGTTTATTGTTGCAGTATTTCACATCCAAAACAATATTGGAGAAATCATAGGTCACTACATTAACAAGTCATAGTCTGCAGAATAGATTTATTGAATATAGCAATGGAATGCAAACTTGCAGACTCCTTAATTCTCTTGCAGGGTATACCAGATGTAAGAAGTATTGCAGCTCTAGAGTGGTTGAATGTGCTCTTTGAGTTATTATTTTTAAAGAAATTTTCACAGGTGATACGAGGATTAAATGGAAAAGGAGTGCTTTTGCACATCTATGATGAAATGCAATATGGCCCATGCTTCTAATTATTAACTTGACGAGTTTAAGCTCATAAGCATTGCATAGAGATGTTAGTAAACGTTTGGCTCCATGGCTAAATTGGGATGCTTTGGAAGAGGGGACGAACTTGATATCAATTTTCACAGATTTATTATTAGGAAGTCCTTTCATTTCAGAAAGATATTTTAAGAGTGCAAGATTCTAACCTAGATCATATGAACATACCTTTGTATTGTAGCAAGAGAGCAAGGGAAGTTTGAAGGATATTCACTCTTTTCAAAATGTTCTGCTCTATTTGACCATTTTCAAATAATATTCATGGGCACACAATTACAAATAAATGGAAAATATGAAAATTGGAATTAAATTAAATTTTAAAAAAATTAATTTAATAATTAAATATCAAAATCCAAATGTCTGGCCAATGGCTTAAGCATCTCAAGCATTGAAAGGTAGCAGGTGTTGTGGTCCTCATGCACACGATGAATGATATTTCACCATATTTGTCTCAGGTAGCATCCAAGGACTTGCAAGTGGCATCCATGGATTCACAGGTGCCAGCAACATTTGTTCAATGCATTTGTCCAGGTCCACACATTGATTTCTCCGAACAGATGATACATTTTTCTTATTTTTATGGTTTTAATCAAACAAATTGCAAATTTAATTTAAATTTAAATGACTGAACCTGACCCAGGTTTAGTCCAGGCCGAACTATTTCAGCTAGCTTGAAAAGATCAGTTTAAACCAAACCTAGGCCAGGTTCAGCCAAACCTAGTATCTACAATTATCACATCAAATAATATTTCAAATAAATAGAAAACATTCACCACCTAGACGAAGTATTGAAATAAACAGAGACTAGTAACATTACTTGACCTATACAAACTTTATTTACTCTTGAATTTTGAAAATACCAAGGATTTTATACTCCATCCATTTCCCAGAGTATAAAATATGTGGTATATCTTTCAAAATTATAAGTATTATGGTCTCATTGGTGTACTACTATTTCTTTCCCATGCCATCAGGAGATTCAAAAGGGTAAAGATTTTTAAATCAGTAGAAACCAATTATAAGGTTAATTTATAGTATCTACTCAATGTTAATTCACGTGAGAAAATATTTATGAACTACCTATCAACTTCAAGTCCTGCATTATAAAAGCCTATCTAGCAAACCACCACTGTTGTTTTCAACTGTAAGAAATAAAGTAACTTTACAAGTAACAAATATGCTGAAATGACAAAAATGAGGTGGGTCCACTCCCTGCCTTGCAGACATGAACAGAAAAACAGTAAAGTAAGAACATAAATAATTTCAATGAAAAAAACACATTAAATTATTCAAGGTTTTGTTATTTAAAATCCTCAGAAACAGTAGAAAATGCTGAATTAAGCACACTTGGAAGTTTGTCCCTCAAGCCATTTGCAGTGTTCTTCAGACTGTAAGGGAAGGCCATGTCTTCTATAGTTTTCTGATATTTTCCCTGACCTTTAATTTGAATTTCTAAGTATCTCTTCAGTGCAACATATACAGCTTCCATGGAACCAAATACAGGATGTACATGCATGAATTGAAGTATCATTGACCCTGCCAGAAAATAATGCTTTGCTCTTGTGAGTTCTGCTATAAAAAAAGGGCATGCCACAGAGCAGAAGACAAGAGAGTCGTTTTCATGTTTGTTTAAAAAGCAAGCTTGATCCTCCTTCTTTTGCATGCATAAGGGGTTTTTTTGCATCAAGCGTGTTAGTTGACCCAGCATAGCACACATGTAGGAAAAAATAGTAACAAATTTAGGGTTCCCAGCAAGGGATGGCAAAACACCCACAGATAAAATGAGTGCTAAGAGTCCATAATCCATTTTGTTGCCATCATCCAACACATCAGTTCCAATGCTCTCTTGTCCATTTTTGTCCAATATGCTGCTCTCTTTCAATTTATCCTCAACCATCTGCAATGCTTCAAACCAAAGAGAATCATACGGAAGTAACAATGCACATTTAAGTGCCATGGAAGGCTGTAATGTAGCCAACTTTGCAGTTAACTTATGTGCCTCATCTTTCGTAAGCAACACTGTTGTTCTGTTCAAACACTTTTCATCAAGCAGCTGCAAGACATCTCCAAACTGGGACTGCTCAATGAGTTTCTCAAGAATTATCTCCCAACAAATATGGTAAGTATCAACTGAAACAACCTTATTTTGTTCATTATCTGTCTCAAATTTTAGATCTTCTAATGCCTCCCATCCCTCGTCCCACTCAACCTCTTCACTCCAGTTATCTTGTTCATCTGCTATTTTCTGTGTGTGTTCTGTCTGTTTATTTTCAGGTCCTTGTTTGACATTCTCAAACAAGCATTCCCACTCTTTCACAAGAGATACTAAAGCCAATACATGATGTTTAGTTACTGCATTAGCAGCTAATGTACGGAATAAAGAAACTGATGAATCAACGCTTAAAAGGTCCTCTCCATTTACTTCTACACCAGGCCACAAAGGGGATATCAACTCTTTCGACTTCAGGGCGACCAAATTACTTCTCAAAGGAAGAACCTTAGACTGGTTTTCTTTTCCTGAAAGATTCTCAATATCCAAATGCTTGTAGGCATCCCACTCATGCCAGGGTAATAAAGTGTCCTGCCATGCACCAAAAGCATGCATATGGCATCTTCCTGTAATACATTGAAGAACTTCAAGGATATAAACTCGAACTTGATTGGGCAGCTGCAAATCTTCGGCGAATTCAGTTACCTTTGACCAGACTGCATGTCTTATTTTTTCTAAAATAACAAATTCTGGATGCGTTGGGTCAAAGGCCTTCATCTCATCATCCCTATAATCAGCAGCAGAAAGTGATGACAGCACATTGCATAATTTTCTAGAGCTTAACTTGCAACTTTCAACTGGTGAGTCAGCTGTCTGGCAACGTATCTCCCACAAAGCAGAATCAAGAGCATTCATATATCCTTCCCAAATGTCTTCAAGAATATCCCAATCTTTACTTCCACCGGATGTAATTCTTTCCTCCAATTCATGTACAGATTTCTGACGACCCATATAATTCAAGTCAGTATCTGAGAGAATCACTGGTCTGCCCTGAAAGCAAATCTGGACAATACTCTTGAAGGAACAGCCTGCAGTAATCATTGTTTTTAGGAAATTCCGGAGTTCATTTTTAAGACCACTCAAAGTTCCTGCATGCTCAACACTCAACAAATGCTCTTGATTCAATCTTTCCTTTATATGCACATAACAAGAAGAGAGAATTTTATACAAGTAAGCAAGTCGCTGCTTATTAGAAGCATCAAGGGCAGGGTACACAGTTGAGGAAAGTACTCTCAAAAGCTCTGCTGCATGCCCCTGTAGTTCATTCCAGTGTCCTGAAATTTCTGCTTCAATATCTTCATTATTCCATGCTTCTGAAACAAGTAGAGAACTTAGATGTCGTATAAGCACCTGTATAGAGCAGAAACAACAAAAATTAAGGGAAAATTTTACCATCCTCCACATCAAAGACATGCCAAGGAAGAAAAAGGTAGAACAAAGCCTATACAGTGAATTGCAAGCAGACTTTAAAGATATACATCACCAAAAATGCATATACATATAATTGATACCTCTGATATGTTGACACCATACATGTTTGCTAGCATTAATCCCTTTGAAAGAATGCTCTTTTTCTCCATCTTGACAGACTCTACAACAGAAAAAATTACACTTTGTATATATGCTGCATCTCCAGACAAAAACCTTTTTGTTTCTATGCCAGGAATCATTTCCTCCAAAATTCTGGCCTGCTGAGCCATTCTTTGTTTTTCTGCAATTCTTGATCTCCACTCTTTCCAGAAGGTTGTTTCAATCTTCTCCTTTCCATCCATGCAATCTGAACTATACAATTTCGTATAAAAATATACACAAACAAAAAGAACTTAATCGAATAAATATTCCAACTATTACTCAAGCATAGCACAACTATGATCTATACCAGTTGACAAACTTAGTGCACAGCACAACACAGATAAGCACCAACTGGCAACATTAATATGGTTTATGTTAACAGAGTATTGGTGAGTAATACTGTTCTTATTCAGTAAAATGGACAGAAGTAAAACCTACCATTCATGACTGTTGCCCAGATTTTGCCAAATGGTTAAGTTCAATTTTTAACAGGAAACAAAAGAAAAGGTTATAAATTTACAAGGTTCCACGAGCCTGGGGGACAGGGGGACGAGTTTTGGGGACAGCAGGCCAATTTTTGGGGACGGCTGGGGGGCGGCTGGTATAATAATATGAAATTTTTTAGAAATTTAGAATAATCTACAAATTCTACACACAACAAAAACGAAAAATACTAAAAACTTAAAAATATGCATGTTCTTAAAATATGTTTCAATCTGAAATGAACTCAGCTATTAGCCTATTACTAAGTGCAGCCATCTCAACAAATGTAACTCGAAGGTTCAGCCAAAGGATATTAAGTGCAATCTCTAACATTTAACCAAAAAAGTTGCTATTGCTCAAGTGATGAATGCCACACTGTTCAGCTTTTAACATTCAAACAATAACAGTCATCATTTTTTCAGCCACCAATGTTCAAGCAAAGACTATCATTTTTTAATTTTTTTCAGTCACCAATGTTCAAACAAAGACAGTTCTCAGTTTTTACTTTTTGGCCATCAATGTTCAAGCAAGATAGTCATTGGTTTTCACTTTTCTCAGTCATCAATGTTCAGGCAAGATAGTTATCTCTTTTTTCAGCCATCAATGGTCAATCAAGACAGTCATCAGTTTACAACTTTACAGCCCTCAAAATAAATGATAAAAGCAAGACAGCTTTACTGTTCAGTCTCTAGCAATTCTGCACTGCTGTCCAATCACTTAAGTAATATTTAAACATTGACAACCACCATTGTTCAGTTCCCACCATGTAAGCAATGACAGTTACTCCTAACTGTTCAAATATGACAGTGTAAATGGTCAGCCACTATAACAGGGAGAGTACTCAGCCACTAGTAATCATGAAAAATAGTAATACTAATAGTCTCAATGCTCATTTACAACAAAAAGAGTGAAATACAAAGAGAACAAAAAATAAAAATACAACCAAATAGTGAAATACTCATGGTCCCACCCCCCATACCTTTATATTTTGTTTTTTGGGCATGAGACACCCAGCCGTGGGGGACGGCTGGGTGTCCCCGGGGACGCCCTGGGGATGGCTGGGTGTCCCCAGGGACGGCTGGCCGTGTCTGGGGATGGCTGGGTGTCCCCAGGGACGGCTGGCCGTGTCTGGGGATGGCCCCAGACATCCTCTCAAACTGGCCCCTATCCTCGAGGTGAGAGAGGGAAGACACTGTTGACCCGATAGGTTTGAGGTCCCTCGCGATTCTTTCCTATCCCACAACTGATTATCTATAAAATACTGCAATGTCTGTTGGAAACACTCCAGAAAATAGTGTCACAATTGCTAATGGTCAATAATGGGGTGATTCTATTAGCAAGACAACTGAAAGTTCCAATGAATATGCTAATTCTAGTGGTGAAATAACTGAAAATACACACAAGCTTGCCATTGCAAAAGGCAACTTCACCAGTAAAGTATGAAATGAAGACATGCATGTAGTAAGTTGATCTTTGGACTGTACTAGGGAAAATTTTAACACATGGATATTGTTTTACAAGCATAGAAATGTAGGTAGAGTTGTCAACAGCATCAAACTTTCAAGGATATTTTGTCAATTGGTAGAGTTGTTTAGTAGTTCATAAACTAATCGATGAAGAGTAAGCATATGTAAATTATTTCAAAAAATTAATAAAGCTCTTTTTAGGAACAGATGTCATCCCCTTATTCTCCATCCAATATTAGTTGCTTCCTTTCACTTATTATTTGCTTTGCTTGGTATTTGTGTCCTGTTTTCAAATTTGGTCACTTGTTATTCTATGCTTTAACTAATTTTTGTTACAATTTTGAAATACTGGATTTGTATCGTTTACATGTTATAGTGCAGTACGTGTTGATATGGCACTGACAACATACTAGGGTTATATGTGATGCATTGCTCTCAAGCTCTTTCCTTCATTCTTGTCCTCAAGACATGCACTTATGCAAACCCAATGGGAAACTAATAATACAGTGCACACAAGCTTTTAGGTTGACCATGGCGTTTTACAATGTCAATTTCATGTAAACATAAGATTAAATCCCATGCAGTCTATGTTAATGTTAGCCAAGTAAAGCCTTGTTTTTTTCTTCCAGCTGCTCCTTCCAACCCTCTATGCCATCCAAAAGCCCAAACTCCAACCTTTCCCTAGTGATCAACAATCTTCTATTACCATCTAGAGTCTTGCTCTTCTGGCAGTCCAGGAGGTTCCCTTTCTAATAATGATGAGGTTGTCCATTTGAATCTCCCCCCACCCCAACCTCATCCAATCCATAACCAATATTACAACTACCTTTAGGTCAGGTAAGCTGCCTCCCTCACGAAAATAAGCCAATCAAATGCTTCAGCCTATGCCTAAACCTCTATAGTCCCATTCTCTCATCTGAATTTTGCTGAGGAGATCAATGTGATTGAGTTCACTTTAAAATCTCCTCTTCAAGTTGCCCAATCCCATGCTACACCAACATGAATGGAACCTTCTTTGCCCACTTTTGACCCTTTTTTGACTATTCTTAACCCTCCCTTACCTACCTAAGCCCATTTCCCACACAAGTCATGTACTAAGGCATGTCATTTAAGCATTTAGCAACTCTTGCATTGGTGTTTTCCTTGATTTCTTAGTCGTGATGTCATTTAAACCCCTTAGCCCAAGCCTATAGACAATCTCTTGACTTCACCTTGGACTTTCCTAGATTAGCATCATAGCATTACCATTTAAGTTCCCGTGTATCAATGTTGCCATGCTAGTTCTTTTGTGTTTTTACTTGGCTTCCTTTGACATTGCATTGAACAAATTTGTTCTCCTTCATTGTCCATAGTCTTGGAACTATCCTTGCCTTTTGCCTTCACCTCTTGCATCTTGCCCTCCCTTTCACCTCTTGCCTTTTGGCCCTTGCCTCTGCCATTTTTACCTTGATCTTGCTTTTGCTTCTTTGCCTTTCCTCCCCGTTTATTTTCCCTTGCCTCCTGCATTTTGATTTATTATCTTTGCCTTTTGATCCATGCTTTTGCCTTCTTTTTCCCATTTGCCTCTTTTCTCTTCCACCCCCTTTTATTTAGCCTTGCCTCGTGCCTTTTGATTTATTGTCTTTGCCTTTTGATCCATGTCTTTGCCTGCTTTTTCCCTTTTGTGCCTTACCTTGTCACAGAATTCTCTTATTGCCTGGTCTTCCCTTTCCCTCTATTCACATTGATTGTGTCTTTACCTTGTTGTCCTTTCCCTGTGCCTTTCCTATACTTGTTATGGCTAGGGGCAAATGCTTTGGTCTTTTTTTCAGCCTATGCTAGCCATAGTGTTGTGACCAAGGGCACATTTCCTATAACTCTTTTAGTGTATATTTATTTGGCCTTTCTTACTCATTGTAACTTTGGCTGGCCAAGGGTTTTTCACCAGCATATATTGTTTGTAAACTTCATTTCTTCCTATTCTACCTCCAGATTTCAGAATTACCAATTCTTGCCTTCTATACTCTTGTGCCCCTATTAGCCTTTTTCTTCCATATATGCCTACTATGTAAATGCTTCTTATTTCTTTGTAGAATTAATTCATTTCTGACCTTGCCACCTTGCCTTTCCGCGCAATCTGACCTTATGGTCTATTATTGGTTGTTGAATTCACCTTACCAACTATGGTTGTTGCCAGTCCAATGATTGGTCTATCAATTCCCCATGATTGCCTTTATTATACTCATGTGTCTGACAACCTATATGCCCTAAGCTCCCCATCAAGATGCAGAACCTTTTCTTGTCCCTTCCAAGAGTATCATGCCTCAAATTGCTAGTCTTGCCTAACTTCTTCCATAAAAAAATATTCAAGTAAGTTTTCTCAACCTTATCTGCAATTGGTGTATGAGTGCCCTTTGCATGATGTAACCAGGCCCTTCCATAGCAAGTTACTCATACTCAGAAGGGGGAATGTATGCATATGCAAAATATGAATACCCAATCATAAAAGCTCTATTAAAGTGCGCACATTAATTTTATGAAAATCCTCCTTTCAACCAGTCTTATTGGATTCGGTGAATTCTATTAAAAACGTATGAACATTGATGATTTTCTACTGTACACAAACAAAGTCAGCAAAGATAATTGACTAAACAGTATTTGATTTAAAATAAAATTAAAGAAGGAAGAAGAAGAAAAATAAATAAAATACTTAAGACTTGGCCCATTTTTGTCTTTCATTATCACATATACTAATTCCATCTACATCTACAAAAACTAAATATTGGAACGAAACAAGCAAAGAAAAAGTTGAAATTATCTCAACAAAGCAAAATGATTATGAACTTCTTTATACATAATTATATTTATTTGTCATTTATTTTAGAAAAAACTATTTAATATCTTTGTGAACTTCATGTCAAGTTTCATAGCTAATTTTTTCAATGATGTTTTTTTTTTCAAATCCTGGTCAAACTTAAAAATGAACCCAAACCTAGTAACTTAGCTCTCAACCATGGGTCCCCTCCTTAATTACTTTTAAATTTTGTCCAAGCAATGCCCAAGCCTACCTTAGTTCAGTATTTCCTCTTTGGGAATGGTAGAGGTGCCTAGCAGGTCAACCACCCTCTTCTGCTTAATAGACATGCTTTTCAGACATATCTTCTGGCATTTAATGAGGGATAGCTTGTATTGCAAGGTAACAAAATGTATTAAATAAGAAATTCTGTGTGATAGCTGTTTATGACCTAACTTGTCCTACAATATGCATCTGCTGCCCAAAATAGAACTTCCAAACACATCTTGTACACTGCAGAAAGTTCATTTGTGGCTGATCTAAGTCTAACCTATGAAAAATGTTAATTTAATCAAATTGAAATTTGCATCTCAATCAAAAGTTGGATAACATCCTAGACTTAAAAAATTCCAAGGACTATTTCTTGCACTCTATCTTTCTTTCAGTTTGAGTTTCTTTGATAAAAACCAGATAATAAAAATTCATAGTTTTTAAGTTTTGTTATGCATGATTTTTATGAGATATTTGATAATTAATTTGATATGTCATCATTTTGTAGACACACTTAGCTAGTGGAAATTAGCATATACTGACTAATATGGATTTTCTTATAATCAACTAAGACCTGAGCCTCTTTTTTTATCTAATATGTTTATAACTATGTTTGTCATTTTACAGGTAATGGGAAATTCCAAGTAGGCTAATCAAGCCATGCATACAAGGACAAAATATATATTCTTTTTCCCTTTTGGCACAACGCTGACAGGCACTAACCTTCACCAACCCATGCTCATAGCTAAAGGGTGATGGTGGAATGCCATGGACATATGGAGGGAAGATAGCAATCACTATTTGCATATATTTTCTGTTAAATTGTACGACCACTAGATTGTCAAAATACAGTTCATTCTTTGTCCCATATGAGCATGGATTTGACTTGCATGATTTAAATTTTTAGTAGCCCATGAAAGGTGGGTGTGGAACCACTCTACGTTTTTAACTCATTTAGCTTTTCTCATTAATAAAAGAACAAAGCATCTTAGAATATAGAAATATACAACCATATAAAGGAGGGCAAAGTCTTTACCTAAACCAGTAGAATGAGATTCCCAAAAATTGCTATGCAGCAATTGCCTTCGTTGTTTAGGAGTATCATTCTCAAAAACAAAACCTTGTAAAGAACTGTATAACAATCCTATATTCATGGCACTGTGTGTCTCATTATACTCTTTTCGGGTTCTTAAGGCATCCTCAATAACCTCCACTCCACAATGAGAATCTAAAAGGTTCAACAGGTATGAACATCCAAGTACATCAGACTCGTGAAAAACTGGCTTTTCCATCATCGTCTTTGCTATACTTGTAATAAGATTATCCTTTGGAACGGTATCATTACTGGCAAGCCAGTACAAAATAGCAGATGCTGCACGTGCACGTAGACTGCAACATTCCTTTGCAAAGATAGAAGAGCTAATGTATGGCATACTGTTTGGGTCAACTGAACCTGTCCGATTTAGTTCTACAAGCCATGGAAGTTGCACAGCAGCAAAGGACAGGAACATTTTATTCTCTTGTAGAAGTGCATCCCAGTCAAACCCGCCATTGCAATTAAAATTTTCTGTGCAATTAGAAAGAGCTTCTTTCAAAGCCTTAATAACTTCTTCCTCATCTTGAACTCCTTGAGTGGTCCCAGTGTATCCACTTCCAGTGCTTTCAAGTAAAACCATGATCTGTTCCCTATTTTTAAGGGGAAAAGAAGCAATTAATGCTTCTTGATCAGATAATGTTGGGACTTTCTTCCCTAGGGTCTTTCCTAAGTCCTCACATTGACTTGCTAAGTCGAGCGCTTTCCAAGCATGAAGTAACTCACCAACTGATTCTTCATCGCAGTGGCTGAGAGCAAAACCCAGAAGTTCTTTCCGAGACTGCAGATCCATTTTGTCAAGGTCAGATCCTCTCCCTAGAGCAGCACATAAGTCCCAAATTGGCCCATGGTCTTTCCTCACTAAGACAAGACAAAGGTCCACAGCCAGCTGAAGATCTCCTGTTGCTCCAGCTTCTCTTGCAATTGCAGCTTCTACTACTGCAATATCTTCTGAGGAATTCAATCCTAGAAGTCTGGAAACCTCAATAAGCTCTTCCACCTTCAAATAGGCTCCTGTCTGACTCATAATTGCCATTTTAACTATCTCCATTGGATCTCTAATCTGCCTAAACTGCATAGGAAGTAAAGTAACACCTAACCTGGGAAGTTTATCAATGATGGCATCAATGATGTCAGCTTCAGCTTTCACTTGTTTACTGTTTGGCAAAAGGTCCAAACACTCCTTAGCTTTCCATATCTGTAAACAGTAACAACAATTTGCACATAAGAATGCATCTATGTAGGATATGAATAACACACCCTCACTTAAAAAATTTGTTTATTGCAAACAACTCCAAGGAAAAACTGATGCCATAATACATATTTCCATTGCAAAGCAACGCTTGATTTGGATAAAAACATATATTGCAAATCATGACAAAGCAGGAAATAAACTAGGGACCATTTAAATCACATAAGGATGCAACATATCAAAGTTACAAACAATGTTATCTGCTGTTTCGTCATATAATACATCCCTGATGTTCCAGCAGATCGATTCTATATGATGACAAAAGAGTCCAAATAATTTAATATCTAATTTATTTGTTGTTTACATTTATGCATTGAACTGTTTCATAAATGAACTGCCCTAAACATGGGAGATGATTACAGAACCTACTGCCATTTACTGATAAACTAACTATCAGAATTTTGCAGAAATTGTCATTAGTCCTCAGCTCTAGCCCCAAAATGCATCAAAATGTATAGCAATAATTAAGGAGTATTAAGAAATACAATAGGAGTCAACATCCACAATATGAAAATAATTGGCAAATACACAACAAGAACAGGAAAAGGAAAAAAGTGTTTTTATGATCACAGCTAAACCCAAGAATTCAATCAGACAGGCAAAGAACAAATACAAGGTAGTGCATTACTGGAGAGTGTGCTTAAAACTATATTTATGTATCTCCACATAAAGACAACAAACTTAAGTGCACAATTAAGCAAAAATGGCTTTAAAGCTTTACAGAGCACGTTGCACAATGTGGGGATGACTGAGAACAAAATACCATACCCTATGTTGCATAGAAACAGATAAAGTCTCTGTTACAGATACAGTGTTGGATATTAGATACAGCAAATTTTCAGGACCCCCTAATGTGGATGCAGCTGGATACGTCATTATAAAAAGCATATATATTATATATTATTATATATCAAAAGAAAAACGTAAGTGTTTACACAAATATAAATTTTAAATAGGATATTTTCATTATTTAAGAAAAGAATTGTCATTGTTTCTTAAATTTAAAACATATTTTAAAAACTTGTGTTTTTTTCTGTTCTCATGTTGTGGATGTGGCTCTAGACATGATGTGCCGAGGTTATGTTCAGATGTATTAGATATGGAACTCATAAGGGCGTGTATTTGGATAGGTCTAGAGATGGTATCCCAGTGTTTGGATACATATCTGGATAGGGCATCCATGAATTTGAATATGTTTGGATATAGTATCCAATAAATATCATGTCCATATCTGATACACGGATATGGGCATTAGGGCAGGAGTGCCAGATACGATAACTCCGACCATACCTACCCTAGCAGCAGGCTGTGATCTCATTAAAAATTGCCAGAACAGTCAACTGAAAAACACATGGATTTCCTCTTTTCCACAAGACATGCTTGCATTCAATTAAAAATTGGCCCTATCAATATTCCCAGTAATAATATAGCATCCCTAACTGACATGCTTTGTGTCATGCCTAACTTATATCCCCTTAGTCACTAGTGCCATGAATCAATCATCCACAAAGTCGATTAAGATTCAAAAATATAATTTTATGTGATTTCTATTCTCAGCATTTCAAAGAATAACATACCAGCACAAACAGTTCCAATAAGCTTTTGTTCATGTTCTGTAATTTTTTTATTTAAAATGTCCTGTGCAGGTTTATAAAAGCATCAAAACAATTATCTTCTTTTCTTCTCTACCCTACCAGACAAAAATAAAAATAAAATAAGACTTGCTAACCCCATGAAGTTGACAATAATCAGAATGTCTTTAATTGCTAAGCAAGTAGAAATTGGATATTTGGATACTATGTCATTATCTGCCTTAGGTAAAAGAGCAAAAGAGAATCCAAAAATGCAAGTGACTCAGCAAATTTCATGACTTGACAGATCTCTATTTTGGGTCTGATAAACAGGATTCTTGCTAATATGATTCCAAAGACACAATTTTCGATAACTCTGGGATATCAGTAGAAATATGCCCTTTTCCCCACATTCTTAACTATATCAAGTAAATAGGAATTCCATAGAAAGTGTGCATTCCTGTCTGGCATACACCCATATAACATACTGCACGTGTACAATATCTGCTTTTTGCAATAAGTGGCCACATTCACAACAGAAGATAATGGATAATATTAACATGCAAAGAAAGCAATAAATGACTCCTCACCAAATATTCATGGTAGAAAAGCATACCTCAGAGGAATCCAAACTTGAAGCTGAAAAGAAATATTCACGTGCTGCTTGAATGACGAGCATTTCTGCTTTGTCTACTGCTAAACCCATGCTTCCTATCCCCCTTAAATAATTCCTTGCCAAAGAAAACTTCCCAGACTTTAGCAACCCTCTACAAAACTCCATCAACATATATTCAGTGTCTAGGAAACCAAATGCCTTTTCCTGAAAATACTGCATATCACGCCACAACGTTGCCCAATCACTATCTGATCTGCCTGGTTGACGCCGCCCAAACTTGGAAAGAAGTAGACGCATTAGGTGTTTGACTCCCTTTTCATCCTCACGGGCTTGAAGAAAAAACTGAATTGGTTTTGCTACCTGTAAATTATAGACATGAAATATTGCCATTCAGTGCATACCCACATACCTTTACACCAAACGCAGACTGATAATCAAAAAAATAACAGACTGCTAAATCAAAAAAATAGATATGCATATAAGGAAAATACCCAAAGGATAAGAGAAAACATCAAGACAAGCATAGATGAAAAGAAAAATATAATGGTAAGCAACAACACAGAGAACTAAATTCCTAACAGCTTTGCAACTTTAAGCATTGGTACACAGTAATGATTGCAATTTTAAGCATGACTTTACCGAAATCAATCTGTGAAAACCTATATAAATGCATTTTACACTTTTAGCAGTCTCCACAAAACTATGTGATAGTTTGCAAATATGAAAGCACGTTTAACATCACATTACAGGTTATTTGTAAGATACTTCATGATTTAAAAAAAATTCTAAAAGATTTATACATATCCAAGTTGCATGTGACATTGACTCAAATATAAACAAAAATTCAGGGAGAATCACCACGTTTTCAACATCCTGAATAACAGATTTCATGAAATAGGATAAAACAAAGGCAGCATTCCAAATTCAACCTAAGCAATTTGAATTAAGAAGCATTTTTGCTATCCAAGGGCATTTTATATCCAAAATTATTAAGCAGCAGTAACACAAACTGAACACAAGGACCACAAGTAAATCTACAGAACAAAGAGGGTAGATATACTGAGGAGGATGGCAAATGTGAGTAAAAGTTATTTTTTAAAAACACACAAATTCATTTCAAATACCCTAGCCTAGTCATTTTAATTGCTTCTGCTATATACATTTTGACAATTAGAATATTTATTTTTACTTGTCTGCTGTGTTTTTAGTATTTTTTACTATAACATGTATAAATTGTCAAAATATTTTATTTCATATATGTTATGGACATTATGTTATTCGACCCATGATGACTAAACTCTTCAAGTTTAAATATTGCTTTTATGCCAGTATGAGAAAAGACCTTTCTAAAGAGCCTAGATATTTCTTATGTAAGAAGTTCTTTGTAAGTACCTAAGAAGTTGTTCTTTGTAAGTACATATTAAGTCCTCTATGCAAGCAAGAACTTGTGTCTCTACTACAAGTTTGTGAAATTCTGTGCACTAACTTGGAGCAACTATAGGAAATGAGAAACACAGTCATCAACTAGCATTGGGTAGCTTATAGAAGGTTTTACCTCTATATTACTTGGACAACCAACGTTAAAAAAACAAACACTCATACTAGCATCCAGTAAGTTTAGCATGCACTTGTAAAATTGATGCACATTTTGACCCATGTGGCAGCTCAATAGAAGCCAATTTAACATGTACCAACCCATCAAATCTCTTTGTTTTCCTTGTTCCCCTTGCAGAAGGATCATGAGGCTGAAGCCCATTGCAGAGTTGAAGGGCAGCATACATTGCAGGATTGAGTACTGTAAAAATTCCACATAGTGCCACCCTGATAGAGTAATAAGCCCCAGGGAACACAACCACATCCATGAATTATCTATCACTCATGGTCAACTGTCATAATGCCTCCTGAGTGCCAAGAGTCTATGTGTGGCACCAACTATCTTGAAATCATTGAAAAATGGATCATCCCATCTTCCTCCGACGTCTATTATACATAGTTTGTATGAAGATGTCTTGTGTGGTTCATGAAGCGATTGTCATAGCTTTGCATCTCTTCCCAAACATTCATAGTATTTTACAAAACTCTAATGTGAATAAAACCCCAATTTAGTTTTCTAGACAATTTAATTTCTTTGAGTTCAAGGTCTTCCAAAGCCTGCTGATCCCTTAAACGCAAGGCATGACTTTTTGCATAACACATTGAATATCACAGATATTATCCTTGATCAGGCTTGGGTAGCCCCTAATGGCACTCTTCTGATCCAATTCCACTCATATGAGGAATGTTTGAGGGCTTAAAGAGCCAAGAAAAAACATTTTACAATGTCCACAAAAATTTGCCTGAATAAGGACCTCACTCATCTTCAAATGGAGGGACTATAAAAAACACATGAGCAAGTGATGCCCTCAAAAGGACAATTGGGCAGTTATCCATGACCAAAAAGCTATGATTTGTGACTCCCCTCCTCCATCGTGGTCACGTCCTTGGCTTGCAAAATGGTGTTCTTGGGTCTCAATAGGTAACAGTAGCCTCTTTGTCGCTTGCTAGAACCGTAACGGGGTTATATGATCTTCCCTAGGTAGATTACAGAATGTTATTTCTTCACAAGATCTTGTTTTTATCATAGAGATCCATGAGAGCCCGAAATGACCTCCTCCATAGTTCAATAATTACTTTAGGGATTCTAATTTCAGGCATGAGACACATTGATTAGGTGGCGTTCGCGGTTTAGGTGGTGTGGCCTGCCTCATTCGAGGCTGCCTTTGTCAACACATGTCATTGGTCACATCAGATGAGCACTCCAGATATATGCAGTTTCAAATCAAGAGGAGCCCATCCCCTCTTAAAGATACTTTAATAGCAATATGCTATTTTTCTAATGTCCCCAAAACAACAAAATACTTTAGAAGACTGTTAGCGCCGTGAGAGTGAAAACATGATCAATGGTCTGATGATCCCTTCTAAAACTATGATGCATCGTTTTAGAAGGGATCATCAGACCATTAGCATGGAAGATCTAGAACTTGTTATTGATGCACATAAGATGGAGCTTCCTAGAAATAAGAGTGCATCAAGAGGCCTTGGGAGAGCGATGAAGAGCATCTAGAAGCTCACAACGTGTAGTGACAAGAAACTCTTGCTTCTTACGTTGAATGAGGCATTTATATTCCCTTCGTGTGAAACATATAGTTGCAGGCTCATGGATAAGAGCAAAATGGAGCTTCTAATGCATGGACATATTCCTTATCATACCAATGATTCATGGGGCAAGCACCAATGCGATGAACAAGCTTTGGCCAAGGGAAAGTGTGGGGAAGTATGAGACATAAATTCAAATTTGGTTGTTGTGGTGGTGGAATTAAAAGGGTAGTGTTGGGACATTAAATGGGAGAGATGAGCAACATAATCATCGACCAAACACGGATCAAAATGAATCATGTGATAGTTGGTAGGAGTGGGCAATGGAGGAGGTAAAGACAAAGATTGCATGATCAACTAAGGGAAGTTGACTAGATACCTAAAAGTTGTGAATTAGAAAGCAAAGTCTTGTTGGGGATGACATTGTCAACCACATTCCCACCTCCCGCACGTGGAAAACAAGTGAACTTGGAGGATTTAGGAAACTAAGGTATCCCATTGAGAACCAAGGGGCCATTTGACTTGCATAACAGAATCAAGTGTTGTCCATGAGTTGTAACGGGATGTGTATCATTTGTAGAGGTTTTGCTGAATGCAAGATCCTTGGGGTTGAGTTTGAAGAGACATAACTTGTCCTCTATACGGTCATGAAGGATGCTTGGCAGGTCCCTTTGCGGGCATTGAAGTCACCTAAAAGAATGACATCACCCATTGATGAATATGTAGAAATCTCCGGGTAAAATCCAAGTATGGGTCACCATTAGAGTGGATGACAAAAGTTGACGATGTTGGAGCCTTTGGCATTGTTCCCAAGCATCTTTTATTTCGAAGACTACATGACATCGGCCTCTTGGAGCTCTTATCACTTTCATCAGGAGACTATATAGGGTAGTTGTTGTTCATTTTTAGACAACTTTTGGTTTCTCAAAGGATGTCTAAAGCATCACTGGCATCAAAAAAAGGTTGTCCTCTTTCTCCTTCACTCTTTGGGATCTATATTGATGTGCATGAAAAATTTATTCGTCAAAACACACATGTTGATAATGGTTGCCTTCCACATCATTTCTTGATAACTAGATTGCTTTTTGCAAATGATATTGTTCTTCTTACTCATACTCCTGAGGACTTGCAACGACAATTGAATGCTCTTGCTCACTTTCGTGACTTAATACAACTGCCAATCAATCTTAGTAAGATTAAGGTGATGATCTTCAACACATTAAAAAGTAACCCATCTAAGTTTCAATTTTTCTATAAAAGCAACTCAATTGAGATCACCACCGCTTACACTTACTTGGGGATTTAGTTTACAAGTTCTTCCCTTAATCTTCGACCAACTTCACAAGCATGTCTTGCTAGGGATACACATCTCTCTCAATCTTGGAACACCAAAAATTCTAGCAGCACTTCCAAGACATACCTATAAAGATGTGCCTCTTTGATTGCATCATCAAACCCATAGTCTTTTATCGATGTAAGATTTGGGATCCAAGTCTAGGGTGTGTTAATTGAGCTCGAATTGATAGGGTCCACACTATTTTGCTTCAGCAATTTATATGATGTAAAAGAACAATTCTCCAATGTATTGTTTAGGATGAGTTTGGCACTGATACTCTTCGCCTCGAGAGCATCTTCAAAATTATTTTTTAACTTCCTCGCCTTAGATCCATGGGTGAGAGAGATACCCATATTTGACACTTTTCTACTAAGAATCAAGCAATCAACGATCATGTTTATTGACAAAATATTCAGGTCATTTGGATCACTCCATCTCAACCTCTTAGTCCTAAGTGTTAGGAACAACTTCAAATTTTATACCTGCGAGTGGAAACACAATAACATAAAACAAAAAACAGCAACACAAGTGACACAAAATTTACGTGTAAACTTGCAATGTGTAGGAAAACCACGGGGCAATGGCAACTTCTCCTTTTATTATTTTCAGCAAAACTTTACATTCACGTTTTACAACGTTTTCAACATTCTTTTGATATGCAAGGGATCAAGTCCCTTTTATAGAGCAGAAGGAAGACTCCAAACTGTTTGTTTCCTCTCCCAAAGGAAGCCTCCAAAAACTGTTTGTTTCCACTCCCAAGGAAGGCGCCTGAACCTGTTCGTCTTCCACATTTAGACATCTGTCCTAGACGTATGTTGCCAAGACGTCTAGCAGCACTGCCTAGACGTCTAGTACTGCTGCCTAGACGTCCGGCACTGTTGCCTAGATGTCTAGCAACCTAGAGGTCTGGCACTGCTGCCTAGACGTCTGCTGCTTAGATGTCTAGTACTGCTGCCTAGACGTCTAGTACTGCTGCCTAGACGTCTAGCAACAGTCTCTGCTGGCAAAAACACTGCATAGTGACTTCACCTCCTAACATTCTCCCACTTGAAGTCAGTATTCAGGAATTCTTCTACCAAAGATTTTCATCCAGTGCCAATTGCCCAATGCTGCCCTTGTTACTTTTTCAGCAAGCCCAGAGAAGTTTTGCACCACTCAAACTTCTCTACCTTGACCAACTTTGTAAGAATATCTGCAGGATTCACTTCAGTGTCGATTTTCTGCAATAGGATCCTACCTTCTTCAACCACATTTCTTATAAAGTGGTACTTGACATCAATGTGTTTCGTGCGATCATGGAATGTTGGATTCTTCACTAGCTGAATAGCACTTTGGCTATCACAATGCAGCATAATTTTCTCCTGCATTACCTTTAAGTCACCCAACAATCGCTCTAGCCAAATTGCCTCTTTGCTGGCATGAGTTGCTGCAATGTATTCTGCTTCAGTGGTTGATAAAGCCACAACAGACTGCGACTTAGAAGCCCAAGTCACCGCTCCTCCAACAAGAGTGAAGGTATATCCTGTAGTGGATTTTCTCCCATCTCTATCTCCACCATAATCAGAATCCACAAAACCTTTAACTTGCAAATCTGCCGATCCAAAGTAAATGGCAACATCTGAAGTGGATATTAAATATCTAAATATCCACTTCACCGCATTCCAATGCTCCTTACCAGGATTTGCCATTTACCGACTAACTACTCCCACTGCTAGGGCAATATCCATTCTGGTGCTCACCATGGCATACATGAGGCTTCTTACTGCTGATGAATACGGTACACAAGACATGCTTGTCTTCTCTGCTTCTGTTCTAGGACACTGGTTAGAAGAAAATTTTAAGTGTGGAAGAAGTGGGGTACTAACTAGTTTTGCATTCTGCATATTGAAGCGCTGCAAAATCTTTTTCACATATGAATTTTGACTTAACCAGATCTTTCTTCCTTTTCTGTCCCTGTGTATCTTCATCCCTAAAATTTGGTTTACTGCTCCTAAATCCTTCAATTCAAATGTCCTTAGCCAACTGAGCCTTAAGTTCAATGATTTTCTTCATGTTGGGGCCTGCAACCAGCATATCATCAACATACAACAGCAAAATAATAAAACTGCCATCATCAAACCTCTTATAGTATCCACAATGGTCAGCTTCACTCCTGCTGAAACCTTGGCTCTTCATGAAGGTGTCAAATTTCCTGTACCACATCCTTGGCACCTGTTTCAACCCATACAGTGATTTCTTCAGTCTGCAAACCAAATGCTCTTTGACTCTTTCCTCATAGCCCTCAGGATGATCCATATAAATCTCTTCCTCGAGATCACCATGTAAGAAAGCAGTCTTTACATCAAGTTGCTCCAGTTCTAAATTTTGTCCAACTACAAGTGCAAGTAGAACTCTTATAGTAGTCATCTTCACAACTGGAGAAAATTTTCATTAAAGTCAATACCTGACTTCTGCACATAGCCTTTTGCCACCAAGCGAGCTTTATAGCGTTCCAACAACCCATCGTTGTTCTTCTTCACTTTGTACACCCACTTGTTTCCAACAGTCTTTCTTCCCGGTCAAAGATCCACAAGTTCCCATGTTTTATTCTTGCGAAGTGCCTCGATTTCCTCCTCCATGGATTTCCTCCACTTTTCTGCATTCTCAGACTCTCTAGCTTCCTGAAATGAACTAGGTTGCGACTGAATGGATTTCCCCCGAGCGGCACCTTGGGCGGACCCAAAAATTATAATTAAATATTAATATAAAATTTAATATTTTTTAATTTTACCCATCTAAGACAAAACATAAAGCTTTACTAAGAGACGTCTCGTGGTATAGTTTTTTTTTTCGTTAGATGGAACAACCATTATTTTTTATTATGAATTATAAATCATTAAAGTTCTATGTTTATAAATTATAAGAATAAAAGGCTTTAAAATCAACTTTAAATTCTTTTATAATATACCCATTTTTAAAAATAATTAAAAAATAATACTAAAAACCATATAAAATTATATCTAACAAAATGATTTTATAATACTAAAATTATATCTTTGACCGGTGAAATGAGACACAAAAAGATAAATAAAATCAAATCGCACAAGATTTTATTAAGTAGTCAAAATTATAGTATAAAATATATGTTATAATTATTATAGTATAAAATTTATGTTATAATTATTATATTATAAAATTATAATTATAAATTTATAAGTGGCATGCTTGTTATAATAATATAATTATTATGGTGTAATTTATAAACTATAAAATTATAATTATAGTATAAGTGGCATTCTTGTTATAATTAATATAGTATAAAATTTATGTTAAGCTATGTGCCCGAGAATTTAGATAGGGTCATATTAAATATTTTATTTTATTAATGGCGTTAACAATGGAGCAAAGAAATTGATAAAAATTTATATACAGTTTATAAAGTTTATAAATTTTAATATAAACTTAAATATAAAGTTATAGACTTATAGACTTATTATGCATGGAAAGTTTAAAAAATAATATTAATAATGAAATGATAAACTTATAAGTTATAAACTATAGACCTAGATATATATTAATATTAATATATATATATAGACTTATAGTTTATAAAGTTATAGGTGTTATAAACTTATATATAATTTATTAGTTTTTTTTCAATTGTGATTGTTTAGTCAAACAAAAATTTTAATGTTTTATATTTTTAATATTTTTAGTAAAGATAAATCCGATGAATTAAAATTTAAAAATATTAAAATTAATAATGTTAATTAAATGTGATACATCAATTCGTTGAAGAAATATTTTGACATGTACACTAAATAATTAAAACAAGACAACTCTGAATTGTAGAATTTTGTAGAATTTTCTAGTTGGTGTACAAGTTAATTTTTTTAGCTGCTACTGTTTATTTCAGGTTCAAAGTTCATCAAGCAAAGGACAGATTTTTAAACTTTCAGTTTTCACCTACAGATTCTAAATTAGAATGGCAACAAGTGCAAGCTCTGTATGCAAATCCCGATTTAGAATTGATCCAAAAGCCCCACTATGGAAATATGTTAGTATGTTAGAGCAGCTTCCAGGGGGTGGGGGCTATGTATGGGTTTGCAATACTTGCAATGTTCGATATAGCAGCTCATACAGTCGAGTAAAAGCTCATTTGTGTGCATTGCCTGGCCAAGGCATTAGAGCTTGCCCAGGGTCAAAAGATGCACCAGTGCCAACATCTGTGATTATGGAATACATAAAAGAACAAGAAGACGCAGATGCTTTAGCTGCCTTACAGTCAGGTCATCCTTTGGCAAAGAAAGGATCTCGATCAAAGAAGCCACCTATTGTCCCACCTCCTGCTGGTAGCCCATTTGTGGTTGCACCCCATCCATTTTCAACCACACCTTCCACACATGAAGAGGATTTTGTTCTTTCACGGAAAAGAACAAAAGGACCGTTGGAAAAGGCATTCCAAAATGAGTCTAGGGACATTGCAGATCAGACGATTGCACGTTGTGTGTATGCCAACGACTTGTCTTTCAATGTGGTTAGATCACCATATTGGCAAGATATGGTGAAAGCCATTAATGAGGCTCCAAAAGGGTACCAAGGCCCAAGTTATGAGAAGGTGCGCACCACTTTGTTAACAAAAGAAAAAAAAATTGTAGAAGATTCATTGCAGCCCGTCAGAAATTCATGGGTTGAGACAGGGTTGTCCATCGTTTCTGATGGATGGAAAGATGCAAAAAATCGTCCTTTGATAAATGTCATTGCAGTAAGCCCCAAGGGGGCAATGTTTTTGAGAGCAGTTGATTGTGAAGGGCAAGTGAAAGATGCCCAATTCATTGCTAACATTTTGATTGAAGCAATCGAATCGGTGGGCTCTCAAAACGTTGTCCAAGTCATAACGGACAATGCCAAAAACTGTAAAGCAACAGGGATGTTGGTGGAGGCAAGGTACGAGCATATATTTTGGACTCCTTGTGCTGTCCATTCACTCAACTTAATGCTGCAAAAGTTGGGGAATCAAATTGAATGGATAAAAGAAATTTATGCCGAGGCTGAAGACATTCAAATGTTTGTGACAAACCATCACATGTCGCAAGCTATCTTCAGACAATTCTCAAAATTGGAGGTGTTAAAGGTAACAATTTTGTATGATTATGTTTCGAGTTTAGTTTGTTATAAATTTTGAAAACATTTTTGTTTTGTTGTTTAATTTTTTTTTATTTTACTAGGTTGTTGAGACTCGATTTGCCTCGCACACAATCGTCTTGAGGCGACTTGTGGAAGTGCGAGAGGCATTGCAAAATATGGTTATTAGTAACCTATGGAGTATATGGCGGCAGTCAAGCACTGAGAGGGCACAAAAAATAAAGATATTGATCCTCAATGATGATTGGTGGGGTCGTGTTGATTACTTGCTCAGTTTCACTGAGCCTATCATAAGCATGATCCGATTCGTAGACACGGATCAGCCATGTTTAGGAGAGGTATATGATGGGATTGACTCAATGATTGAGAAGATCAAAGCCATCATCAATACAAAAGAGCAAGATCCCAATGAGACATTTTTCAAACAAGTGCAGTCATTTCTAATTGAGCGGTGGAACAAAATGACAACTCCATTGCATCTCCTTGCCTTCGCATTGAGTCCCAGATTTTATAGCAATGAAATCCTTTCTTTGCCCGGTAGAGTGGCACCATATAGGGATATTGAAGTTAGTGAAGGTTACAAGGCAGCATTCAGAAGGCTCTATCCCGATCCTGAGATTGAGGACATAGTTTCAGCTGAATTCGGAGACTTCATTTCCTCTATAGGACATAGCCTTGGCGCTTGTCGTGACAAATACAAGAAGGATGCCCATATGTGGTGGTATTTGCATGGGCAAACAACCCCAACCTTGCAATCTCTTGCAATCAAAATATTATCACAGGTCTGATTTTAAATTTTAAAATTAAAATTTATATTTTCTAAATCTTGAACTCTTCAATTTTTTATTTTGCATTGGTTTTAAAAAAAATTCCCTTGTGATTTTCTTAATAGGTTGCAAGTTCGTCTTCATCAGAGCGGAATTGGAGTACATACTCCTTTATCCACTCGCAAAAGCGCAACAAGCTAGCAGCAAAGAAGGCTGAGGAGTTGGTCTATGTGCATTCCAACTTGCGCCTTTTATCACATATGCAATCAAACTACAAGGAAGGGCCAACAAAGCATTGGGATGTTAGGGCAGAAGATGTTGATTTAGATGCTTCCCACTCCCATCATTTATTACTTGACACAGAGGCTTTGGCTTCGCCAAGCCAATTGAGTGGTGCTGGTGCTGGTGTTAGTGGGAGTGGGAGTGCTAGTGCTAGTGCTAGTGTTACTGCTACTGCTTGTGGTTCTAATGAATCACATGTTGATGTTGATGCTTTCGATGAAGACATTGAAGACGAATATTAAAATAATAAATATTTGATATTTCATTGTTTCAATATGTGATAGTGTTGATGTGGTTCATTAGAAATGTTGGCATCCCAGTTGTGATAATGTTTGTACCAATGTGAAATGCTTAATGTTGATTTAGTAAATGAAAATGTTGATTTAATAAATTAATATATGATTTTTATTTATTTTTGTACAGCCGAACCCAAAACGAACCCAAGACAAAAAAAAATTTGTCATACCGGCGAACCGGGTTCTTCGAACCCGAACCCAAAACGAACCGGTAACTTAGCCTTCCTACATACAAAATTTATCAAATTCCTTGGAGCAATATTCACCTCCATTATCTGACCTGAGACATAAAATCGACTTGCCCAAACTCTTCTCTACCCGTGCTTTGAACTCTTTAAATTTCTTCAAAGCTTTCGACTTCTTCTTCAGAAAATAAACCCACACTCTCCTAGAATAATCATCTATAAAAGTCAAAAAATAGATGGCAACATTTAAGGACTGAGTGGGGACTGCTCCAAATATATCCGAATGTATAAGTTGCAGAAAATCAGAACTCTTACCAAGGCTTGCAGTAAACCGAACCCTCTTCTGTTTACCAAAAATACAAGTGCTCACACAAGTCTAAATTGCAAGACTTAATCCCGGAAAGCATACCTCTGTCATACAAAATTTTCAGACCATTTTCACTCATATGGCCTAGGCGTTGATGCCATAGCATTACTGCATCCTGAACAAAAGTTGCTGCTGCATGGTTTGTCACTGTATCACCGCATAAACGATATAGGGTTCCATAAGATTCTCCCTTAGCTACTACAAGAGCCCCTCTGGTAATTTTGCAATAGTTGTTGCCGAAAGTGACAAAATACCCTAGCTTATCCATCATTTGATTGATAGCAAATTCTTCCGCAAATCGGGCACATGTCGTACATCACATAACATTCTTTCTCTACCATCGTCTAGCTTGATCCTTATATCCCCTCTTCCCAAAATTTCTAAAGGGTGATCATCACCCAAATAGACCTTTCCACCACAGTATGGTTGATATTTGTCAAACCAATCTCTGTGGGGAGACATGTGGAAAGATGCACCTGGTCCAAAACCCAGGTATATAAAACAGATTTGTTGTTACTGATACAGAAGGCTTCACATGTTGTCGTCTCTCCTGAATCTGCTGCACTGGCCTCAGCTGATGGCTAATTTTGCTTTTCACCATTCTTTAATTGCCAACAGTCCTTCTTTGAGTGTCATGGCTTCCCATAATGCCAACACTTCCCTTTTTGCTTATGTCCTTTAGACTTAGATCTGGATTGTTTTCTACCTTGTTTACTCCCCTCGAAAGATGGACCTCTCACAGATCGGGCTTCATTGGTTGAGGGTTCTAGAGACGTTTTTCGCCTCAACTCTTCTGCCAACAAAACAGCTACCACATCATCAAATTTGAGAGTTTCTGATGATGAGTTACTGATGGTCATCACCATATGATCCCAAGTGTCCGGAAGGGAACAAAGTAGGATGATAGCTCTATCTTCATCCTCCATCTTCACATTAACTAAAACCAGTTTACTGATAAGAGTATTAAACTCATTCAAATGATCTACCACGGATGAACTTTCCTTCATCCTCAAGCTATAAAGCTGCTTTTTCAAAAAAACCTTATTTGTTGCTGATTTTGTTTCATACAACTTTTCAAGCTTTTGCCAAAGGGCTTCCGCGGTCTTCTCTTCAGCTACATCGAACAAGACAGAGTCTGCTAGGCAGAGACGGATTGTAGAAACCGTCTTTCTGTCCAGCGTTGCCCACTCCTCATCTTTCATGCTGCTCGGTTTACTCGCGACCCCTTTCAAGGCTTGAGCTTGGTCATTCTGAACCAGCAAATCCTCCACCTTCATCTTCCATAGAGCGAAGTTCTTGCCATCAAATTTCTCAATCTCAAACTTGGTTACACCTCCTGTCATTGTTGCAGCTCCCACTCGCACAAAACCTTGAGCTCTGATACCAAATGTTAGGAAAAACTTCAGATTTTATACCTGCAAGTGGAAACACAATAACAAAAAACAAAAAACAGCAACACAAGTGACACAAAGATTTACATGGAAACCTGCAATGTGCACGAAAACCACGAGGCAATGGCAACTTCTCCTTTTATTATTTTCAACAAAACTTTACATTCACGTTTCACAACGTTTCCAACATTCTTTTGATATGCAAGGAATCAAGTCCCTTTTATAGAGCAGAAGGAAGACTCCAAACTGTTTGTTTCCTCTCCCAAAGGAAGACTCCAAAAATTGTTCGTTTCCGCTCCCAAGGAAGGCGCTTGAACCTGTTCGTCTTCCGCATTTAGATGTTTGTCCTAGACGTCTGCTGCCTAGACGTCTAGCAGTGATGCCTAGACGTCTAGCAGGAGTCTCTGCTGGCAAAAACACTGCATAGTGACTTCACCTCCTAACACTAAGTTGGCCTTCTAAACTAAAGATTTCATGAGGATTGAGAATGACATTATTACTCATCCTAATTATGTCCAACGACATTGGACACACAACCTTAGGAATTCTCTTGGTCAACTCAAAATATGCTCACATTAGTTGCGGGACCACCATATTCCTCGAGAGGATAGGGTATGTCGTCTTTGTTCTATTTGGGAGGTGGAGAGTAAAGAAAATTTATCTTCAAGTGTCTTGTTTATTATGAGATTTGAGAGAGATACCATTGAATGTATAGAGACTCTAGTGGATTGCTTCCTAGCTATCCTAACCAAAGATGCTTGGCTCTATACTTCAAGGAAGCTATCACTTTTCGACATTTGTTATTACAAGGGAGATAGACTACTACTCGACTAATTACCTCATTCTTTCACTCTATCTCTGCAATCGGGAATAATAAACATTTATTTGAAGATACAACCATCCAAAATGTTAATGAAAGATCTATGCACCCTTGTATGTATACAAGAGTGGCTACTAGGGCTTCTTGCTTGTGGCAGGATTAGGACTATAGTTCTTGGGCATCGGGTTTCGGTCATCCCTCACATACCGAGGAGTTGTAGTTAGACGCAACTTACCCGTTTCTTGTCCTCTTCTATTGGTTCCATAGCCATGGATGCTAGAAGAGTCTTGAGGTATCAAACTCCATGTCCTCCCATGATTATCCAACCAAGCCCTTTTAGTCCTAGACATCATTAGGTCTTGTGTTGGCCATTTTGGGATAGATGGTGATGACAACGACTATGCTTCTAAATTACATCCCCTTATAGATTAATATCGGTGCTTGCATCCGTTGGAGCTCTCTCTTAAGAATTTCTTTTAGTGTGTTGGGAATTATCCATTTCTGGTTCGAGGCTGTAATTTCATCCCATAGTCTTTCCATTTTAGATTAGTTTAGACAAGATTATTCTCTAGTTTAGCTTATTTTTGTAGTACCTTTTGGTTACTACAATGCATTGTAATTTGTAACGGCTCTTTTCAATGAGTCCCATTAGCCTACTTTGGCCATCTGTGGACATTAATAAAATTATCTTATCTATATGTATGAATGGTTCCATGTTTTTTTTATGCAATAACACATTATTATCACCAATTTAATGTGTTGTCCATCAAAATGTTCCCAAGATCCAGATCAGGTGCAATAATCAACTACTCCTTAGCGATGAGCAAAATTTAAGGACATCTCATTTTATGTAATGAACATATCACTAACAGTCTGAACATACCAGCAACCTTGCAATCCACATAAGTATAATCTTCAAAGAAATCATATAACCAAAAAAGCCAATCAGGTTTACTAGTAACACATTAATCTTCTACGTCAAGTGGTATTTGGTCTAGTGGGTTTCACTCTCATGGAAATGACCCAGGTTCAAATCCAATAAAATTTAAGAAGAGTGGCCAGCCAACCCATAAAAGCAGTAAACTTGTCTGTAAAAAAAGAACACATCGGTAACATGAATGTGACACCCAGTCTTGTATGGGAATTACTCGATAGACACATTTTTATAGTTGTGAAATGCAATCACATTTTACCATCTTCTATAAACAAATTTAAGCCAATCTATAAACGGTAAATATCAATGGCTCCTAAACTTCATAATCTCATATAATGCATAGTTAGTTGGCCTTTACTCAAACTAGATTTTGAAAATCTTATTCTAAAACAAGCAATGTATGGTTAGCTAGGTAAAACAATCACATACCTGATAATGCGTTAAAAGTCTTCCAACCTCAACATGCCCCTCAGCTAGTCTCAACCTCTTCTCCAAGTTTTCAGAAGCATTCATACTTTTCTCCTCTTTGTTACAGACATCATGGTTTGTGCTGATGAGTGAACCCCTTGAATCCTCTTCATCCATAAACAATGGACTCATGATGAGCTTTGAATTTGAAGATACACTACTAGAAGATCTTCCAAGTGCTCTTCCCAAGCTTCTCTTGAATCCCTCTCTAGAACTAAAATCATCATAACCAACAGAGGAATGCTTGCCCCTTGACCATCTTCTTGGAAGTTTGGATAACAAAGAGGCCATTAGACCCCACTTATCAGTGTGTGTACAAGTATAGATACAATGCAGGCCTACCTCTATCATTTCAGTTTCATCCCTGAAAAACAAATTTGCATTTGCATCTTTGCATCCCTCCTCTATGATCACAGAGCAGAGTTCCAACTGATTATCCTCTGCAATCTCCTTCAACCATCTAACTAAAAATGTCTCTGAATGTTCTTCAGAAGACGGCAAATCCACTGATTGACCATTTAAAGAATCATCCTTTGTAATCATACGCTTTATGCCATTTTTCCTATGCATAAATGGAATGGCCATCTCCCTCAATCTTCCTACCACTGTATCTTCATTGACTCCAGTAAGCATTATCTTGAACTTTTCATAGTCCCCAAGCTGTTCCCAAGCACTGAGACTTAAATTCAGGTCACTGTCTTCCATTTCAGTCCCAGAAAACACAACATGATACAAATCATAAATATCTTCAAAGAGAGGTCTCAAATCCCCAATTCCTTTTTTCTGGCCAATGTCCACAAAAGAAAGGGCATTCTCCAGTTGCCCACTAAATTTGTCTATAGCCCTTGCCCGTGCTTTGTACCACTCAATAATTTCCATAGCAGGTGGCCATTGCAGTCCACAACGCAATTTTACCATATTTTCTGTACTCATCATAAGATCAATATCCTCATTTTTTCCTTGCCAATGACTTTCAATGAAGGACACCATCTCTTGACACTCAACCCAATCTTCATCCCTACAAGCTGGTGCAGTTTGTGGAGATAAACCAGGCAGCAACTGACCATAATTGTGCACAGGAATGGTTTCAGGAAAAGCACTTACAATAGGCAAGATGAAGGGAGCTAAGGAATAGGTATGTCGCTTGAATAGTAAGTTCAAAGCCCCAATTTTCCCACTCTCTGCAAGCTTAATGGCTATTTCATTGAGAGGCCTTCTTCGGAATGCTGCATAATCATTTGAAGAAAACCTGAAATAGATATTACGATATCTTTAGCAACCAAATAAAAACCATGAAAAATACCTTTGAGATGCAGCAAGAATCCAAGATTTGTTTTTCCACAAGAATGCTTAATATCAGAGAGGATTATGTTCTCACATTGTACCTCGTAAGGCATGTCTAACATTAAGATCGCCTTAAAAAAAATTGAAATAATATTGAAAAGGCATTCCTTCATTATCTTAAGAATTCTACTATATTAGTCCTAATTCCCTGCCAATAGAGAGGGAACAATTTAAATAACACCAATAACACTGCTAAAGCAGCATTGCCAGCCATAATACAGACTGTAGAAGATAAATACTATAAATTTCTACGGATTCAATTTTCCTCTACATGCTTTTTGAGACTCCTAAACTATTTATGACAGTTGCACTTATGCTTCAGGAAGGAAACTAACAGTACAGAGCTGGTAAAGCGGGACTATGACAACACAAAGTTTTGGAAATATTACTCTACTAAGATGTAGTGCGTACACAGTAGAGGTGGAGTTTTGGTATTTTGAAGGCTGCTGCAGGAAATGTCAAGAAGAAGGACGCTGAATTCTGGAATATTTGTATTTACAAAGGAAATTGAAGGTGGTCCAGAAAATGAAAATCAAGAATTAGACTTTTTATGAAAAAATATGTAGATATCTAGCTATAGCAACTCAATTGAGATAAGAATTGAATCTCTTTGTAAACTCTCAAGCTCTAAAGGAGAGAGTTGTGATTTGTCAAGGGTGGGGGAACCAAGTACAACCCCTTTTTCTCAAGCAAACAAAAATATATATTTCCCCTACATGAAGAATAATGTAGCTTTTATTCCATCAAATGGCATGAGCTCAACCAGTTAAACCTGTCAATTTTAATGGAGGAGACCCAGGCATAATTGCCAAGCTGTTGTAATACCATTATGTGGTCATGCTGTAATACATATGAGGTCCATTTCAATCCCATATAACCAACTGAAAAAGGCAAAAAAATGCAGTTTTTAGTCCAATATTTAATACTTTTTCCTCACAACATTGAATATGCTTAGGGCTTAGTATAAGGAAAGAGAAAATTACCAGATTTATCCCAGAAGCCTATTTCAGGTCTCTTCTCCATCTCAACTAACAATAAAAACTTTACCTATTATTCAGCCTGTATGGCAATATAGCTACTTCTCATGCAGTACAGAGCTTTAGCTCAAAAATATTGTCACCAGCACCAGCTAAGTAAGAATAAATTTTCCTTTAAGCCCTTTTACTATTGGGAATTCCTTTGTAATCCCTATAAATAAAGTTAAACTTACCTGTCACAATCTCAGTAGATATTTAATGATGAGTCCTAGTGTACAATTCTGTGGCATGAGTGACATGTCAGTCACTCACACTAAGGATAATTTAAAGTGAAAATTGTCTGATGTTCAGTTAATGCCAATGAATGCACAATGTAGTTATCCTAACTAGTTTCTTTGCATGTCACGAGCGAAGATGTTAACCCAGTGGAATATCATGCCAAATACAAGAGAGACAACAAATCCTGGCAATTGCACATGCAGTACTATGTCCATATGTGTGTAATGAGTACAAAGGAAGTTTCTAAGAAAATAAAGGAAGCTAAAGAGTAAATTGAAACTTCTTGGAAGATAAAGGAAATGAGACTCTAGAGAATATACATAAGGCCATGTGCAAGGCATCTGCAGACAAAGGTTATACAATTACTAAATGCACCAACCATTATTAAATCCAACACTCCACAATTATTGGTCTGATTACTCATTTGAGTATACCATTAGACAGAGAATTAGAGAATATGCTCACCTGCCCATGTTGACACCTAGAAATGTTTCAAGCCTGTCAGCATATTGCAGGAAGCGAAGTCTTGTTGTACGAAACCTCCATAAAATGTTACTATCACCTTTCTGTTTTCCTTGGAATTTATAGTCTTCAGTCTGAGCAAGCCCATATGAGAGAATAGCATGTACAGAATCTACAGTAGAGCCTACTTTGTCAACACACTCTGAAAGCACCCAACTTTGATCTTTGATGATAGACAGAAAATTTTGGATTGCCTCTTTTGTATAGTCAGAATGCAGCCACTGTGACTTAAACACTTCATCTTTGTCAAGTCCATGTTCTATTGCAAACCGATGTGCAGCTTCATATTTCCCATCATTAATTAGTGCTTTATATTTTTGGGATGCTGAGCATTCCAATAAAGATACCAACTTCCACCCTAAACCTTTGTTTCGAAGCTCAAGATCAGTAGGATATGAAGTCTTTCCCCTGTCTGGCACATCCTCAGACCTTTTTGGCTCAGCCGACCTAGATAGCTCAGATGATAAATGATCAGAAAATACAGTTTCTAATACAAAAGCATGCCCATCAGAACTCTGATTTCTTCCCAGAAGTGGGAAAGAAAATAATGGCACATCTTCAAGAATATTGTTAAAACTAGGGATCTCAACTATATTAACAACACCGTTTGTTTTTGCAATCATAAGTTTTTCTTTAGACCACCATTCAATATCTCTGATGTCATCTACAATTGCAGTGTTTCTTCCCTCTTCAGATATTTGCACAATGTTCTGACAGTTAGAATCCAGATTCTCTTCTAGGGTTAAAACATGTAAATTTTGTGTCAAATCCAAGACTGCCAGATGCCTTGCAGAAGGTGAAATTGTCACTTTTGGTACAAAAAATGGCCCTGAGTGAGTATTTGGAGAAGAGAGTACCCCTCTAAGCTGTGAACTGGAGCAGATTAACTCTAGATCTGATGTTTGTGTAAAGCGCCAGACAGAAACACTATACAGACCTGATTAGTAAAAGAATTGAAGCATATTACAACCACAGAAAAATAGACACAAAACAGGTCTTAAAGCATATTGTATGGATAATGGAATCTAGTAAGTAATGTACAAACAACACTACTTATCTCGGTAAATATTTATTCTTGCAAGTTTGGGGAAAAACTCTAATTTGTAGAAATTTTCCACAATCAAACCCACCAACAGCATGCAATAAATAATATAACAAACTGCAATCTCATATCACTGAACTCACCTACATTACCCCCTCCCTTCTTCACTATTTTTGTAGGCCCTGTCAAAATGAGCATAGAACAGTCCTGGTGGAAGCAAGAACATGTAATATCAAGTGCATGTTGTCTTCTCAGTTTCTGGTGGCCTGATTTGCTACTGAATGGTGTAACTGCAATATTTTTCCCGTTAACTACAACTCGATGAAGAATACAATCCGATGTAATAACCATGATATTATACCTGGAAACACTGTTATTGATTTAGATGAAGCATACAAACTCAAAAACTAAAAATAGAAAAATTAATAATTCATCATTGATTCTCACTTCTTTGGAACTTAATGTTTTCTTTAATAATAAAGACCAAAATAAATAGAAGAACTCTTGATACCTGTCAGATGTCTTCAAATTCTGATCCACCCATACAAATAATCCAACAATTTTTCCTGTTGCCTGTAAATGGTTTTTTGGAATCCTCTTCAGCTCTTCTCCATTAGATTCTATAAGATATAGTGTATCCATGCTATCAGATAGCACAAGAATATTCAAATGGTCCACCCAAACACCATACAAGAAAGCCTTGGATTCAGGCATAGCTGTGATACAAATAAGATCACCGGAAGTTAGCATTGACCATTATATTTAGCAATGAAAAAGATGCAATACTATATTTGCAACCAACCACACACCTCATTCTCTACAACCACATTTCAGTGATAAATAAACTTTCAGCTGAGACTACCTTGAATCTTTAACATCTTTTGTGCAAAGAGAAAAAGTTTTTGAATCTTGACCTACTTCATGCATTAACCTGCATCCTTTATATACAAGGTCTCCCTCATAAAATGATCCAGAAGGATCTTCAAAGTCAACAAAAGATGAGAAAAAAGCATAAAAAATACAAAAGAAAAAGACACAAGATCAAGCAAGATCTAAATGGAGAAGCAAAACAGAGCAACTAAATCCCAAAAAGCAACCTTTCAGCTACTAGCAAGAGACAGGACGAGATGATTCCTCGGTTTCAATGCCCAGCCAACAAGTGGAAGCCTTAAATACAACACAAGTGGGAATCTGTGGGAGCAATTTTCGGATTTAGAGCATTCCAGCTGTGCAATTAAGTGGGAAGCTTGTATACAGCATACAAAACAGTGTTGCAGGAGTACCCATAAGGTCCTACACCCATGTTAAGTCCTATACTTGTTATAATGCTACATACATAGCATTTGAGCAATTAAATGGCTCGTGTTTGATCTGTGGTGATGTTTCCCTGTAAAGGGATTTACACCAAGTAAAATTGGTGTTTTTGATGTGCACGTGCTATTTTTGTTCTGTTTGTATTTTTTGAGTTGTTTTCCAACATCCCAGATTGAGTCCTATGTTGTTAGTACTCTATTTATGTGCACAAAGATGTAAGTGTTTGAACGTCTGTTAGATCAAAAGGTGTAAAAACAAGTTTTGAATTAAGTTGCAGGTCTATTTTGAGCAAGGCCTTGACCAGCCTGAATCCCAAAATGCAACCTTTCAGCTACTAGCAAGAGAACAGGAAGAGATGATTCCTCGGTTTCAATGCCCAGCCAAGAAGTGGAAGCCTTAAATACAACACGAGTGGGAATCTGTGGGAGCAATTTTCGGATTTAGAGCATTCCAGCTGTGCAATTAAGTGGGAAGCTTGTATACAGCATACAAAACAGTGTTGCAGGAGTACCCATAAGGTCCTACACCCATGTTAAGTCCTATACTTGTTATAATGCTACATACATAGCATTTGAGCAATTAAATCGCTCGTGTTTGATCTGTGGTGATGTTTCCCTGTAAAGGGATTTACACCAAGTAAAATTGGTGTTTTTGATGTGCACGTGCTATTTTTGTTCTGTTTGTATTTTTTGAGTTGTTTTCCAACATCCCAGATTGAGTCTTATGTTGTTAGTACTCTATTTATGTGCACATAGATGTAATTGTTTGAACGTCTGTTAGATCAAAAGGTGTAAAAACAAGTTTTGAATTAAGTTGCAGGTCTATTTTGAGCAAGGTCTTGATATTAGGGTTTGCCCCTGGTCAAATCCTAGGGATACATCTTTTAAGTGAATCCAAAATAAATGCAATTGTTTGCCCAAACTTTTCTCTTTCCCAATCAACACCTATCAACCATGGATTTGGCCCAAGACTCATCAAAACAATGGCCGAGGAAATGGATTGTCCATTCACCTTTTGACAACCTCCACGAAATACTCATGGGGTGTTTGCCCCAAAATGGCCAAATATCAAATTTGATGATGATGTGACCCTTGGTGATTGACAAAACTGATAGGAGCATCATGAGAGAGGTCCCTCTTATTCATTTCATATCTCTTGCCTTTCACGCTATAGTACTCTCCAAAAGGATTTTGAGATAGCTTCCATTCCTTCTAGCTTCTTAAACTGAAAAATAAATAGCTTATCTTGCCTCAAGGAATCCCACAGCTATGGTTGAAATTCATGCTATCCTTGGAAGCCAGGAGGTAGACAATGATGGAGAAGAAAAACAAGATCAAGGACCAAACAATCCTAGATTTATGGCCTCTCACCTGGAGCCAAGAGTTCAACCCACCTCATCTAATCAATCACAAACAATAAAGAATTATTATTCATTAATCATCTAGTTCCAAAAAGTTCCCTTTGATAGCAATTTGATTGTCCACGATTCGCCTCCTTCCAAATTATGTTGGTGACTAGCATGCAACAATTTCAAAATCAGTTTTTGACTATCATAACCCAAATCACACAAGGTCAATCTATTATCAATCAAAACATATATAATCAGCCAGCCCAAGTTCAATCTCAATGCGCATTCCAACAAGAATCATGCAGTTGATGATAGTCCATTGTTTGATTGTGCTTTTCCCACATTCAAGCCAAGTTGCAATAGCAATCATCTTACCATGCCTTGAACTCCCAATCAGACTTCTAATTGCCAAGAAGAAGATGATGCTTGGCAATATTAACTACCTATTATAATCTCATGGTCCATTTTGACGAATCAAAATTTCCAATGCCCCTCCAACCCCAATAGTACACAAACCAAATAGGGTTCCTGCTCAAGTGATATCCAAGATACTAATTTCTTCGTGTATCTCAAGGAACCATTGGCCACACTCATCAATGAAACTAGCTTACCTAGGCCTTCGCTAAATCTTCTCAAATAAGATGGGAAGAGTAACCTTAGCTCCCTGTCCAATACTATGCTATGAGATGCTATTATTGCCACATTGATCCCAAAAACTCTTGAAGAAGATACTTAAAAATGGTATCTGTCATCTTACAGAAAACTCCATTTAGAACTGTTTTCCATTGGCCAAACTCTTTATTGAATACTTCCATACACAAAACAGTCCACAGGTTAAGTAAAAGAAGGGCTAATCACTTGCCAAATATGTCACAAGGAGGAAAGCTGCCCTCCATGCTTCCCCAAGTGCTCACAATATGTCCTAATAGAACTGGCTGAATTATTTATACATTCCTTTGAAAAAGACCTTAGATACAAAGGTATAAAAATCAAGTGCACCACTTGTGATGAAGCCATTGAAGCTGCCTCTTGGATAGATGAGGCTGCCCAAGAATTAGGAATGCGTCCAGCAAACTCTTCCATTACCCAAAATGTGTGAAGTTTCCCTTCAAAATGGATTCAGCAAAAAGAAAGCTAAAACAGTTAATATGGTTATTAATGCCCAAGAAAGCTAAAATAAGCCTCTGCATCCTGCCTTCCAACTCTTGGTAAACCCTTAATCCCACGTAAAACATAAGCCCATTCCTCCTACCACACATAAAATCAGCCCGTCTCTAATGAACCATTGTCATCCCAAGAAACTCAACCAAGAGATATCCAGGTCAATATCATCCTAATAGGCATCTAGATGGTACAAAACGAATGAGTGGTGTACTACTATCTAGATGATAAAAAAGAATGGACGGTGTGCATACCATCAACCACTTGGTCATTATACAAGTGTAGGGGCTGAAGCAATATCTAGAGCAATTTTATGATAATCAAAAAGGGAAAGTACTGGAAAAGATCTCTTACTCCTAGGTGTGATCCTACACTATTGCAGACTAGTACCATGGAATTGACGAAAATGCCTTCTGGGATCATTCATCACCCACCACTAGCCAATCTGGTCCTTTAACCTCGACATTTATTAGTCCACTACCTCCAAAAGAGCCCAACCTAATGTTGACAAAGGAATGTTGAAAATATATGGAATCCTGAAGGTGAGTATCCTAAGCCTGAAATAAATACATCTACAAAAAGCCAACAAAAGCCCCAATCAGCTCAACAAACTCAGCCAATATAAAAAAAAAAACAGTTATTTTCAAATTCAAGAAGAACCTCAAGGCAAAGTTACTAAACCCATTACTCAATCCCAAGCCTATAGGTTTAGAAAGCCCAGTAGAGCTGATCCTTAACTTATTTTTTATGCTAACCTCTATTCCAACCAATATTTGATCGCTTGAGTTGTTGAAATGTTCTAGCTTCTTCCACAGAGAGGCCTTGTTTAGAACCTTAAGTATTGAAGGTCTTGGTTATGTGCCTATTCCTATCAATGCAAGATATGAATAAATTGAGTATGATGGTCCTATCCCTCATGGCTACCCCCATCACCCAGGTTTCTTCTTTGAAGTCGGTAGCATGCCTTCAGATGAACATCTTGTAATGACTCATCATCCACCTCTCCATATAGAATGCAAAATGGTGAAGACATGGTCAAACATCCTTGATGACTTCCTGCTATGTCGACCAATACTAATCCTGATGGGCGTATCAGCAATCTTATTTCCATGACCAAGCAATTCTCCAAGTATATCTAGGAGTCCCATCCCAAAACCAAGAAACCATTGTTTGTCAAACCAACATCATCAGCTCAAAAAGCCAAACCATTTGTTTGAATGGAAATACTGCACCTACAAGTGGTGAAGAAACTTCCAATACCGCTCTTGGACGCGACAAGAAAGCTTCCAATATCGCTTTTGCCTTTTGCAATAAGCGAGGATGACTCTTTTATACAAAAACAAGAATTTTAAACCTTAGATGACTCTCGGACCCTTATTCTATGTAATTAACCAGTACCATGTTCACACACACAAAAGATGTGGATTTCACATTCAAGACTAATAGGGTAGGTAATTGTAGCTTAAAGATTGCTAGAAAAATTAGGTCAAAATCAGTTTAATAAAACACGTTCAATAAACCAAGTTAATTGTGAAGCCTTTTGTTTTGTCTTAACTACTCATGATAATCTGACATGGAACCACCCAACTCCAATCCCATCTCAAGTGAACAATCCTCTCAATAGTGAGAAGTTCCCATAGGTTCCAAATCTGTCCTCACTGAGAAACCAGATATTTATTATCATTTTTGAAATTGTGATCCTCACCAAAGGCCACTTAAATCCAAGAAGCCAAAATCTGCCCCTAAGCCAAAAAAATTAACAAGCAAACAATATGTAAGACATTAAGTTCAAAAGAGGGTTCCAGTTGAATAAAGATGTTGAATTTATACAATGACGTCCGATCCAATGCCAAGGGTAATGCCTTCTCATTTTTCTAGATAAAGCAATTATGGTACATTGTCCCATTAAGACAAACCTCAAAATGAAGAAGCCTTGTTAGAATTCCTTCATGCCTATGACAATTTGTTGTAAGATTATCATGTTAGGTATGTTCCTGCATGGCTTTTGGCTATAAGGGATACTTTGATGTTTCTCACAAGGTCCTCAATGTTGAAAAGTCTAAACAAAAGATGGATGTAGGACTTATGCCAGCCCCATCCCAACTAGAATAGTGTAATCTTTTTGCAGTTGAAGAGTCAACTGACATTAAAATAGCTACCAAAGAAAGCTACAACGCTTGCTAAAGAAAAAAAGAAAAGCCATGCTCAAATTTTGAAAGAACATATTGATATGTTTGTTTGGGATTACTCAGACATCTCTGGCTTAGATCCTTCCTTGAAAATGCACTATCTAGTAATTCATCCTGATACCAAACAGGTGAAACAAAGTTTTAGAAACCTTCACTCCCTAAACCACCTCTCCTTGTTAAAGACAAATTGCAAAAGTTTCTTATTATGGATTTTATAAAATCAGTTGACAATTTAGACTTCGTTTCTAATATCGTTTCAGTTACTAAGAACACAAGTCAAATCTGCGTTTATATTGACTTCATTATATTAACAAGGCTTATCCCAAGGATGCCTACACCATCATAATACCACTGCTGGTTATTAGATGATGTCCTTAGTGGACGGCTTCTCAAGTTATAACCAGATTGGGATGCTCTTGATGACCAAAAGAGAACTCCTTCCACTTGTAAATGGCAGGGGGGAAGGGTTTTGTTGGTTGCTTATGCCTATTGGCACAAAATACGTCAGTCTTTTCTTACCAGCAAGCCACAAACCAAATCTTCATGCACATTTTGACCATACAATAGTCCTATGCAAATGGCCTTTTGACTAAGTTTGAAATGAGAGAACAACCAACCAAGACTTACAAGTTGTGTTTGAGAGGTTGAAAAAATTCAAAGTGTGTCTCAATCGTGATAAATGTAGATTTGATATCACCTCTACGAAGCTCTTGGGTTTTAGCACATCTAAGATAGGTATAAAGGTTGACACTAAGAAAATCAAGGACATTCTTGCAATGGCACCTTATAAAACTCGAAAGGAGATTTAACATTTCCTTACCAAGATAGGCTCTATTAACAACTTGTTTGCGATCTCACTTATACAGCTAGTCATGCTTTCAAAAGGTGCTCCCTTTGAGTGGACAAAGAAGTTCCAAAAGACCTTCAATTCTCATAAGGAGTTTCTCCTGTGCCCTACAGTCCTTGTGCCACCCAGCCCGGACAAAAAATTTGTTCTTTATGTTTCCTCTACTCTGATTTCTTTAGGTGTCCTTCCTCAAAAAAAAAAAGATCGAGAAAGTGAGGACCATTTATTACATTAACTACATGTTGAATTATAAGATGAATTGTATCCTAGTTGACGGAGTGTTTGGTCATTGTTTGTTACTATCAAATGCCCCAAGCATTATATACTCCATTAAGAAACTAGGGTGATTTACAAACCAGATCCGCTTAGCTCTTTGTTGTCTGCCTATGCCCTCACTTTAAGGGATGCCAAATGAATCATACTTTTTTCAGATTCGACCTTCAGAAAGTCAACAAAAATTTTGTTAATGGTCAAGCAATTGCAAACTTGCTAGTCCATGCTTCTATACAACATAAAGTCCCTTAGACGATGATTTTCTTGATTGGATATTCTCCACATTGAGAAAGATATTGTTCTCCAATCCGTTGTGATTCTAACATCACTAGATACTCACTTTATCAAACCCATCCTAAAGATGCTAACACCGCTAAAAGTGTAGGATTAAAATGTTGGCTGCCATGCATATGATATTGAGTAAAACATTATATAGGAGATCATTTGATGCTGTTTTGCTTAGTTGTCTTGATCAAGAAGCAGCCCAAAATCCACTAAAGAGGCGCATAATGGAACAAATGGAGGATATTTTAGTGAACATAATATTGCCTGTAAAATCCTTCACATGTGGTACTACTGGCCCATTCTTGAGCATGACTCTTATGAGTATGTACACAAATGGAAGCCTCAGCAATATCATGGAAAAGAGATACATGCTCCTTCTAAAAACCTCGAATCCATCACAATTTCATGACCTTTTTTGCTTCAAGATAAGTTATTTTTGGGAGGATCACTCCAACATCATTAGACACTTGTAAGTTTACTATCACTGCCACAAAGTACTTAGTGGGTTAAGGCCATGCCTTTAGCCACCATCCTTGGGTCCATCGTAGCAAAATCTATACTCAACCAGATCATATGCCAAGATGAAATACATTCCATGATTATCACATGCAATGGAGGATGCTCCAAAAACAAGGAAGAGAATTGTGTGAGAAATTTCATATCAAACACTGGTTCTCTTCTCCTTAATACCCTCAAAGCAATAGACAGACAATGGCAACCAACAAAAGAGTTTTATTGAAAACAGCAAAGAGTCCAAAAGAGATTGGAACTTGAGGCTTTAGCTAAACCTTATGGGCCTAAATGACTACTGTTCACATACATACGGGGGCAACACATACTCCCTAGTCTTCAGTTCTAAAGTTACATTCAATCTCTTAAGAGTCTCTTTGCATGGTATCCTTGATAAAGAAGAATGTTGGGTTGTCTATGTAGTTGAGTTGGGGACAACATATGAGACAAGATTGATAGCCCATCAACAAACAGAATCTTATTGTTGGGTAATGCCTACCAAAAAAATGATGTTAGACTTCATCCTTTAGCTATGGATGACCAGCTACTTTGCCTTGATAACCAGATTGATAAGAGATCAGGAGAAGGACAAGATTTTACTCAAAATTGGCTAGGGCTTTTATCAAACAGCCAAGGACCTTGATAATGGTGCCTATTGCCTAAGCACTCTCCAAAGGCAAGAAGTGAATAACATTATGAATGGCCTTTATCTTATACACTTCAATATTTATTCTAGTATCCATTTATCCTACTAACCTTTAGCAAAAGTGGGGAGACACGTTGAACAATGAAACCTTAATTCTTCACAGAATGGTATCATCCTTTAACACAAGAAATTTAGGTTTGTCTAAAGGTAACTTAAGGATAAGCCTCCTAAATGACTTTAGATTAAGCCAATCTTAGTGCCATGTTGATCATGCCTACTCACTAGTTATGAGTGCAAGTATTGCTCAAGAGAAAGCATTACCATGAAAAGAAATCAAGAAAACTGGATTTATTATTTCTCCTTGCTTGACCTATCTCCATGAACCCTCCAACATTCAAAGCCAATCTTCATATCTTGTGGACCTCAGCAACAAGTACTCAAACACGCCTTATGCTTTAGCTCTTCTACATACTTGTCAAGGCTCTCGACGTTCATGGAAATGGATAGTATATATTTTTCTTGCGAGTATATGTTGATGTGACAGCATGTTTCCCCTCTTGCATCATGCATTTAAAGTCTCGAGTTGAGAAAAAAGCCTCTCCACATCCTAAGGATTTGAATTTGGTTAACCCATTCTTCAACATTTGTCAAAGCCTAAAGCGCAGTCCAACTTTGGGTCTTGCCTTTACCCCTAGAGTTCTTGTCTCCCCTAAGATTCCTTAACTAAGCCAATCAATAAAATATTCTCTTGTTAGTAAAGTATTAAATTAGAATCTAACATGCATTAAAACTTTCCTAGTGAAGAGATTACTACTTGTCACAAATATTCGCAATCAATGACAAACATCCATGCCTAGTCAAATAAAGATGTCTCTCGATGGTCACATAAAGACAAATTTCAAACATAAAGACACTCCACCATAGAAAAGTAAAATCCAACACCATAATTGTGCAAAATCCATGAGTACAATATTTGTATGACCCCAAGTGAAAATCAAGGTATCAAACTAAAGTGCAATGTCACTAGTAGCCCCATAGTCATTACGTAAAGTCATGAACCTCGTGTGTCTTATAAGCCCTCGTACCTCTACTTTATCATATACTTTTGTTTTGTCTCTTGGCTCTACAAATCTCTCTACCTTGGACTGTATGATCCTCGAATCTATGTATGCGAGAGGTATATCGTAGGAAAATACCTATCATTTTACTAGGCATCCTCAACCTACACTATAATGAATCCCAAGGTAGCTTCACTTGAGATTAAAGTCCCTTATTCTTCACTTGAGATTTCACAAGACTAGTGCATTTTCTATCCTATCCAAGAGAGTAATATTGGCCCTGACTTTCCTTCGTCCCAATGCTTGGAGCCACTAGAAAACAATATTGCCCTCCTCTTTGCCTTCAAAGAAAACAAAGATAATTGTAATGATTTCCTTATCATAAGAAGGCCTAGAATCCTATGTGCATTCTCTAGAGACAATCTTCTTCAAGTCCTCCTAGAACATGAATGTTCCTCACAAGGTCCCAATACCTCACTAGTCTTCATAAGACAACACAACTCGGTAGCAATATCTCATCCTCAAATAGCTAATCAAGGACTTAATCCAACCAACCAATGCATCTCTCCTCACTCCATTTTTTTGCCTCTAACTACATGGCGGAACTGATTGCCTGTGGACCCTATCCTCTTCCACTTTGCCCCTACCTCCATCTCACCTCTACCACTACTTCCTCCTCTGGTACCATCTCTCTCGCCTCTATTAGCATATGGGTGTTTAAGCTTCCTACAAAGCATCCATGACTAGAATATTTGTATTCTAATTTGCATGACACAAAGAAAAATAAAAAGCAATCATAGAGTCAAACAATTGTACAACTGATGTTGTTCATGCTCCTTCCCAATCAATTCACAATATGACTCGTCTATAAGAAGGGTAAGATTGTCCCTTGTGGGATAATATTTCTGATTGTCGGTTAATCTTAGGGCTATATGACTAATAAAAGTCAAGGAAAGAATATTATCACTTACCTTTGCTTTTGATACAATGCCAAGAATAAAATTATGAGAAAGAAGGGGAAAATTAAATGTCCCAATTGAATGGTAGTAAGCAACACTATGCTTGTATGAAAAGGTTCTATAAGAGTTAGCAATACCAATAGATGATAGCCATTAACCAAGAGGGCATCCATCAATAGTAATATTGGCATGAAGTGTGGGTGGCCCCTCTCACCCACATTATTTGGTTTATTCATAGATGAATTAGAAGAGTGGATCAAAAATGATGGGGAACGGAAGTGTATGCATTGCAAGGTATGCTTTATTATTGTTGATTTATGCAGATGATGTTGTGCTCCTAACAAAACATAAAGATAGCTTACAAAGACATCTAACAACTTTAGACAAATTTTGCAGCTACTCTAAAATGAAAGTTAATGTAAGCAAAACAAAGGTAATGGTTATTGGTTCTCAAGATAAAGACATAAGCATGGTAGAGAAACTCGGACTCGACAAGGCCAATTTCTGACTAGGACTCGGACTCCTTAAAAAAACTTGGCAAAAACATGGGGAAAAAAACAAAGAAAATGCAATTTTTCATTGAAAAAAAAAATCATGCATATCACATTTAATTAGCATTATGCAAGTCCAAGATTAATATTGCAAGGGATACAGCCTTAAACTAAATGTGGAAGTGACAAAACACATTTTAATTAAAGAAATTTTAATGCCTCAAAGTATTCTTGTATTGATTATATTATAAAAAGGTACAAAATGATCAAGTGGCATTAACTCAACTGGTTAAATTCCTCAACATTTCAAGGAGGAGACCCAGGTTCAAATCTTGCCAAACGATACATGGATAATATCCAAGCTTTGTTGTAATACCACTATGTGGTGATGATGTAATATGGATGGGGCCCGTTTCAATCCCATATAACCCATTAAAAAAAAAGGTACAAAATGTGTCAAAATGCCTCAATAGGCCCACTACAACAATCAACTAATCTATCTAGTGTCTAGCAATGCCTTTGCCCTTTGCCCTAGCTGAAGCTCTAGTCCTCTCTCTTTGTGCCCCTGCCTGTGGCTATTCCTCTACCTTTTCCACTAAATCATCCGCCATACTTTCAAAATCATCCATCGAAAAGAGAGCCTCTTGCTGCACCAAAGTCCTCCCACCATAACTCTCGAAAATGCCAAGAAAAAATAAATTTAATAATTATGTAAAATTGTAAATTGGGATTATATTTGAAAACAAAATCAAAAGACATTCAATAAAAATTCGATCCATAATGGTTACTTGGCCTCAAAGTTGCCCTTCCCCGAATGCACTATGGGGTTATGAAAATGTAGCCCTCACATCTCTTGTAATCCTGCAACTCATCCTGTATCATATTGCAAGTGTTCTCATCTAGCACCATCTAGGTAAGGCATTGTTGAAGGCCCAACATCACCTCATAGTCAGCCTCAAATGAACCATCATAAAAGAATTTGGGGCATGTAATCTGAGAAGTCCATCATAAGTCAATCAATTCCCAATGGGATACTATTTGGGCTCGGGATATAAAATAAGAGAATTGTCTCTTTAGCCCTATCCATTGCCTCATATACGTATCCCATTGGTGATTTTTCTCCATCAAAAAGACAGAGAACCTTCACCAAAGGCTCTGACACCTGAAGTCAAATGAGTGACTTTAGTTATTGTTAGAAATTAGTTACTTGAAATTTGGATTGCAATTCAAAATTTGCAAATGGAAAAATAAAAATAAAAATAAAAAAACTTAGTCTCGTACCTTGATCGCCTCATTCATAGCTGTCCAAAAGGGCTCCTTACACACATCGATATCTAGCAGCCCTTTGGCCCTCACCTAAGAATCGATATCTAGCAGCATCTTCTCCATTCCACTCCTCGCTCACAAACATCCTCTTCAATGCCCCCTTTACATCAAAGAGGCTCTACAATGTAATGAACTTTGTGGCAAATCCTATAACTCCAGCTCGCACAAGCTCCCTCCCATTAATGAACTACCTCATTAGTTGGAGAACCCACGTATGGTTGGAGATGAATTTTGTAATACATTTGGCCTTATTTACAACCTCAAACAGCCAAGGTAATTTCGTAATGTCTTCAAGAAGCAAATCAATACACTGGGTTGCACATGGTGTCCAAAAAATCGTGGGGAATCTCTCCTCAAAAATCCTTCTAGCTGCCACATATGCTACTGAGTTGTCCGTGATAAATTGGACAACATTGTCCTCCCCTACTTCTAACAAAACCTCCTCCAACAACCTAGCAAACATTTTGGCACTCTTAACTTGTGCCAATGCATCCACTAACTTGAGGAACACAATTCCTCCTATAGAAGCAACCAAAAAATTAATCAATGTCCAATTCTTCCCATCGGACATGATCGTGCAACCCTTTTTTCTCCATATCTTGCATTGCTCTTCAACCAAAAGCTAGATATCCTCCACGGATTCCTAAAGGAGAGGACCCTTAAAATCATCATAAGTGGGCGGCTTAAATCTTCGGTCGCAAACTGTGATGGCATCAACCATTCCCCCCAATATGGAGACCTCACAACATTTAAGAAATACCAAAAGCTTGCACAATCCTTCCTCGCAGCCTTGTGCCTTTCTTGGTTCCGTACCCTAAAGCATGGGTTGTGACCTTGGCATGGAATGTTCCATGAAATGACAGTCCCACTCCCTAGGTTTGCCACACAAATGGAGTCGATCCACTAAAATGGCTACAAGTGTTGCTGCTACCCTCTGTAGGAGGCCAAGGAAGAGGAGTAGCCATAGCTTCGCTTGTTTTTCTTTTTAGTTCTTTCTTCTATTCAGAATGTGCTAGGAGGGTATTGCATTCCCTCTTTACTTTAGGTTCCACGTTATCACATAGCTTAATGTCATGGCTAGTTAGCTATCTTCACCAAGTGGTATTTGAGGCGGTTTATGCTTCCATAAATTTTTGCACCATTAAAGTTACAATAGACCTCCCCTTTCTTCGAACCATCCTTCGCATACTTCCAAGTTATGTCTCTTTTTCCCATCATTTTATTTCAATGTCTTTGCACATGGAAACAATAACCATGTAGTCACAAACTAATAAAAACAGAAAAACTAGGGTTTAAGCATTGATAGCTGAACCTTTGTTTTTTACCTCAATTGTAACTGTTAGGTGGTTGTTAGATTTTTGAAAACTAGGAAAAAAATAGGTTTAGGATGCAAATGAGTGTTTTTGTGGGTCTGATTTCACATTATCTCTACTCTCTATACATGTGGGAACAGCAAAAATGAGGCCAATTTGGACCCAAAAAAAGTATTTATGTCATTTTCCAATTCATTTTGCCGCTGCAGCCAAGTTTTTTCTTGGACTCGCAAGTTAAAAAAAAAAACTCAGCAAGTCCAAAAACACTTGCCAACCCAAGTCAAAAAACCTAGGAGGGCTGACTTGGGTGCGGAGTTTTTCAAAAGCTCACCAAGTTCCATAACTATGAATGTAAGTATCAGATTTCAGGGTAAGAAATCGGAGGTAGTTCCTTCATACAAGTACTTGGGTCTTGAATTTGATTCTAGCTACAATTGGAATGCTTGCATAGAGAAACACATAATAGAAGGTTTAAAATCTCTCTATGCCATGCTAAATAAATATAGGCGAATTCACTTACGGAATTGGAAATTAAGAAAATTCCTTTTTAAAACATTGGTACAAACAGTGATTTTATGGTTTTCCTCTTTGCGGTCTTGGCCTATCAAAAGAAGCTTCAAAAAAGGCTGGGAATGTCCAAAAATGCTTATTTGCTTGAGGTAGGGGTTAAGGTTCAAACTCCTGGTTAAGGTTCAAACTCCTTACCCCATGATATTAACAGGAACCAAAATGCTACCATTTGAAGAATAAACATTGTGTCAATTTTTTATATATATAATCAAAATAAAGCAGATGGATAATGGCAGATTACCACATCAAGCGATGCTTGCAACTCAAGAGAATGATTGGAACCAAGACAGTATGAAATGGATTAAAAAATATGGAATTGATGAAAGTGATTTACCAAAAGACTCATCAAGAATTTGAGACTTCAACTGAAACTGGAAGATGGAAAAATATTAATCAAGAGGAACACATCTGTTTACTTTGAAAGCAAGAAGTTGAGGATGAGAAACATGTGATGTTACATTGTCCTGCATATGAACATCTAAGATAAAAGCACTTGTTATAACAAGTTGAGCTAAGAAGCTTATACAAGTTATTAAGTTTACCATCTACAAGAGTGGGTGGATATCTTAAGGAGGTTTTTGAACATTAAAGAATGAACATAGACAAGATCCTTGTAGAGTAACGTAGCAGTAGTATTCAAGTAGATTGCAGTTGAGTTCCAGGAAAAAGGAAAAGCTTATTTATGTATCTATTTTTCTTTTTCATCCCATAAATCCTATTGTGTCTCCCATGGACAAAATTAAAAAAATTTCATTCATTCATCTGTTGGCGAAACTTGCAGATTGTTTGGTCCACGATGCTGAAGACAAGGAACAACATTGTCGGATTCCATGGAGGCACCTTTACAATCAGCAAGGAACCATCTCACAATCTGATGGGAGCTCACTTGTAGAACAAAACTGTCACTGCTTCTGGCAAGGTCATCTCACCAATAAAAACCCACTTTAATATACCAACTAAGCCCACTCCACTATCCTATTTTTTAGTACAAAATTTCTACATATTCTAAATTCAACTTTGAGATCACAATCCTATCCTCTACATGAAACTTCGAAAATTTTCAAAATGTTGGATTAAATTGAGATTCAAGTATTACAGTTTCTAGTTTCTTGTGTTTGTCTATTTGTAAGCTTTCTACTTACTATGGAGTTTCCTCATAAGTCCTATCAGGACCATTACATCTTAATATATTCGTCTTCCACTCAACACTACCTTGGTGATTTTTTTTTTTTTTATTGACTGGAGAAGTCAAGAGAACCCTGACCCTTCTCATCAACTTGGACAATAGATGACCTGGAAGGCCAAGAATCATGCAGGATACCACCTACCTAGAGTCGCCAATTTATTTGTGGAGTAATTCACTGTTAGCGGCGTTCTTCGAAAGCCGCATAAATTGAGGGCTAAACACATTTTGTTGTTCTCAGCTTCATTGCTTGTGGTTAAGTAGCTTAATCATGTTTGGTCACTCCATAGTCCAAACATTGAACTTTTCCTCAATGTTACCGATTCGACCCCCCTGAACCCCTGGACCTGGATCCGTGTCGTACCCATACGGATTCGGATCCGATATGTGTGTGGGTCCATCCAAGGTTCGGCCTGGGCGGACCGGGTACGTTTGGGTCCGTCATACGGATTCGGATCCGATATGTGTGTGGGTCCGTCCAAGGTTCGGCCTGGGCGGACCGGGTACGTTTGGGTCCGTCCTTGGGCGTATCCGGGTCCACCAGGCGGAACCCTGGGCAGACCCACAGTCCCCAAACCTAGAAAAAAATATTTTTTTATTTATTTTTAGTTTACCGAACACCTAATCCCTCGGGTAAAAACCGCCTACGGGACACCTAATCCATCAGATAAAAACCACCTACACCTAATCCCGTACACTTAATCCCTCATCTTTAGCGCGTAAAAACAATTCCTGGACGCACTGAAAGCTGGATGAAAACAATTCTGCTGGATGCACTGTAAGATGGACGAAAACCTAATTCCTGCTGGATGCACTGTAAGATGGACGAAAACCTAATTCCCGCTGGATGCACTGTAAGCTGGATGAAAACCTAATTCCCGTTGGTAACTCGAATAATTTTTTTTCACGTAAACGAAAGTACTCCACTCCTATGGTTTCAAAAGTACTCCAGTATTTGCCGTTTTAATGTCTCTGTGAATAATTTGAAGTATGAAAGTACTTCTGTGCTGAGACCGTTTATTTTGCTCACCCAGCCTTCAACCTTGTTTCCCAGCCTTAAGCATTGTTTCTCACTCGAAGTATATATTTAGCGCGAAGCCTTAAGTTTTCTTAAAAAGTTGCCAGGTGTCTTTTTAAAATATTAAAAAAGTGTGGGAAAGCGGGACCATGGTTAAAGTATATAGCTTTTAGAATGATAATAAAAATATTAAAATATTCCATACTTCTCGTATGGTCGTCAGGATTTTGTGCTTCTTGCTTTAGAATAATAGTTAATAATATTGTAGTTTAAAATAATAATTAATAATATTATATCATACTTTAGGTTTTGTAATGTATTAAAAAAAATTCTTTAGACTTTTGTAATTATTTAAAAAAATTCTTCCATATCATTACATATATTTAGGCTTTTGTAATGTATTAAAAAAAATTCTTTAGACTATAATATATATAATATCATATCATATATTAATTAATAATATTATATCCTATTACTTTAGACTTTTGTAAAAATAATATCATATAATATTACAATAGGCAGGCATTTGTAATGTTTAAAAAAAAATCGTTAGGCTTTAAAATAATAATTAATAATATTATATCATACTTTCTAGAGAGGATTAGACTTTTGCAATTAAAAATAAAAGTTTTTATAGGCTTAGACTTTGATAATTAAAAAAAAATGACACTAGTAATTAAAAAAAAAAATTGGTACACTCGAAAGTGGTCGTATAAGAATACGAAGCGATTGAACAGCTAGACCTCTAGGGAAATTACAAATAGAAAGTGTATTAATAATTAAAGTGAAACGGAATTTTATCATATCAATTCCACCATTCAGTTATCACGGTTTATGAAATTGAGTGTTCTTCCATAAGTGAGAGAAAGATATTCAAGATATATTAGATATATATTCCAATCGAAACTGCTTGAACTTCTGGTCAAACTGCCACGTAAATACTAAAATAGTTAATAAATTTCATAAACCATTATGCCTGAAACTTAAATTAACAAATAGTTTATCTGTTTATGAGATATAAAAAGACACCTGAGCATGAAAGACACCTGTCTTAGGTTTAATTTTTAAACTTTAAATTAAATGTTGATTTAGTAAACCAATATATTTTTTTATTATTAATTTTTTTACGGCCCAACCCAAAAACAACCCAAGACAAAAAATAAATTTCCCGTATCGGCAAACCGGGTTCTTCGAACCCGTACCCGAAACCAAAACGAACCAGTAACATTGCTTTTCCTTGATAATACCTGATTTTGAGTAAATGTTGTCAGCTTGTTGATTTTCCTCATATACCAAGAAGCCTATAATTCAGTTACAGATGCTTTGGTAATATCCTAGTCCAACAATTTTGATGTTTTTCCTTTGCAATTTCTGATTATCTGGGGCCCAATTTGATTGATTGCTTGGCATTGTGGATGACTGTGGGGGAGCGACAGCAGTGGCTAAGCCAAGTATGTATTTCTTCCCCTTCCCTACAAAGGATATGTGAGTGAACCCCTTTGGGACTTGCACGGCACTGCTTCATCATAGCAGACTGCTCAGAACGAGGGGGCAAAATGTACACACTCAAGATTGTGTCTCAGGTGCAAAATATTAATTGCTCAAAAATGACATCAAATCCACATTGATTTTACACCCTTGTTATTTGAATTGAAGAGAATATGTCAGTCATTACAGAAATAGTTTGTTTCCAGGGTTTTGTCTTCAAATGCCAGAGGAAAGTTCACTTTATTCATGGTCAACTAGCAAGTCTGTCAGAATCCCCAGGTCAAATTTTTGTCTTACTTTAATCAGGAAATACCACTGACTGCATGAATACTGCAGCCGATGAGGTCCTCCTCTAACTGTAGGGGTTACTCTGATGTTACCCTGTCAAATGGCAGGTGTGCCTTATAGACAGCTGAGTGTTTCCTTGATTATTCCATTCCCATGAAACTTGACACTTGGACTCTTACCTCCTGCACTTCATATAGCTTCTCATATTCTTTGGAATAAATCTATAAATATTGTCTACGAGTTCTCCATTGCCCAAGAGGAGCTGAATTGACCAAGAATCCATGTAATGCCCATGAGTCTTGTCTTGTCTATGCCCAACAACTCTCATTACTGTCTCTCTCTCACTTCCTCAGCCCAACAGCCATAGGATCAAAACTTTTAGATAGGTTTAACCCTTTCATATATAGCCTGAGACCAAATTTATAAGCTCCCTCTTCTCCTAGCTGCCCTGCGGAATTCCATAGGAAGAAATTATTCTTGGCGAAGCCGGACAGATTTGTTCATCATAAGATATCAAGGATTCATTCACACCATTTCACTTGGTAAAGCTTTGTACAGGCCCAATTTATTTTTGGATTTCAGTTTCAGTTTAAGCCATTTAAAATGTTGGCTTCAATTTCAGCATTAAGGGAGTTTGTAGTAATTGTTAAAGATTGAGATAATATTACGTAAAGAGATGCAGGTTTGCATCAATGCCATCTTTTTTACACATGACTAGAAAATTTATTATTTTTCTTAGAAGAATAGGGTAAAGCAGTTATCTATTAGGTACACTTATCATAGATTCAGAATTTCATTCAGATCATGAGTGGTGTTGTTGCAAATTTTCTTGTGTTTCCACTTTTGTGAGTGCAGGTCCAACTGAGTTGGCAGTTCGAAATATTGTCAAAAGCAAAAGAATTAGATAGCTCAAGAAAAAACAACCATAAACCAGGGTTTAAATCCCATATGTGAACCTTAACATTTTATCAAATGGCATGGGCTCAAGAGATTAAAAATGTGGACTTCCAAAACAGGGACCTACGTTCCAATCTTGTCAGGCAATATATTCAAGGCAGAAACAGAGGTTCCAATCTTGTTAGGTGATATATGCATAATTGCCAAAGTGTTAATGTAAAACCATTATGTGGTTTGTTGAAATACAGTGATAACACCTCATGATGTAATACGAGTAAGGCCTGTTTCAATCCCATATGACCACTTAGAAACTACGTTCTACAGGGACTCGTCCTGGGATTTCGGGTTGTGCCCCAAAGACATGTCCTGTCATCCCGAAAAGGCATTTCACCATCTCAAAACACGTCCTACCATCCCAAAAAGCTGTCCCACCATCCCCATCCCAAAAGTTCGTGGCACATAGCTTAGAAAAAATTTTGTGGCACGTGTTGTAGGTGAGTTGGAGATGGTAGGGCAATCCTCCAAGGGAGGTCCCTGGTTCGAATCTCCACCCTACCAAACGCACATTGGGTACCCAAAATCCAGTTGATTATGCTGGTGTGGTCAGGGCCGGGTGCGACTCCCGAGTGATTTTGACGGTGTAGAACCCCCTGGTCGTGGTTTCTCAAACCAAGGCGGCCCCGCAAGGGGTTTTTCGCTAAATTCAAAAAAAAAAAGGTCAAAAAACATAAAAAGCAAAATTTCCTTTTATTGTTGTTTCTTTTGTAGCTAGTTTCCATTTCACAATTAGACTTGGCCTTCATTTGATGTTCATTATTATTGCAAAATCACTTACATACACACACACACACAAGGGTGTTTGTAGAAGCAAAAATTCTGTCACAAAAAGACATATCCTTATGCTCAAGACATAGGACAGCCTATTTAGTCTTTATCTCTGATCCTAAAGTCATCACTAGGTTAATTTTCTTGCCCTACATCTAAATTAGTCATAAGCCTAGCCATATTCCACAGTCAACCTGAAGATGGTATAATGTTCAGATCTAATTATCTTCATGAAGTATGTTGCTGGGTCTTGATGTTAGGGTTTGACCATGGTCAAATCCCAGGGATAGACTGACCACCTTTTTGCTATAATGAAATATGTGATAGAAATGGACTGCCTCAAAATGCATCCTGAGATTCAGTTGTTTTCTGTTAAAGACATATTTAGAGATGTCTAGCAAACCTTGAGATAAATGGGATTTCTGGCAAGTTTGGAAAAATCTACTTCTATGCATGTTAAAGCATCAAATAATTTTATTGGAGAAAGGAATTTATACTAATATCATAAATGATCTGTAAAAGCCTGGTATAGCCAAGCTGGCTATCCTCATTTTAATGGTTTGGACACATAGGTTAGGATAAGTCAGCCCTTGAGCATCAAGATTAGGTTTTGTTACTTTAAAAGTCTATAAATAGGCCAAGATAGTTTTAGTTGATCATCATTCACATAATCTTTACTTCTATAGCCTTCAATGCGCATATGAGACTTGGCTCTCTCTTAATCATTACTTTTAGCATGTTAGGGTTTATCCACTTTGGGTAATCCTCAAGACTCTAATTTTATGCCATACAGATGTTCATGTTTAGAGTAGTTTATACTAGATTCTTTACTTTATTAGCTTATTTTCGTAGTACTTTTGGTTACTACAGTGCATTGTAATTTGTAACAGCTCTTTTCAATGAGTCCCATTGGCCTACTTTGGCCATCTGTGAACATTAATAGAATTATCTTATCTTGTCTTATCTTATCTAAGTGGCCTATGAGACTTTGTCCTCTTGGACTTGCTTTGGTAATTTGGATTTGGGATTTTAATTTTATTTGGAATTTGCTATTGCAGATATCTTTGCTTCTGTCCTATTGCGAATTGTGAAATTGCGGTTGTGAATTGCGAGATTTACAAGTTCTTTCATTACAATTGATATAAGAGCATCAATTTTGGCTTCCTATGGAGCGTAAAGAAATGGGAGCAGCGAGGGAGCATGTGCCTACAACTATCCTTCTCTGGCAACGAAAAATCTGTCTCAGGTATTTTTTTGTCCAATTCTTTTTTTCCTTTTGCATTCACAACTTTTAACACAAGGATCTTACATAACATGTGATTTAGGCACAATTGTGTGTGACAGCAACATCCGCAATTTAATTTTCTTTTTTCTTTTTTTTTTCTTCCTTTTTGTTTTTAAACAGACATGCTCAGGACCCTTATGGGAGACCTATCCCATTTCAATCACCTCATCCAGATGATCTGAACAAGGTATATCTTCAAAAAAAAAATTTGGAAAAGTCTGCTTCTAGATTCGAGGGCTGCAATCACCATGGTTAGTGTATTGTTCATCCATCTGCTTCCAGACAATGGGAACATATCCAAGGGCATTTGGTGAGCACAACTGAGAGGGATGTGAAGTATATCTGCCACAAGAACTGTCCCCTAAGGAATCAGGGTAAGCAGCAAAAGTCATGGATAGAATCAACCGTTAAAATCCCACAACCTTCAGCACCATGCCACCATGAGTTGATCACCCAAATAGTCTGATGGAGGGTTATCCCCTGAAGATTCTGCTCAGAATCAGATAAATGGCATAACCGCAAGGATTAATAGCCTCACCGACAATAAATAGTTTCAACAAACCTTTGAATACATTCATGAATCGGGTGAATGAAGACAACAGACAGTCTTTGAAAACAAAGCGCAATCTGGATTCTGAGTTTCAGCAGGTGGCTGGGCAGCAGACTGAAGAACACAACAAAATGTTGGCTGGGAACAACCATCAACAGTAAACTTTGGAAACATTGCATAATGCATAATCATCACATCGGGTATGCTGGTTATAATTTGTATATCAAAGCTGGTATAGATGTAAGCCTAGAAGAAGCAATTAAATTCTTACAGTGGCCTTCTCATCTACAAGTGCCTAAACTCAATCAACCAACATTCACAGGCAAAGACCCTAAAGGTTACATTTCTAAAATGGAGTGCCTATTACAGTTGCACAAGATCCCTGTAAGTGGGAAAGTCCCTTTGAGAGCAAGCATATTTAGATATACATGCTGTCAATTGGATTATGTAGAAGATGAGGTGCAAAGTTCATGCTCTTGTATCAAAAAAATCCAAGAGGATGTTCTTGAAAAAATTTGGTAAGGGATCTTCTTCTTCGTATGTGGATAGGATACCTCAGACCACATAGATAAGTTCTGTTGATGAATATTTTAATGAATTCTTGAGCACTCTCAGATACGCTTATAATTTGCATCTAGCAGTGGTGGTTTCAGCTAGGAAAGAGATCCAAAAGGAAATTGATATGCATGATCCTCACTCAATCCAGGATGCTGAAAGATTGGCCAGGGCAGCAGAAAACAAAATGTCCAAGTTTCAGCCATGAAGAGATTTCAATACAAGAAGGCCGTATTTCAACCCGTGAGGGGATGATCGAGTAGCAGAATCAAAAGAACAGAAAAGTGGAAACTTTTTTTTTTTAAATTGATTATATACGATTGAAACAGGCCCCACTTGTATAACATCATCACCTCATGGTGGTATTACAACAAGCTTAGCAATTATGCAAATATCGCTTGGCAAGATTCAAACCTTGGTCTCCTCCTTGAAAGTTGAGGAATCTAACCCGTTGAGCTAGTGCCATTTGATAAAGTGGAAGCCTTATTTGCTTGGAGGCATTTCAGAATTAAAACAAATCATAGCAGCCTCAAATCTTTTTTGGACTAGCATCTATCTTGTCCAGAACACAATAAGTGATTGACAACCCTGTTGGGGTATGATTTTGAAATTGAGTATAAAATGCGGAAAGAAAATGTGGTAGCTGATGTTCTCTCTCGCAAATATAAAGATTCAATAGCTATTCATGGATCCCTTGTATCATACTAGTTTGGGTTGCACAGGCTAATAAAATGGAGGTCTGATACTATTATTAGCAGTCTTGAAGCAAGCAAGTCACTGGACCGAGCCTTTTCTTTGTCAGTTGAGATTTTGAGGAAGAAGGATCAAATTTTCTTGATCAAATCATCTAAGGTCAAGGACAGAATCCTCCATCAATTGCACACATCTCCTTCAGCAGCTCATTCAGGTTTTCTCAAAACCTACCAAGGCTGAAGTCTTTTTCTTGTAAAAGAATGAAAGCAGATGTAAAACAATATGTTGCAAATGCTAAGCATGTCAATATATTATAGGAGAAACTGGCAAGGTCCCAGGTGTGTTGCAGCCACTACCAATTCCAGAAAAAGACAGTGGAACACATATCCATGAATTTTATTGAAGCTATTCCTAACGAAGGGAAAACAATGATTTTGTGGTGGTGGATCGCTTTTCCAAGTGTGCGCTTTATGCGTGTGCATTGCAGCATCTGTTTGCATCAAGTGGCTAAGGTATTCCTTGAATAGATTTTCAAATTACATGGCATGCCAAAGACTATTGTTTGTGATTATGATCTCATATTCACAAGCAACTTTTGGAAGGATCTCTTCACACTTAGTCGTACCCAGCTTAACAAGAGTTCAGAATATCATCCCCGAACAGATGAGAAAACAAATTAGGAATAAATGTTTACGTACTTATTTGAGGTACTTTGCAAAGATGAGCAATATTAGTGGGTTAAGTGGCCCACTAATATGGCCCGAAGCCCCTACCTTTGACAGATTCCCTCCCATATTACTCTTGGCTTGCATAGTTGATATCTTTCTCTGCCAGAGAAAGTCAGTTCTTAGGATCTTCAAGGACAATTTTGTCAAGCTAAGAAATGCATGAAGTAGCAACAAGATCAGTGTCAATCAGAGCAGCAATTTGAGATTGGAGATTTGGTTTTCTTGCAGCTCCAACCATAAAAGCAAGTATCCCTGAAGATCAAGACCAACCAGAAACTAGCAGCCAAATTTTATGGTCCATAAAAGTGGTTTACCGGATTGATGAAGTGGTATAAGTTGGAGCTTCCTCCTACCTCCAACGTATACGTTTTTTCATGTTTCTTGTCTCAAACAGGTTTAGGGCCAAAGGTGGAGTCCTAGACAGAGCTTTCAAAATTAGACGAGGAAGGATGCATGGAGTTGAAGCCTGACAGTGTGTTGCAGTCACAGGCGATAACTCTGCAGAAGCGGCAGGCACATGAGCTGCTTATCAAAATGCTGGATCTTCCAAAAGAGGATGCACACTAGGAACCAGTGAAGGTTCCCCAAAAAATTCCAGCTTTGGGAAGAAAGTTTTTGAAGGGGGCATGTAACCCCAATATAGCCACATCAGCTATCCTTATTTTATTGGCTCGAGAACAGGTTAGGATAAGTGAGCCCTTTAGCATTAGGGTTAGGGTTTGTTACTTTAGAAGTCTATACATAAAAAGAGATGTATTAGTTGACCATCATTTATATAATCTTTCTTCTGACGCCTTTGGTGTGCATACAAGACTTTGACCTCTATGAGTGACCTATGAGACTCTCTCTCTAAGTGGCTTGGACTTGCTTCGGTGATTTGGATCAGGAATTGTTGATATCTTACTTAGACATAAATTGGAAAAGATATGTTTTAGTTGATCACTACTCGTATAGTCTTTCTCTATCACCTTCGGTGCATAAAGGAGACTCCGTCCTCTCTCAATGGCCTATGAGACTTGCTTCGGTGAGTTGGATCTAAAAATTGTTGATTTCATGTTAAATTTGCTAATACAGATATCTTTGCTTCTGTTCTATTGTAATTTGTGGAATTATTGTTGTCAAATTGGAATATTTACAAATTGTTTTATTACATGATCTCTATGGTCCTTGTGAAATTACAAATAGATTTTGAGAAGAAAATCACGTATCCTAGCTTTGGTATTTGTATATGTTAGAAACCTATTGGGAATTATTTAAATTCTTGTCATTTTTCAGAACGATTCCCATAGGCTGCATCCTCTTATCAATACTGAAGTCTGAAGGTTCTGAGAAGGGAATCATTCTGTTATCAAAACCATTAATACCTTCACTATCTAAACCGAATTTGTGAATACAAGCAAATCATTTGTGCTGTTAAATATTACTTCTATATACAAGCACATTGATCAATAAGTTTGGATTGATAGTTCAACATCTTTGATGGAGAATTTCATCAGTTAATAATGTATAGCATTGTCATTGGTGGTTGTTGCTGGCTGTCAGATTCCTTCAAACCCCAAACAATCTGCTGTTAGGATGCCCTAGTGTGTTTGGTTTGGTGTGGTAGCAGGTAGGCAGACCCCTTTCTCCCCTTGCAACAGGTGAAATGAAAGAAAATGAAGAAAAAAGTGTTTTTGGAAAAAATAGGCTGCATCCTCTACGCATGCGGCTGCGGCCGATTTTTTCCAAAAAAATAGGAAAAAATCGCCCAAAAATTTATTTATTTAAGATGTGTTTTGTCACTTTCATGTGTAGTTTAAGGCTTTAAAGTTTAAACTTGTATCACTTGCCACTTTTATGTGTAGTTTAATCTTGTATCACATACATTATTAATATTTGATTTACAAAATGTAAATTCATTGTGATATGCATGAAAAATGTTTTTTCAATGAAAAATTACGTTTTCTTCAGGGTTTTTTTTTTTTGTTGATTTTTTCCCGATTCTGGTTTTCTCTACTATGTTTCTTCTTTTGGTTAAAGTGAATTCAGAAGGCTTCTTTCAATCTTCATAAGCTTGAAATAGGAAGATCCAATCCCCCCTTTGTTAGAGGAGTTTTTAAATATGTAAAGTTACAAGGCAAGAAGATTCAAGTGCAATAATCATGTTAGAGAAGTTAAAAGGAATCTTGTTTAGAGGTCATAATGGAGAAGTTAAGAGAAGTCCCTTTGCAAGATTTACAAAAAATAATGAGTTATAAAACATCTTAGAGTGTCATATGAAGTTGCACACAATAATGAGGAGTTACAAGCATCTATTTTTTTTTTTTTTTTTTTTAAGCGAAAAACCCCTTGCGGGGCCGCCTTGGTCTGAGAGACCACGAACAGGGGGTTCTATACCGTCAAAGTCACCCGGGAGTCGCACCCAGCCCTGCCCGCACCAACATTATCAATTGGATTTTGGGTACCCAATTCAGCTTTTTGGTAGGGTGGAGATTCGAACCTGGGACCTCCCTTGGAGGATTGCCCTCTCCTCTCCAACTCACCTACAACACCTGGGTTACAAGCATCTATTATTTCTTATGTAAAAGAAACATTATAAAAAGGATGCTACTCTTAGAGGAAAGGGGTGTTTTTTTGGAGAATCTATTTCCACCTAGTCTATAAGAACCTGATTCATTTGGTCAAGTGCAACACCCGTACTACTCTTCGAGATTTTAGGCCCTGAGATTTTGATTGCATAAATATCAAATTTGCAAAATTCAAATGGTAGTTTCCTATATAACAAAAGAGTAACAACTAGCTTTCAGGTTTGAAGGGTTACAGTGATATTAAAGCTACTTTAAACCTTGTGAAGAAGCCCCAACAATGCAAAACTATTTCAGAGAAATAGAACTTTTTTTTACTCCTCATTGATAATTACTTGAGCTTATTGGAAACTTATTAAAGGGAATGTCTTGAGGACCCTGAACACCTATCTTATTTATGCAACCATGTTCAAACGTTATGGCATTGATAACTAATTGAGCTTATTAAAAACTTATAAAGGAGAATATCTTGAAGACCCTGAACACCTATCCTTTTTAGAGTATCTTGAGCTTTATGAAGCAGATCAGCACTAACTAAAGAAGTCATGAGCACAGATGGATATAATTCTGTCCTTAAAATGTTGGTCAAGATATGAACTGAGTAACTTATCTTTATGCAACATTGTTCAAACGTTATGGCTATCAACCTCTAGAAGGAGCAACATACATGGTGAAGCACACACATCATGAATGAGAACAATGAACATCAACAAAAATTCCCAAATGCTATTAACACCCATGGTGAAGCACTTTGTGAATGAGAACTATGAACATTGACAAAAATTCCCAAATGTTACTGTTATTTCCATGTTTAGGGTTGATGTAATCAGAGGGGCACAATATCTTAAGGCCTGAACTTCATTTGTATCTAATGAGTTATACTTCAAATTTAAGAAAGACAAACAAATGATAACAATTAAAGGTTCAACATCAATTGCACGCCAGTTGGTCTCAGCACAGATGATGAACAAATTTGGTTCTACATTCCAATGTAATTCATTGAAGGGATTGCATATTAAGGAAAAAAAGACAATCACCAACAAAACAAAAGGAAGTGAAACGTTTCATTAATGAGTTTCCAGATATATTTAAAGAGTTACCTGTTAGGCTTTCACCAAATAGAGGCAAAGAAATCACTCCAATTTTTTTAAGGATAAAGTAATTCAAGAAAGAGACACTGTTATTATCCTAGGTTGTACTCAGGTGAAAAAGTATAAGTCATGTTTTATTTGTATCAAAATTCTATTTAAGTCACCAAACAAAGGCATTCATATGTGATTAAATGTCATAGGAGTAGCAAAGAAACTTCTCATAAAGGTCATAAAGGAGGCGTTACAAGAAATCTTTGTATAGAAGTTACAGGAAATATTAGTTATAAAACATCTTAGGGTGTCATAAGTATTGCAAAGAATAATGAATATGTCGGATTCCTTGACTTGCTAAGAGTTCTCTCTTATGTGAAAGAAGCAAGTTACAAAAAGGATGTAATTTTTAGGGAAAGGGAATGTCTTTTGAAGATTTTTTCTAAAAAGTCTGTTAAAGACTAATTCGCTTCCCCAAGTGTAGAGCCCATACCGTTTGAGACTTTAGGCCTGATTTAACACCGTTACCTTTTGAAGAAAATAGATTCATTTTACGTGTTGTTTAGTAATACTCTTCTGAATACGATAAAATTGTATTTGATTTCAGATTTTGGATTTCGTTTCATATTAGTTCAATTCAGATTTCAGATTACAATTCAATTCGAATTTCAGATTTCTGACATGTTTGCTTTGTTATCCAATCCCTTCTCAGAACCTTCAGACTCCAGTATTGATAACAGAAGATTTCAGATTTCAAAATTCAAGGGGTAGCCTTCTATATAACACCAGACCACCAGACACCATTCAGATGTGGAACATAACACCCTTACCTGCATTATGATTATGCGGAAGCCCTGGACCATTGATCACGGAGGAGAAAATGAGGAAATTGGAAGGATCACAAATATGTAATTTGTCGACAATACAATGCTAGCTGGGGCTGCTACCCTTCAGGAAACTAGAACCATGAAAAATCTTTGGAAATATGAAAGAGCCCTAAGCCAACTTGTAAACAAGATTAAGTCAAAAGTTCCCTGCTAGACATGGAGCTTCAGGATCAACCCAATATAGTGAGATAGTCATGATTTGGGAGGGCTTCTCTTCCAAATTCTTATGTTGAAAATCTTCCTTTGAGGGAAAAATTAATAGCGGAACTTGGCTTAGCCTGCATGAAAGGATGAATCACCCAGTTTGAAAGTTAATTGGCTTACTCTAGTTGGTACAGTAACTATCTTAAAGCTTGTGTTGCGGTATGTTCCTTTATAATGGTTCTCTACTCTTCTTGCCCCAAAGAAAATTAATAATGAGATGGAGAAAAATATGATAATTTTTCTTTTGGCAAGGTATGAGGAACGATACACTTATTTACCTAGAAAAAGGTTTGCATACACATGTGGTTTGGAGGAGATGACATTAAAGACTGTGAAGGAGCCAACTTGGCCATAAGCACAAAATTGGCTTGGACACTTTACAAGGAAAGAAGGGATAGTCTTTGAAGCATTATCACTCCTAGAAAGTAACTTGAGAGCGAGGAGGTCAATCATCTCTACACCATGAATAACTTGCCTAGGGATCATACATTAGGGACAATATCTGCAAATTCAAAGCTTTTCTTTTTTTTAAAACTCCATTTTGGAAGAATAGAAAAAAAATTGCCAGGATGTAACTAAATAATGAAAAATCTATTTTGTAGAAAAGACATTCTTGGGATGATGCTTGGTTACCAAATCAACCATTGAGTGGTGACCCAAGCTTGTGAGCCTTACAGGTAAAGACTTCAAGAAACTAGGGATAGAAGGTTCGAGTTCGCAATTACTTCAAGAACAACAAAGAAATTAGGATTCCTCGAGATCATCAGAACCCAAACTATTATCAGGATCAAAAGTCATATCATCAAATTTATGATACCTTGCACCACAAGATATTATATTCTGCAATGGGGATTCCAATGTTGAGGAGAGTATTCTATGGCACTTACATATAGAAGACTACCAACAGATTCCTTTTCTCTCTCCCCCTTCTGATGTTCTCAATAGGCACTAGCATAACAAAGCTTAGCCCAAAGTGAAGGCTTTTCCATGGGCCACAGTTCACGGGAAAATCTTTGACTGAAGTGCAACTGAAAAAGATTCAAAAACAAAATAGAAAAAGCAGAGGAATCCAAGGACAATTTAAGTTGTGCTAGGAGGATAAAAATAAAGTGACAATTTGTTGAAACTATGTCCTTTTTCATACGATATTAGGTGTAGGCTTTTGGTCATGGTTGTTGCCTCATTTGTTGACTAAACTTATTCATGATATTTGGAGTAAGCTTGTGGTCAATATTAGTATCAATTGGTCCAGTGTGGACTATTTGGGGCTCAAGTGAAATAGGCGAGCGGACAATTTACGTTGTGCTAGGAGGATAAAAATAAAGTGACAATTTGTTGAAACTATGTCCTTTTTCATACGATATTAGGTGTAGGCTTTTGGTCATGGTTATTGCCTCATTTGTTGACTAACTTATTCATGATATTTGGAGTAAGCTTGTGGTCAATGTTAGTATCAATTGGTCCAGTGTGGACTATTTGGGGCTCAAGTGAAATAGGCGAGGGTTTAAACTGTTGAAAAGGACTTTTGCAAAACTTTACAGTGGTGATACAAATATCTTATGGAGACACTAGTAATTCCTCCAAACTGACCATTGTCATAAAATTGTGGCTATAAGAATAAAGTATTCTCCAGCAATGGAGATCACTTTGAAGACACTTATGCTCCATTAAATCAGTTAAAAGACAAAATTCAAGGAAAAGTCGCTTGGAAGGCCCCATCCAATCAGATGGGCAAAACTTATTTGAATAGATTTTTTAACTAGAATCCAAAGGTGATAGACTCTGGTGTATCATTAGAGACAAGAAATGGGAACATTACTGCTTGAAGCTATTTTGTTGGAACAAATTATAACAATGTCACACAGGAAGAAGCAATAGTTGTTGGCCCATACCAATCATTTGAATTTGAAATTACTAAGCTCATGGTTGAAGGTGACTTTGAGCTTACCATTCAAGCAATTAGAGGCAGAAGTGATTATATATGGAGACTAGTTCACATTATTGATGCTTATATTGAATTCCTTAGTACTACTCTTAGCCAATTATTTTTATCACTGTTTTGAAGAAGGAAATGAACCCGTGGATGGATTGGCCATCTAGGCACTAATCTAAACACAGGCCCTATCAAAGGGTATTGCTAGACATGCACTGATTGGACTGATTTCAAAAATTTTTGTTAGAGGATTTGAACAATTTGCAAATTCATGAAAAAGTTATTGGTGAAGGTACCAATTAATCTTATTATGGATAGGAGCAAGAAACAAAAAAAGAAAGGCCATCGTTAGACTCTCACTAATTGGGTCAAATTCTAGAACATCTTGCTTGGGGATTCAAACAACTTTCAGGCCCATGGGAAGGAAATCAAAATAACATTTATCTTGTTTCAAACTTATTGCCACAAGGGAGAAAGAAACCATGCTCATCTTTAAGAAAAGTAATAATGTAGAATGTCTGGAATTATAGTGAGGGGATGGGAAAAGGAGTACTATGAGGTTTGCACTTCATATAAAAGACGGCTTTTAATTCAAGTGTGCTGCTTGGAATTTTCTATTAGTTTGACAGCATTTTTTAAGCACAGTAAAGCTACTTTTAATCATTCTTTACAGGGCATCAATTCAAGAGTATCTATAATAGATCAATCACTTTTCACATGTTAAATGCAATAAAGCAAATTTTTTGCAGCTTTTGAACAATCATGATAGAATGTGGGATGTAAATAGCAATTAAGCAGATTTACAAATCTTTTAAAGTAAGAATACAAATATTAGTTTAATAGCTAGTGCAAACAGTAACGAAGCAGGACTTTTATAATATATATTACATAAAATCCTTAAGGGTGTTTTCTCTATAAAGAATATGGAAAGGCAGTCGATCAATTTCGTTGCAATTGTCTCCTTTGTAACTATGTTTGATGAAGTTTCTGGAACGAGGGCAGCACGAGACAGTAGGATGCATTTCTGGGACAGTGGAATATGTGGGTCAGCTTTTTGGGACAACGGAACACACCTCAGAGACTGCTCTTGAGGTCCAGGATTCGTCCCCCTGGAACATAGCTTGTAATGATAAATTATCAGAAAAAAATTCATGATTCTAGCCAAAAGGCTTTGTAATGTTCATTGCAAGGGATGCAATCCTATTTTAAAAAGTTGAATAAACCATTTTTAATGATCAATAAAAATTCACTGTGTTACTACCGCATTCATCAGTATTTTGCTCCTGCGATAAGAAATATCAATTTAAATAAAAATAATATTTTGAAAAGCATATGTACTCTTCTAAATGGATCAATTGTTAACATTCAAACAAAAATTTAAGATATCTCGTAACAATAAGCCAATTACCAGTAAAAGTTCCACATGCATGTTTGAAGTTGTCTTCTTTACTCAAAATTGTCACCTGATTCTGGAATAAGATAGCTATATATTCACAACTGGCAGAAAAAGCAATTGATCTTCCCTTATTCTCAACAGTAGCTTTTGTCGGAGCTAGGCAGCCACTTCTAACTTTTTCCAGCCCTGTTCCTCGAAAAAAAAAAAAAAAAAATCAGTAGTCAATATACTGAATTCAAGAAATACTTCCATAACTCATGCAACTACTTTGTGATAGTGTTCTCAATCAATTAGAAAGTCATACAATTCTCATTCACAAAGGCTATAAATTCTTGTTTAAATGAACAAGCAATCTTGTTTGAATTTGAACATTATATCAACATCCATCGCATGCCTAAAGTTATGAAAACAAATGTCAAAAAGAAAGGAAGGCAAGAATCCATTCAAAAAAAAATACAATCACTTGAATACTTATAGGTCAGTTCCCGAAGGGAACAAGCCAGATTCAGCTTACAAACATATGAAGAATCAAAATGAAACTAAAACCTTTATAATAGACAGTAAAACTCTCAAGAATAACTCTTTACTTTAAGTCTATTCAATAACCCTTAGAACCCCAATTTAATTTAAGTCGATACTGGATGGCTATGATAAAATATGGGAGATGGATCTCAGGATGGGATGGAATGGGATGGTCATGACAGGATCTATCTGTTCAACCTGATTTGATTTATCATTCAAATATTTTATTAGTTTACATGAGATAGGGTTTGAAATGCCACTGCAGCAGACATATCTCGTTTACTACAATCTGCCTCTGCGCCTACCCCCTTTTGTTTGATTCAATGGCCTACATGCCCTCATTACTTGACTGCCAAACTCCCCGAACTGCAATGCTTCTTTGTACGACCAGCAGGCAACAAACGACTTACCCTTGCTAATTGTTTTGAGTTCCTCACACAGAACCAATATTGGATATGCTCTAGCCTTTGAAGGTGTTTCTAAATGGCCACTCTAATGGTTCTACCTCGCCCTTAGGCATGCACCATATGACTTCTATGTTTGAAAAAAAAAAGGAGATGAAGCCAAGAGTTGGGAACAAAAGCACTTCAATTTCACATTGTATTGGTTATATGATTCATAGGAGACATTGATGGTTGCATAGTGGCTCCAAATTAACCAAATCAGAGGTGTTTCCTTCTCAGTTTCAAGTACTTCCTAGCACTCGGTTTCACATTCGCTTGTCAACTCCGCAGCCATAGGTACATCTAAGCCACTTCCTACTGTCCTTGGTAACTTTAACCTTTTGGGCATTTTGCAATGGACTCTCAATCATTCCGAGTAGCATGTCCTTAATGGAATTTAGCTAAGTTTTCAGTTTCTGGGGTCAACAACTTTGCAACTTTGTAAAGCAATTGACTACTTTAGCTGGTTTTTGAGATTTCCAGATTTAAAACAATTTAGACTTAAGCAATTCAGAGTTTTTTTTACAAAGCAACACTATTTAGATTTTTTTCTGAAGTGGTGTGTGTGTAATTGCCAAACATTGATTATAATTGTAAGAGCTATGAGAGAGAGAAGGTTGAGTTGCAAGGCTTAATATATATATCAAGGTTACCAGGTGCGGCAGGAATCGCGGGTACGGGTGCAGGTACGGCCCCCGCCAAAAATAGGGTTCGCCGGGTGCGGGTGGGGCAAATATATATATATATTATCCAAAATAATAAAATAAATGTTAAATCATACACATTACAAAATAAATAAATAAATCATAAGTAAATCATACACATTGGCATCATAAAAGCATATGTGGTATTCAACAGAATGTCAAAGTCATAAAAAGATAACAATATATAGGCCCTCCTCAAATAGTGCATGTACAATATATAGTAGTGCATGTACAAAAATAACAAAATATAGTAGTGCATGTACAAAAATAACATCAAATATAGTGCTGTCGGAAGTCTGCGTCTCAGCCTTTCTTGTCTCTTATCTGCTGTCCGAAGTCTAAGTCTCAGTCTTGCCTGTCTGTCTCTGTCGAAAGTGTCGTCTCTTGCCTTTTCACTTGTGCAAATAGTTAAAATGAAGTAAAAACCCTAATAGAATGGTTTATATAGAAGTGGACTCCAATTCACTTTATACATTATACACTGAATTGGAGTCCACTTTATACATTATAATTTAATATTTATAATTTTATTATAAAAAACTAAAAAGTTTAACGTATAAAGTTTAAACTATAAACTATAAACTTTTAAAAATAAAAACAAAAAATAGTTTTTAAATTTTAACTTTTAGTTTTAGTTTTAAGTTATATTTTTTATTTTCTTTTAAAGCCCGTATGGGCTAAATAGTAAAAAAATTAAAATATAAAATTAATTTAATTAAAAATTAAAAATATTAACTTTTTTAAAAATTAATTTTTTTTCAATTTTTTTAAAGCCAGGGTGTGGCTGGGCCCACCTAATAACTAAAAAAAATAATAAATTTTTTTTTTATGCATTTCAATGCCCTAGGGTTCGGCCCAGCCGCACCCGTTCCCGCACCCGCGCACCCGGTGTGGGAGCGGGTGCGGGAGCGAGCACCCAGCCAACCGGGTGCACGAACCCTGTTTCCTTGATATATATATATATATATATATATATATATATATATATATATCTTAGCCATTCTAGAAGCAGGCTCTGGGTTGAAAGTCCCTAAGCTGATGTCTTAACATCCTCCTCCTTTCCAGTACTAACATCGCTTAAGAGGTGCTTGTGTCATTTGTAGGTCTCTTGCCTTGTAATCATTCCCAACATGCACGCGAAAAAGTTATAAAAGAAATGACTATTCCAGGGAAATTATCATCAAAGGATAACTAAAATACTACATGCAGTCTTTTCAAAATAATAATAATGATATCAAATGGTAGGAGCTCAACTGGCTATATAAGTCAACTTTTAAGGCAGAGAGCAGGGTTCATATCTTGCCAAGCAATATTTGTGTAATTGCCAATATGTTGTAATACCACTGTAACATGATCATGATGTAATAAGTGTGAGGCACATTTCGATCCCATATAACCAATTAAATAAATAACAATAATAATAATTTAAATTAAATTTGTACTTAGCCAATTCACTTACTTGAACAGTTAGCATTGCTGTGATATGAAAAGATAACTACCTCAAATGGTTGCAGTATTTGTGCGGGACCCTGGTCACTGGAATCGTCTTTTATGCTTTTGTAATTTAACAAAATTTTGGTTGAATCCGTTGTAATTTCCTCAGCTAACCAAGTTTTATGCCAGTCAGATGTATTACTCAATTAGTTATACAATTTTTATGTTAATGTTAAGTACCATACATTTTGTTATTTAACAACAATTTATGTCAGTCAATTGTACTCACTCATTTAGCAACGAGATTGGGAAAGGCAAGAAGGTGGCAAGATTTTCTTAGCAAACTTGAGTTTGAATCAAACACAAGGAAAAGGAGAACAAGGTTGCTGATTCTACAAGTTCTTGCCAAACTAATCCACAAGATAACAGATGGACTATCTTAAAGATAAATTCTACCATCAAGTAAAACAAGGACCGTGAGAAACAAATGCTAATAAGAAGAAAAATCTTGAAGAGTGTTAGTTCCAAGAGAATGGACTCCTTGAATGCAGAGCAGAATTTATGTGCCCTAGTTGGAAAAGATAAGAAGTAATCCCATGATGTTACTTATGTGCGACATCTTGGATAGGAGAACCATCATGATATTAAGAAAGCAACTATTTTAGCGTATGATGAAGAAAAATGCAGCCACTTACATTGCCAAATTGAATGTCAAAATTGAAAGGTGACAGCATCTTCAATAGACTTTTTGCAGCCACTCTCAGTTTCTAAATGGATTTTATAATTGGCCTACCCATGATTGCTAGAGGGCGTGATACCATCATAGTAGTGATGGATAAGTTAACAAAAGGTGTCTACATTTATTCCATTGCATAAGGTTTAGATACAGCCAGGATTTTCCTTGAGGACATGGTGAAAGTGGATTGTTGACCCAAGGAAATCATTTTGGATGGAGACTCACTTTAATTACAAGTTTTGGAAGGAGATGCTCAGAACAAAGTGTACCAAGTTGAATTTCACTGTAGCATATGATTCGCAAATGAATGTGCAAACAAAGTGAGTGAATTCAGTCATTGTCTATGCATTGCATAGCTACATAAGAAGCAAGCCATCCAAGAGGAAAAGCTATCTTCACCTTGTGGAAATAATCTCATACAAAGCTTTGCATGGGTGAAGATCTAATATCAGTTAAAATTGAAGTCACACTAAAAGAAGTTATTGTGATTATGCCAAAGTTGGAACAGGTTGCCATGACAATGCAAAACCCAAAAGCGACCCCCGATAGACGAAAGAATTATGTACATAACCATGTGGCATATAAATTGGAAGTGGGAACATGTGTAACCAAAGAGCAGCGCATTAACCTCAAGAGATGTAAGCAGTTGTTCTTGTAGGTTTTGCAAAATATTAAACCATGTCAAGCAAATGGGTAGGTTTACGTGCCTCCAAACATCAGAATACATAATCTTAACCATGTTCTTAAAGGCTCAGTGATTCCAGTGAAAATAGATGGAGAGTTCAAAAAGGCTCAGTGATTCCAGTGAAAATAGATGGAGAGTTCAAAGTTGGGCATGACCATCCTGTTAAAAAAGTCACCATATTGCAGAATAAAGTCATCAAGCAGGCAAAAGGTCCAATAGGAATGTCTATGTTCAAATTTGGAAAGTAACTGAGGGTCTATTGTTATATAGAAAAGTACCACAAATTTGAAAATTTAATATTTAAACAATGAAAGCTGGTAATTTTTGCAATATTATTTGGTTCTACTGCAATAACTAAATGAAAGAGCTACGAAATAGCAGGAACTTGCCTGGTTAAATAGGTCAACTTTCAAGGCGGAGACTAGGTGCAAAATCTTGACCAAACATATATGCATAATTGCCAAAACATTGTTGTGATACCACTATGTGATCTCATGATGTAATATGGGTGGGGGACCATTTCAATCCCATATAACCAATTTATTTTAAAAAAAAAAACACACAAAAGAAACTGCATCTAAGACAAAAATTTGAAAACCTTTTGTTTTAAATACTGAAATCTGATGTTTCTGGAAAGGGATCTAAAGCTTTGGACAGTAACGAATAACGCAAAAATTTGAACTGAACTGAAATCTAAAATCCAAGGTGATGTTTGAAATCTTAAAATCAAATACGACGTTATTGTAATCTAAAAAGCATCTCTAGATTGTAGATGAATTACAGATATTTTCTTAAGAACGTATGGATACCAACTCAGAACTAAAGTGTTCAAAGACAGTAAAAGTGTCACATTTGGACAAGCCAATTAGTCTCTCACTAGCTGCTTGCAAAATAGTTTCTTCCAAAACACTCTTCCCCTATGATGCACAACCTTATTACAATTTATTTCATTCGCATAAAAGATACAGGGTACTTGTAATATAACCCCTCACTATGACAAGATGTCTTGTGACTCTCATTATACTTTGTAACTCCCTATGAAACCATAAAATGCTTTATGACCCCCTCATTATTTTTTGTAACTCCTCCATAGACCTCTATGACAAGATTCTTGGTAACTCCTATAACATTATGATCACGCATAAATGCTCGTCCTTATGACTCACACATTTAAATATGTCTCTAATACAACTCTATTTTTCATCTAAAAAATAGTAAGATCAAAACAATCTCCCCCTTCTTGAATTGCTTTGTCCCCAAAATAATTGGATTGATTTATTTGCCTCTACTCGATGGAAGCTTGAGAGGGAATTCCCTATATACATGCAAACTCAGTAAACAATGGTTGCACTTCCTTGTCTTGTTGATTGTTGTGTTCTTCTTTAGATGCAATCCTTTCGTGAAAGTACATTCACTCATAGAACCCCAATTGTCCATCTATGCTGAAATCAACTTGCTTGCACTTGGGGGGTAAAAATTTAATTGTTATCATTTGCTGGTGTTTCTAAAAGTCGAAGCACAAACCACTTTAATGAATACAAAATTCACTTAAGGTCTTAACTTAAGCCATTGCAACCCCATGATTAAATCGGCCCTTAACATGCCATGAGGAGTAACATATGGGACTTTTGAATCCTGCTGGTCTTCCTCATGACAATTTGTTTCTCCATGGGTCTTTATCTCTCTTGATGGCTAAAAAACCACTTCAAAATCTTCAACAACAGCAATCATTGAGTAGTGGTGGCCACCACAGTGAACAAGGTGTCTACCAGATCTTCATTGTCTAACTTCATATTCTTAAAGAAAGTTATTAAGGCCCAGTTCTTCACCAATATTTTCATAAACAGAATCATTTTCATCCTTTCTCATGACACCCTCAACTAGTTTTCAAGCAAGAGGACCACTTCTTCTGGTCTGTTTCCTAAAACGCAACATATGCTAAAATAATGGGATTTCAAGAGATTCTTCTTTAGAAGTACAGCCCAAGTGGGCCTGACGGTGAAGGTTTTGGCACTCCAAATAGGAGGCTTAAGGTTACGGAAGTGGGTAGGGTCTATAGACCAAACTCTAGTAACCAGCATCTGGATGACTTTACACATACTGGTTACACAACATCATCCCATATGGCCTATGGCCTCCTGGATGTTAGAACCTACTTTCCCTTCCTTTTCCTTTATTTCAAATAGTTTGGCACCTATAGGGCTTCTGCATGGGGCCTAAAAATAGCTTTGACACCGTTGTTATGTTCCAAATCTAAAATATGGGTCATACTTTGTTGCTGTGTTGGAAATGAACCCAATGAAGCGACCTGAGAAATGGAAGATACAGCATAAGAGCAACATGTATTTTTGTTCTGTTAGGACCCCATCCTAACACTATTTTTGTAATTCTCATATGATTATGTAATGACCCCCTTCCAACATGGGGACCCCTTTATAATGTTATTTTGTAATACTTTGTAATGGTATGTGGCAAGTGAGGCGCCTAGACAAGTGGGGCCATTTCATGTAACCGTTATCAAGAATGTAACCGATGTTTGGTAGAAGATTCTAGCTCGAGTGGCACTTTGCATGTAAGCCAACTCTTGAGCATTAGGTTAGGGTTGCATGAAGTGTATCTTTAAAAGACATGGGCCCATGAACGAATGTATCTTTTTGCAAATTAATGAAAGTATTGAAGGAGGTTGCCCCCTCGAAGAGGCCTGCGATTCTGTGTTGTTTTGTGAGATTGCTTTAATTCTGCATTTACATTTTGTATTGCAATATACTGTTCTTTCATGAAATTCTGTTTTAATTGCAATATTTATGTGAATGAGTTTATTTTTATTAGAAGGTTCCTAACAAGTGGTATCAGAGCGCTTTCCAGGGCCGAGTTCCATTGCGACTGCGACAGTTCTTGCCCTTCCATTTCGACTGTTAGGTATAAATTTCTTATGTTTTCCATTTTTTGCTTGTTTTCTTACTAAAAAAAAAAAAAACACAACCTTTTTTTTTTGCATTAGTTTATTAGGTTAGAAACCCTATGTCGAGGGTTTTAAAATATCATGGAGGAGTTGTCATTATTGGCTAAGCTAGATTGCCCGTAAAGCATCTAGTGAAGTGAGGGGCGATCAGGCTCCAATACCCAGGCCTCAGACAACACCCGTCTACGGAATTGAGCTCCCACGTATCTTCGGGTATATCGGGAGACCACCTAGGATTAGGAGAAACCTTTAGCCCTAGGAAGATTTTTGGCCTTGTATTATCCATAGTACACCGGACACAACATCCGAAAAGATCACCCTCCCGTACTGTCAGAGAGGCAGGTAGTGTGCTCAAGGGTATGCGTGGAATCCTCCTTGAGTAGTGGCCTGAAATATTGGTCCGAGCACTATCGTTCGTCACTACGGTATAATAGAGGGCCTATGGGTAGTACATACACCCTAGCTTAGAATACCCTGTTATGTTGAAAGTTAAACCTGCAAAAACTTCTTGTTCTATTGAATGTTAAACCTGCAACCAAAAATCCTACCACAAAAATTGAGCATACGGAGGAGACTTCCCTATCACAAAATTACTACATGAAATAGACGAAAGAAGTTGGAGAGGAACATAATAGTCAAGCCAGAAACAGTCACAGTCAGGACAGAGTTTACTAGTGTCAATAACAGTAGGGTATAAATTCAAACTAAGATAGTAACAGTCAGGATAGAGTTGCCAGTTGCCAGTGTCAATAAGAGTTGCCTGTGACAGTCAAAATTCATAGCAAACAAGAAATTGTCAGTGACAGAGTCAGACCAGACAGTCGTCAATACAGGGAACCACAGTGTCAGTAACAGATAGAGCAAAGACAGTGTCAGTGATAGAACAGTGTCAGTAACTGATTGTGCAAAGACAATGTCACTGATAGAACAGTGTCAGTAACCGACTGTGCAGAGACAATGTCATAAGGGGTTGTCCAAGAAGAAACCAATTTTTTGAGTAAACCAACACTTGAAGACATGTTGTGATATATAGCTCATTACGACCGTCTCATCGAGCTGATCAATTTGGTATATAGCCTCCATGCACTTTTTAGAGGTGCCAAAAAACATCATTTTGGGGCCTAGTCCATTACGATCATCTTTTCGAGCTGATCATTTTGATATATAGCACCCAAACACTTTTTTTAGCTCATTACTAAAAATAGTAACTCCTGGAACAACACTTCTATTTTTAGTAAGTCAGTAGTAGTGGTTCAAATCATACCAAAATGGCTAGTGGAACTAGAGGACACCAAAAGGAGATAGAACAAAACAATTTTTTGGAGCAAATGCATACCACAATTAATAACCTTCTCAGTGACACTAAACAAATGAGGGAAGAAATACAACTTTTGAGAGGTGACTACATAAGCTCCAAAGCTTCATTTGAAGAAAGATTCCTAGAGGTTGATGAAAAACTTAAGGATGGCCCAAAGGTGTTTGAGCATCATGACATTGACCCACCAGGTAGAGGAAAAGGAATCCATAAGGAAAGGGAAGGCTCTCACTCTCTTTTTGACCCAGATACTCCCTTTAAGATGCCTAAATTAGACTTTCCTAAGTTCAACGGAAAGGATGCTGATGGGTGGTTATGTCGAGCAGATCAGTTCTTCAAACTTCACAATGTCCCTAAATATTTGTGGGTCACTATGGCATCTTTCAACTTTGAATCTGAAGCTTTACAGTGGTATCAATGGTTACAAAACACAATTCCTGACCCTTCTTGGGAAGATTTTGAGTCACAATTACTCACTCATTTTGGCCCTAGTGAGTATGAGGACTTTACAGGAGCATTAACCAAACTGAAACAAACCTCTACAGTTCATGACTATCAGACCCAATTTGAGAAACTAGCTAACAGGACCAAGGGGTTGAATGAAGGATTTTTCAGAGTTGTTTCATTAGTGGCTTGAAAGATGATATCAAGGCTGAGGTCAAGATGTTCAAACCGTAAACTATGATGCAGGCCATAGGATTGGCCAGATTGGCCGAAGAAAAATTTTTGGCTCAAAGGAGGTCACCTAAATTTCCACAGGCCAAACCCACATTTCCTTCCAAGTTCACACCCAATACTGGAAATAAATCTACCCCCTACAAGCGCTTGACTACAGAAGAGATGGATGCCCAACGCACACAAGGTTTATGTTATAATTGTGATGAAAAATATTCACCAAGGCATAAATGCATCCAAAAGAAGCTATTTTTGCTGGATGTAGAGGAGTCAATAAGTAGTGAACAAATTGATGATGAAGCAGAACCATCAGAGGAACCACTTCAAGATGAGGGTGAAACACAAGAAGAACCACAACAAAAAATTTATGTCCATGCTCTTGCAAGAATTACTACCCCTCAAACAATGAAAGTAGTAGGCTTTTTCAAAGGCCAATGTCTTACAATTCTCATTGATTCAGGAAGTACACACAACTTTATTGATCCCCGAGTCGCCAAGCAAGCCAATTGTTACATACATGCATGCAACTCCTTTGAGGTTATGGTGGCAAATGGTGGAACTTTGCCTTGTAAAGGCAAATGCCGCAATGTTAAGTTGAAGATAGGGGATTATGAACTCAAAATGGATATGTTTGCTCTTCAACTAGGAGGATGTGATATTGTGCTAGGAGCTCAATGGTTAGGTACTTTGGGAACCATCACCTGGAACTTTGTAGAGTTATGGATGCAGTTTTCACAGAATGGTAGGTCCTACACTCTTCGTGGTTCACAAGCAGGATCTCCTCAGATTATCAGTTCAAACCGTATGGAGAAGTTGTTAAAAAAATCTTCCCGTGGGGTAATCGCTCAGATATTTGCAATACAACCGCCCACTTCAGCAGAGGACAAACTCCCAGAAGATTTGCAACTCGTTCTGACTAAGCATGATGCAGTTTTTGCAGAACCGACAAAATTACCACCCCGACGCTCCCATGATCATGCAATCCCATTGGTACCCGGTAGTGTGCCACCTAACATCAGACCTTACTGGTACCCCTATGCACTTAAGTCAGAAATAGAGAAATTAGTACAAGAATTGTTAAAAGTTGGAGTCATTCGGCCTAGTAACAATCCTTATTCTTCTCCAATCCTATTGGTTCGAAAGAAAGATGGGTCCTGGTGGTTGTGTATAGATTTTCGTGAGCTCAATAAGCTCACCATTAAGGATAAATTTCCTATCCCAATGGTAGATGAATTATTGGATGAGTTGCATGGTGCTATGTTTTTCTCAAAGTTAGATCTTCGCTCGAGTTACCATCAGATACGACTCAAGGAGGAGGATATTCCCAAAATAACATTCCGCACTCATGAGGGCCATTATGAATTCTTGGTTATGCCATTTGGCTTAACAAATGCACCCTCCACATTTTAGAGCCTCATGAACAACATCTTCCACCCATTCCTTCGAAAATTCATTTTAGTTTTCTTTGATGATATTTTGGTTTATAGTCACTCTTGGGAGGAGCACCTCATCCATGTGGATCAGACTCTGCAACTTTTGGCTCAGCATCAACTTTATGCTAAGAGGTCTAAGTGTTCTTTTGGGTTGACCGAAGTAGAGTATTTGGGACACATTGTCACCAAAGATGGAGTTAAAGTTGACCCTAAGAAGATTCAAGTCATTCAAGATTGGTCGAAGCCTCACTCTTAAGGGCCTTCGCATATTTTTGGGACTCACGTATTACCACAAATTTGTCCAAAACTATGGCAAAATTTTTGCTCCTTTAACAGCCATGTTAAAAAAGAATTATTTTACTTGGATAGGTCCAGCTGAGTTGTCTTTCTTTGACCTAAAGCACGCTATGACAACCACTCTAGTCTTAGCAATGCCTAATTTCTCCAAACCTTTTGTAATTGAAAGCGATGCTTCGGGCAATGGCATTGGAGTCATGTTGATGCAGGAGGGAAGACCATTGGCCTTCACTAGTAAAGCACTTTCAGGTCGAAATTTGGGTAAATCAACTTATGCAAAGGAGATGCTCACCATTATGCATGTGGTTACTCACTAGCGACCCTATCTCATTGGGCATCATTTTTCCATCAAAACAGACCACCAAAGTCTCAAGTACTTCCTAGAGCAATGGGTCGCCACCCCCGAACAACAAAAGTGGGTCTCTAAACTCATGGGCTATGATTATGAGATTACATATAAAAAAGGCAAGGAGAACATTGTGGTTGATGCACTCTCTCACCAATTTGAGGCTCAAAGTATGCTATGTGTCATCTCTTCACCCATACCTCAATGGATTAATTCTCTCAGAGAGGACATGCTCAAGGACTCAGGATTGCAAACTTTGATTGCCACACTTCAAACAAAGCCTACCTCATGTCTAGGATACACTTGGGATGGACAAGATTTGAGATATCTTCAATGCCTTGTTATTCCCCACACTTCTCAACTACGGGAACTCATCTTGAAGGAAATGCATGCTTCACCAACTGCAGGCCATTATGGGTTCCTCAAGACTTATGAAAGGATTAAGCGTACTTTCTTTTGGAAGGGAATGAAGAAGGACATTCAAAATTTTGTGGCAGAGTGTGACATATGCCAATGGATGAAAGGAGAAACGGTGCATTCCCTAGGAACTCTTCAGCCCTTGCCCATTCTAGAACAAGTATGGATAGATATTTCCATGGACTTTATTGAAGGGTTACCTAAGTCAAGAGGCAAATCAATTATTTTGGTGGTAGTGGATCGTCTCACGAAGTATGCTCATTTTTGTTCCCTCTCCCATCCTTACACGCCTTAGTAGTAGCCCAAATTTTTCTAGATTCTATTTTCTACCTTCATGGCATGCCCGCATCCATTGTGTCCGATCGAGACCCTACCTTCACTAGTCATTTTTGGCAAGAATTATTTAAGTTGCAGGGAACTCAACTCAAAATGAGTTCAACCTATCATCCGCAAATGGATGGTCAAACAGAGATTGTAAACAAATGCTTGGAGACCTACCTTCGTTGCTTTGCCTCTGATCATCCTACATAGTGGGCGAAGTGGCTTCCCTTGGCCGAATGGTGGTATAACACTTCCTATCACACTGCGACCAAGGTTACCCCTTTTGAAGCAGTTTATGGTCGGCCTCCATCAACACCCTCCTCCTACATTCCAGGCAGCTCCAAGGTCCATGTTGTTGACACTACACTCAACCAACATGCCACAGTCCTCCATCAACTGAAGATGAATCTGGAATTGGCCCAGAATCGTATGCGCCAACAAGCTGATCAACACCGTTCTGAGCGCAGCTTTGAAGTAGGAGATATGGTTTTTCTCCGCTTGCAGCCATATAAACAATCCTCACTCCAGCTTCGCAGGTGCCAAAAACTAGCTACCAAATACTATGGCCCCTACCAGGTCTTACAACGGATTGGTGCAATGGCCTACAAATTGGCCCTCCCATCTACATCAAAGCTCCATCCTATCTTTCATGTATCCTCTCTCAAGAAGGTTGTGGGCAATCAGGTATAGGTTCAATCTGTTTTACCCGAACTGGATGAAGAGGGTTCTATCTTGCTCGAGCCAGAACAACTGTTGGACCGCAGATCGCGCACTCTTCGGAACCGTGTCATCACTGAGGTTCTTGTTCAATGGCATGGACTACAACTAGAAGATGCCACTTGGGAGTCTCTCCAACAGCTACAACACCAGTTTCCTCATCTACAACTTTGAGGACAAAGCTTTTTGAAGGAGAAGGGCATGTTAGGACCCCATCCTAACACTATTTTTGTAATTCTCATATGATTATGTAATGACCCCCTTCCAACGTGGGGACCCCTTTATAATGTTATTTTGTAATACTTTGTAATGGTATGTGGCAAGTGAGGCGCCTAGACAAGTGGGGCCATTTCATGTAACCGTTATCAAGAATGTAACTGATGTTTGGTAGAAGATTCTAGCTCGAGTGGCACTTTGCATGTAAGCCAACTCTTGAGCATTAGGTTAGGGTTGCATGAAGTGTATCTTTAAAAGACATGGGCCCATGAACGAATGTATCTTTTTGCAAATTAATGAAAGTATTGAAGGAGGTTGCCCCCTCGAAGAGGCCTGTGATTCTGTGTTGTTTTGTGAGATTGCTTTAATTCTGCATTTACATTTTGTATTGCAATATACTGTTCTTTCATGAAATTCTGTTTTAATTGCAATATTTATGTGAATGAGTTTATTTTTATTAGAAGGTTCCTAACATATTCCAACATCAAGTAAAATGCACTGAGATTATTGCTCTTGTATGAGAACAGAAAATGTAATGCCCTAGTTTTGGACCCTTAAGACTAATAAATGAACGTATGCCATATAGCCAATATAAACATTCGGAAAAGCAACTTCTGCAATAAATATATGTTCAAATAGCCCATGGGAGTTGGAGCAAATGGTCGGGAGTGAAGAACTTCACACCATACACCAAGGTTCTCACCCAATGGGACAGCATTAACATTTTAATCAAATAGCATGAGTTCAACAGATTAAATACCTTGACTTTAAAGGAGAAGACCGAAGTACAAATCTTATCAGGCGGTACATGCATAACTGCCAAGCTGTTATAATACCACTATGTGGTCATGATGTAATATGGGTTGGGCCCATTTCAATTCCATAAAAACAATTATAAAATAAATAAATATATGTTCCAATGTACATAATATAAATACTATGCAAAGTGATTTTTGCATGGTTGTAAGAACAATGAAATTTGTTTGCTCCCAATGATGTGGACTGCCTAGCTTGCAATAGAAAAGCCTTGTCATAACTTTCATGATTAAGTAATGAAAATAGACATGGGAACTAACAAATGAAAGCCTAAGCGAGTGTTGACAATGGACAGACATGAAGAGAGAGGAAATAGAATGACTGATGCTTATTTTGCACACAACCGATCTTTTTTCATGCATTATGCTTACAAGGAGTTGGCCCTTTAATTTCAACACGTCCCCGAACGAATCAGATTTTTCAATCCTGGTAAATGCTTTGAACAACAAAGGAGAGAACTTATTTTGCATGCAACCTATCTTTTTTCATGGATTATGCTTACAAGTAGTCGGCACTTTATTTTCAACACCTTCTCGAGGCTGAGATTATGAAATGATTTTAGAATAGTTTTCTGCCATTACACACACATATACCAATTTGGCTTTTTTGAACTCTTTTGGAGATTCCAGATTTCCCTATTTTTTTAGCCTCTCGAATGAATCAGATTTTGCAATCCTGTTAAACTATGCTTTGAACAACAATAGAAAGAAGGTTATGAGGATGAAGATAAAGAGTCAAAACCAGTGAAAACCAACCTCATGTGACTAGTTCGCCACAGCGTTCTATCATAATGGAGGCCTATACCCAAGCGGACCACTTTCTAGCCCTCAAGAACATGAAGCAACAAGGCACTGTCACATACTGCTCAAAGGAACTTCACCACACTAGCTTATTGATGGACAACATTTTCATCCAAGCGCGTAGTTGCTATTACACAGACGGAGAGAAAGAATCCATGACGGGATATGTCAAGGCTTTCAGGCCAACTACCCTTGGTGCTGTCATTTTGCAAGCTGGAGCTTACTCTGAGGCTATTGAAAGTCATTTTACAGCATGGCCATCCTACAAAACCAATCCAACAGCAAAGGGAGAAAAAAAACCTGTTGAAAAATCAACCCCAGTTCTTATTTATACAGCTGGACAATCAAATGGGAGAAAAGTAGACATTTTTATGTTTGCTGATTCGCATTCAAAGGGACTTTTATCAGTTGCAAAAAGGTCTGATCTAAAGGAACAAATGCAAATTCCCAAGAAGAACCTGCATGATTAAATTTATAAATGAAGACACCAAACAAATTGCCAATACTATTATTTTTGAATTGGAAATGGAGGAAGAAACCCATATGGAAGACCAAGAACAACAAGAGATACCAATTATATCCCTTGTTCCCATGATGGGGAACCACCCAATACCAAGCCTTGAGGTTTAGAATCAAACTGCAATTCCCTTCACAAATCCTCGCAATACTCGTAATTTCATAGATGCTAATTTGCTCACTTCTACAGGCTTAAAGTTTGGGCCATTACAAAACTTTCAAGTCTCAATAGCTAATGACAGTATAATGGAATGTGAAGGACAGAACTTTGTAAATAACTCAACAACTAAACCTGAAAAAGCAATATTTGGTCACTGTGTTATTTCGTAACTATTCAAATGGACAGGTAGGTTCAACCACCCTCCCTGATGTGCTTTGTGAAAAAACACATCAAGCCTTTGTAATTGCATATGTGATCATTCAAGAATTGGAATCCGTTAAGACAAATTCATGTAGATGTGTAATGGAGATTTTCATGTACATACTGCTTACACATCCACATTCACACACACACATATTTAATATTTATTGTAGTGTGTGTATAGATGAGCATGTGTGCACCTACTGCATTAGATCAGCACATAGAAGCAAGCATAATCTCAGTGAAAATCAAAACAATAAACAGTTTATATAGGTAAGCAGGATAAAGAATGAAAGAAGACTGACAACCAAAAGCATCAAGCAAAATACAGATAAAATCAGCTGGCGAAATGAGAGGAACGATTGCTTTCCAACTGGATAAAGAATCGCCAAATATAAAGGCAAAATGAAATAAAAATACTTCAGAAATGGAAAAGGTTATCAATTGGAATAGAAAATATTATCTACAGTTACTCTCAAATTTTTCGTTAAACCGAACCTTTAGAAATAGAACCTCTACGTTGACATCCTCACATACAATAGTTGCAATGTGCTTGCATAAACTAGGCGAATTCAAGGAAAACAAGCCATTTGATGCTTAAACCTTGAAACTTAATGGACAAAAATGAAATCACACATAAAACTGTGAGAAACCAAATTTAATGATAAAACCCGCAAGGGGATAAAAGTCCTTAAATAAACCAAAAAAGGCTTTATTACTTCAAGAACAATGGATATTTACACAAAGGTTCAAACATGAATAGTCAGCTGTATGGATTCCCTTTGCTCCTATGGTAAACTAGATCCTCCACACTCCTCTTGCTCTCCAATGCTCATGTCAGACTCTCTCTTCCCCATCGTCTCTCGGATTCATCTTATATGTTTATGAACTCCATGTGTCTGCCCTGTCCCTTGCTTGGCCTTTTGGGATTCCAAGGATTCTGTGGCAATTGGAGGATGTGAGGAAGTTTTTGTCCTCCTAGTGACCTTTGAACTTCATCTCTCTCTAAGATGTGAAGTATCGTGTACACTTTTAACATGACACATATATTCCCAATCTATCAGCAGACACATAGCAGAGGATGATGCCAGATGCTGATTACACCAGTTCTCAGTCATTCCATGCTGATTTCTCAAGAGAATCTCATCGGTTGCCAATGGGAATTCTATCTATTGCAAGTCAATCCCACCACCTACAACCGGGTGTTTGCTCTCCCTCCCCCTCCCCCCCTTTCTTTTTGGTGAGAGAAGGGGAGAGGGGATCCATTTTTAAGGCCCAAGGATCGTGACTCACTTGTACCTTTACCTGCCTGACTTGGTGTTGCACATTTGGAGCTTAAAAACACAGTCTAAAGTACCTAGAATTGCCCTCAAAATGATAGGAAAAAGTTCTGAACGCCTTTAAATGTGGTTGGTCACCTTTGAACTCTTTCCGAGATCAACTGATTACTCCCAGTTGTAGTCAATAATCCATTTGGATCAAAAATGAATGAGTAGAAAAAGGAACCTATTAACCTGTATAGCTGAAAAATTTTAACGAAGATCCTTAGTCCAAATGCTTAAGATTCCAGAATCCACTTAGCATATCACCATATGACGTACTAAACTAAACAATACCCAATCAACATGACAAAGCAAACATAGAATAAGGGAGAATTTTTTTTTCTAAGTGTTCAATTTTATTGCAAAGTGTTGCAACAGCTCTACACATGAAATAAGTCGAGAGCTGATTACAGAAAGTATTCATACCAAAAAAGCCAGGAAAACAGATTGCTGCTAAGAAGGCTTCTATATGCAAATGCTGAAACGTTTACAGTTCCTGCGAAAAAACTGAGATAGAACTTGCCTCTAAGTAAAAGCCAGGAAAATGCACTCCTCTGATTACGCTGAATTTCTTCGTCCTGTTTCCACAAATCCAAGTCCAAGTCCAAGTTTTAGAACTGATGAAAACATTAACGTTCCACCAAAATTATATGGAAAATCTCTAACAGACTTCTATACGCAACATAACACAATCTACTAAGATTGCCTCTCACATAGCGGGATAGTTACATTAAGGATGTTTTGGAACTTAAGATTATGAATTTAGATAGAAAGCAGTCAATCTGCGCACATTATGCCTCAAATGGCATATGTCATTATGCCCTTCCCTAGATCCTCTTATAAAACCAAAACAGTCCATTCATTTCATAGTTACTTCGAGGTTGTTCAGTTTCTTTCTGTAATTAACCATTAGCAGAGTAAACTGAGATAGGGCATCAAACAAACCTGTTGAATAGCTTCGTCCTTCACTGCGGGGAACTTCTCAGCGTGATGACAAATCTCATAGAATATCTTTTCCTGTGGAGCCGCCATCTCTGCACTATGACGTTAACTCCTCGCACAATTACTTGACAATGAGCATCAAACCCTTCAATAGGATCCCCTGCAATATTTATTATAGAAAACATTAATAGAACGGAATTCAAACTGCCTCTAAAGCCACATTATAATTGAAACGCTCAAGGTCTGGAGATCCAGATTAAATTTCTGCTTTCAAACCTCACAAGACTTAAAATTCGACGGTTTTGACAAAGAGCGAATGCTACGACCGAAATCTTGCTACAGTTTAACTCATCTCGTGTTTGAAGTAATTTCATGGCATCGGTCCGTGAAAAGGAAAGAAGAATAAAAAAAGGGGTCTCTTTACATCCAATTTTGAAAGCAGTTGAAGGAAAGGTAATTCGTATTTATAAATATTGTTGTGAGCAAATTTCTTTTCATGAAGGCCATATCAATTGTAATGGGTAGTGGTTATGTGTGGTATTGGTGCGCCAAATCCGATTCTTCTGAGTGGTGCGCCAGATTGATGACGACGGTGCAACCCTGTGCGTCCGGCGGTCCCCATCTCACGTCGGGTTACCATGTATCGAGACGGTGGAAGTCTTGGGAGCCTTCATAGATAGTTTGAACCCTACCAGCTGTGCTGTAGTTATTGTAACCATTGCTTCTATATATAAAAAAATATATATGTGGTATTGGTTTTTAAGTTTAATAAAAGATTTTGTAGTGGTAAGTTTTTGGGGTTTTATTTAAGAAACTTTAGTTTAAATATTGGTGTCCAGGATAGGGACCTTTTATAGAAACCTATGCTTTATTTTAACATTTTTTAATCTGCCTAGTACAACTGAGTGGTCAGGGCTTTGGTCTCTCTTACAAAAAAAAAAATTAGGTTCAAACCAAGCATACCTAGAAGAAGATAGGTTGATTGGTAGCTACTAAGTATTTGTGGATTAGTTTTTCCCATTCAATTTCCTTGAGGGTCAGGGTCTTGGGTCCTGTTGACTTTATCTTATGCAACAGGGTAGGGGTCCTGTTGATTTTGTTTTACCCAACAAGTTAGGGTTTATAACCATGGTGTCTAAGTTTGATCCAAAGTCTTACCTTGTATCGGAAAAAGGTGTTACTGTTTCCTCTGTTGATTTCGTCCCATCCGAGTTTGATCCAAAGTTTTACCTCGGATAAAGGTGTTACTATTTTCCTATGTATAAAAAAATATTCATTGTAATGTCTCACAACTTTTTTATTGATGTTAGTGTGAGAAACCCTTACGACCAATGCTCAGGGGTGGGCATCCCCACCCCAACTATGACCTCTCATAAGGTCAAGAGCTGAACTTATCAATAAGGCCAAACACACAGTCATAAACATACCTACCCCCTCACACACTCGTCGACATCGTGGTTTGAACCTTGGACCTCTTAAAGAAGAGCCAAAGCTCGTACTATTGCGATGTTCCCCGGATAATGTCTCACAATTTTGAAAAGGCCTTATTTTTTTTTGTTACATAGGAGAGTTGGTTACAACCATACTATTTTTAGTAATTGACAAATGTAGGGTTCAAACCATAGGGGTTGCTCCCACCAAACCTATTTTTGCCTCGTTATTGTTGACTTAGTGTGAAGGGAACCACCAATCACTCAGGAGGATTTGTATCGTTATCGTCGGTTTAGCACGCACTCAAAGGATTCATATCAGAGTACTACCTTTGTAAACAAGCTGCCCCTGAGGTTTGAACCTGGATGTCTTCATGGTAAGTGCCTGACTAAACAAGCACTTGCCAATCCACCTAACTCTCGGGGGCGAAAAATACCTTATTTTTTATTTCAATATTAATAATGTTATATTATAATATTAATTTTTAATTGCTTATATAAAACTATAATGGTTTTTAATATTACATTGTAATTGTATGATATTATAATAGTTTGGCACGGATCCCTCGTAAAAACCCATGTAAACTTAAAATTTTAAAGATTCGCAAGGGATACACAGTGGTAAGTTCTTAGGATTCCATCTAGGAGACCTAAGTTCAAACCTTGGTAAGAGGGGATCGGGACCTCTCATAAAAACCTATGTAAACTTAAAAAGGGTTCGCCTTTGTAGCGCAAGTAGAGAAGGTGAGCTTAGCCCCATTGAACGGGAGATCTATAGTTCAGACCTCTGCGATATGAAGGGGATACAAAAAATCTCTTGTGGCTTCCCTTTAGATAGTGCTATACCTGAAAATGACGGTATTTTCGACCACCTAAGAGCGACTCTCGAGGTTTCTTTCTAACCTAAAGTTTTCTCCTTGAGATGTCCAAGGTTCAAACACCACTCAATATGAGAGGACTAGGACCCCTCATAAAAACCAGTGTAAACTCATTAGAAATTCGCTTGAGTGGATGGGTTGGTTGATCACAATAGAAAACTTAACAAAGGGTTATAGTTGTGATCGTCTCAAGTACGATTCTCATTCCCTCTTGCGAATACATAAAAAACCCATTCCTCGTTGGTTGTGGCCAAGGGTCTAAGGGTTTCTTTGGTGTCCACCTTAAATCAAATTTTAGTCTACCTTTGTAGCGCAAGTGGAGAAAGTGAGCTTGACCCTCCACAGTTCAAACCTCTGCAATGCAAAGGGGGACACAAAAAATCTCTTATGGCTTCCTTCTAAATAGTGGTATATTCGGATGGGATGGCACTATCGACCACCTAAGAGCGGCTCTCGAGGTTTTCTCTCTATCCTAAGAGTTTTCCCCCAAGGTCTAGGTGGATTGGTAGTTGTTTGTCTCGTTAGGCACTTACCAAGAAGAGACCTAGGTTCAAACCTTGGGGGCATACCTGTTGCAAAGGTAGTAGTATGATCTAAATCCTCTGAGTGTGTGCTAGACTGGCAATGACAATATGAATCCCGAGCAACCAATGGTCCCCCTCACGCTGGATCAACAACAATGAGGTGGTATAGACTTATTGGGTGTAGCCATTGTGTTTTGAACCCTACGCTTGGCAGTTACTAAAAATAGTGTAGTGTGGATGTAACCAACTCCCCTATGTATGCAAAAAAATAGTTTGACAAGTATCTTTGTATAACATTTTTTTTTTTATTTGGTTATTGTGAGAAACCCCCTATGACCGACGTGCAAGGTTGAGTCATCTCCTCCCAACCATGACCCCTCTTAAAGTTGAGATCTATACTTATTAATAGGGAATTTAACACAAAGTCACCACACACTCGCCCACACCGCGGTTTGAACCTTGGACCTCCCGAAGAAGAACCAAAGCTCGAACCATTGCACTGCATGTGCATATTTGTATAACATTTTTTTATTTCAATGTTAAAGAATGAGATACTATAATAATATTTTTTTAATTGGTTATATGAAATTGGAATAAGCTTCACTCATATTACATCGTGATTATGTAGTGGTATTGCAACATTTTAACAAATATGCATTTATGGCTTAATAATATTCTAAATAAAATCTCTTTTCTTAAAAATTGAGGAATATAAACGGTTGAACAAATATCCCTTAATTATAATATTAATTTTTTAATATTTTTTAATTTATAATTTTTTAAATTTTATTTTTTGGACAGGGTTGTATAATTGTAATGTTTTTTTAGATTGAAACAAACCTCACTAGTATTACATCATCACCAAATAGTGGTGTTACAACAAAGCTTGGATATTATTCATGTTTCATTGGGCAAGATTTGAACCTTGGTTTCCTCTTTAAATATTGAGGAATCTAAAGGGTTGAGCTAATGCCACTTGATTAAGATTTAGGTTTACACATATTTTTATGAGGGATTTTGGTTTCCTCTTACCGAGGTTTGAACTTGGGTCTAGTCAAATACTTAACATTGTTGTATCCCTCACATACGTCTAGATAATTATAATGTTTAAATGTTAAATAATTTTAATTATTTTTTATAAAAATAGTGTTGCATAATAGTTTTTTTTTATTTGGTTATTGTGAGAAACCTCTGTGACCGACGCACAGGGCTGAGCAGTCTCCTCCCAAACATGATCCCTCGTAAAGCCGAGAGCTATACTTATCAATAGAGAATTTAACACAAAGCCACCACACACCCACCCCCTCACACACTCACCCACATCGTGGTTTGAACCTTGGACCTCCCGAAGAAGAGCCAAAGCTCGAACCGTTGCGCTGCACCCCCAGGTGCATTGCATAATAGTTTTTTTAAACCAAGAGACTTAACACTACGGTATCCCTCACACACATCGATATAATTATAATGTTTAAATGTTAAATTATTTTAAATAATTTTTATAAAAATAAGTGTTACATAGTAGTTAGTTCTAATAGAAAATATTGTAACCAAAATTATAATAATCAAATGAGCAAAAGGATAAGTAGACTATTAGCTTAAATGAAATTTTGCTTCTTAATGGACATTGTTGCTAAGAGGTATTTGAGCAGAAAGAAAATAGCATTGAGTATTTCCAAGGGAGCCAATGATAAGTTGATTTGGGAGTTGAATAACTTAGAAGAATATATAGCTGAAGAACATAAGCTTATACTGAGAGAGGGGGTGGACAGTATAAGACCACTTTTTACTTTTCTTTCCCAATCAATATTATGCAATGTATATATAGCAATATCAACAGCAGTAATCAAAGCAATGCACAAATCACCACACACAATAAAGACACCAATTTTACGTGGTTCATCCAATGTGGGTTACTCCACGGAGAAAATATTTCACTAAAATTTTCTCAATCAATCTCTTGGGAATCCTTTCCCTATTACAATGTTTATGGATCTTTGTCCAAAGGAGACACCAATCCCCTAATCAAGTTCGTGGATCTCTATCCACATGATAACTCTTTTCTCCTCTTGCTTTGGTTGTTGATCTTCTAGAAGAACTGTTGTCCCCACTACTTTGGCTAATAGATCTCTATCCATTGAAGACACTTGTCCTCACTGCTCTGGCTTATGGATCTATATCTATTGGAGACTGGCATCATCTATACTCTAGCACCTTCAAAGCTCTATCTCAAATCTGCACTAAACACAGTCCTTCAATCTAGCACAAATCTACTCAATCTCTATCTCTGATCCTGCACAAACCTGTCCTCAAGTCTGCACCAAACTCTGCGCTCAAATATGTACTAAACATAGTCCTTTAATCTAGCACAAATCTATCATCAATCTTTGTCCTTTGATATACACTAAACATAGTCCTTCGGTCTAGCACAAATCAATCCTCAATCTCTGTCCTCAAGCCTTAACACAAAGCTTGACTCAATCTTAAATTAACTCTATCAGATCTGCCCCAAACCTTAACTCAATGTTTGAACAAATCAATCAATCAAATCTGCTCACAAGTATTCTCAAAGACTTATCTCAATTATGCCTTGTAAGCTTCCATAAAATCTCACACTAATCTATCCATAAGTCCTCTCTAGAACTTGTCCAAATTTGCTCAACAAGTCCTCACTAGAACTTGTCCAATTCTGCTCAATAAGTCCTCACTAGAACTTGTCCAAATCTGCTCAATAAGTCCTCACTATAACTTATCCAATTATGTTCTCAATTTGTATTGTAAGCTTCCACAAAAGCTCACACAAAGACTTACCTCAAATCTGCTCAACAAGTCCTCACTAGAAATTGTCCAATCTCATAGAAACATAAAAAGAATTGTTAGAGACTCAATATGCTTCACATTCATAACAATGCTCAATCACTTTAAATCACTCTTTTAGAAACATATAGAGAATTGTTAGAGACTCAATATGCTTCTCATTTACCTCAATGCTCAATCACTTTCAATCACTCTTTTAGAAACATACAGAGAATTGTTAGAGACTCAATATGTTTCACACTCACAAACTCTCAATCACTTTCAATTTCTTTTTTATCACAGAAACATATAGAGAATTGTTAGAGACTCAATATGTTTCACACTCATCAACACTTAACCTCTTTCTCAAATCAATTCAGAATATAGAACAATTTGTTTCATAGAACTTGAACTATCACTTCACACATCTACTTGACTAGGCTCACCCAACTCTACTCAACCAATCACTCAATGAAAAACCCTATTCCAAACATATGAACACTCACTCAAATGTTTCCAACAATGCTTATCAACCAATCTCACATAACAATGATACTCATGTTCTTTGCAAACCCTAGTTCAAGTTCTTTACTCAACCAATCACTTCAACAACAATGCTTATAAACAATCTTCACATAACAATGATACTCATGATCTTTGCAAACCCTAGTTCAAACATATGAACACTCACTCAAATATTTCCAACAATGCTTATCAACCAATCTCACATAATAATGATACTCATGTTCTTTGCAAACCCTAGTTCAAGTTCACTCAACTTAATCACTTCAACAACAATTCTTATAAAACAAGGTTTTATCAACAACTCTTTATTCTAGAAAACCTTGAAGTATTAATTCAAAGCACACTTAACAATGCTTACCAAACAATCCGTTTCACTCCAACTTTGCATTCACAACATTCAAAAAACACTCAGTAGGAAGAATATGCCCATACCTTTATTTGATGTAGAAGTGACCTCGGAAAACTTGTCTCAATCACAATTTTCTCTTTTGCCAATCTCAATAGTTAGATGATAAAATATCACACTAATTTTCTCACAAAATAATTCTTAATTACAAAAATAATCAAACTTAATTACACCTTATTTCTCCTTCTTAAAATAATATCCAACACCACAAAAACACTTATTCCAAAACTCTAACTCATCAAAAGAACCTCTTAACAATTTAATTTCATCATAACCCTTTTCAAAAATATATCTCAAAAAAATAATCCAAACTCTACTTATGACTCCCTACTCAATATTGCATTTAATTTAAATAACTCACTTTATAACTTAATGCAATAAATCAATTTCCATTTTCCTAAGGTGAAAACAAAATTACCCTAGCAAAAATTAACCTTTCAACACTTAGGTTAATATCAAAACTTACTTGCACCTTATCCCTCCAATAACCTTAGCATATGCAAAATAAAATAATTCAAAAACTTTATTACCCGCTTTGCAATCGACAAGATTCGAACTTGCACCAAATGCTTCAACAACGCCTTGGCTGCGGCTTCCACACCGTGTGAGCCATGTGCTCCCTTGATGCTCTAAAGCGCAATGTGTGCTTTGACCACTTCACACTCCTCTAGAGCCTTTGGCTCTTTCTTCAACATGACGCCTACCTCAAACCTTGCACTTCGGAGGTGCCTTTAATTTTGCACGAGCTCTCTTCAATGAATATTGCAGATGCATTAATTGAATTCCCAAACTAAGGTTTGGCTAAGGTATAAATACCTTATGCCCTTGTTCCCACCTTGTTGCCATGCACGTCGACGGAGATGAATTCGTTGGGGGTCAACGCTTATGTTTTAACTCCGAAATATTTAATTTATAATTATTTAAATTCACTAGAATTTAAATATTATAAATTAATATTTAAATATTTTGGCTTTATTAAAGATTAAAGCCTCCTTAGGTTTTAATAAAAACCTTTTATTTTGCCCACTATGGTTTTTAATAAAAACCTTTTATTTTGCCCAACCATGGTTTTAATAAAAACCTTTTATTTTGTCTAACCATGGTTTTAATAAAAGCCCTTCTACTTATGCTTCGCATAATATTAAAAATAAATATTATGAATCTCTTTTGCCATCAACCTTTTGCATTGCTCCTTCTGATATTTTGGTATCAACTGTAGCTTATTCCTTGACATCAATGACAACCTCATTCCTTGAAATTAATGACAAATTTGACTCAAAATGTCCAACAATATCAAGAAGTAGAGATAATGTAAAGCATCAACTCTTATTGCAATGGTAAGGGCTTTGGCTTCTCTTTGAGAGGTCCAACGTTCAAACCCCACTCAGTATGAGGGGTCCATGACCCCTCATAAAAACAAGTGTAAAGCACCAACAAAATAGGAATACTCTAAGAAATATAAAGAGATAATTGGGATAGCTTGAGCATTCCAAAATTCAAAATACAAAATGTTTTTATGGCTAGTAGGTCAAAATTTTAATCCTTGAATAACCTAATAAAAAGAGGTTTCATTGCCCCTCACAATGCCTTCTCTATAAAAAGGAGGAGAGGAGTATAGACCATCTCTTGGGACACTTTTCAATAGTCTAGGAACTATGGCAATGGATTCTTAATATGATTGGTAGATGCATGGTGATGAATGGTAAAATTGAAGAATGGTTAAAACAATGACAAAGCACTTTAAAAAGTGAGGTGTTATAGACAATATGGGATACATCAAACTATACAATACTTTGGACACTATGGTTGGAAAGAAATAGAAGAATATTTAAAGAAAATGAAAGTAGCTTAGAGGTAATGAAAATAAAGATTTGTTTGGCCATAAAGGAGTCTAAACCAACCATATCAACTCACCCAATCCTTAAGCTTAAGGCAGAGAGCCTTGATAGATGAAGTCAAGTTATCAAATAGAATTATGATGTGGGTACAAGAGAAACAAAAGAAAGGCAAAGAATATAAAGTGGAAACTATCGGGAGTGGAGTTGGTTAGGTTGAATTTTAATGGATTAGTTAAAGGAAATCTAGTACCAGTAGGAGGAGGAATAATTAGAAACAATAGGGGTGAGATTTTGTCACATTATGATTTCAATAGTGGATTTAAGACAAATAATGAAGTTGGAGTTCGGACGGCTTTGAAAGGGTTAAAAATATGCAGACAGACAAAATTGGAACAAAGTATAAATGGAAGGCAATTCACTAATAGTAATAAATGCAATTTTGAGGAGCACAAAGGCTCCATGGAAAATACAAGAGATCATTATGGAAATTCAAGACCTTGCTACAGAGTTTGAAGAAATCAAGTTTACACATACGTTAAGAGAAGGGAACAAATGTATATATAGGCTAGCCAATAGAGGGGTTTTAATAAAGTATCATGAAGCTGACAATAAAATATTGAACGTCTAAATCAAATAATGATTAAGATTTACCTTAATGTTTGCCATTGGTAATATTTATTGTATTTTATAACTAAATTTATTTTCATATAAACTATTTGTTACAGTTTGTGTGGCTGCACTTATGCTTCAGGATGGAAACTAATAGTCTAGATTTAGTAAAGCGGGCAATGATAACTTGAAGTTTTGGAAATATTACTTTACAAAGATGTAGTGCGTAAATAGTAGAGGTGAAGTTTTGGTATTGTGAAGGTTGTTGAAAATGTCAAGAAGAAGGATGCTAAATCTTAGAATACTTGTATTTATAGAGAAAATTGAAGAAGATCCAAAAAATAAAAATTAAGAATTTAGACTTTTTATGAAAAACGATGTAGGCATCTAGCTATAGCAACTCAATTAATATTAATATTGAATTTATTTGTAAACTATTAAGATCTAAAGGAAAGAATTGTAATTTGTCAAGGGTAGGGACCCGAGTAAAACCCCTTTTTCTCTAGAAAAACAATTCATTGTGCATGTTTTATAATAATAATTATTTAAGAATCGATCATATAAGACAAATGATTTTTTATTTTAGATTTATTTTAATGAACGAGATTTTATAGTATTACAATAAATTAAATATTATAAAAATTATAACAAACAAAAGCATGCATTACAATAAAAAAATTGAAACCATGTTGAAATTTTTTATAGTGTAGTGACAATTCATTACCTTGGGATTCATAATTTTTTGAGGTTAAAACCAATGAAATTAGTCAATTCATTCCTTCTAAAACTCCTCCAAATTTATTAAATAAAAATATAATTATTGATTCGCTTTATAAGGTTGATTTTTTCCCAGAGTGATCTACTAGTAGAGATGAAGCGAAGCCCTAAGGAAACTTTATCAAATCACTAGTAGAATGGAGCAGTTTGCTCACCTCCTAGACCAAATCATTCATGAAAAAGTAAAAGGATAAAAAGACAATTGTGGATCTCAAGCAATATGTTTGGAAAGCAATGTTTTGGCATATAGCGATGCCATAACTCTAAGCCTTTTAGAGGTAAAATTATAGCCTTGTAACATTTGGAAGCATTTCATTTTGTTATAGATGCTCCTATATCTTTACTTTTACTAAAGTAACAATTTCTCACCCTAAATAACCTAGGGGTAGATTTTTCCTATAAATAGAAGCCATGGAACATATTGTATACATCTTTTGGCGTTGAGAGATTGAGAACTACACTGTGTGAGACCCATATTGTGCTTTTGTAATTAATGATATTGATGAGAATTTGTTAAATATTTTGTTTCCTATTAATGGCACTACCTTCATTGATAGTAGAATACATGGTGATTATGACACAAACCCTTTTTTCCATCTTGTCATTTCTTATAATTTCAAATTGTTTAAAAGAGAATGCATTATTGTTATTCAGGTTTCTTCATTGTTGATTTATCACACACTCTTCTTGCTATAATTTTAGTCATATTTTGCTTCCAATATCTTCACCCTAATTTTTTTTCTTGATTGAGGTTAGTGTGAGAAACCCATATGACTAACGCTTAAGGCTAGGCATCCCCATCCCAACCATGAACTATGATAAGGGTGAGAGTCGAGTTTATCAATAGAGGCCAAACACATAGCCATACACACACCCACCCCCTCACACACTCGCCCATGACACGATTTGAACCTTGGACCTCCCAAAGAAGAGCCAAAGCCCAAACCGTTGCGTTGTGCCCCTCGGGACAACCTAAACAATTTACTTTTATGTATTTAATTTTTTGCACTTTATTTTTTGCTATTAGATTAGAAAAAATAGAGTTAGCAAGGATATTAAAGATATAACCTAAATATGTGGGTTGATAGGGCCATCAACCTTTCTACCTAATCTTGTTGAAACTAGAATTGAGGGTATACAAGAGATTGAACAATTCGCTAATTCAAGATAGTTTCAGGCATGCTTGATGGAACCCTAGTGCTATAGGTGGGAAGAATTTTGGTCCAAATTTAAGAAAATTTTCCAAGTCCTCATCTACAAAATTTATCAAAAGAACAAAATTTTCCATGTCAAATTTAAGCTAACGATTCACTCCAAATCTACAAAATTTTTATAAGTTGAATTTAGAACAATTTGTTGAGGCATCGACACCGGCATGTTTCCTTCGTGAAAAGGAAAGAATAATTAAAAGGGGTTTCTCTACATCTAATTTTGAAGGCAGGGTAATTTTGATTTATAAAGATGGTTGTCAACAAATTTCTATTCATGAAGGCTATATCAATTATAATGGGTAGTGGTTATTTATCATGGCCTTAGTAGTATTGATTTTTAGTCTAGTGAGAGATATCGTAGTGGTAAGTTTTTGGGTTCTTATTCAAGAGACTTGAGTTCAAATATCGGTACTGAGGGATAGGGACCTCTCATAGAAACCTATGTTTTATCCTAATATTGTTTAGTTTGCTCTGGACAACGCAGTGGTTAGGGTTTTAGACTCTCTTCAAGGAGACCTAGGTTCAAACCACGACATACCTAAAAGAAGATAGGTCGATTGGTAGCTATTGTGTGTTTGTCAGTTAGTTGTCTTGGTTCAATTTCCTCAAGGGTTGGGATTTCATTGAATTTGTCTTACCCAATAGGCTAGGGGTCAATTCCCTTGAGGGTCAAGGTCCCGTTGACTTTGTCTTGCCCAACGAGTTAGGGTTTATAATGGTGGCGATGAGGGTACCATTGACTTTGTCTTGCCCAAAGAGTTAGGGTTTATAATGGTGGCATCCGAGTTTGATCCAAATTCTTACCCCGTATCAGGCACAAAGGTTTTAACGATTCCTCTATGTATAAAAAGAATATTGGTTGTAATGTCTCACAATTTTGAAAAGACCTTATTTTTTATTCCAATGTTTTTTTTTTTTTGAAAAAATGAAAACTTGTATTAAAACAAGAACCAGATACAAGCGGGAGAGTACACATCCCGAGCCAGAGCCACAAGCAAAACAACAAGGAAGGCGCACCAAGGCAAGGCTAAGAACCGCAAGGCACAGAGAACGGAAGGCACAAAACAGCAACAGGTCGCGAAACCGCGACATGTCGCGAAATCGCGACAGGAAAACCCGTCACGGCCACTTTGGCACCAACAGGCACGATAACGCGACATGTCACGAAATCGCGACATGTCGCGAAATCGTGACAGGAATGGCCCTCGACAGCCTCTCGCAGAAAGCGTCGCGACATCGCGACAGAAATAGAAAGCAACAATCAAGCCTCAAGAAGGTCGCGATATCGCGACGAAAAACCACCCAGTCGCAAAGGAGCCAAACATGCCGCGAAATCGCGCAAGAAAAACGCCAGAGACCAGGAGGGCACAACCTGTCGCGAAATCGCGACAAAAACCAGCTCAAAGTTGCATCATCACTACAGGTCGCGATATCGCGACAGTTAACCACCCAGTCGCCTAAATGCCAAAAGTGACGCAAAATCATGAAAGAAGAACCATGCAGCTTCCAAAACTCAAACTTGTCGTGAAAACACGTCGAAATATTAACAATTCTATTCAACTTCAAGAAGGGAATGAGAGCGCGATAAAAACACCAATCGAACCTGGAAGGCGGGACCTGTCGCGATATCGCAACGTGTCGAGGAATCACGAGGCGCGAAAACGCGACATGTCGCGATATCGCGACATGTCGCGATATCGCAACAAGACGCGGGATCGCGTCACGCGATAACGCGACATGTCGCGATATCGCAACATGTCGCGGAATCGCGACCCGCGATAACGTGACATGTCGCGATATCGCGACAGAAACCGATCGGAGACTGCATAGACTCAACCTGTCGCGATATCGCGACAATAACTGACTCAACGACCGCGACGGGGCAACAAGTCGCGAAATCGCGACAGAAAGGACCCTTAGCAAAAAAAACTTTGCACATTATTTCAGGAATTGTTCAAGGCCTTGTCTGATCTCGACATTCTCCACAGACAAATTGCTATGCAGATGAATCCCAACCTCTCTCTCAGCACCCAACTTAGCAAGGAAATCGGCCGCTTTATTAAGAGATCTACTAGCATAAACAGGAATCACATCCTCAATTTCTTTCCAAAGCTCTAAAATTTGGGCGACCAAAATCCGGAGCCTCCAAGCTTTTAAGGCAAAGTTTCGCATGCAATCAAGAGCACCAACCAAGATTTGGGAATCAGACTCAATGATTATCTTTCTATGGCCATGCTTGACGGCCCAGATGGAAGCGCATTTAATAGCAAAGGCCTCGACTTCATTGTTTGTGGCATATCCCGGACCTTGCAATTCCCAATATAGCACGAGTCCCAAGCATGATCACGGCAAATAACACCACCGCCGACATTGCCCGGATTACCTTTAGCGACTCCATCGGTATTGATTTTGACCCGACCTTCCCGGGGAGGTTTCCAACAACTTCTTACCTGTCTCTCCAGATCAGCACCTCTCCCACTCAAAGGCCTAGAAGCAGTCGGTTTTCCTTCTCAGCATAGATGGCAACAGTTTCCACAACTTTGCTCCAAATGATCTGCCAAATCCCCTCCACCGAGGAGAAGGTTTCATGAAAAATACGAGCATTTCTTTCCAACCAAACCTGCCACCAAATAAAAAGGAAACCGATCTCCCAGCCAGTACGAAGAGCTTTAGAAATAAATCTACCTCTCTTCCAGACTTTCCCATAAATTGGTCGGGACGGATCTCCAAGCACCTGAAGTTTAAAGTGGGAGAACCAACGTTGCCAAATCTGTTGTGTGAAAGAGCAATCAAACAGAAGATGGTTCACAGTTTCCTCATTCCTATAACATAAAACGCATTGGGAAGGACCAATGATGCCTCTAATTCTAAGGTTGTCAAAGGTCAAGATACCATTATGCATCAGTTGCCAAGCAAAGAAGTTCACTTTCGGCCAGCCCTTGGGATGCCAAATCTTCCTCCATTCATGAACGAGGGAAAAGAGTGTGGGGGGGCTCAGGTAGGATCGAAGCATAGCCCTCCTTCACAGAATAAACCCCAAGGTTCCCGAAGCCCCAAGCAAGCTCATCCTCCTCATCACTCCCAGATAGAAACCTTTCAGCCAAAAGTTTTTCCAGAGTTGGGGCCTCGCCTCGGAGGGATTGGAATAGGCCATTCACCCACTCGCTTAAATTTTTTAACCTTATACTCCCCGCAGGGCTGGTAGTGAAGTAGGTCTGAATATGAATCCAACCTTTGTCTTCAAGAGTTGTTTTTAGCGGAAGCAGATCGGGAAACACTGCAAGAATAGGAGGATGCTGATCCCAAGAGTCAGTCCAAAACCGGACCTTCTCCCCTCTCCCAACTTTCTAGAACAATTGATCTTTGATAATGCAAGAACCAAGCTTGAGCGCCTGCCACACAAGAGAACCATTACCTTCCAGAGGATAGCGGCCCAAGTCATTGGGAGGAACAAGACCCAAGTATTTACTAGAAAGGATTCTCGCTACAGAGAGACGAAGGCTGAGAAATCCACCTCCAGTACAATTTCCTAGCCAGGGCCCGATTGTTAAACTTGGAGCTTCTCAAGCCCAACCCACCTTTTTCCTTGGGCTGGGTGACCTTATCCCAACCAACCAAGGCCCATTTCCTCTCTCCATTGGCACCTTCCCAAAGAAAACTTCTAGCCGCTTTGTCCAACTCTTTCCGGATTGAGGGAGGGGCGGCGGAATTGAGAATTTGTAAATAGGCATAGCCTGAATAACGGACTTCGAGAAAAGTTAGTCGGCCCCCATAGCTTAACCATCTATGAGACCAATGATTCATTCTCTCTTTTATGCCATCTAGCAGGTCCTTCCAGAAATCAGCTGTCAGTTTTTTAAAGTGCAGAGGAACCCCCAAATAAACAACAGGAAGGGGAGGTCCGAGTGAAACCCAGAATCTCCATAACTCTCTCTTGCGACCTTTGATCAAGGTTGAAGAAGACCACTTTTGATTTTGAATCATTGATGGCTTGATTAGAAGCCCGAAGGTAGACGTTAAGAGTATCTTTGATTCCTCTTGCTTCTCTGAGGCTGGCAACTCCCACCAAGCCCGTATCATCCACAAACGCGTAAATGAGTCAAAACTTCGGCTCCGATTTTAATTCCTCGTAATCTGTCCTTGACGTCTTCTTCTCGGGAGGAGTCCGCCAAGACCTTCGACCAAGATAAGAAAGAGATAAGGAGAGCAGGGATCTCCTTGACGGAGACCCCGAGAGGCTCCAAAAGGTGGCGAGGGAAGCCCCTTAATTAAAACAGAGTATGAAGGCGTAGAGATACAGCTCATGACCCAAGCAATCCAATCCTGAGAAAAACCAAAGGCTGCCAACATCTTGACCAAGAAACCCCACTCTACTCGTCATAAGCCTTAGACATATCCAATTTGATGAACATTCCTTTGTTACCTGAATTATGCATAGAATGGATAGCCTCCTGAGCCAAGATCACTCCATCCAAGATCTGTCTTCCTTCAACAAAACCCCCTTGCTCAAGGGAAATTAAATTTTGAAGAAGGGGTTTTAGTCTTTCAACCATAAGTTTAGAAATAATTTTGTAGATCACATTACATAAAGCAATAGGTCTGAAATCGGAAATGAGAGCCCCCCCCTCTCCTTTCGGAATTAAAGAGATAAAGGTATGATTTAGAGCCTTGAGCATTCTTTTGTTAATTCGGGATTCCTCAATGACGACCAACACGTCCTCCTCCAAGATGTCCCGAAGGCTCGAAAGAACTCAATAGGGAAACCGTCCGAGCCAGGCGAATTTCTCGTGCACATCCCAAAGACCACCTTCTTGAGTTCATCACGATCTATGGGCTTAAGAAGGGACTGATTCTCTTCATGAGAAATAATAGAGGGAATTCCGTCAATGACTTCATTTTGAGCTTCCACATCATGCTGCAAACTTTCCTTGAAGAGGTTTGAGAAGTACTCCATAGATATGGAATGCATGTCAGGAAGAGTGTCAAAAGAATTTCCAAACTCATCTTGGAGGAACTCCATGTTATTCAATTGCCTTCTAGCACGAGCGGAGCGATGGAAAAATTTAGTATTTCTGTCTCCTTCTAATAGCCAAGTATTTCGGCTCTCTGTCTCCGATGAGATCTCTTCTTGATTATCAATGTCCTCAATCGCTTTGCGTAAGGCGTCATCCTAAAATTTAAGATGCTCAAAAATAATTCCTTCTCTGAATTGTTTTTGCACCTCATTCCATCTGTCCAGCAAGGGGGCCCATTGGAGCTGGAAATCGGATTTGTTAGTTTGCTTCCACTGTTTCGGTTTACTCTTAACATAGAGGAGCTGTTTGTGAATTTTGAACATAGCTGTTCCAAAAGGGGGACGGCCTTCTTTCCACCATTGTGGAATTTTCCTTCGTAGGTCCTCTTTTTGCAACCAAAAATTTTCAAATTTAAAAGGTTTGTAATACTTTCCTGACATAGTCCCTCCCTCCAGCAAAATGGGAGAGTGATCAGAAACTGGGCCCTCCAAGATCTGGAATTTGATATTCCATCTAACATAAGCTTCCTCCGAGACCAAAAACCTGTCAAGCTTAACCCTCCTATTGTATGGCTCTCTTCTCTTATTAGTCCAGGTAAAGTTTGTACCAGGGCCTTTGATGTCAACAAGGTTAAAGGCCTGAACGTGGGCAATAAACAGCCTATCCCCTGTATCCAGAACAGGGATGCCACCTTCCTGATCTCTAGCGGATAATTTAGCATTGAAGTCCCCAGCTAAAATCCAATCAAGATCTTCCGGGAGGACCTCATGTTTTGAACGACTTTCCATTGAGACCGCTGACCTTCGGTATTCGAACCCCATAAAAATTTGTAATTAAGACTTGTTCAGCTGTAACTATATTCTTGAAAAGAGATGTTAGGACCCCTCTCCAGGCTATATGATCTACTGCTATCCATGCCAAAGGATTCCAAAGAGTAGCAATCCCTCCCGAGGCACCAAGAGCAGCCCCTGCCATATGGCCAGCACCCCTCCAGATTCGGCCGACGGTTTTACTCATGAGGTCTAATGACATTTTTGTTTCCTGAATGAGCGAGAAAGTCCTGTTTTACTTCTTTCTAAAAGTCTTTGAATAGCAGATTGATGGGTTCTACTGTTTAAACCCCTCACATTCCAATATTGTATAATCATTGGAAACCTTGGGAGCAATACGAATCAATTGTTCTTGCCAATCCTCCATTGATTAGCTTATCTCCTTACACTGCGATTAGATCCTTATTGGATTTCCTGCCCACCCCTTGGGAATTACTATTTTTCGATCTCTTCTCCACCTGGGAAATTCCAAGAACTGGTCTTTCTCTGAGATTTTCTGTAATTCCCATAGAAACATCTTTAATAACGAGGTCGAGGTCAGGCGTGGATAACCAGAGTCCCAAGGTTTTCATGGTGCAAAGTCTCAGAGGAATCAAAAGCCTGTTCAAGGATAGGGGTTGAGGAAGGAGGAGCATGAGTAAGGATAATATTGTCCTCAAGGATCCCATCTGCTCCTTCCATAGGTTGGTCTTCTTGATCCACAAGATATTTGAAGATTTCATACCGATTTGTTGGCTTGGGGAGAGCTTGCTCCTTACCATTTCTCTTTTTGTTTCTTCTCCTCTTCTGCTGTTCAAAGCCATCATTCTGGCCCTCAGACCCAGTGGGAATGATAGATGGTTCCTTGGCCGAAGTGGACTTACCTCCTCGGGAGCGATTTGACATTCCCTGTGTAGCATCCGCATTGGTGCTCAAGATATTTGGACAGAACCTTTCCAAATGGCCATGCAAATGATAGACTCTACAACGGAAAGGTAGGGCTTCATAGTCTAGCTGTTGTACCCAAGAATGTCCTGCTAGCTCCAATTCCATCTCAGCTGGTAGCGATTGACTAATATCCAATTCTACACAGATTCTTGCATAAACGGCAGTATTTCCTTCGATGGTATCCTTAGAAACTCCCAAAAATCTACCTAGAGAGTTGCCTATCAATTCAAGAATCCGCTCACCCCAAAACTCCATCGGGAGCGCATACAGCCGGATCCAAACCGGGACAGCCGTAGGTTCAATGCGAGGGTCGAAACCCGCTCTCCACGGCTGGACAAATAACCCTGTCGGGCCATGGCTCCTCTTCTCTGATTCAAATGCTCTGTTTCTATCCATTAGGGAAGAAAAACTAATAATGAAATACCCATTGCTAATGGGCCATAAGGAGTACTCACCGATTGGCTCCCAGTTTTGTCTCACCCAGGAATGCAAAAAGTGCAGGGTGGGTCGAATGCCCATGAACTTGCAAATCGGATCATGCGTGGTCCGGTAGTTTATCGTGTCTTCAACCGACTCCGGTTCGATGACTATTTTCGGTCTTGATGCAGATTGCGGGAGACAACCATTAATTCTGTGCCCAGGAGAGCCCTTGCCCGCATTCTTGGCTAGCAGATGGAAGGCACTCGCGTTGAGCTTCAAGCGAGAGGAAGACGCAGGATTATCTCGAAGAATCTCCGCATAAGAGGTCTTTTTTCCTTCGCGAGAACCAGGAAGAGACCCCATTGGGCCCTCCCGGGAAACCGAAAGATCCTTGTCCAGAGGCCTGCAACAGACCCCAAACACGCTGAAGGAGATTTCCGAACTGAAACCCTAGAGCCACGACCGTCGACAGTGCAGAAGGATTCCCGCCAAAATGCCAGAGCTCCAAAGTCATCCAATTTTGGAGTTCAATAGTTCAATTTTTTATTCCAATGTTAAGAATATTTTATATTATATTATTAATTTTTTTAATTGGTTATATAAAATTGGATTTTTTATTATATTACATTATAATTGTGTGATATTATAACAGTTTGACAAATATCTTTATATAACATTTTTAATTTCAATGTTAAAGAATATGATATTATAATATAATTTTTAATTGGTTATATGAAATTGGAATGGGCTTCACTCATATTGCATCATGATTATGTAGTGGTATTACAATAGTTTGACAAATATGCATTTATGACTTAATAATATTCTAAACTAAGTATCTTTCTTAAAAGTTGAGGAATATAAACAGTTGAACTAATACCACTTAATTATAATATTAAATTTTTATATATTTTTTATTTAGAAATTTTTTAATTTTATTTTTTAGACATGGTTATATAATTGTAATGTTTAAATATTTTTTTGGCTAGATAATAAGGGGTTGTACTTGGGTCCCCAACCCTTGACAAATTACAACTCTCTTCTTTAGAGCTTGAGAGTTTATAAATAAATGCACTTCTCATCTGAATTGAGTTGCTATAGCTAGATATCTACATCATTTTACATAAAATGTTTGAATTCTTGATTTTCATTTTCTAGATATTTTCAAATTTTTATATGAATACAATTATTCCAGAATTTAGCATCTTTCTTGACATTTTCCTATAGCAGCCTTCACAATGCCAAAACTTCATCTCTACTATTTATGCCTTGCATCTTATCAGAGTAATATTTTCAAAAAATCACACTATCATAATCCGCTTTACCAAATCTGAATTGCTAATTTCCTTCATGAAATACAAGTGCAACCACAAAAATTATAATAAATAGTCTAAATGAAAATACATTATTGTTACAAAATAAAGCAATAATTACCAATGGAAAACATTAAAGTAAATCTTAATAATTAATTGAATCAGGAAATCAACATTTTCTTATCAGCTTCAACTAAACTTACTACTTCCTCTAACCATGGAAAGGAGAATTTAACTTCACGATCCTTAATCGAAACCCCTCTATTGGTTAGTGTATCTGCACATTTGTTTCCTTCCCTTAATATATGTGTAAACCTGATTTCTTCAAACTCTTTAGCAAGATCTTGAATTTCCATAATTATCTCTTGTATGTTCCATAGAGGCTTTGCTTTCTTCAAAGTTGCATTTATTACTATGAGAGAATAACCTTCCATCCATACTCTATTCCACTTCATTTGTTTACATATTTTTAACCCTTCAAAAGCTGCCCAAGCTTCAGCTTTGTTATTTATTTTAAATTCACTATTGAAAGCATAGCGAGACAAAATATCTCCTCTATTATTTATAATTATTCCTCCTCCTCCTATTGGTCTTGGATTTCCTTTAGATGATCCATCAAAATTCAATTTAACACACTCCACATCTGGCGGTTTCCACGATATATTATTTGCCTTCTTTTTGCTTCTCTTGTACCCAACATCATAATTCCATTTAATGACTTGACTCCATCTATCAAGGCTCTCTACTTCTAGATTAGGGATCGAGTGAGTTGATAGGTTTGGTTTAGACTCCTCTATGGCTAAACATATTTTCATTTTTATTACCTCTAAAATACTTTCTTTTATTTTAAATATTCTTCTATTCCTTTCTAACCATATAGTCCAAAGTATTGTATCTTTTGATATATCCCATATTTTTTTTTTGGTAATTATTATAATAGATTAACAGTGGGTTTTTATAGAGGATCCCAAAACCTTATATACAAAATTAGCCTTGCTAAATGGTGCTTCGTGCCTCTTGGCTGGATGAATAAACCTGTATGCAGAAAAAACAAAAAGCTGCTAATTGCCCGAGGGCTATAAGGAGGCATTTTTGCCTGAATATCCTGAAAACTATGGCCAATATAAAAACTGGACCATTGGAAAGCAGAAAAATACAGCCAAGAAAACTACAAAAAATCTCCCTTATCAGGGAAATAACTTTCCACATTTTTGCTTTCTCCGAGGCAGAATTCGAAGAAAACACGATGAATAGGATCCAAGAAAAAATGATGGCTTGGGACTGAAACAAAAAGTTGAAAGTCCTTCTGGAAGATGAAAAGAAGTTACCCTCAACACTCTCTGGGTCCCAAAGAACCATGAGCCCGCTCGTCGTTCCCATCGCAGGTTCTCGCATCCAGGATGACTTTCATCTGTACGGTTTGAGGTTCTTCCTACCTCCCTTTCCCTGCTGGAGGGGAGGTTTTGGGATAAGCGCGTCACCCATCAAAGAATCAGAGTCATCCTGAAACAACAACCGTTGGGTGCCATTTGCGACATCAACCGTAGTTTCCTTGTCTCTCTTTTCCTTGTTGGGGGGACGACCCTGCTTCCTATTACCACCAAAATCCACCCCTTGCATTCGACTCCTCGTAATTCGAGGGCTAATATTACCAGGCTGGTAACCTCTTCTTCCCAGCAGGTAATCTTCCAATATCTTTTGTGCCTCGGGAGAGTGCCGATCAAAAATTTTGGGCGAATCTGCTAGTGTGGTGATAAGGGGGGGGGTTGTTCCTTTTCCCCCTGTGGTCCTAGTTGGGAGCGTCCACCGCATAGCTCAGAGTTCGGTTGAATGGTGATTTCCTCATCTGGTAAGGAGGATTCGAGATGGTCTCTAGATGGACCTGGAGATTCATGGTCTTTCGCAACAGGGTGCTTCGTCTGACCTTCATCATGCTCCAGAGGGTTGCAGGGATCCCGCTTCTTCTTCCTCAACTTTTGAAGAGGACAATTGGACTGAAGATGCCCTTGAGAACTACACTAAGGGCAGAAAGCTGGTCTGTTATCATAAATAATAGCTTTCTTGTGTAGAAAAGAACCCTCAGACCATAGAGTAATGGAGGAAGGGAGGTTCGTCTCCAAGTCCGCCAAAACACAGAACCGAGCTTGGACAAATCTTGTTCGAACCCTGGTGGGAGGGTCTATAGTGACCAACTCCCCGATGGATCGAGCAATTCCTTTGATTACATTTTCATGCCAGCCGAAAAGGGGGAGACTCGGGAGCCTAACCCATATTGGAGCAATGTTGATATTATGGGTATCGAGGTTAAAGTCCAAACCCCACTTCCTTAGAAAGAGACTCCTACGACCCAAGAACCAAGGCCCTCCAACCAAGATTTTACAGTAGTCCTCCCTGTTGCTCACTCTAATCATGAAAAAGCCCTAGGTTAGGGCAGCCAGCTCCAAGTGACCAGAGGTCCGCCATTTTCCAGACGCCCACTTGCGGCTCCATGTCGGGACGACCACCAATAAACTTACCGATGAGGGTAAATTTTTTGAATTCCACAAAGCTTGAGAGAATTTCCGTCGGGATGTCCAACTCGTTCCCGAACGAAAATAGCTCCTTGGTGGAGAGCCCACTTAGGGTTTCAAAAGCCGCTGCCAGAGCATACGACTTTTGAGGTCCATCTCCTCATTTGTCTGGTGGATCCTCGGCATCCCCAGACTCTGCTTGCCCTCCCTCCACCCTGTCGTGCCCCTGGTTTGACCTGCTGGCGCTCCCGTGCTCTCCCAAACCAGCCTTCCCGCCCACCGTCATCCCTCCACCTCCAAAAAAACCCTTTCGCATCGTCAAAACCCTCTTGATATATCCCATATTGTCTGTAAAGCCTCATTTTTATAAGTGCTCTGCCATTGCTTTAACCAATCTTCAATTTTTCTATTCATGACCATGCATTTACCAAACATATTAAGAAAACATTGCTATAGATTCCAGACTATTAAGCAATATCTCAAGATATGGTATATACTCTCCTCCTCCTTTTTACAAAAAACACATTGAGAGGGGCCATAAAAACCCCTTTTCATAAGGTTATCCCAGGATAAAATTCTTTCATGACCTACCAGCCAAACAAAAATTTTGACTTTAGGAATGCTTAGGATATCCCAAATATCTCTCCATATTCTAGTGACATTATTATATTGTTGGTGTTGTACATTATATCCACTTCTTGTTGTGTATTCTCTTGAGCTATTCAAGTCCCAAATCAGTTTATCCTTAGCTCTCCTCGGAATAATCACAATTGTTATCTTTCTGCTCAATTGCATCCTAGCATCAATGTCTTGTATACTTATAAAAAAATCTTCTTTCCATTTATATCTTCCTTCTTGATCCTTGTACAAAATGTTTGAAACTCTATCATCGTATTTGTCTTGAAGCAATCCCATCCAAGGTTTCAAAATTGGATCTAAATTGAGTGGTTTTTTATCATGCCAAGTATCCATCCAGATATAAATTTTTCCTCCAGTTCCCACCACCCATCTTAAACCTTTAATCATAAGATCAATATATTTTTTTAAACCATTCCAAAGAGCAAAACTATTTGGTAGAGAAAATACAGTAAATATTAAACTTGGGTCATTGGGATCAACATACTTAGAAGAATTCTTGCCCATTATCTTTGACTCTCTTTGTACAATCTCTAGATTACTTTTCCCCTAAGAGCTAAGTTTGCATCTGTAATAACTCTTAAACCAAGACCTCCCCTAGTTTTATCATCACACAACTTGCTCCATTTCACCAAAGGAATTTTCTTTTTATTATGTACACCTGACCATAAGAAGGATCACATAATATAGATTAAACTTTTTTCAACTGATTTTGGCATAGAATACAATGACATATAATATGTTGGAATGGCTTGTAAGACTAACTTAATAATTGTACTCTTCCTGCTAACAATAACCATATACCTTTCCAAACTTTTAGTTTAATCTGAACTTTACTAATAACTGGATTCCATAAATCTATCATGATTTTCCCCTCAAATAAAGGTATCCCTAAAGAATTAATACGACTAACTGGATTCTTTGCTCTGAAGCTCTTTCGTACTCTTTTAAAAATTTATTCAAAGCTCTGGCCTCATTTATCTTTGCCCTTCCAAAAGGGTTGTATCATCTACAAATAGTTGATGGGTGATGTTATCGATGTTATTACTAACCTTAAGTCCACTTATAAGCCCATGTTTGTAATCATTCTTTAAGATCCTACTCAAAACCTCTACCATAATACTGAACAAATAAGGAGATAGAGGATCTCCTTGTCTAAGGCCTCTCTTGGCTTTAAAAATTTTTGTTACTATTTCGTTGACCAAAATTTAATAAGAAATTGTGGAGACACAAGCTTTAATCCATCTAATCCATTCTTCTCGAAACCAAACTTTTCTAAAACTACACAAAGAAAATCTTATTTAACCCTAGCATACGCTTTACTCATATCAAGTTTTAAGATCATTGCTTTCTCTTTTCTTGAAGTTGTTGAATGTATAACTTCATGAGCTACTATGATCCCATCTAGAATTTGTCTCCCTTTCACAAATCCTCCTTGCTCTTATGAAATGATTTTATCTAACAATAGCGTTAATCTATTCGCCAACACTTTGTATATAATATTATATGCCATATTACATAGGCTTATGGGTGTAAAAGAATAAAAAATTCAACATCCTTATTTTTTGTAAATAGGGTAAGATATGTTACATTTAATTAATAAATTATGTATTGTTTAACCCTATATTTTTCCACTACCACCAATAAAGAATCCTTCACTATATCCTAATTATGTTCGTAAAAAACTGTAGAGAGCCCATTTGGACCTGGGGATTTATCCTTATTAAAAGATAAAAGAGCTGAATGAACTTCTTCTAGAGTAATAGGCTCCATTAGTTTCCTATCGTCTTCATTCGTTATAACTGAAGTAACATCTTGAAGAAGTTTATCATTAAGAACTTTGGTCTCCTATGAACCTACAATATTTTGATAAAAAGACTTAACCCCTTTTCTAATTTCATTCAAATATTCAACCCAAACCACTTCCATTGATTTAATTCTACTAATTTTGAAATTTGATCTTTGTACTATAGCCATCCTATGAAAAAAATTTGTATTTTTATCTCCTTCTTTTAACCAAGTATGTCTTGATTTTAATCTCCATAATTTCTCTTCTTTACTCAAAATATTATGATATTCACTAAGCAACTCCCTTTCCTCTGAGCTTGGGTTATTAAGATCACCTTTTTGAAATTTTGAAAGTTTATCTTTTAGTTCTTCTTTCTTCTCAAAAATATTTCTAAAAGTGTTCTTGTTCCATTATTTTAATCTAGATGTCATAGATTTAATTTGATTTGGAAGAGCATATAACCCACCATTACCAAAGAATTCCATGTTTGAGCTATCATATCAAAAAATTGAGGATGGTCTTCCCACATCTACTCATATTTAAAATATGATATTTTCTTGATTCACTTACCACCATTTTAACTCTTATTGGCCAGTGATTTGAACCAATCCTTATTAAGGTATTAATTTTAGCATAAGTTCCTTCATCTAGCCAATGATCTGAGATAAAGCATCTATCTAATTTTTTTGCTATAAGGTTTTGGTCTCTCCTATTTTTGGTCCAAGTATGGTTGTCTTATTCAAACTCAACCTCCTATATATTATTATTTTGAATAAAATCTGAAAAGTCTTTCATACTTTGGGTCAAATTCCTAATTCCCCCAAATTTTTCATCTAGCTTGGTTATGGAATTAAAATCTCCAATGATCATGAATCGAGTTTCTTGGTTTTTACTTCTCATAAAGGATTCAATACCACTCTAAACTTCTAATCTACTTTACTAAGTTGTAGGTCCATAAACATTAATAAGGATGATACAAATATTTACAAAGTAGCAAGTGACTAAAAAGGCTATTCAATACCTAGTTTTATGAATGGCTACACAAGAGGTTCTAGAAGGATTGCAACAAGTTAGAATTCCCCCTTTCGCTCTTTTAGAATCCATAGCATCCCATCCACATCTTGCCCATACTACTTTCATAGTTTTTGAAACTTCTTCTTTTGTCATTTTAGTTTCCTAGATACAAAGAATATCAAGCTTATTACTTAAACATAGTGTTAGAGTATATTACATCATTTGGGTTATGTAAATGTACCACCTTTGGTACATAATTAGAGTAGGAGTTTACTTTAGAGTAAAGTTAGTTGATTACCTCAAGTATTGTAATAAATGCACAAGTGTCTATGTGCAAGTTGTAAATGTGCATGTAGTCCACATGTACATGAGTCTTAGGTAGAGTAAAGGCCAAGGAACCTATCTTCCTATATAAAGACCTCATAGTAAGCAGGATTGGAAGAACAAAATTTATAGAGAGTGTGTGTTATAGTTTAGTAGGATGGTACAATGTAGTCTTTTCATATCCATTCATGAAGTGTTCATGTCCTCCATTATATAACATTGTACTATTTTCATCACTTTTATTAATGGCATATTACTGAGTTATTTGCAGATGTTCATTTCATTATTTTCTTGCATATTACTTTGCCATTAGTTTATAGTTATCTCAAATTAGTTATCTTGCATCTTGTGGTTGTTCTTCCTGTAATACTAGCCCATCAAAAGCTAATAGTGGTATTAGAGCACATGGTAGATCAGATAGGAATTAGGGAGAGCCACAAAGAGAGATTGAGAGAAATTTAAAAATCTTAGTTCCAAAAATTTTGAGATTACATTTGGCTAGATTCTTTCCACAGGGTTGTAGAAAAACTCGTGAAGACTAGGACTTAGCGTGGATTCCACTAGATTGATAAATCAACTAGTGAAGATTCATCATCTCTAGATTTAAGAAGTTTCTTCCATTACAATCCTAATACTTTATTGTAGAAAAGGAGATTCGAAGTGAGTTGGGAAGCTTCCTACAAAAGAGCTAGGAAGAATATATTCTTTAGAATCAATCCAGCACTAGAAGCAACAATCGAAAGAACGAATATTTGGAGGCCTGAGGAAAATGTCCCATTACTAGAGATTGCAGACCTACAAAGTGTAGAAGGAGAAAAGGCCATAGGAGCCTTGTTACAAATTCAAGGGAGAAAATAAGACTCCAATGAAGAGTCCCGGTGAAGATAGGAGATTGGTGATCTCTAGTGCAGATTGAAGACTTCACCCTGAAGAAGCTGAAGAGACCCTTAGAAGGTCTAGTTACAAAACTCCCAGATCTAGAAGATTGGAGGTTGGTGATCTCCATTAAAGCCTACAGATTGTAGAAGAAGGACTAGCAAGGTCCTATTCTAGATTCCAGAAATAACAAATTTTAGAGATCCAAGAGGAAGATCTCATTACCAACACTTCCATAGTAGAAGGTTGAAGGAAATGTCTCATTTGGAAGACCATAAGAGCTGCGAGATTAAAGACCTTGGTGAGGTCTCAAGGAGAAATAAGGAGGAGGCTTGGTGAGCCACATTAAAGGAGATATAAAGAAGGCCATTAAAGGAGTTCTTAGGAGAAATCATTGGAGAAATTTACCACCAAGAAGAAGTTCCTAATAAAGGAAGATTTTGGGATAATTATCGCCATTCGACAACAAGCCCAAAATAAGATAGATTTGGCAAGGAGTTTGTCAAATCTCAGAGGATATTGGTGAAGACCTCAAGACTTTTAGATTCTTGAGAAGAGGGCCTAGATCAAAGTCAAAATTCAACAAGGAGGAGAATCAAAATCACCTACTACAGTTAAAGGGCAGCAAGTTAGAGGTTTTTTGAAGCTACAAAAAGGTGAGTTAGAGAGCTATTTCGGACAACCAAGAATAGCTGCAAGTTCATCCAGTTAAAAGGTAGCAATTTGGTGAATCAAATCACCAAGAAATCCTTCATCTACAGAAATCATTAAGGTAAGCAACTTGGGTGCAAATAGGTTCATTAATTGAACTTTAAATTAATTCCATTAAGCACCATATTTAGAGTTTTAAGAAGTTGCAAAGAGAAGGTTGCATATTATAGTCTTCAAAAGAGTGCAGAAGGAAGTTTCTTTTAAAGGTTAATACCTACACATTAAAATAGGAGTTAGATATATTTTTATAGAAAGAAAGTTATCATCTTCCTATTATCTAGTTATAGTAAAGAAGACTACATTGAGTTATAGAGATTATAGTCCTCTACAAGGAGCAATTATTAAGTGCATATTTTAAGGAGTAATAAGGTGAGATTAATATTGCACTAGTCTAGTTGTTCTTTAGATGCACTAAGTACTTTTAGATTGCAGTGAAAATTAGTGCATACTTTCAGTTATTTTGAGGATTCATTTATAGGAGCAATAAGGTGAAATTGCTATACTCCAGTTATTCTTAAGAGCATCAAACCTGGAGATATTATTGATGCTAGTTACCCTTAAGTTTTAAAGTGCATTAAGAGGTTATAAAAGGAAGTTTCAGTGCACAAAGTAGGGTAAGAGTGAAGTGTCTAAAGACACTATTAAGCATCCAAAATCTATTGTGTATCTTGGTGAAAGTAAGTCACCAAAAGAAGACAACATAACAACAATATTACTCTCAAGAAGCGCCTCATCAAGAAGTTTAAAGGTCGTAAAAATAAAGGAGTATATTTGACCTATTATCCTAGTGCAAGTTAAGGTACTAAACCTTAACTATTACAACAATATTTACATGCATGAGAAGCACCACTTTTGTCCCTTCAAACTCAGATAAGAAGGACAAAATATTTAACTTTACAAGGGTATGCAAAGATGGTTACAAAGTAGTCATTTCGACAAGGTAGAAGGGTAGAGTTCAAGCAAGAGAAGAGAGCCATAAAAGGGCTCACATTACTCAAAATATAAGGTGCCTAAAGGACACCATATTCATCATCGAATTGAATGCCTACAACAAGCATCTACCCTACAACATCAAGCCAATACAAGGAGGTCATTACCGATTGTTATCTAAGAAAACAAGGAACAATGCTAAATACAAGCACGAATAGGTAAGGTACAAGGAGCTTTACCCATGATAGAGGAACCACCAACTGAAACAAATCTCCCTTAGCCACCATTGGAGTTCCATAGAACCTCCATCAAAGCATTCCTCATTACCTTAGCTGGAGCCACCCACACAACATCTACGTTGGCTTGGAAAGAAGGCGTTGGAGACAAGTTATCAAGAGTGTTTGTTGGCAAGAGATATACAAGATATAATACATTGGAGGGAAGGTCTACATGTAGAAAATATAAGCACCACTTGTCACAATAATTCTAGGCACCCTCACATTCCTCAACGTACATCCAAGAGAAGAGCGCTCAAGGAATAATCTAACATCTATCTTTGAGTGGTTACCAACATCATTGGGAGGTTACTTACCATAATCATCATTGCAAGGAGGAATGAGCATTGGTCTCAAATGCTCATCTTTAACGTAACTCTCAAGTGCCACTTGTCCAAAGATAAAAGGTATTTGCACTATTTAAAGCACCTAAATTTGGAGGAGAGAGGGAAATCAAGGCATGTGGTCAAGCATTGAAGAGAGGAGTCAAAACGCTATTCCAAGAGGAGTGAAAGATGCTCATTTGTATTTAAGAGCCTCTATCATTTGCAAAAGCGTGCAAGAATTTAGAATGAACTTTGGACACCAATCAGCATGGATGAAATACACATCAAGGAGGATAGTCTAAGGTTTCCAACGTTGGAGTGGAAGCATATCCAAGAGCACATTGAATCGAGGTGCATTAAAGGCCCTCATAAGAGGACGTCCGCTAGACCTATTATAAACCAGCGAAGAGATACAATGAATATCGAGGAGGTTGAAGTCAAGTATAGCGACCATCGATCTTATTAAGGTATTTTATATGGTTTAATTATTCTGCTTTCATAAGGAGTAATAAGGGATAGCATAAGGTTGAAATCAATATTATCATTTGCATATGCAAAATCAACCTTAATAAATTGAAAGCATATAAAGGAATTCATAGTATTTCAAATCATTTAGTTGAAATACTTTAATATTTGCAATTAAACACCATAGGAGAAATAAGGGTTACTACTTGGGAGACAATATTATTGCAAATATTATCATTATCATTAATTTCTAATATTCCAAGTTTGGGAGTTATAAGGTATACTACATCAAACATAGATTATTGGAATATTAAACTATTAAGGGGTGTAAAAGGAAGTTCATTATCTACTTAAAAGAGTTGGAATTATTTACTTACACTTGTCTCATACTCATACTAAAGAGACAAAAGAAATCCAACCATAGAGAACTTCAAATTGATAAGTGCATAGTTCATTAGGAGAGATAAGGTAAAATAGAAGTTGATTATTGATTTACAAAATATTACAAAATCAACTCAAAGGTGAACTATTACTTACTAAGCACTTTATCAAAACATACTAGGGAGACATAAGGAATCCTACAAAACCTAAGTCTAGAAAGGTTTTATCAAATTGGTTCATATACTCTATACTAGGGAGCTATAAGGATGTCTACCTCAAAGGATACAATGAACAATAATATAAACTACAGTATTATAAAAGAAAAGGCTAGTGCCATAAATATTGGAGTTATGAACTTACTTATAAAGTCTGAAGCAGTTTTAGATCTTACTTCAAAGGTGATTCATAGTGAAGCCTTAGAAGACAACTTTGATACTATGGAACATTATCTTCATGCTCGACTCACTAAAGCAATTAATAATGAGAAAAGTGACATTCTACTTCCTTTAGAATTTGTAAGCATATTATATATGGCATTACTTACATACAAATGTTACAAGGATGTAGATGTATAACAAAAAGGATTAATAGTCTCTTAAAAAAACAATGAATGAATCATACTTAAAAAGGATATTTCAATCCTCATGCAATATTGGTACTTCAAGTTCTACTAACTCAAGATCTTATTATGATGTCGTGAGTATATGTTCAGAAGCCTCTGTACACAACAAAAACAATAGCGAGGAGGACAAAGAAAAAGAGAAGATACTTTCACAAGAATCAGGTGATAGTACGTCCACCTATGAAAGTACTGGCTCCAAAAACAAGAATAAAGAAGAAGAAGATGAACCAAATCAAGGAGACATATAGTGCAATGTAAATTGAAGATAATACAAAGGACTAGATCAAGCTGAAGAACATTCTACAGATAGAAGATCCATATTGAAGACTAAAGTCTTCAATACCCAAATAATGTAATACATGGGGGTGTTAGAGTATATTACATCATTTGGGTTATGTAAATGTACCACCTTTGGTACATAACTAGAGTAGGAGTTTACTTTAGAGTAAAGTTAGTTGGTTACTTCAAGTATTGTAATAAATGCACAAGTGTCAATGTGCAAGTTGTAAATGTGCATGTAGTCCACATGTACATGAGTCTTAGGTAGAGTAAGGGCCAAGGAACCTATCTTCCTATATAAAAACCTCATAGTGAGTAGATGAGTGAGAGAGTGAGTGTGTGATAATAGAGATTTGGATTTAGATAGAGAGTGTGTGTTATAGTTTAGTAGGATGGTACAATGTAGTCTTTTCATATCCATTCATGGAGTGTTCATGTCCTCCATTATATAGCATTGTACTATTTTCATAACTTTCATTAATGGTATATTAATGAGTTATTTGCAGATGTTCATTTCATTATTTTCCTACATATTACTATGCCATTAGTTTATAGTTATCTCAGATTAGTTATCCTGCATCTTGTGGTTGTTCTTCCTATAATATTGGCCCATCAAAAGCTAACACATAGGTCCCTAATACACCTATGCTTTGAGGGGGCATTAGAACCCATTATATTCCACGAGATGATAATCATGTCTCATTAAGGGATTTTTGTCCCACCTACATATTACCAATATCATTTTATTGTTTGGTAAAGAGAAGTTCAACCAACTTAGTTTGTGTTCCTTTCTCTATGTTTGCTCTTGATTCCCTGGATCTTGCTTGATAATTTGAGGGTTTTCCTCTTTTTGTCTTACCTATATCATGAGTAGGTCTTATTATTCTATTCCTCCATATTCTTTCACAATATTTTCATCATATTAATCCTCTCTTGGATCTATTACAGAAGATTTTGACATGTCTTGCTCATTTTTTGGTATTTCCTTATTAATGGTAGAGGTATTAACTTCTAAACTGCATTTTCTTTACATATGATGAGACACATTCCTTAGGTTCATCGAGAATGTTCTTCCTTAAATCAGGATCATATTGAATAGATGGTTCCTTATTAATATGTTGAAACTATTGTACTGTGTCCTCTAAGTTTTAATCTACTTTTTTCTATAATGTTTAAATGTTAAATAATTTTAATTATTTTTTATAAAAATAAGTGTTACATAGTAGTTAGTTCTAATAGAAAATATTGTAATGAGAATTTTAATAATCAAATGAGCACAAGATAAGTATATTATTAGCTTAAATGAGATTGTTCTTCTTAGCAAACATTATTGCTAAGAGGTTGTTGAGCAGAAAGATAATATCATTGATTATTCTGACGGGAGCCAAGGATACGTTGGTTTGGGAGTTGAATAGCTTAGGAGAATAAATAGCAAGATGTAGAGATAATGTAAAGCGCCAATAGAATAGAAATACTCTAATAATATAGAGAGATATTTGGGATAGCTTGAGCATTTCAAAATTCAGAAGTCAAAATGTTTGTATCGCTAGTAGGTCAAAAATTTAATCCTTGAATAACCTAATAAAAATGGGTTTCATTGCCCCTCACAATGCCTTCTCTATAAAAATGAGGAAAGGAGTATAGACCATCTATTGGGATAATTTTCAATAGTCTAGGAACTATGGAAATGGATTCTCAATATGATTGGTAAATGCATGGTGATGAATGGTAAAATTGAAGAATGGTTAAAGCAATGGCAAAACCATTTAAAAAGTGAGGTGTTATAGACAATATGGGATACATCGAAAGATACAATACTTTGGACTGTATTGCTAGAAAGGAATAGAAGGATATTTAAAGAAAATTAAAGTAGTTTAGAGGTAATGAAAAGGAATATTTGTTTGGACATAAAAGAGTCTAAACCAACCATATCAACTCACCCAATCCTTAATCTTAAGGCAAAGAGCCTTGATAGATGGAGTCAAGTCATCAAATAGAATTATGATGTGGGTACAAGAGAAACAAAAGAAATACAAAGAATACAAAGTGGAAACTATCAGAAGTGGAGTTGGTCAGGTTGAATTTGAATGGAGCAATTAAAGGGAATCTAACACTAGTAGGAGGAGGAATAATAAGAAATAATAGGGGTAAGGTTTTGTCACATTATGCTTTAAATAATGGATTTAAGACAAATAATGAAGTTGAAGTTTGGGTGGCTTTGGAAGGGTTAAAAATATGTAGACAAACAAAATGGAACAAAGTATAGATGGAAGGAAACCCATTATTTAATATAAATGTAATTTTGAGGAACACAAAGGCTCTATGGAACATACAAGAGATCAGTATAGAAATACAAGACCTTGTTACAAAGTTTGAAGAAATCAAGTTTACACATACATTAAGAGAAAGGAACAAATGTGTAGATAGGCTAGCCAATAGAGGGGTTTTAATAAAGGATCATGAAGTTAAATTATCTTTTCCATGGTTAGAGGAAGTAGTAAGTTTAGTTGAAGCTGACAAAAAAATGTTGATCATCAATCAAATAATGATTAAGATTTACTTTAATGTTTTCCATTGATAATATTTATTATATTTTATAACATTAATGTGTTTTCATATAAACTATTTGACACAGTTTGTGTGGTTGCACTTATGCTTCAGGATGGAAACTAATACTCTAGATCCGGTAAAGCGGATAATGATAACATGAAGTTTTAGAAATATTACTCTACTAAGATGCAATGCATAGATAGTAGAGGTGGAGTTTTGGTATTGTGAAGGTTGTTGCAGGAAAATGTCAAGAAGAAGGATGCTAAATTTTAGAATATTTGTATTCACAAAGAAAATTAAAGAAGATCCAAAAAATGAAAATCAAGAATTCAAACTTTTTATGAAAAAAGATGTAGGTATCTAGCTATAGCAACTCAATTAAAATTAAAATTAAATTTGTTTGTAAAATATCAAGATCTAAAGGAGAGAGTTGTAATATGTCAAGGATGGGGGACTCTAGTAAAACCCCTTTTCTCTAAAAAAATTTCATTGTGCATTTTTATAATAATAATTATTTAACAATTGGTCATTTAATACAAATGATAAAAGTCTCCTAAAGCCTCACATAATTTGTATTGGGGCAACCAAGGGGGTGCCCCCTAAGGGGCTTGGCAAATGGTCTAGTGCTTTAACAATCAATAAATCTGAAGGCTAAAGGAGCATGGAAGGCTGGAGGTTGAAGGAGCGTGGAAGGCTAGAGGCTAAAGGAGCATGGAAGGCTGGAGGTTGAAGGAGCATGGAAGGCTAGAGGCTGAAGGAGCATGGAAGGCTGAATGATGAGTTGATATTTGGAGTATCAAGGCTAAAGGAGCGTGGAAGGATGGGTTGGTTGAAGGATCGGGGAAGATTGGACTAGCTAAAAGAGCTACAACGGAAGGCTGGGATGTTGGGTGGAAGGATGGGATGGCTATAGGAACGTGGAAGGCTGATAATGCTGAAGGAGAGTGGAAGGTTAGGTTGGCTGAAGGAGCTACAACAAAAGGCTGGGATGTTGAGTGGAAGGCTAAAGGAGTGTGGAAGGTTGCTTGCAACGAGAAAAACAAAATTGCAAAGTGCGAAGGATTAGGGTTTTTTCTAAAAAATATCTCATATTTTAGGAGCCATATATTCGTGAAGAATTATCTGATTTAGTCGATTCTTGGACCAACTTGTGCAAAATTTTAAAAGCTTTAAAATGAGTGGTCATATGCAAAAATTTGAGCAATATTGAGGGGGATATGACCCTGTGAAGTCAACCATTTGGAAAAAGGGCAATGATGATTTTTCAAGTCACAAAAACAAAATTGCAAAGTGCAAAGGATTAGGGTTTTTTCCTAACTAACATCTCATATTTTAGGAGTCATATCTTCTTGAAGAGTCATTTGATTCGGTTGATTCTTAGACCAACTTGTATAGAATTTGAATAGATTTAAAATGAGTGGTCATATGCAAAAATCTAAGCAATATTGAGGGAGATACAACCATGTGAAGTCAACCATTCGAAACAAGGGTAGTGATGATTTTTCAAGTTGCAAAAAATAAAATTGCAAATATTTGCCAACTAGGGTTCGAACGATGGGAAGAGCTATGATAGTGTGATGTTTTGGAAACATTACTCTACTAAGATGAAAGGCATAGATAGTAGAGGTGAAGTTTTAGCATTGTGAAGGCTTCTATAGGAAAATGTCAAGAAAGATGCTAAATTCTGGAATAATTGTATTCATACAAAAATTTGAAAATATCCAGAAAATTAAAATCAAGAATCTATTTGTAAACTCTCAAGCTATAGCATATCAATTGAGATGAGAAGTGTAAAATTGAGAAGAGAAGTGTAAAATTGAGATGATAAGTGTAAAATTGAGATGAGAAGTGTAAACTATTTGAAAAATAATGTAGGTTTCTAGCTATAGCATCTCAATTGAGATGAGAAGTGTATCTATTTGTAAACTCTCAAGCTCTAAAGAAGAGATGTAATTTGTCAAGGGTGGGGGACCCGAGTACAACCCCTTATTATCAAGCAAAAAAAAAAAAAAGACAAATGATTTTTTTATTTTAGATTTATTTTAATGAATGAGGTTTTACAGTATTACAATAAATGAAATATTATAGAAAATTATAACAAAAAAAAACATGCATTATAATAAAAAACTGAAACCATGTTGAAATTTTTAATATTGTAGTGATAAGTCATTAGTTTGAGATTCATAATATTTGAAGGTTAAAACCGTTGAAATTAGTCAATTCATTCCTTCTAAAACTCCAATTTTGCTAAATAAAAATATAATTATCGATTCCTTCCATAAGGTTGATTTGTTGTAAGAGTGATCTACTAGTAGAGATGAAGTGAAGCCCTAGGGAAACACTATCAAATCACTAGTAGAGTGGAGCAGTTTGCTCACCTTCTAGACCAAATCACTCATGAGAAAGTAAAAAGGATAAAAAGACAATTGTGGATCCCAAGGAAGATGTTTGGAAAGCAATATTTTGGTATAAAGTAGTGCCATAACTCTAAGCCCTTTAGAGGCATAATTATAGCCTTGTAACATTTGGAAGCACATCATTTTTTATAGATGCTCCTATATCTTTAATTTTATTAAAATAATAGTTTTCACCCTAGATAACTTAGGGATAGATTTTTCCTATAAATAGAATCCATGGAACATATTGTACACATATTTTGGCATTGAGAGATTGAGAGCTACACTGTGTGAGACCCATCTTGTGCTTTTGTAATTAATGATATTGATGATAATTTGATAAATATTATGCTTTCTATTAATGGCACTACCCCCATTGATAGTGGAATGAATGGTGATTATGACACAAACCCTTTTGACCATCTTGTCATTTCTTATAATTTTAAATTGTTTAAAAGAGAATGCATTATTGTTATTTAGGTTCCTCGATTTTTTATTTATCACATACTCTTCTTACTATAATTTTAGTCATATTTTACTTTCAATCTCTTGCACCCTAAACAACTTTTTTTTATTGAGGTTAGTGTGATAAAACCATACAATCGACGCTCAGGGCTAGGCATCCTTATTATAACCATGACCTCTGATAAGGGTGAGAGTCAAGCTTATCAATAGGGACCAAACACACAACAATACACACACCCAACCCTTCACACACTTGCACACACCATGGTTTGAACCTTGGACCTCCCAAAGAAGAACCAAAGCTTGAACTGTTGTGTTGTGCCCCCTAGGATGCACCCTATACAATTACTTTAATGTATTTATTTTCTTGCACTTTATTTTTTGCAATTAGATTAGATAAATTATAGTTAGCAAGGATAGTATAGATATAACCTAGATGTGTTGGTTAGTAGGGTCATAAACCCTTCCATGTAATCTTGTTGAAACTATAATTGATGGCATACAAGAAATTGAATAATTCCCTAATTCAAGATAGTTTCAAGCATGCTTGGTGGAACCCTAGTCCGTAAAATCTCCAAGTCCTCATCTAGGTAGTAATTCACTCCAAACATAGAGCAATTTACTCCATTCAAGGTCAATCACTTAACATACCATAAAAAATATTCTAAGTTTGTATTTGATAATGATTTACTCCATTAAGCTAACGATTCACTCCAAATATACAAAAGTTTTATAAGTTGAATCTAGAGCAATTTTTGAGGCATCAACATTGGTATGCTTCCTCCACGAAAAGGAAAGAAGAATTAAAAAGAGTCTCTCTACATCCAATTTTGAAAGCAGATGAAGGCAGGGTCATTCTGATTTATAAAGATGGTTGTCAGTAAATTTCTATTCGTGAAGGCCATGTCAATTATAATGGGTAGTGGTTATTTATCATGGCCTTAGTAGTATTGATTTTTAGTCTAGTGAGAGATATCATAGTGGTAAGTTTTTGGGTTCTTGTTCAAGAGTCTCGAGTTCAAATCTCGATACTAAGGGACAAGGACCTCTCATAGAATCCTAAGTTTTATCCTAATATTTGTTAGTTTACCTAGGACAACACAGTGGTTAGGTTTTGGTCTCTCTTCCAGGAGACCTAGGTTCAAACCATGACGTACTTGGAAGAAGATAGACTGATTGGTAGCTACCAAGTGTTTATCGGTTGTTGTCTTGGTTCAATTTCCTCGAGGGTTGGAATCCCGTTGACTTTGTCTCACCCAATAGGCTAGGGATCAATTCCCTTAAGGGTCAAGGTCTCGTTGACTTCGTCTTATCCAATGAGTTAGGATTTATAATGGTGGCATCCGAGTTTGATCCAAAGTCTTATCCCATATTCGTATTGGGCAAAGGTGTTATCGATCCCCCTATTTATAAAAAAATATTGATTGTAATATCTCATAATTTTGAAAAGGCGTTATTCTTTATTCCAATGTTAAGAATGGTATATTATAATATTATTATTTTAATTGGTTATATAAAAGTAGAATGTTTTTTATATTACATTATAATTGCGTGATATTATAATAGTTTGACAAATATCCTTATATAGCATTTTTAATTTCAATGTTAAAGAATGCAATATTATAATATAGTTTTTTAATTGGTTATATAAAATTGGAATGGGCTTCACTCATATTGGATCATGATTATGGATCATGATTACGTAGTGGTATTACAACCGTTTGACAAATATGCCTTAATAATATTCTAACCTAGGTCTCTTTCTTAAAAGTTGAGGATGATTATGTAGTGGTATTACAACCGTTTGACAAATATGCCTTAATAATATTCTAGACTAAGTTTCTTTCTTAAAAGTTAAAAGTTGAGGATGATTATGTAGTGGTATTACAACTGTTTGACAAATATGCATGTATGACTTAATAATATTCTAAAATAAGTCTCTTTCTTAAAAGTTGAGGAATATAAGTGGTTGAACTAATACCACTTAATTATAATATTAATTTTTCAATATTTGTTTAATTTAGAAAAAAATAATTTTAATTTTTGGATAGGGTTATAGAATTGTAATGTTTAAATGTTAAATAATTTTAATTATTTTTTATAAAAATAAGTGTTACATAGTAGTTACTTCTAATAGAAAATATTTTAATGAGAATTATAATAATCAAATCAGCAAAAAGATAAGTAGATTATTAGCTTAAATGAAATCGTTTTTCTTGGCAAATATTGTTGTTAAGAGGTTGTTGAGCAGAAAGGTAATAACAATGATTATTCCAAAGGGAGCCAAGGATAAGTTGATTTGGGAGTTGAAAGCTTAGGAGAATATATAGGAAGAAGTAGAGATAATGTAAAGCACCAACAAAATAGGAATACTTTAAGAATATAGAGAGATATTTGGGATAGCTCGAGCATTCCAAAAGTTAAAATATTTGTATTGCTAGTAGATCAAAAAGTTAGTCCTTGAATAACCTAATAAAAAGGTGTTTCATTTCCCCTCACAATGAGTTCTATGTAAAAATGAGGAGAGGAGTATAGACCATCTCTTGGGACACTTTTCAATAGTCTAGGAACTATGACAATGGATTCTTAATATGTTTGGTAAATGCATGGTGATGAATGGTAAAATTGAAGAATGGTTAAAGCAATGGTAAAACACTTTTAAAAGTGAGGTGTTATAGACAATATGGGATACATCGAAAGATACAATACTTTGGGTTGTATGACTGGAAAGGAATAGAAGAATATTTAAAGAAACTAAAAGAATTTTAAAGGTAATAAAAAGGAAGATATTTTTAGCCACAAAAGAGTCTAAACCAACCCTATCAACTCACCCAATCCTTAATATTGAGGCAAAGAGCCTTGATAGATGGAGTCAAGTCATCAAATATAATTATGATGTGGGTACAAGAGATACAAAAGAAAGGGAAAGAATATAAAGTGGAAACTACCAAAAGTGGAGTTGGTCAGATTGAATTTTAATGGATCCATTAAAGGAAATCTAGCACCAATAGGAGGAATAATTAGAAACAATAGGGGTAAGGTTTTATCACATTATGTTTTCAATAGTGAATTTGAGACAAATAATGAAGTTGTTGCCCCATAAGGGGCCTGGAAAATGGTCTGGTGCTTTAACGATCAACAAATTTAAAGGTCAAGGGAGTGTGGAAGGCTAGAGATTGAAAGAGTGTGGAATGCTAGAGGTTGAAGGAGCATGGAAGGTTGGAGGTTTAAGGAGCATGGAATGCTAGAGGATGAAGGAGCATGGAAGGCTAGAGGTTGAATGATGAGTTGATATTTGGAGTATCAAGGCTAAAGGAGCGTGGAAGGCTAGGTTGGTTGAAGGAGCGTGGAAGGTTGGGTTGGTTGAAGGAGCTACAATGAAAGGCTAGGATGTTGGGTGGAAGGTTGGGATGGCTGAAGGAATGTGGAAGGCTAATAAGGCTAAAGGAGTGTGGAAGGCTGGACTGGTTGAAGGAGCTACAACAAAAGGCTAGAATGTTAAGTGGAAGGTTTTGAAGGCTGAAGGAGTATGAAAGGTTGCTTACAATGAGAAAAACAAAATTGTAAAGTGTGAAGGATTAGATTTTTTTCTTGAAAATTGTCTCATATTTTAGAATCCATATGTTTGAAAAGAGTTATCCAATTCAATTGATTCTTAGACCAACTTGTGCAAAATTTGAATAGCTTTAAAATGAGTGGTCATATTCAAAAATTCGAGCAATATTGAGGGAGATACGGTCCTATGAAGTCAACCATTCGGAACAAGGGCAGTGATGATTTTTCAAGTCGCAAAAAACAAAATTGCAAAGTGTGAAGGATTAGGGTTTTTTCCTAAAACATATCTCATATTTTAGGAGCCATATCTTCGTGAAGAGTTATCTAATTCTACTGATTATTGGACCAACTTGTGTAGAATTTGAATAGATTTAAAATGAGTGGTGATATGTAAAAACCTAAGTAATATTAAGGGAGATATGACACTGTGAAGTCAACCATTTGAAACAAGGGTAGTGACAATTTTTCAAGTTGTGAAAAATGAAATTGCAAATATTTGCCAACTAGGGTTCGAACCATGGGAAGAGCAATGAAGGGCTATGACTTCATCAAGGAAGGAAACTAGCAATTCAGATTTGGTAAAGTGGACTATGATAGTGTGATGTTTTGGAAATATTACTCTACTAAGATGCAAGAGATAGATAGTAGAGGTGAATTTTTGGCATTGTGAAGACTGCTATAGGAAAATATCAAGAAAGATGCTAAATTCTGGAGTAATTGTATTTGAAGAACACAAGCTTATACTGAGAGGGGGGTGAACAGTATAAGACCACTTTTTACTTTTCTTTCCCAAATAGTATTATCCAATATAATCAATGGCAATATCAATAGCAGTAACCAAAGCAATGCACAAATCATCACACACAATAGAGACACCAATTTAACGTGGTTCACCCAATGTGGGCTACTCCATGGAGAAAATATTTCACTAATATTTTCTCAACAAATATCTTTGGGAATCCTTCCCTATTACAATGTTTATGGACCTCTGTCCAAAGGAGACACCAATCCCCTAATCAAGTTCATGGATCTCTATCCATAGGAGAACTCCTTTCTCCTCTAGCTCTGGCTGGTGATCTTCTAGAAGAACTACTACCTCCACTACACTGGCTTATGGATCTCTATCCACTGAAGACTCCTATCCTCACTCAAAAGACCTATCCTCACTGCCCTGGCTAATGGATCTCTATCCACTGGAGACTATCATCCTCTATACTCTGTCACCTCCAAAGCTTGCTCTCAGCTCTGTCTCAAATCTGCACTAAACACAGTCCTTCGATCTAGCACAAATCTGCTCAATCTCTATCCTTAGATCTACACTAAACATAGTCCTTCGATATAGCACAAATCTACTCAATATTTATCCTCAAATCTGCACTAAACATAGTCCTTCGGTCTAGCACAAATCTGCTCAATCTCTATCCTCAAATCTGCACTAAACATAGTCCTTCGGATCTAGCACAAATCTACTCAATCTCTATCCTCAAATATGCACTAAACATAATCCTTTGGTCTAGCACAAATCTGCTCAATCTCTGTCCTCAAGCCTTAACACAAAGCTTGACTTAATCACAAATCAACTCTGCTAGATCTGCTCCAAACCTTAACTCAAGGTTTGAACAAATCAATCAATCAACTCTGCTCACAAGTCTTCTCAAAGACTTGTCTCAAATCTGCATTGTAAGCTTCCACAAAAGCTCACACTAATCTATCCACAAGTCTTCACCAAGACTTGCCTCAACTCTGCTCCACAAGTCCTCACTAGAACTTGTTCAATCTGCTCAACAAGTCTTCACCAAGACTTACCTCAAATATGCTCAACAAGTCCTAACTAGAACTTGTCCAATCTCATAAAAATATATAGAGAATTTTTAGAGACTCAATATGCTTCACACTCATCACAATGCTCAATCACTTCCAATATCTTTCTCAAATCAAATTAGAATATAGAACAATTTGTTTCACAAAATTTGAACTATCACTTCAACACTTTCAATTGACTAGGCTCAATCAACTCCACTCAATCAATCACTCAAAGAAATACTCCTTGCTTACAAACCCTAGTCCAAGCATATGAACACTCACTCAAATATTTCCAACAATGCTTATTAACCAATCTCACATAACAATGATACTCATGATCTTGCAAACCCTAATTCAAGATAGTTCACAACTTCACATAACAATGATACTCATGTTCTTTCACAAACCCTAATCATGCATATAAAGGTTCAACCAATGTTTCCAACAATGCTTATCAAACAAGGTTTCTATCTTCAACCTTTATTCCAGAAAACCTTGAAGCATTAATACAAAACCAAACTCAACAATGCTTACCAAACAATCCTTTTCACTCCAACTTAGCATTCACAACATCCAACAATCACTCACAAGAAATATGTGCCCATACCTTTTTTTTGATGAAGAAGTGCCCTTAAAAACCTGTCTCAATTATAACCACTTTCCTTGCCAAGCACAAAGGTTAGATGACAAAAATATCACTCTAACACTTCTTCAAAATATTTCTTCAATACAAAAAATAACACTCAAATACACCTTATAATCTCCAACTTTAAAATAATATTCAACAACCTTCAATCTCAAAAAATAATAAATTTCCTTACTACCTTATAACTCCTTAATCACTTAAAAATTCAACTCAAAAATTAAAGTTTTGCATTCCCCTTTTAACTCCCCTAAACAACTTATAATCCAAATTAATTATGCAAAAACCTTAATTAAAATAAACCTTTGGAAACAAAAATATTTTTCCCCCTTTTATTTTTTGCAAGCCAAGTCAACCCAAATAATGCGCATACCTCTATTATGCTGCCCAAAAGGCCTTGGCGGGATTCGAGCCATCGATGGCTCTCCCCCAAGCGCTTTTGTAGTGCTCGCGCCCACCAACTAGGTTGCGTGGCTCCACAAGAGCCAAAAGGCATGAATGTGCCTTTGACTTCTTCCTCCTCGAATGGCGCAAAAACACAACACGATATTCCCTTCGACAAAATGGAGTGCACGAGGTTTGAACCCACACTTGGCATTCTCGAATGCATCTAACGCAACCCTTGGCTGCCAACTCAGCTACGAGGGGCTTCGAGTAAATTTTGGAGGCCACGAAATCTTGTCCTTTTCTATGCTCAAACACACATGCGAAAATGCAAGCCTTTCTCTCTTTTGCACGAGCCAAAAATCATTCGCATGGATAATTTTCAAATGCCAAACCTTGGCATTATTTATATGCAAACCATAGCATATTCCAACGTCGACGAGCATTCAAATTTGAATTCGAATTCGAATATTAATTTTAAATATTAAATAAATATTTAAATTAAACCTTAGCACCCATCATTATTTAAATTAAAATTTTAATCAAAGATTAAAATATTTTAATTTAAATTAAATCTGCTTGTGGGTCTTTTTCAACTTGGTCCTTGATCTTCTTAAACTTGATTTTTTGGCCCAAAATAATAATAATAAAATATTATTATTTAATTTGAACTTGCTTCTCCTTCCTTGGGTCTTCATCCTTTGGGCCCTCCTGGGTATATAATATTTAAAAATAAATATTATAACCTATTGCTTTTCAAGACCTTCTTGCTTTTGGAGGAAACACTTAATGTCCTCAAAGATGATGAACATAGCACAAAAATGCTTTTGACATCAATGACAACAAACACTCCTCAAAATGTCCAACAATCTCCCCCTTTGTCATTGATGGCAACCCAATTACTTTTTACCATTTCCTTAACCTTTTTATGTTCTGCTCCCCCTGGGAAACTGCTCCCCCTGACTGAATGCTTTCCTCCTAACTCAAATATCTCCCCCTTACTCAAATATCTCCCCTTTGACATCAATGGCAAAGGGTCACCTTTGGGGCTCGGGGCTAAGAATGAAACTCTTAGCTTAGCCCCTCCCCCACCTCCTCTTGAGGTGGTTAATTATGGGGTGGGAGTATTTCTACTCCCAACATGCACTGCTCTTTTCCTTTGTCTACTTTCTTCCTCATCTGATCCTTTTGATTCCTCTGACTATTCATGTTTTTGCTTGTCTCTGGAATCTCTGCTCTACACCACTTTGTTGTATGTCCATCATTATTGCACTTATAACACTTAATGCTATTATTCCTTGGAGGTGCAAATATCTTGGGATTTCTCCTGGTGAAGCCATATCTATTCCTGTCATGAACCCTGCAATTCATTGCCTTGTGACCAAACTGATTACAAGAGTAGCAATACCCATGAAAAATATGCCTGATTCTTGAAGTTCCCATATTCCTATCTTCCATGTGTCCCGAATTGTGAAGCCTTGTGCCCAAACCTGTGACATGAGAAGCATCATCCATTGAAGAAACCTTGCCTTGACCCCATTGGTCTCTTAGTCTCTTCTTCCCTGTGTTGTTTCCTATTCCATCTGTTCCTTATTTGTGCATTGTTCCTTTCCTTGTTGAACTTTCTATTGTCCAACTTATCCTTAGAAGTCTCACTCTCTCTTTTACTCTCTTCTTTTGAAGCTTCTTCTTATTTGGTGCTTGAGCTTGACTCTCCTTTTTCTGCTTCTTGTTTCCCTTGTTCTTCTTCAAAACTAAGTCCTATTTTGGTGACTGATGATCTTTGTGCATTGATAATCCTATCCAAGGTCTTTGAATTTTTCTCAAACTTGTGTAGCTTGTCCTTAGAGTCTTTTACTTCCATCCTTAGTGAAACTATCTCATGTTCTAATCTTTCACACTCTAGATCTTTTGTCTTTAATTTTTTGGCCATACCTTCTTCAATTTTCCTTGCCTCTTCAACCTTGATTTTGAAGTTGGTGAGTTCCTGTAGAAACTTTGCTTTTGCTTTCTCATCTTCTTGAGCTTGAACCCTTAATCCTGAGTTCTCCCTTTTTAATTCTTCGAGATCAACACTAAGTCTTTTACATTCTTGCTCTTTTACCTTTGATTGTTCAACCATATATTTTTCAGCTCTCCTTGCCTTTTCAACCTTAACTTTCAAGTCAGAGAGATCTTGTAGAAGCTTTGTCTTACATTTCTCATCCTCTTGTATTTGAGCCTTTAATTCTAAGTTCTCCCTTTTCAACTCAACAAGTTCCTTAAGAGTGGCTTCCTCCTTTTCTTTTTCTAAATATTTCTCTTTTCTTTGGTCTTCAATTTCTTCTATTGTCCAAAGTAGAGTTTCTTCTTCATACATATTTTGACTATCCTTATTATCCTTTTCTGAACCATCCTCTAGGACTTCAATTCTGAAAGTATCATCTTCATCTTCATCGCTACTAAACCCATTGCAATAACCTGCATCATGACCGAGTTGACCACAAACAAAACATTCTTCACCTTCTTGTGGACAATAAGTTGCATGGTGACCTATCTTCCTACATCTGGTACAAAACTTTATCAATATGATCTTTTCTCCACTGCTTGATTCATCTCTTGAATCTATTTCTATTTCTCCTCCCAAAACAACAACATCAAATTCATCTTCCTTTTCTTTCATGACCATGTGTGTTCTTTTCTTCTTGTGTCTCATGGTTCTACTTTTGCCTTTCTTTGCCATTTGTGTTCTTGTAAGATCTTCCTTCAAGTTGTTAAACCTTTTTCGAAGGAACCAACTCTAATACCAATTGAAGAACACAAGCTTATACTAAGAGGGGGGTGAACAGTATAAGACCACTTTTTACTTTTCTTTCCCAAAAAATATTATCCAATATAATCAATGGCAATATCAATAGCAATAACCAAAGCAATGCATAAATCATCACACACAATAGAGACACCAATTTAACGTGGTTCACCCAATGTGGGCTACTCCACGGAGAAAATATTTCACTAATATTTTCTCAACAAATATCTTTGGGAATCCTTCCCTATTACAATATTTATGGACCTCTGTCCAAAGGAGACACCAATCCCCTAATCAAGTTCGTGGATCTCTATCCATAGGAGAACTCCTTCTCCTCTGCTCTGGCTGGTGATCTTCTAGAAGAACTACTACCTCCACTACACTAGCTTATGGATCTCTATCCACTGAAGACTCCTATCCTCACTCAGAAGACCTATCCTCACTGCCTTGGCTAATGGATCTCTATCCACTAGAGACTATCATCCTCTATACTCTATCACCTCCAAATCTTGCTCTCAACTCTATCAAATCTGCACTAAACATAATCCTTCAATCTAGCACAAATATGCTCAATATCTATCCTCAAATATACACTAAACATAGTCCTTCAATCTAGCACAAATATACTCAATCTCTATCCTCAAATCTGCACTAAACACAATCCTTCGATCTAGCACAAATCTGCTCAATCTCTATCCTCAAATCTGCACTAAACATAGTCCTTCGATCTAGCACAAATCTGCTCAATCTCTATCCTCAAATATACACTAAACATAGTCCTTTAATCTAGCACAAATCTGCTCAATATCTATCCTCAAGCCTTAACACAAAGCTTGACTTAATCATAAATCAACTCTGCTAGATCTGCTCCAAACCTTAACTCAAGGTTTGAACAAATCAATCAATCAACTCTGCTCACAAGTCTTCTCAAAGACTTGTCTCAAATCTGCATTGTAAGCTTCCACAAAAGCTCACACTAATCTATCCACAAGTCTTCACCAAGACTTACCTCAAATCTGCTCCACAAGTCCTCACTAGAACTTGTTCAATCTGCTCAACAAGTCTTCACCAAGACTTACCTCAAATATTCTCAACAAGTCCTAACTAGAACTTGTCCAATCTCATAGAAACATATAGAGAATTGTTAGAGACTCAATATGCTTCACACTCACCACAATGCTCAATCACTTTCAATCTCTTTCTCAAATCAAATTAGAATATAGAACAATTTGTTTCACAGAATTTGAACTATCACTTCAACACTTCCAATTGACTAGGCTCAATCAACTCCACTCAATCAATCACTCAAAGAAATAATCCTTGCTTACAAACCCTAGTCCAAGCATATGAACACTCACTCAAATATTTCCAACAATGCTTATTAACCAATCTCACATAACAATGATACTCATGATCTTGCAAACCCTAATTCAAGATAGTTCACAACTTCACATAACAATGATACTCATGTTCTTTCACAAACCCTAATCATGCATATAAAGGTTCAACCAATATTTCCAACAATGCTTATCAAACAAGGTTTCTATCTTCAACCTTTATTCCATAAAACCTTGAAGCATTAATACAAAACCAAACTCAACAATGCTTACCAAACAATCCTTTTCACTCCAACTTAGCATTCACAACATCCAACAATCACTCACAAGAAAGATGTGCCCATACCTTTTTGTTTGATGAAGAAGTGCCCTTAAAAACCTGTCTCAATTATAACCACTTTCCTTGCCAAGCACAAAGGTTAGATGACAAAAATATCACTCTAACACTTCTTCAAAATATTTCTTCAATACAAAAATAACACTCAAATACACCTTATAATCTCCAACTTTAAAATAATATTCAACAACCTTCAATCTCAAAAAATAATAAATTTCCTTACTACCTTATAACTCCTTAATCACTTAAAAATTCAACTCAAAAATTAAAGTTTTGCATTCCCCTTTTAACTCCCCTAAACAACTTATAATCCAAATTAATTATGCAAAAACCTTAATTAAAATAAACCTTTGGAAACAAAAATATTTTTCCCCCTTTTATTTTTTGCAAGCCAAGTCAACCCAAATAATGTGCATACCTCTATTATGCTACCCAAAAGGCCTTGGTGGGATTCGAGCCATCGATGGCTCTCCCCCAAGCACTTCTGTAGTGCTCGCGCCCACCAACTAGGCTGTGTGGCTCCACAAGAGCCAAAAGGCATGAATGTGCCTTTGACTTCTTCCTCCTCGAATGACGCAAAAACACAACACGATATTCCCTTCAGCAAAACGGAGTGCGCGAGGTTTGAACCCACACCTGGCATTCCCGAACGCGTCTAACGTAGCCCTTGGCTGCCAACTCAGCTACGAGGGGCTTCGAGTAAATTTTGGAGGCCACGAAATCTTGTCCTTTTCTACACTCAAACACACATGTGAAAATGCAAGCCTTTCTCTCTTTTGCATGAGCCAAAAATCGTTCGCATGGATAATTTTCAAATGCCAAACCTTGGCATTATTTATATGCAAACCATAGCATATTCCAACGTCGATGAGCATTCAAATTCGAATTCGAATATTAATTTTAAATATTAAATAAATATTTAAATTAAACCTTAGCACCCATCATTATTTAAATTAAAATTTTAATCAAAGATTAAAATATTTTAATTTAAATTAAATCTTCTTGTGGGTCTTTTTCAACTTGGTCCTTGATCTTCTTCAACTTGATTTTTTGGCCCAAAATAATAATAATAAAATATTATTATTTAATTTGAACTTGCTTCTCCTTCCTTGGGTCTTCATCCTTTGGGCCCTCCTGGGTATATAATATTTAAAAATAAATATTATAACCTATTGCTTTTCAAGACCTTCTTGCTTTTGGAGGAAACACTTAATGTCCTCAAAGATGACGAACATAGCACAAAAATGCTTTTGACATCAATGACAACAAACACTCCTCAAAATGTCCAACAATATTCATACATAAATTTAAAAAGATCCAAAAAATAAAAGTCAAGAATTCAAACATTTTATATAAAATGATGTAGGTTTCTAGCTAAAGCATCTCAATTGATATGACAAGTGTATCTATTTGTAAACTCTCAAGCTCTAAAGAAGAGAGATATAATTTGTCAAGGGTGGGGGACCCAAGTACAACCCCTTATTATCCAATAAAAAAAAAAGACAAATAATAAAGTTGAAGTTTGGACAACTTTGGAAGGGTTAAAAGTATGTAGACAAACAAAATGGAATAGAGTATAGATGGAAGGTAATTTACTAATAGTAATAAATGCAATTTTGAGGAATGCAAAGGCTCCATGGAAGATACAAGAGATCATTATGGAAATACAAGACCTTGCTACAAAGTTTGAAGAAATCAGGTTTACACATACGTTAAGAGAAGGGACCAAATGTGTAAATAGTGTAGCCAATAGAGGGGATTTGATAAAGGATCATGAAGTTAAATTATCTTTTCCATGGTTAGAGGAAGTAGTAAGTTTAGTTGAAGCTGACAAGAAATGTTGGCTCTCTAAATCAAATAATGATTAAGATCTACTTTAATATTTTCCATTGGTAATATTTATTGTATTTTATAACATTAATGTGTTTTTATATAAACTATTTGTTACAGTTTGTATGGTTGCACTTATGCTTCAGGATGGAAACTAATAGTCTAGATTCAGTAAAGCGAGCAATGATAACATGAAGTTTTGGAAATATTACTCTACTAAGATTCAATGCATAGATAGTAGAGGTGGAGTTTTGGTATTGTGAAGGTTGTTGTAGGAAAATTTCAAGAAGGATGCTAAATTTTAGAATATTTGTATTTACAAAGAAAATTGAAGAAGATCTAGAAAATAAAAATCAAGAATTCAAACTTTTTATGAAAAAAGATGTAGGTATCTAGTTATAGCAACTCAATTAAGATTAAAATTGAATTTGTTTGTAAACTCTCAAGATCTAAAGGAGAGAGTTGTCATTTATCAACGGTGGGGGACCCTAGTAAAACCCCTTTTTATCGAGATAAAAAATTCATTGTGCATGTTTTATAATAATAATTATTTAAGAAATAGTCATATAAGACTAAAATGATTTTTTATTTTAGGTTTATTTTAATGAGCGAGGTTTTATAGTATTACAATAAATGAAATATTATAGAAAATTATAACAAACAAAAGCATGCATTATAATAAAAGAAATTGAAACCATGTTGAAATTTTTTTATTGTGTAGTAAAAAGTTATTACCTTGGGATTCATAAATTTTGGAGGTTAAAAAAAATGAAATCAGTCAATTCGTTCCTTCTAAAACTCTCGAATTTTGATAAATAAAAAGAAAATGATCAATTCACTCCATAAGATTAATTTGTTCCAAGAGTGATCTACTAGTAGAAATGAAGCGAAGCCCTAGGAAAAAACTATCAAATCCTTACTAGAATGGAGCAGTTTTCTCACCTCCTAGACCAAATCACTCATGAAAAGTAAAAGGATAAAAAGATAATTGTGGATCCCAAGGAAGATGTTTGGAAAGCAATGTTTTGGCATATAGCGATGCCATAACTCTAAGCCCTTTAGAGGTATAATTATAGACTTCTAACATTTGGAAGCACATCATTTTGTTATATATGCTCCTATATCTTTACTTTTACTAAAGTAATAGTTTCTCACCCTAGATAAGTTAGGGGTGGATTTTTCCTATAAACAGAAGCCATGGAACATATTGTACACATCTTTTGGCATTGAGATATTGAGATCTACACTGTGTGAGACCCATATTGTGCTTTTGTAATTAATGATATTGATGAGAATTTGATAAATATTTTGCTTTCTATGAATGACACTACCCTAATTGATAGAAGAGTGCATGGTGATAATGACACAAACCCATTTTGTCCATCTTGTTATTTCTTATAATTTCAAATCATTTAAAAGAGAATGCATTATTCTTATTCAAGTTCATCGATTGTTGATTTATCACACACTCTTCTTACTATAAATTTAGTCATATTTTTCTTTCAATCTCTTACACCCTAAACAATTTTCTTTTGATTGAGGTTAGTGTGAGAAACCTCTATGACCGACACTCAGGGCTAGGCATCCCCATCCCAACCATGACCTATGATAAGGGTGAGATCTGAGATTATCAATAGGGGTCAAACACACAACCATACACACTCACCCCCTCACACACTCAACCATGTTGCGGTTTGAACCTTGACCTCTCGAAGAAGAGCCAAAGCCTGAACTGTTGCATTGTGCCCCCCGTGACACACCCTAAACTATTTACTTTCATGTATTTACTTTCTTGCACTTTATTTTTTGCAATTTAGATTAGATAAATTAGAGTTAGCAAGGCTAATGGGTATATAACCTAAATATGTGGGTTGGTAGGGCCATAAACCCTTTCAACTAATCTTGTTGAAAGTAGAATTGAGGGCATACAAGAAATTGAACTATTTCCTAATTCAAGATAGTTTGAGGCATTCTTGGTGGAACCCCTAGTCCTATAAGTGGGAATAATTTTGGTCCAAATTTAGGGAAATTTTCTAGTTCCTCATCTAGGTAGTAATTCACTCCAAAGATAGAGCAATTTACTCCAAGACCAATCACTTAAAAATCCATAAAAATATTCTAAGTCTAATTTTATGAGTGATTTACTCCATTAAGCTAACGATTCACTCCAAATCTACAATAGTTTTATAAGTTGAAAATAGAGCAATTTGTTGAGGCGTCGACATCGACATGTTTCCTCTATGAAAAGTAAATAAGAATTAAAAAAGGGTTTCTCTACATCCAATTGAAAGCAGGTGAAGGCAGGGTCATTCCAATTTAGAAAGATGGTTATAAACAAATTTCTATTCATGAAGGTCATATCAATTATAATGGTTAGTGGTTATTTATCATGGCCTTAGTAGTATTGATTTTTATTCTAGAGAGAGATATCATAGTGGTAAGTTTTTGGGTTCTTTTTCAAGAGAATTGAGTTCAAATCTCAGTACTAAGGGACATTGACCTCTCATAGAAACCTATGTTTTATCCTAATATTTTTTAGTTTACCTAGGACAATGAAGTGGTTAGGGTTTTGGGCTCTCTTTTAGGAGATCTAGGTTCAAAGCACGACGTACCTAGAAGAATATAGGCTAATTGGTAGGTACTGAGTGTTTGTCAGATATTATCTGTCTCATTGACTTTGTCTCACCCAATAGGCTAGGGGTCAATTCCCTTGAGGGCCAGGGTCTCGTTGACTTCATATTACCTAATGAATTAGGGTTTATAATGGTGGCATTCGATTTTTATGCAAAGTCTTACCCCGTATCAGGCAAAGGTTTTACTAATTCCACTATGTATAAAAAATTATTGATTGTAATGCCTCACAATTTTTAAAAGGCCTTATTTTTTATTCTAATGTTAAGAATGTTATATTATAATATTAATTTTTTTAATTGGTTATATAAAATTGGAATATTTTTTATATTACATTATAATTGTGTGATATTATAATAGTTTGAAAAATATTGTTATATAACATTTTTAATTTCAATGGTAAAGAATGTGATATTATAATATAATTTTTAATTGGTTATATGAAATTGGAATGGGCTTCACTCTTATTGCATCATGATTATGTAGTGGTATTACAATAGTTTGATAAATTTGCATGTATGACTTAACAATATTCTAAACTAAGTCTCTTTCTTAAAATTTGAGGAATATAAACGGTTGAACTAATACCACTTAATTATATATTAAATTTATTAACATTTTTTAATTTAGAAAATTTTTAATTTTATTTTTTGGATAGGGTCTATATAATTATAATTTTAAATGAAATCGTTCTTCTTAGCAAACATTGTTGCTAAGAGGTTGTTGAGCAGAAAGATAATAGCATTGATTATTTTGAAATAAGTTGAGGATAAATTGGTCTGGGAGTTGAATAGCTTAGGAGAATATATAGCAAGAAGTAGAGATAACGTAAAGCACCAACAAAATAGTAATAATCTAAGAATATAGAGAGATATTTGGGATAGCTTGAGCATTTCAAAATTCAAAAGTTGAAATGTTTGTATGGCTAGTAGGTCATGTTAGAGTATATTATATGAGTGGGTACATGCTAATGTACCACCTTGGGTACATTACTAGAGTAGGAATTTACTTTAGAGTAAAGCTATGTAGTTACTTCAACATGTAATGAATGCACAAGTGTTAGAATGTGCAATGATGTAAATGTGCATGTAGTCCACATGTACATGAGTCATAGAATAGAATCAAAGGTAGAGTGAGGTCCAAGGAACTTATATTCCTATATATAGGCCTTATAGTAAATGAAAAAAAAAGAGAGAACATAGAGAGTGCATAGTATAGATTGATAGTGTGGTACAATGTAGCTCTTCAAAAACAATTTATAGTGTTCATGTCTTCCATTATACTACATTGTACTATTTTTGTATGCTTTCATTAATGGCACATTTATGAGTTATTGCAAAAGTTTCTCTTATCATTTTCCTGCATATTATAGTGTCATTATCATATAGATATCTTAGATTGCTTATCTTACATCCTGTGGTTGTATTTCCTATATTATATACTTGTCAAAAGCTAACGGTGGTATCAAAGCATACAATCGATCAATAGGAAATAGGGAGACCCACAAGTGAGATTGAGAGAAATCTAAAAATCTCATTTATAGAATTTTTGAGATTGCATTTGGCTAGAGTCTTTCCACAGGGTTGTAGAAAAACTCGTGAAGACTAGGACTCAACAAGGATTCCACTAGTTTGACAAATCAACTAGTGAAGATTGATCATCTCTAGATTTAGAATTTCTTCCATTACATTTTATAATACTTTGTTGCAAAAAAAGGAGATTCAAAGAAATTTGGGAAGCTTCCTACATAGATCTAGGAAGAATATTTTCTTTGGAATCAATCCAACACTAGAAGTAACAAATGAAAGGACACAAATTGGAGGCCTGTTGAAAAGGTCCTATTGCTAGAGATTGTAGACCTGTAGAGAGTAGAAGAATAAAAGGCTATAGGAACCTTGTTGCAGAAGAGACTCTAGATAAGAGTCCAGGAGAAGATTAGAGATTGGTGATCTTCATTAAATATTGCATATAAAAGTAGAAGAGACTCCAGAGAAGAGTCCAGGAGAATATTGGAGGTTAATGGTAAGACCCCAAGGTCTTACTATAAAATTATTAACAAATTAATGTAAATGTAATCGCAGGCCACTCAAAGGAGGCTCCCTTGTAATCGATTTGCCACTATAGGGGGCTCCCTCCTTATAATCTATGCTTATTATTCTTATTCTTGGATGATATGATATGGATGGACAACCTAATATATATATCTACCCTAAAGCTATATTGGTGAAGAGACATGATGGTTCACGTATGAAGAGACGTGATGGTTCACTTTATAAGTTAATAATATAATAATTAAATGATTAATAATACTAACTAATAATGTTAGGATTGAGGATCCTAACATGCCACCCTCCTTAAAAAGAGCTTTGTCCTCAAAGCTCAAAGTGAGAAGCTTTGTCCTTTGTTTTCCAAGAAGGATTTGTGTAAGTTCTTGGACTCTTTTAATGGCATCCTTTTGTAGGCAGGGATATCAAGAAGGATGAAGCATTAGCGGGGGGTTGCCAAGAACAATAGTAGAATATTCCTTAGGAAAATCATGATGATGATGGGAGGGCAACCCTTAGGGTTCCTCAAATACTTCAGAATGATGCATCAAAAGTGATGGTAATGATTTCATATCCTTTTTTGGTTCCTTGGTAGAGCCAACGGAGAAGGAGTGTGTAGTCACTCTACGTTGGTTTCGAATAGGTTTGGTCATATGGTAAGAACTCACTATTGGCGAGGAAGGTATGTGCAGGTCTTGTAGAGTGCATGTTTGGATAGCATTGATCACTTTGGGTATGTCTACCTCATCCTTGCTTGGTACATCAATCACTTCTTGCACATCGACCTCATTGTCTTCATTACGGTGAGTAGATGCACTGGTCGCTTCGGACACAACTACCTCATCTGCTTGCTCTATGGAGAGACAGGGATCAACTTCCTTCAATAAATACAATGTTAGTGTAGCACATTTATGGTGGGGTCCAAATTGTTCATCATAATTATCATAGAGTCCTTTTGCTTGTCGTTCCTTCATCTCCTCAAAGCTAAGATGTTTAATTTGTAAAGTTCGATTAGATTTGGGGGTTGTGTAAGTGCTTTGTACCCTTCCATTATGCATAGGTTTGGGAGCGATGTAAGTGGTCAACGATTTTTCCATAAGTGGTTTCCCTAATCGTTGTTGTGCATTGATTTTATCTTCAGCTAATTTTTCCAATCCATAGGTCTGCATCATGGTATAGGGATTGATCCTTGTAACCTCCATTCTAATTTCCTCTTTTAATCCCCTAATGAAGCCATTGATGAGAATTGATTCATCCAATATTGTGTTGTGTTTGGTGATATCCTCAAACCGAGTTTGATACTCATGCACATAAGTGATTTGATGATCTTTGAGCAATTCCCACATGACTGGGTCCCACATGGCTCTGATACCAAATGGTAAGACCCCAAGGTCTTACTACAAAATTATCAACAAATTAATGTAAATGTAATCGCAGGCCACTCAAAGGGGGCTCCCTTGTAATCGCTTTGCCACTATAGGGGGCTACCTCATTAGAATCTATGCTTATTATTCTTCTTCTTGGATGATTTGATATGGATGGACAACCTAATATATATATCTACCCTAAAGCTACATTGGTGAAGAGACATGATGGTTCACGTATGAAGAGACGTGATGGTTCACTTTATAAGTTAATAATATAATAATTAAATGATTAATAATACTAACTAATACTAACTAATAATGTTAGGATTGAGGATCCTAACAGGTGATCTCCATTGAATACTACAAATAGCAGATTGAAGAGACTCCAGAGAAGAGTCTAGGAGAAGATTGGAGGTTGGTGATCTCCATTGAAGACTGTAAATAGCAAATTGAAGAGACTCCAGAGAAGAGTCCTGGTGAAGATAGGAGATTGGTGATCTCCATTGAATATTGAAGACTTCACCTTGAAGAAGTTGAAGAGACCCATAGAAGGTCCCATTGAAGAACTTCCAATTTTGGAAGAGATAGAAAAGGACTAGCAAAAGTCCTATTCCTAAAGTAGTAGATTTCAAAGATCCAAGAAGGAGATCTCATTGCCAACACTTCCACAGTAGAAGGTTGAAGAAAAGGTCTCATTGGGAAGACCAAAGAAGTTGCAAGAGTGAAGACCCTAGAGAAGAGGTCTCAAGAAGAAGGCTTGGTGAGCCTCATTGAAGGAGATTCAAAGAAGGCCATTGAAGGAGTTCCTAGGAGAACTCATTGGAGAAATTTACCACCAAGGAGAAGTTCTTGATAAAGGAAGTTTTTGGGATAATTGTCGCCATTCGACAACAAGCCCAAATGGAGATAGATTTGGCAAGAAGCTTGCCAAATTTTGGAGGATATTGGTGAAGACCTCAAGACTTTTAGATTCTTGAGAAGAAGGCCTAGATTGAAGTTAGAATTTGATAAGGAGGTTGAAGGAGAAAGGAGCTAGACATTACTACCAAACCTGAGAGGTTTGAAGATTACCTTTGAAGGCTAGAAGGCTCATTCGGAGAAAGGAGATCAGCTGAATTTACAGCAGAAAACTGAAGGGTCCTTGAAGGAAAATCTCAGCTATGATTTGGAGGAATTCCCTACCAATTTTTTGAGATTCAAGGACAACATTTCAGTGAAACAGTTGACTATGAAAGGGTAACAATTAGGACAACATTACTAGCTGTGAAACTTCAAATTTACAGAATATATTCTGAAGGATAATTAAAGTCACCTACTATAGATTTAGGGCAACAAGTTAGAGGGTTTCAAAGTTGCAAATAGGTGAGCTAAAGAACTATTTTGGACAGTCAAGAAGAGCTATGATTTCATCTAGTAAAAGGCAAAAATAAGGTGAATCTAATCACCTTGCAATCCTTCATCTACAAAGTTCATTAAGGTAAGCAACTTTGGTGCAAAAAGGTTCATTAGTTGAACTTTAAATTTTTGGTTTATTAAGATTAGTTAAGCACCATATTAGAGTTTAAAAAGTTGCAAAGAGAAGGTTGCATATTATAATATTCAAGGGAGTGCAGAAGATAATTTCTTTTAAGGTTAATACCTGCACATTAAAATAGGAGATTAGATATATTTCTATAGAAAGAAAAATCTTCCTATTATCTACTAGAGTGAAGAAGACATTATAGTGCATTAAGAGTTCATTTACAGGAGTAATAAGGAGAGATTTCTATTGCACTATATTGATCATTCTTAAATATTATTAAAGGTGCACTAAGTATTTTAGTTGCAGTGAAAATTAGTGCAAAATTAAACCTCTAAAATAGCATATTAGTTGCATGGTTAAGATCTTGGATTCATTGTTACTAAGATATCCAAGTAAAGGAGTTAGAGGTTAGTGTTGTCTAGAAAGGAAGGCAACAATACATTACTATTTGCTCTTAGGGATTAGAGCAGAGAGCCACCATATCTAAGAAGAAAAAGAAAGCTTCAAAAGGAGACATATAACTTTGGTGCAAAATAAGGGACTTAATCCTATCCATTGCAAAGGTGTTTGAATTACATTGGCATCGATTTTGTCCTTTCAAATACATCAAGTAGGGACAAAAGAAAGAGTGTCTTAAAGACACCAAAATAGTCAGCACAGTACATCATCGAGCGACCACATCATCGATGTCAAGAGGTAAACATCAAGGCATAGAGGTAGAGCCATCAAAGGGCTCATAAGCTGAGTTTTTTGAAGGTGTATAGAGACACCAAATCGAGCACCCACAACAACATATACCTACAACATCAAAGCCAATGTAAGGAGCCCATTATCTAGTGCATATCCACATAAGAAGGATAGCATAACAAGGTCTACTTAAAGTGGCCATCATCTATTGTATATCAACATAGAAGGAACAACGCTAAAGGATAACTCATTGCAACGAATAGAAGGAAGTTACAGAGAAAATGAAAGGTGCATTACCAAGCCATATCGTGGTTGAACCACTAGCTAAAGCTCTCAAGAGCTACCATCGATTGGAGATGAATCACCAACTAGGAAGATAGTGATCAAAGCAACCAAGAACGACCATCGATTGGAGATAAATCATCAGCCAAAAGGGTAGCGTTGGAGCACCCCACAATCACCATAGTTGGAGCCAACCTTGTGGGAAAACACCATCCATATTCACTGGAGAAAAAGAGGAGCCATCCCACACTTCACTGTCACAAAGGAGCCAAATAAAGCTTGCAAATAGTTGGCAAGAACAAGCATTGAGAAGCTTAAAGGATTTTGGTACATTGGAAAGAAGTGTGCATGCAAGGGGAGACATCTACATTTGTCCTAATAGTGGAAGGAATATTGTGCCACTTGGCACAAAGGGCATCTTCATCCTCTTAACTCCAACACTCAAGAGAAAAGGTGCTCAACTAAGTAACACCTTTCATCATTTCCTCAACGCTCAAGGAGAGCATTCTGAGTGCTCACCAACCTTAGCCAATACCCAAGAAAATATTTAAACTTGCACCATGCGATATAATGCTCTTCAAGACCTACACCATCCAAGGAGAAGACCAAGAGTCTTGTGCAATAACTAGTGCCACTTGGCACTAAGTTAAAGGAAAAGGAAGCATATTTATAGCCACCCAAATTAGAGCACTCAGGGAGTGGAAGCGTATCTTCAACAAGCATTAAGTGAGGAGAAGAAAACAAATGTGATCGAGATAGAATTAGAGGTGTGATTGAGAGTGAGATCAAGGCATGAAGTCAAGGATTAGACAAGGAATGCTCAACATTGAGCATTAATTGATCATTGCTAGCATCGATATCGGAGTCAAAGTGTAGCACAAGTCTATCATAGAGGAGCGTCATTCGTAGAAGAGCATTAATGCTCATGTTATAAGGTGAAGACTAGCACTTGGATTAAAGAGTCTCACCACCGACCAATCAACTCACGTGTCATACTTTGCAAGGAAGGTAATAGATATTTATTACTTAATATTTACTTTCCTTAAGTTTTAGGGAGTTATAAGGTGCTTAATATAAGGTTGAAAGCTATATAATATTGCATTGAAAAATCAGCCTTAGAGAGATAGAAGCAAAGGAAGTATTAATTGCTTGAGATTCACACACTATAATATTTGCTTTCATTAAGGAGTAATAAGGCATAGTATATAAGGTTGAAATTATTATTGCAAACTCAACCTTAGTAAACTTGAAAGCAAATCAATAGGAGTTAATATCCTTAAATAGTATTTCAAATCATATTAATTGAAATACAAGTATATTAATATTTGCAATCAATATCATAGGAGATATAAGGGTTTCTACTTGGAAAACAAATTATTATTATATTGCAAATATCATCAATTTCTATAATTCCAAATTAGGGAGATATAAGGAGTGCTACATCAAACTTTAATTAATTGGAATTTAGAAAATTGAATCATTGAAATTTAAGGATAAAGGAGCAAAATCATTGCTTACTAAAAGAGTTGGAATTTATTGCTTACACTTGTCTCATAGTCACATTAAAGGGACAAAAGGAATCCAACCATAGAGAACTCCATTAAATTGAAAAGTGAATACTTCAATAGGAGAAATAAGGTGAAATAGAAGTTGGTTATTATCATTACAAAATCAACTCAAAAGGTGAACTAATAGTAGCTAAGCACTTTACCAAGATTAGAGTATATTCTAATCACTAGGGAGACATAAGGAATCCTACAAAACCTAAGTCTTAAAAGGTTTTATTAAATTAGTTCACATATTCTAAACTAGGGAGTCATAAGGTAGTCTACTACAAAGGATCTATCAAAAATATTCTCAAAAATACTAAAGAGCTAAAAGAAATCTATTAAAACTAAGGAGAAAGAAAGATGTCTACAGTGAACAATGATATGAACAACACTATTAGAAAAGAAAGGGCAAGTGTCATAAAAATTGGAATCAAGAATTTACTTATAAAGTCTGAAAGAGACTTAGACCTTACTTCAAAAGTGATTCATAGTGAAGCCTTAAAAGACAACTTTGAAACCATGGAATATTATCTACATGCTCATCTCATTGAAGCAATTGATAATGGAAAGAGTGACATTCAAATTCCTTTAGACTTTGGTAACATATTATATATGGCATTACTTACATTCAAATGTTATAAGGATGAGAATGTAGAACAAAAAGGATTGATAGAATCACTTAAAAATAAAATAGAAATGGATGAATCATACCTAGAGAAGATATTTCAATCCTCATGCAATATTGATACTTCAAGTTCTACTAACTCAAAATCTTATCATGATGCCTTAAGTGTTTGTTCAAAAGCTTCTATACAAAACCTAAAAAATGATAAAAAGGACAAAGGTAAAGAGAAGATACTTTTACAAGAATTAGGTGATAGTACGACCACCTATGAAAGTGTAGTAGCTGAATTCAAAGACAAGAATAAAGAAGAAGAAGAAGAGGAACCATATCAAGGAGGCATACAATACAATATGAATTAAAGATAATACAAAGGACCAGATCAAGTTGAAGAACATCTAAAGATGAAGATCCATATTGAAGACTAAAGTCTTCAATACCCAAATAATGTAATACAGGGGGATGTTAGAGTATATTACATTATTGGGTACATGCTAATGTACCACCTTGGGTACATTACTAGAGTAGGAGTTTACTTTAGAGTAAAGTTATGTAGTTACTTCAACATGTAATAAGTGCACAAGTGTTAGAATGTGCAATGATGTAAATGTGCATGTAGTCCACATGTACATGAGTCATAGGATAGAGTCAAAGGTAGAGTGAGGGCCAAGGAACTTATCTTCCTATATATAGGCCTTATAGTGAGTGAAACAAGAGAGGAGAGAACATAGAGAGTGCATAGTATAGATTGGTAGTGTGGTACAATGTAGCTCTTCAAAAATAGTTTATGGAGTGTTCATGTCCTCCATTATACTGCATTGTACTATTTTTGTATGCTTTCATTAATGGCATATTTCTGAGTTATTGCAAAAGTTTCTCTTATCATTTTCCTACATATTATAGTGCCATTATCATATAGATATCTTAGATTGCTTATCTTACATCTTGTGGTTGCATTTCCTATATCATATACTCATCAAAAGCTAACAAGTCAAAAATTTGATCCTTGAATAACCTAGTAAAAATAGGTTTCATTGTCCCTCACAATGTGTTCTCTATAAAAAGGAGGAGAGGAGTATAGACCATCTCTTGGGACACTTTTCAATAGTCTAGGAACTATGATAATGGATTCTTAATATGATTGGTAGATGCATGGTGATGAATGGTAAAATTGAAGAATGGTTAAAGCAATGACAAAACACTTTAAAAGGTGAGGTGTTATAGACAATATGGGATACATCGAAAGATACAATACTTTGGACTATATGGTTGGAAAGGAATAGAAGAATATTTAAAGAAAATGAAAGTAGTTTAGAGGTAATGAAAAGGAAGATTTTTTTAGCCATAAAGGAGTCTAAACCAACCCTATAAACTCACCCAATCCTTATTCTTGAGGTAGAGAGCATTGATAGATGGAGTCAAGTCATCAAATATACTTATGATGTGGGTATAATAGAAATAAAATAAAGGCAAAGTATATAAAGTGGAAACTACCGAAAGCAGAGTTGGTCAAGTTGAATTTTAATAAAGCAGTTAAAGGAAATCTAGCACCAATAGAAGGAGGAATAATTAGAAACAATAATGGTGAGATGTTATCACATTATGCTATCAATAGTGGATTTAAGACAAATAATTAAGTTGAATTTTGGGCAGCTTTGGAAGGATTAAAAATACGTAGACAAACAAAATGGCACATAGTATAGATGGAAGGCAATCCACTAATAATAATAAATGCAACTTTGAGGAATGCAAAGGCTCCATGGAACATACAAGAGATCATTATGGAAATACAAGACCTTGCTACAAAGTTTGAAGAAATCAAGTTTACACATACATTAAGAGAAGAGAACAAATATATAAATATTCTAACCAATAGAGGGGTTTTAATAAAGGGTCATGAAGTTAAAATATCTTTCCCATGGTTAGAGATAGTAGTAAGTTTAGCTGAAGTTGACAAGAAAATGTTGATCATCCAAATCAAATAATGATTAATATTTTCCATTGGTAATATTTGTTGTATTTCATAACATTAATATGTTTTCATATAAACTATTTGTTACAATTTATGTGGTTGAACTCTAATAGTCTAGATCCGGTAAAGCAAACAATAATAACATGAAGTTTTGGAAATATTACTCTCCTAAGATGTAGTGCATAGATAGTAGAGGTGGAGTTTTGGTATTGTGAAGGTTTTTGCAAGAAAATATCAAGAAGAAGTATGCTAAATTTTAGAATATTTGTATTTACAAAGAAAATTGAAGAAGATCTAGAAAATGAAAATCAAGAATTCAAACTTTTTATGAAAAATATGTAGGTATCTAGCTATAGTGTAACAACCCAAAACTACCAACCCATTTTTTTTAAAAGGGCACTTACAAACGAAGGCTCATAAGGGATAAAATTTAATTATCTCAGCATACAAGGCTTCACCACATTTGAGTTCCAAGTTGCTACAGACGACACTCAGTGGACAGGAGTTACCAACTCCCGTATTTTTTGGGGTTTACCTTACTAAACCTATACGTTTAGAAGGATGCATAAAGTGGTCCCTCCACCTTTCCTGTACCCTCCTTGATATAGGACTATATGACCATGGGGATTATCATTTAAGACCTACATGCTTAAAGGGGACACTCATTCCTTATCCTGACTCTAAACCTATTTAGGCAGGTTGAACAATGTAGAACATTGGTGCATAGTTACCATGACTCTGTGGGCTAACTAAGGTCATTATCACTTTGATAACGATTGACATGATCACATGATCCTACATGATTGAGGGATCACCACTTCTATCTTGTGAATGATTTTCCCATTATCTAGATGGGACATACCTGAACCTACATGTTCAAGGTACGCTATTCAAAAGTACCTTGGCTATTGTCTTTACATAAAATTTTCCAAGTTTATGAGTTTCTAGCTATTACATTCATACAAATCCTTCAAGGACTCATATCTACCTGGGTATTGCATTCACACAACTCCTCCCAGGATTGGGCTTTATGGCTTACTAGAGGAACATTCCTACCCATCCCAAGGATAGATAAACATTGTAGCATTTACCATAGATTAAGCATGATATAAACCATATAAAAAATGCTAAGAGATATAGTCTACGAATTCCTCTTTACCAAAAATCCATATTCATGCATGATATAGATAATTAAGCAAAGAGCTACTTAAATCATGATAAATTTAAACCACATTACTAATTTCCCTATGCTTAACAAAAGGCTACAAGGAAACATTCCATCATTAAAGATAAAGGAGATAAAGATATTAACCATTAATCTAATTCCTTAATCAAAGCAACTCCAAGCTAACTAAAGACATAAGATTGCTTAACCAAAAGAAACATCATTGCTCATGACATAATCCTTCTTTATAGCAATAATCAAGTTTTATAATTCTTTTAAGGAAAACAAGCCTTTGCTCATTTACATCCACATTACTTTTGAAGAGCTTTAATAAAACCACTGTCAAATATCTCCTGCCAATTAAGTCTCTACATCTTCTTTGATGGTAAAACCACTCACAATATGAGATATTTACTTAGGGATCATAACAAATCTCTCTCTCTCTCTCTCTCTATATATATATATATATATATATGCAACTGATCATGTCAATATCCAATATGCAAATGACCATGCATAAAACATAAATAAACCAACCAAGGAGAATCCTATACTTCTCTAGATAATAATTCTTTAACTCACAAAGGTCTCAAGAAATTACTATTTCATTTTCTCTTTCAAGACTAGCAAACAAGCAATAAATTCAACAACAAGGGAATCCCATACTTCCCCTTTATAATAATTCTTTAACTCACCAAAGTCTCAAGAATTATTATTTAGGTTTCTCTTTCAAAACCAACAAACAAGCAATACATTCAACAACAAGGGAGTCCCATACTTCCCTTTATAATAATTCTTTAACCCACAAAAGTCTCAAGAATTATTATTTAGGTTTCTCTTTCAAAACTAGAAAACAAGCAATACATTCAACAACAAGGGAATCCCATACTTCCCTTTATAATAATTCTTTAACCCACAAAAGTCTCAAGAATTATTATTTAGGTTTCTCTTTCAAAATCCGAAAACAAGCAATACATTCAACAACAAGGGAATCCCATACTTCCCTTTATAATAATTCTTTAACCCACAAAAGTCTCAAGAATTATTATTTAGGTTTCTCTTTCAAAACTAGCTGAATTGGATTTAAGAAATCTACTATAAAACTTTCCAAAGCCTAGCATAATAAAATGAAAAATTTCTCTTAAGTACAAAAGCCTTCAGAATATTATTTTCTTAACAAATATTTATCATCTATGTTCTTTACAAGAGCAAAGCTTACACTAAAACATAAGCTCAAAATATAAGATAAGCTTTAACTTAACAAAGAGCCCACCATAATCTTTGACCCTTCACTAAAGCATTCAATCCTTTATTTTCTCTATAAGGTAGAATAAAGCATTTAACTTGAACATAGAGCTAACTATACTTTAAAACTCAGCCAAAACATAGTCATCCAAGGTGAGTAGTAAAACTTCAACTTATATGTAGAACCATCTATACTCTTATAAGATCTAATTACATGCATCAAGTCGATATTAAATAAAGCTTAACATTAACGTTAAAAACTACAACATAAGGTTAGCTACAAACACTAACTAAAGAATCCACCAAATCTACCAAGCCAGAGAAGCAAAGGCAGCAAAAACACAAGCCACAACAAGCACACGATCCTCAAAAAGATCATGAAACTTGGGGAGAAGATGCAAAACAAAACAAAGGTAAATCAAATAGTCCAAAGGACCACACCATGATTGAAGAAAGGACCACACCACAACTAGAGAAAGGACCATACCACAATCTAAGAAAGGACCAACACTCCCTCAACGTAAACCAAGGTATAGGCTAAAGGCACTCCCTCAACATAAACCAAGATACAGGCTAAAGGCACTCCCTCTAGGTGAAATAAAAACAAAAACCAACATGCAAGCAAAAATAATACAAGCGCCAACACTCGGGTGAGCAAAAGAAACATAACCCTACCCTTAACATAGGTTCACAACCTGAATGAGAATGACATACAAACATTATCACGCATCCCTATAGCAAAAGGAAGAACACTACACTCCCTAAACAACCCAGCAAACTCTGACACAAGGAGAGAATATAAAATGAAGCATACAAACATGGGAAACAAACCTAGCACAAACAAGAAAAAATGTAATAAGGTGGATGGTAAGACCCCAAGGTATTACTATAAAATTATTAACAAATTAATGTAAATGTAATCGCAGGCCACTATAGGGGGATCCCTTGTAATCACTTTGCCACTATAGGGGGCTCCCTCAGAATCTATGCTTATTATTCTTCTTCTTGGATGATTTGATATGGATGGCCAACCTAATATATATATCTACCCTAAAGCTACGTTGGTGAAGAGACATGATGGTTCACGTATGAAGAGACGTGATGGTTCACGTATGAAGAGACGTGATGGTTCACGTTATGAAGGGTTGTGATGGTTCACTTTATAAGTTAATAATATAATAATTAAATGATTAATAATACTAACTAATACTAACTAATAATTTTAGGATTGAGGATCCTAACATGCCACCCTCCTTAAAAAGAGCTTTGTCCTCAAATCTCAAAGTGAGAAGCTTTGTCCTTTGTTTTCCAAGAAGGATTTGTGTAAGTTCTTGGACTATTTTAATAGCATCCTTTCGTAGGCAGGGATATCGAGAAGGATGAAGCATTAGCGGGGGGTTGCCAAAAACAATAGTAGAATCTTCCTTAGGAAAATTATGATGAGGATGGGAGGGCAACCCTTGGGGTTCCTCAAATACTTCAGAATGATGCATCAAAAGTGATGGTAATGATTTCATATCCTTTTTTGGTTCCTTGGTAGAGCCAACAGAGAAGGAGTGTGTAGTCACTCTGCGTTGGTTCCGAATAGGTTTGGTCATATGGCAATAACTCACTATTGGTGAGGAAGGTATGTGTAGGTTTTGTGGAGTGCATGTTTGGCTAGCATTGATCACTTTGGGTATGTCTACCTCATCTTGATTGGTACATCAATCACTTCTTACACATCGACCTCATTGTCTTCATTGCAGTGAGTAGGTGCACTGGTCGCTTCAGATACAACTACCTCACATGCTTGCTCTATGGAGAGACAGGGGTCAAATTCCTTCAATAAATATAATGTTAGTGTAGCAAATTTATGGTGGGGTCCAAATTGTTCTTCACAATTATCACAGAGTCCTTTTGCTCGTCGTTCCTTCATCTCCTCAAAGCTAAGATGTTTAATTAGTAAATTTTGGTTAGATTTGGGGGTTGTGTAAGTGCTTTGTGCCCTTCCATTATGCATAGGTTTGGGAGCGATATAAGTGGTCGATGATTTTTTCATAAGTGGTTTCCCTAATCGTTGTTGTGCATTGATTTTATCTTCAACTAATTTTGCCAATCCATAGGTTTACATCATGGTATATGGATTGAACCTTGTCACCTCCATTCTAATTTCCTCTTTTAATCCCCTAATGAAGCCATTGATGAGAATTGATTCATCCAATCTTGTGTTGTGTTTGGTGATATCCTCAAACCGAGTTTGATACTCACGCATAGAAGTGATTTGATGAAGATCTTTGAGCAATTCCCACATGACTGGGTCCCACATGGCTTTGATACCAAATGGTAAGACCCCAAGGTCTTACTATAAAATTATTAACAAATTAATGTAAATGTAATCGCAGGCCACTATAGGGGGCTCCCTTGTAATCGCTTTGCCACTATAGGGGGCTCCCTCCTTAGAATCTATGCTTATTATTATTCTTCTTGGATGATTTGATATGGATGGCCAACCTAATATATATATCTACCCTAAATCTACGTTGGTGAAGAGACATGATGGTTCACATATGAAGAGACGTGATGGTTCACATTATGAAGGGTTGTGATGGTTCACTTTATAAGTTAATAATATAATAATTAAATGATTAATAATACTAACTAATACTAACTAATAATGTTAGTATTGAGGATCCTAACAAGTGGATAAACAAGGTAGAAGGGAGAATGTAAAACAACAACGTTCCAAAGGAGATATGAGCAAACATAAAAGTAAACACTTGAAATGGAAGGTCCACTCACTTTCCAAGATGTCACGATCAACGTTGTTCATATTTGAGCTTCTCCTCCTTGCCTCTGTTTCACCATTGCCTCCCAAGTGCTCATTACCCCCACTTCCATCTACCTTCCCTTGGATTTAAAGAAGGGCATCCCTATTTGCATGGAAGAATGTAAACAAACGCCTAAAGAGCGTTACTAGCCACCATTTCATGCATGCTTAGGCAATTTTATTATCAAATCTTTAATGAAACCAAAGCGCTCCACAACTTACAAAGAGTGGCTTAATTATCACACCACTCTTTAATTAGCGTAATAGGTTACTTAACACACAAGAAATCCATGGAACCTATTTATGATTAAATATAAAGAAACCATATAATACCTAATTCACTAAGGTATTATGCTACTACTCAAGTAATAGAAATATATCACATTTACTAATCAAACATAGCCATGATGCAAAACATAAACATGCATGGCATCATATCAATATCCTACACCATTGTTTTATCCTTTGGAGGGTGGTCCTTTTCAAGATAGTCAAATGCTATCACCAATCCTATTGAGGAGGCTCGTTGCACAAGCAACGTCCCGAGACAATGGTGTGGATATGAAAACAAATAGTATGATATGCATTTATGTGAAGAGTAATTTTCCATGTTACTCTAAGCTATCGATGAACAAATCATCATCATCACTTCCCCAACATATCTCTCACTATAGGTGGTTTACCCATATATTCCCATCGGAGAGAGGTACCTGATACTGCATCCACAAATGCATCAATAGTACCATATTCTATGCCCAAAAGAATATACTCATATAGACATCAAAGAGTAAAGCATGACATTAATCATTCATATCAACCCATAGTTTACTGTCCATAAAGAGTTTTTCCAAGTAGGGGTATTACATATAGCAACTCAATTAAGATTAAAATTGAATTTGTTTGTAAAATCTAAAGATCTAAAGGAGACAGTTGTAATTTTTCAAGGGTGGGAAACCTAAGTGAAACCCCTTTTTTCTCTATGAAAAACAATTAATTGTGCATGTTTTATGATAATAATTATTTAAGAATCGGTCATATAAGACATGATTTATTTATTTATTTTAGATTTATTTAAATGAATGAGGTTTTATAGTACTACAATAAATGAAATATTATAGAAAATTATAACAAAAGCATGCATCATAATACAAATAATTGAAACCATATTGAATTTATTTAATGTAGTGACAAGTCATTACCTCGGGATTCATCATTTTTGGGGGTTAAAACCAATGAAATTATTAATTCATTCCTTCTAAAAGTCCTTGAAATTTGATAAATAAAAAGATAATTATTGATTCGATCCATAAGGTTGATTTGTTCCAAGAGTGATCTACTAGTAGAGATGAAGCGAAGCCTTAGGAAAAATTATCAAATCACCAGAAGAATAAAGCAGTTTGCTCACATCCTAGACCAAATTACTCATGAAAAGTAAAAGGGTAAAAAGACAAGTGTGGATCTCGAGGAAGATGTTTGGAAAGCAATATTTTGACATATAATGGTGCCAAAACTCTAAGCCCTTTAGAGGCATAATTAGAACCTTGTAACATTTGGAAGCACATCATTTTGTTATAGATGCTCCTATATCTTTACTTTTACTAAAGTAATAGTTTCTCACCCTAGATAAATTAGGGGTAGAATTTTCCTATAAATAGAAGCCATAGAATATGTTGTACACATCTTTTGGCATTGAGATATTGAGAGCCACACCGTGTTAGACCCATACTGTGCTTTTGTAATTAATGAGATTGAAGAGAATTTGATAAACTTTTTGCTTTATATCAATGGCACTACCCTCATTGATAGCGGAATGCATGGTGATTATGACACAAACCCTTTTGTCCATATTGGCATTCCTTATAATTTCAAATTGTTTAAAAGAGAATGCATTATTGTTATTCAAGTTACTTGATTTTTGATTTATCACACACTCTTCTTACTATACTTTTAGTCATATTTTACTTTCAATCTCTTGCACCCTAAACAATTTACTTTCATATACTTACTTTCTTGCACTTTATTTTTTGCAATTAGATTAGATAAATTAGAGCTAGCAAGGATAATGGGGATATAACCTAAATATATGGGTTGGTGGTGCCATAAATCCTTCCATATAATCTTGTTGAAACTAGAATTGAGAGCATACAAGAAATCAAACAATAAAAAAGTTTCTAAGTCTAATTTTGGAAGTGATTTACTCCATTAAGCTAACGATTCACTCCAAATATACAAAAGTTTTATAAGTTGAATCTAGAGCAATTTGTTGGGGCCAAGGACTTGTTTTATCTAACCCATTTATAAATATACCTAGTATTTTATTTATTTTTTCATTATTTATGTTCAATTTTTGTAGGTATTTATGAATGGCAACTATGTTATGAAATTAGAATCATACATTTTTTTGTGAAACGAGCATCAAATTAGAAAAATATTCCACTTTTGGATCCAATTTTGCATATGCCAAAGGTATAAATCATTTGAGATAAATCTAAAAAATGTTTTCCAAAATTCAAACCAACTAGTGATTCACACCATCTACCTAGCGACTCACTCCAAAACAATAAAGTTTATCCAAGTTGAATCCAAGGGGCCATTCACTCGACTATTGAGGATAATTCAATTGGAAAGATAAAAATATTTGTAACCCCTCTAGGGAGAGTGAATCATACTAAAATTGAAGCAACACACTCTAAGCAATTTGATTTCTCCATTATTTGTCAATATTTTCAAAGTATAAGTTTTACAAGAAATTCACTCAAATCTACTAACAATTAGCTCTATGTTGGTGATTCACTTTCTACACCAAAATTTTATAAAAATTTAGATTTGACCCTAAAAATATATCCATTTAGGTACATATGGGAGGATACTTAGGTTTATTAATACATGCTCAAAGACACAATAATTGGATAAGGAATTGCTATTAACAAAATTATTACCTACATGTAAAGAAACATAACAGGAAAAAGAAAGAACACATTGTCACATGGAAGCACCAAGATGATGATATTGAGAAGATTTAAATATGATCATATTCTATAAAAATGAAATATCCCAATGGCTAAATAAATAATTCAAAACCCTACCTCCCAAGAAATTTGCTTCACTAGATTTTAGTATAGTTATTCATTTGCTCTTGCAAACAAGATATGGGTATGTATACTTTGACTCAAACTAATACACTATATGGGATGAACTTTGATGAAATTTGATGTGAATAATCCTATAAACAATCCATCCTTTGCATCCTTTCATAGTTAAAATAATATGAATCAACCTCTAGTGTTTACAGCTACTAGTATGTCTTTATCTCAAAGTCCACATGTATCTAACATGTCTAACACAACAAACCTATAATTAGGATAATTTGTGTCATTAAATGTAGGTTATTTGGGATAAATTTGTATTTCTAATAAAAACCAAGGTTTTTCTCAAAATTTACAAGTATCATTTAGTCAAATAGGGGCACAAAATACTCAGGGAAGCCCCCAATTCAAACATCACTTCCAACCAATCAGATACTATAAACCTATAGCAATGTTTGAATTTTTAAAATTGACAAGTCCCACCACAAGGCTTGTAATATCCTCCTCCATTACAAAACATGCAATATCCCTTAAATCAACAATAGGTTTGTCTAAATCCACCATCTCCTCCTTTTCAAATGCTAAATCCTTCTCTTCTACCACCTTATTATGCCACATATCAATACCTTAAATTACTCCATACCCACCTCAAGATTACTTGATATACCCCCTTCCAATGATATACAATCAACCTCCTTAAAAAAATCCAATGCCACCAACTTCTCCATTGGACCTATTGAGGACCACTAAATATAGGGGTTTATTGTCATATCTTGCTTATAGCTATGAAAGAATTACATAGCTTTTATGGGAATGGGAATAAAAAAACATTGGATCACCTCAATAAGCTACCAAAAATCATATTGATTCATCATATTTAGGAGTAAGACATCATGGTATGTGTTGTTGTCTTAGAACGTCATTATCATCTATTGTAGTGGTTGAATTCACCCGACACTTATGCCTCACATAGAGCAATACAATAGGATGTCCAGAGCATGGGATATGACCTTTAGGATGACCTCTAGGATATTTTACAAGGTCAACTCATTGGATGTGATATTTAAAGCTCACTTACCTAAACTACTTTCATAGACAAAGGAAAAGTGGAGATGAAAAAAAACAACAAAAAGTAAATCCTATGCTACCAAAGGCAATGTATAAAGATCATGAGATTATTTTGCATACCAGTGGGATGAGTAAACACATGCAACATTTTCCAACAACTAAAAATGAATGCAATTTGATTCAAGCATGGACATTCACATACAAATATACACAAGAACAAGGACATAAGACAATTATTCATAGCCTCTTTTATATATACTTCAAATTCAATTATAATCATGTCAGAGAAAAAGGCTTGTATGTTTCTAACAAAACCACTCAACACTCGAGTTTGAGTCCAGAATTATATATAGAAGAAAATGAAAGGAAAATTACATACACAACTAGATATTAGGTATGAATAGACAATTTTCCAATGGTTTATAATGCCTAATGATTTACTATTTATAAGCAAAATTGAGAAGAATTTCCCTCCAAAATTGTGTGTGAATCACAAGCCTTTTTTGGTGTTGCATTGGAGCTCTATCTATACTTGGTTTGTTGATATTTTCAAGGTATTTGGATTTGGAATCATCAAAGCTAAATATTTTTGAACCCTTGGATGTGCAACTACCACCACTATTGTCAACAACATTTTTTTAGGATCCCCAAAGATTAAGCATGAAAGTTCTCTGTAATCAATATTTTGGGTTCAAGGTTCCTACTTCGACTTTCATTGCCATTATTTTTAGTATGCCAACTACTTTCCTGGATTGACATGCTTGAGTGGTTTAAGTATGTGAGCTCAAGGCTCATGTTGTCTTGATGGGCTTGATAATTTTTTTTATAAATTATGTGTAGTTGTAACCCACATTAATACCTTAGGGTTTTGCTTGTTATGGAAGCCAGATGGTTGATGACAAACTTTGGTTGGCTACTACAAACACCTCTTTCAAAAATTTATGACCTGCCATGGCAAACTATTTCTCCTCAAATTTATTGGCTAGTAGGGCGTCTTTAGACCTCCTCCAAATTTGTAGTTTTTTTTTTAATTGATTTCTTAAGTTGGAGATTTTTAAAACATCATAAACCATCGGTTGCTAGAATTCGATAGTTAGACAACTCTAAAAAATTTCTTGGCTTTAACATCTCAATCCATCCTTGGAATCTCCACAACTTGTTGGAAATACTTCATACCCCAATTGACGACTGAATATAGATGCTAATTTCTCCCATGAATGATTGGCACATCAACTATGTGTCCTTTTTTTGTTGATGATGGAGTTTCCCTTATCGATGCTTCTTGGAAGCAACATAAGTTGTTGATTTCACATTCAGATGGTTTGTAGAATTTTTCTTTACCAATATCCTTCATAAATCTTTTGGAACTCAGTAGGTCATTGATATTGAATCTAAAGACCTATGGAACTTTTATCCCACTTTCTCTATTGGATATTTTTTTAAATTTTATAGGCCGTTTGATATTTTAATCGGTTGGTCTATGAAACCTTTAACTTCATTCTTTGTCAGAGTTCCTCTAAAACTATATGAGTCATTGATCATAGTGATTAAAAAATCCATGAAACTTTTACCTTTCCATCTTCCACTGAAACTTATTTAAATAGCATAAGTCATTGACTTTTCCATTGGATGATTCATGAAAATTTCCCTAGCCAACTTCCATCAGATCCCTCTTGAAATAATGTTAGTCGCAGATCTTTGGAATTGTACGATCAATGTAGTTTAGATTGGTTGAGTTTCATTAGAGATTCTTAATAATAATTTAAATCATTGATTACTAAGATCTAACAATAAATTAAACTTTTACAATCAATCATTGTTGAAACATCATGAGATAACATGGGTCGTTGATCAGTGAGATTGAATAGTCCATAAAAATTTTCCTCCTTGTTTTTCATCAAAGTTATTTTGAAATGACATGGGTCATTGATTACTTATTATTTGATATTCTATAAAACTTTGCTCCATTGATCTTCATCGAGACTTATTTGAAATTGCATAGGCCATTAATTTGGGATCAAACGACTTATGTTGAGTTAGAGTTTTGGCTTTGCTCACCTCTATTGGAGTCACTTTGGAATAATGTAAACCATTGATCTAAGATTACCTAGTCCATGGAGCTTTGTGACTAGAAGTTATCCAATAGACCTCTTGATTTTTAGCTAGTCAAAATATCTTTGGCTTACCCCTTGATTGTCGAGCTCCTCTCAATGGGAACATTTCTCGATCCCTACATGTAGCAGCTCAAATGAATGCAAAGAAGCTTATCTAACCATACCTTCGACCAAATATTGAAGAGTTATTATGAGTAAGGGTTGCACAAGTTAGAAAATACATAATTATAGGGTCTACAAAGTTTTTGCATGTTGAGCACCTTAGGGTCCCTTTTTGCCTTATATGACCACTAGATTCTTCTTGGCCTAATCTCCTAGTGACAGTGTCCTATGAGTGTGGGGAGATGATAGCCACATGAAAAGCCACCATGAGCCAAATCATATGTGGAAGATAGTTAAGCCTACAAGCTCAACCATATAGGGGTAGGGTACATCCATAGTCATTGATTGAATTGAACCTTAGCTAATGGTAAAGTCATTATAGTTATTGTTGGTGACCAAATCTAACTCCAGTCCATGACCTAACATGATGACTACCTATTGTAGTTGTAGGGTGTATCCAATGCATGTACCTATCACAAGGTGTGCAATCTAGGAAGTCCAAGGAGCATGGGACATGGATCCAATGATGACCTTTCGATTTTTTATTTAGATGTTTCCTTGACACACTTCTCTCCTACTCTAGCCTAGATTACCAGCTTTTGTACGAGAAAAAGGGTTAGAAGGAAAACAAGAAAGAAATCAAGTAAAGACCTATCTAGCCTAGATTAAGGGGTGGTGATGTGCCAAGGGTAAGGTCCTCCATACAATGATGGGATTAGTGAACACATGAACCACCTATGACAAGAAGGTGAACACGTCTTGCTGTAGCATGAAACTTCATCTTATGAAATGAGTGCAAATAAGGGATAGATACTAGTCACGAGGTTCCCATGCAAGCTTGCACACACACACAAAGAATGGGTTAGAACTAAAATAGAAACAACTCTTATATATATTGAAAAGACCATTGCATTGCATGTGTTACAACAAAATGGCTATAAGGGGTCTATACACAAAATGACTTGAGGTTCGAGTCTAGATTACTACACAAGAGAAGAGAAGAGAAAAACATCTCTTGGGCTAGATACTAGGTATGAGGAAGTACTTCATTTTGACCTCCCTTCTAAGCTATGAAATTAGCTATTTATAACCTAAATCCCAATTCAAAATTTTAAAACTCCCTCTAAGAATACCTTGAGTGGGAAAACTAGTTTGCTTTGGCTTGGTGTGTTCAAGGTGTTGCATCGCAATTATTTTTATAAGATACAAAGTTTATTTAGGGTCTAATCATCGTAGAGGTCATTAGGTAGGATGACATACTTTTAGGATATCACTAGTGGCACCTTTTCTACCTCCATATTTCTATCAAATCTATTGGTTGCTTGTGTCATTTGGTCCTTACCCTCAATCTTCAATGGCTAGGTCTCTTTGTATGGAATGGTTATCGAGTCTTGTCACTTCTCCAATTTTACCTCCTTCTCGGGTCACTAGACTCTTAAGATATCTTTTGCATGAAGGTTGACTTCAAAAACTTGATTGCTATTTTATGAATGATTCCTTTTCGTAGTTGGTGATGCCTTTATCATAGTCCCATATCTTGATTGAATGTTGATGCTTTGGGGTTGTCTTTGCATTGAAGTTACTAGACCTTTCATGTGGCTTGAACTATTTTCTTTTTCTAGTTCAAACCCTTTGTCCTCTCTTGCATTTTACCATGAATTTTAGGGGAAGCCTCAATAAGCTTACCAACCTCAATCCTATAGGTATTGTTCCCCTTATTTTCTTCCTCTCTTGTCCGTGGGTTGCTTCTTGGGTATGCTACTAGTGCCATTCTTCAATAGTCCTAGGAAACATTCCTCTTGGAATCCTAATTTCCTAGAGAGGATATTTCATTACCCTAATTTATCTTTCTAGTTGAGGGGCATATATAGGGTTATCGAGAGGGTGGAAGCTCTATCAATAGTGAAGCTCTATTAGTTACCACCAAAAGGACTTTGGAGTCCTTATTTTCAATGGGATGTGGCTAAGTTACCACTGGAAAGGTTGAGATTCTTCACTTAATGTCCAATTTCGATGGCTAACCTTGCCTCAAGGTGTAGGGAGCTTCAATCTTGCTAAAAAAATTTGATACAAGCTCCTCCTTACTAGAATTTTTAATATTATTGTGGCATCATCTACTTGATAAGTAGACAAATTTTTTGGACCCCTCATCTTGTTTGGTCCTAGGAAGAAACGAATTTGATTGAAACTTTATTTTGGTAGGATCTACCCAATGTAGTGAGCATTAAATACAATTACCATTAAATGGCTCCTAGATTCTATGTCAATGGTAGGGTTTGATTTAGTTATCACTGAAAAAGTTGTTAGGGATAGTGTAGACCATTAGACGATTTGCACAACTTGATGGTTCAAAGATCCCTATATTCACTTTAGGCTTATGGCAAATTTTTTTCTTTAACATTATTTTCAATAGATTTATAGTGTAAGCTATTTGATAGGTTGCAACACTTCGAGGAGCTTTCATCTCATCCATTTTTCTAAATCAGCACTAGTCGATGATTGGATGGTGGGATGAAGTCACCCTTTTTGGTAAGATTTGTTAGGTGTAGTGAATTTTAACTATAACTTTGATGACTCTTGGGGATATTTTGCTTGCAGATGATAAGGGACCAAAAAACAAAGTCCCTATCTATTGGTTATAGAGTTAATGCAAGAAAATCCAAGAGAATTATAGAGCTAAGGGAAAGGAACAAGGAGAGTGCATGCTTTTGGGATGAGACTCTTTCTTATCTCTAGACATCAACCCTGTTTTCAACTTTGCTTGAGAATTCAAGGGGATATTGAAGGTTAGGAAATCATTTTATGGAATTTTCCTCTTAGGTAGAGGTGCAATTCACCTTACATGAGTTTGTGCCTTCTTTGTTTGCCACCTTCATCACATATTTTCTTTACTCAACTCTATATTTTCTCTGGTAGGGTAATGCAAGAAAATCACCATCCCCTTTTCTAATACTGGATTTGTGCCATGTGAAGTTACTTATTTTGTGTGCTTTAAGTAGAGGGGAAGGATGTTACCACCTTTTACATTAATTTCATGTCACGTAAACTCTAATAGTTATCTTTTCTTTGATTAGACTACCTTCAGGTTATCGTATTCGACCAATTGGATGGTTGATCATAATCCCAAAATCAAGCTTCAATATAACAACTATCCATATTTGTAAAAATAACCTCCCTTCTAACATAGCACATGCCATTGATTCTAATTTCTTACAACCTTCAATGGTGTATGCTATTCCTCATCAAATTTTTAGGTTTTGAGATCTTCCTCTATTTTTGAACCAAGGCACCTCCTACCACACAAAACAGTATATATATATATATATATAAACCCATACATGATTGGAACTCAACCCATGGATGTTGGCTCAAAGATCCCATTGAAATATGAATCCCAAGTTTTGGCTACCTATTGATCCATTTGGTCATTGAGAATGAAGGAATGCATCTCATCCATAGATAATTCTGATTTGGATTGCTCCTACTTAGTTGTGAAAGTTTGCTCAGTGTTTGATTTAGCTTCAGACACATGTTCAATGTGGTGCATGTGGAGTGGCTTTGACAAAATCTTTATTTTAGTCCCATATCGAGTTCTTGGGACCGTGAGTGTTGAATCTAGATATAAGTAACCCCATAATTTAATAGTGAAGTCCTTGGATAAGAAATACCAAATGAAGTTGGAAGATCAATAATTGCTATGTATTGAGATACTATAAGGCTTAGACAAGTATACAATGTAAGTGTAATTTTTTTAGCTTGCTCCAAAACTTGCACTTAACTCCCATGCAATTGCATCACCTTTTTGTTGATAAGAAGATAAAACAAACATAATGTATTTGCCACCCATCTTGGCATTATTGAAGTACTTGACCTAGAATCTATCAAACAATTATGTATAAGTTTATCATCATACATTTATATAAAGTAGATTGACATTGGCTTGGCTCTACCCACTATAGGGTCTAACACTTGAAGGATTGTAGGAGTTGTTACTTATCTAACACTTTGCCTTTCTAGTAATTCCTCTAAGCATTTCATCTATTATAGCTTAGAGATAACATCCTAGAGAGGTAAAACTATAATAAAGTTCTTTAGATGGTCTACCACATTAAATGATTCTAGAGTGAATCTTCTAAGAAGTGATAGGAAACTATTGGGGTTAGGGTCTCCCTATTATAGGTAATTAGGGAATAGTAGCTTGTACCAGGGATAGCTCTCATTGCCTAAAGACTTCAAGAGGTTTTCTTTTAGTAGTCTTAGGGGTACTTTACACATTATGGGTTATAGTCGTAAGGAAGGCATTTCTCCTAGGTTTTGATGACCTATTAATACATGTTGGATTTGGCTTCACTTATTCCTCTTGACCTTGGTTATATATTTTGATTGGACCTATGGCTTTGCAAGTATTGAAGCTCCAATTCCATTGGACATTGTATATACTTCTTCCTTGTCCCAAGTTACCAAGGTTTGTTTAGGAAGGGTGGTACTTGTTTTTGGAAGAGATATTTATGATGGGATTTGAGGAGTTTGAGTCTAAGAAGTAGACAAGTAAGTGTAGACAAATTTGTTTGGTATAGCTTGAATGGTTCAGTGCTAGTTGCTTTCAAAGTAAGCATAGGAAGGATACATATATGGGCAATGCCATGTGCTTGGGCTTGCAACATAATTATTCTATGTAATGACTATATCTCTAACAGGGTTAGGTGGAATCCATTGTAGTGGGGCTAGAACAGGTACTATCTATTAGTTTGGACTTGATGACTAACATATATTCCTATTAGGATGAAAATTTGGGTTTTGATAGCCATTTGGAGGATGTCTATATCTTTATTATTTTGTTGGAAATTTGACCTAAAATTGTTTTGATATTAAAATTTCTAAGCATTCTATTGTATCCTAAGGGTTATGACCTCATTAGAGACTATTATAAGAAAATTTATCATTTTATATATATTAGAGGAGTAGGGAATTGTAGTAGGATGTTCAAGAGCAAGGAGAGAAATTTGGATTGGGACTGGATTCATAGTTGGATTAGGATGATAGGTTGTAGGTTGTATAATTGGTGGATGTTGATATGGAGGTTGAACATTTGGGAATATCAACATAGGGTGTTTGGGAGCTAGCCTTCCTATTTGAATGAGGTCATTCTCAGCTTGAATATCTATCTCATTTACTACTGGTAATGCATTTTATCCCCTAAAATTAATCATCATAGATATTTCTAAATTGATAGCTTTCAAATAATAAATTATTACCATACTTGGAAGGAGATAAATTTCAGCAGGGATTCTATGCTATGTTTTATGAAATAAAGTATAAAAGTTATCCATAGCGTCCATAGGTGCTCTCTTGATAGTCATCAATTTCTCTAGGAGATATAATCCATCGACCTTATCCTCAAATTTATTGACTAACAAGTCAGCAGGTTGATCCCAATTGCCAATTGACTACAAAGCAAGGCTTATGTACCACTCTTGAAATTTACCTCTAAAATATGTTGCTAATAATATCAGAGTTCTCAATGGACCTGCTAGGTGAAGTTTCAATATTCTTCAATAAGTTGAGAATCCAAGACCTTTACTAAAATCTCAATCCAATGTTCCTTAAATGACTCTTTTTGGGTATTTTTCTTCAATGGAGTCGAGAGGTGAATTTTTAAATGCTTTAGAAAACAAATAAGTTGAGATCTTCACCAAAATATCAACCTAATCTGTGATGGTCCCATCGGGTATGCCATTAAATTGTTGTTGCGTATGGTGGGTGGTATTCTTGTTCTTCTTTGATTATCTAGTTTGTGGGATGAATTGATCTGATTTATCCCATCGGGCGTGCCATTAAATTATTATCTTGCACGATGGGTGATACTTTGGTTCTTTTTTGATAGCCTAGTTTATGGGATAAATATATTTTATCGGTCCCACTAGGCATGCCATTAAGCTATTATCATCTTAAAATATCACAATCATCTGTTGCTGTGGTCAGATAAAACCTGACACTCGTGCTTCACATATAATGACAAAAGAAGAAGTCTAAAGAGCATAGGACATGACCGTTAAGATGACCTTCATGAATTTTTTACAAAATTGACTCTTTATCGGATGTGATCTTCAACACTCACCTACCTAAACTACTTTCATGCACAAACAAAAAGAAACAAAAAAATAAAAAATAAAAAATAAAGTCCTATACTACTAAAAAAAAAGTATCAAAATCATAAAATCTTTTTATATAACAAACAAAATGAATAAACACATGCATCGTTTACTAAAAGTAAATACAACATCATTCAACCATTGACATTCACAATATACAAATATACACATGAACCAAGAAAAAATGTAACTAGTCACAACTTATATTTATACTTCAAGTTCAATTACAATCCAAGGTCCTTGGACAAAGACCATAATAGTCTATATCTTAAAAATTTCAATTTTTATAAAACAATGTTATTTAATTCAACAAACTTCTTGAAATAGCATAATTTATTGACTTTTCCATTGGACGATTCATGAAACTTTGCCTAGCCAACTTCCATCAGATCCCTCTTGAAATAGTGTTGGTTGTAGATCTCTGGTATTGGATGATCAACGTAGTTTTGATTGGTTGAGTTTCATTAGAGCTTCTTAAGAATAAAACAAATCATTGATTACTAAGACCTAACAATAAATTAAAATTTTAGAATCAATCGTTGTTGAAACATCATGAGATAGCATGGGTTGCTGATCAGTGAGATTGAATAGTCATGAAACTTTTTCTCCTTGTTTTTCATCAAAGTTATTTTGAAATAACACGTTGATTACTTATTATTTGACATTCTACAAAAATTTTATCTATTGATCTTCATCGATACTTTTTTGAAATTGCATAGGCCATTAATTTGGGATCGAACGACTTATGTTGAGTCAGAGTTTTGGCTTTGCTCACCTCTATTGGAGTCGCTTTGGAATAATGCAAACCATTGATCTAAGATTAATCAGTCCATGGAGCTTTGCAACTAGAAGTACTCCAATAGATCTCTTGATTTTTTTTTAGTCAAAATATCTTTGGCTTACCCCTTGATTGTCAAGCTCCTCTTAATGGAAATATTTCTTGATACCTACATGTTAGCAGCTCAAATGAATGCAAATGATCTTATTCCACCATGCCTTCGACCAAATGTTGAAGAGTTATTGGGAGTAAGGGTTGCACAAGTTAGCAAATACATAATTATATGGTCTACACAGTTTTTGCATGTTGAGAACCTTGCCTTCTATGACCACTAGATTCTTTCTAGCCTAATATCCTATTGACGATATCCTATGAGTGTAGTGGGAAGATGATAGCCACAACCACATGGAAATACACCACGAGCCAAATCATATGTGAAATACAGTTAAGCCTATAAGCTCGACCATATAGAGATAGGGAACATCCATAGTCATTGTTTGGGTTGAACCTTAGCTAATGGTAAAGTCATTTTAGTTACTGTTGGTGACCAGATCTAACTCTAGTCCATGCCCTAACACGATGACCACCTATTATAGTTGTTGGGTGCATCCAATGCCTATGTCTCTCACAAAGTGTGCAATCTAGGAAGTCCAAGGAGCATGGGATATGACTCCAATGATGACCTTTGGGTTTTCTATCTAGATGTTTTCTTGACACTCTTCTCTTCGACTCTAGCCTAGACTACCAAGTTTTGTACAGGAAAAAGGGTTAGAAGGAAAACAAGAAAGAAAGCAAGTAAAGACCTATCTATCCTAGACTAAGGGGTGGTGATGTGCCAAGGATAAGGTCCTCCACACAATTACGATATTAGTGAACACATGAACCACCCATGACAGGAAGGTGAGCACATCTTGTTGTAGCATGAAACTCCATATTATGAAATGAGTGCAAATAAGGGATAAATACTAGTTACAAGGTTCCCACACAAGATTGCACATACACACAAAGAATGGGGTAGAAATAAAATAACAACTCTTTTAGAACAATTCATATGCAATTCTTCATCGCTTGTAAAAAATAGTGAATCATTGTTTGGTCTCTCAATTTTTCTTTCATTTTGCTTTTGCCTTTGTGTGAATGTTTATTTCTACGATGATCGTTTGAGTTAGTTTACGTAATTTTGCTATTTAGATTTTGTAAGCCTAGTTGGGTGGTTCTAGAATTCGTATTTGCCATTGGGCATCAAGGTTTATTTTTGTTAAATCCAATCAGGTGGGAGCGCTCTAATTCTACTACCTGGATTTCATGTACCTTCCCACTGGTTCTAGAATTTACCCCTACACACGGTGTTGAAGGAGAAGTGATAGACGGGATGGGATGATCTGTTAGGTGGTTCACTACTATTTGCACCGATGACATCAAAGGAGTGTGTCTTGATGCAGCCATACCCCATCCTTGTCAGTTTTGGCTATGACCTCCTTTGCTTTCTTTCTCATTCTCTTTTCCCCTTTCCCCCTTTGCGATGTAGTTAGCTGGAACCTAAGGAGTCAAAATTATTTGGAGATCGATTGCCTCTGCCTCTCCCAGGCTAGGCAACTGTTCAACGCTGGTTGGAAAAATCCGAGCGCACCTCCTGCTCGTTCGAGGCCAATTTTTGCACCAATAATTATATATATACATATAATGAAAAGACCATCGAATTGCATGTGCTACAAAAAAAGGGCTAGAAGGGACCTGTACACAAAATGGCTTAAGGTTCGAGTCTAGATAACTATATAAGTGAATATAAGAGAAAACATATCTTAAGCCAGATACTAGGTATGAGGAAGTACTTCATTTTTACCTCCCTTCTAAGCTATGAAATTAGCTATTTATAGCCTGAATCCCAATTCAAAATTTTAAAAATCCCTCAAAGAATACGTTGAGTGGAAAAACTAGTTTCCTTTGGCTTGGTGTATTCAAGGTGTTGCGTCGCATTTATTTTAATAAGATCCAAAGTTTATTTAGGGTCTAATCATCATAGAGGTCATCAGGTAGGATGACATCCTTTTAGGATGTCACTAATGGCACCTTTCCTACCTCCATGCTTCTATCAAATCTAGTGGTTGCTTGTGTTATTTTGTCCTTACCCTCAATATTCAATGGCCTGGTCTCTTTGTATGGCATGGTTATTGAGTCTTGTCACTTCTCCAATTTTACCTCATTATTTTACCCCCTTCTCAGGTCACTGGACTCTCAAGATATATTTTGCATGAAGGTTTACTTCAAAAATTTAATTGCTACTTTGTGAATGATTCATTTTCCTGGTTGGTGATGCCTTTATCATCGTTCCATATCTTGATTGAATGTTGATGCTTTGGGGTTGTCTCTACATTGAAGTTACTAGACCTTTCATCTACCTTGAGCTATTTTATTTTTCTAGTTCAACCCCTTTGTCCCCTCTTACCTTTTACCATAAATTTTGGGGGAAGCCTCAATAAGCTTACCAACCTTAATCCTATAGGCATTGACCGCATTCTTTTATTCTATTGTCCTTGGGTTTTGCTTCCTAGGTATGCTACTAGTGCCACTCTCCAACAGTTCTATGATACATTTCTCTTGGAATCCCAATTTCATAGAGAGGACATTTCATTCCCCTAATTTATCTTTCTAGGTGAGAGGCGGATCTAGGGTTATCAAGAGGGTGGAGGCTCTATCAATAGTGAAGCCCTATTAGTTACCACCAAAAGGGCTTTAGTGTCCTTATTTCCAATGGGATATCACTAAGTTACCACTAGAAAGGTTGATATTCTTCACTCAATGTCCAGTTCAGATGGCTAACCTTACCTCATGGTGCAGGGAGCTTCAAGCTTACTAACAACCTTTGATGCAATCTCCTCCTTATTAGAATTTTTAATATTCTTGTGGCATCGTCTACATGATAAGTAGATAATTTTTTTGGATCTCTCATCTTGTTTGGCCCTAGGAAGCAAGGACTTTGATTGAAGCTTTCGTTTGGTAGGATCTACCCAATGTAAGGAGGATTAACTACAATTATCATTGAAATAGCTCCTAGATTCCAAGTCAATGGTAGGATTTGATTTAGTTATCACCAAAAAGGTTGTCAGGGATAGTGTAGACCATTAGACGATTTGTAGAACTTGATGGTTCAAATATCCCTATATTCACTTCAAACTTCTGGTAAATATTTTTCTTTGAAATTATTTTCAAAAAATTTATAATGCAAGCTACTTGATAGGTTGCAACACTTCGAGGAGCTTTCATCTCATCCCTTTTTCCAAATCAACACTAGTCGATGACTGGATGGTGGGATGAAGTCACGCTTTTTGGCAAGATTTGTTAGATGTAGTGAATTTTCACTATAGCTTTGATGAATCTTAGGGGATCTTCTACTTGCAGATGACAAGGGAACCAAAAAAAAAAGGCCCTATCTATTGGGTATAGAGTTAATGTAGACAAACCCAAGAGAATTATAGAGCTAAGGGAAAGGAACAAGGAGGGTGTATGCTTTTGGGATGACACTCTTTCTTATCTCTAGACATCAACCCTATCTTCAATTTTTCTTGAGAATTCAAGGGGAAATTTAAGGCTAGGGAATCATTTTATGGAATTTTCCTCTTAGGGAGAGGTGCAATTCACCTTGAATGAGTTTGTGCCTTATTTTTTTGCCACCTTCATCATATATTTGCTTGACTCAACTCTATATTTTCTTTGGAAGGGTAACACATTCCCTTCCCTAATACTGGATTTGTGCCATGTGAAGTTACTTCTTTTGTGTGCTTTAGATAGAGGGGAAGGATGTTGCCACCTTTTGTATTAATTTTATGTCACATAAAATCTAATAGTTATATTTTATTTGATCAGACTACCTTCAGGTTATCGTATTCTACCAATTGGATGGTTGATCATAATCCTAAAATCAAGATTCAATCTAAAAACTATCCATATTTGCAAAAATAACCTTCCAACATAACACATGCCATTGATTCTGATTGCTTACAACCTTCAATGGTGCATGCTATTCCTCATCAAATTTTTAGGTTTTGAGATATTCCTCTATTTTTGAACCAAGGCACCTCCTACCACACAAAACAGGATATATATATTTTAACCCATACATGATTGGAACTCAACCCATGCATGTTGGCTCAAAGATCCCATTGAAATATGAATCCCAAGTTTTGGCTACCGATTGATCTATTTTGTCATCGAGAATGAAGGAATGCATCTCATCCATAGATAATTCTAATTTGGATTGTTCCTCCTTAGTTGTGAAAGTTTACTCAATTTTTGATTTAGCTTCAGACACGTGTTCAATGTGGTGCATGTGGAGTGGCTTTGACGAAATATTTATCCTAGTTCCATATTGAGTTCTTAGGACCATGAGTGTTGAATCTAAATATAAGTAACCCCCTAATTTAATAGTGAAGTCCTTGAAAAAGTAAATACCAAATGAAGATGGAATATCAATCATTGCTATGTCTTGAGATACTATAAGGCTCAAAAAAGTATACAATGTGAGTGGAATATTTTTAGCTACCTCCAAAACTTGCACTAAACTCCCATGCAATTGCATCACCTTATTGTTGATAAGATGATAAGCCAACCCTAACGTATTTGCCACCCCTCTTGGCATTATTGAAGTACTTGACCTAGAATCTATCAAACAATTATGTATAAGTTTATCATCATACATTTATGTCAAGTAATTGACATTGGCTTGGCTCTACTCACTATAGGATATAACACTTGAAGGACTATAGGAGTTGTCTGCTTATCTAACACTCTTTACCTTTCTAGTGATTCCTCTAAGTATTTCATCTATTCTAGCTTAGAGATAACATCCTAGAGAGGCAAAACTATAATAAAGTTATTTAGATGGTCTACCACATTAAATGATTCTAGAGAGTGAATCTTCTAATAAGGGATAGGAACCTATTGGGGTTGGTATCTCCCTATTATAGGTAATTAGGGAACAATAGCTTGTACCAGGGCTAGCTCTCATTGCCTAGAGACTTCAAGAGGGCTTCTTTTAGTAGTCTCAGGGGTACTTTACACATTATAAGTTATAGTCATAAGGAAGGCATTTCTCCTAGGTTTTGATGACCTATTAAGACATGTTGGATTAGGCTTCTCTTGTTCCTCTTGAAGGTCATATATTTTTATTGGACCTATGGCTTCGCAAGTATTGAAGCTCCAACCCCATTGGACAATGCATATACTTCTTCCTTGTCCCAAGTTACAAATATTTGTTTAGGAAGGATGGTACTTGTTTTCAGAAGAGAGATTTATGATGGGGTTTAATGAGTTTGATTCTAAGAAGTAGAAAAGTAGACAAATTATTTTGGTATAGCTTGAATGGTTTGGTGCTAGTCGCTTTTGAAGTAGGTATAGGAAGGGTACATATATGGGCAACACCATGTACCTAGGCTTGCAACATAATTATTCTATGTAATGACTATATCTCTAACAGGGTTAGGTGGAATCCATTGTAGTGGGACTAGAACAGGTACTATCTATTAGTTTGGAATTGATGGTTAACCTATATTCATATTATGATGAAAATTTGGGTTTTGATAGCCATTTGGAGGATGTCTATATCTTGATTATTTTGTTGGAAAGTTGATCTAAAATTGTTCTGATATTAAATTTTATAAGTATTCTATTGTCTCCTAAGGGTTATGACCTCATTAGAGACTATTCTAAGAAAATTTCTCATTTCATCTATCTTAGAGGAGTAGGGACTTGTAGTAAGATGTTCAAGAGCAAGTAGAGAAATTTGGATCGGGACTGGATTCATAGTTGGAGTAGGATGATAGGTTGTAGGTTGGATAATTGGTGGATGTTAATATGGAGGTTGAACATTTGGGAATATCAGCATAGGGGGTTTGGGATCTAGCCTTCCTATTTGAATGAGGTCATTCTCGAATTGCATATCTATCTCATTCATTGCTGGTAATGCATTTTCTCCCCTAAAATTAATCATCATAGCTATTTCTAAATTGATAGCTTTCAAATAATAAATTATTGCCATACTTGGAAGGAGATAAATTTCATCAGGGAATCTATGCTATGTTTTATGAAATTAAGTATTAAAGTTATCCATAGCCTCCATAGGTTCTCTTTTGATGGTCATAAATTGCTTTATGAGAGATACTCCATCGATCTTCTCCTCAAATCTATTGAATAACAAGTCAGCAGGTTGATCCCAATTACCAATAGACTACATAGCAAGGCTTATGTACCACTCTTGAATTTTCCCTCTAAAATATATTGCCAATAATCTCAGAGTTATGTTCTATTCTCTAATGTTTTGCACCAAACACAGGTTGACCATGTGATGTAGGTGCTCCATTGGCATAGTCACGTCCTCTCTAGTGAAGTAGGGTAGGGATTTTAGATTTGAAATTAGAATTAGATCTCATGTAGCTAGAGGGACATATGGAATAAGGGGAACTCTATCATTCTAGGTCAGGTCTATTCTATAGGTTTGATTGGGTGGTATATCCATGTCTTGATGTTGACCTCTCCTCTTTCTTCTTGAAATAGAATTGAAAGTTTGAACTAATGCTTGTGAATTTGCAACTATAAAGGACCTAGTGACAGGTCTTACACTCATAAATTTTGGGCTACTTGATTCTCAATGGATTTGCTAGGTGAAGTTTCAATATGATTCAGTAAGTTGAGAAAGTGAGACCTTTACCGAAATCTAAATCCAATGTCCCTTAAATGGCTCTTTTTGGGTATTTGTCTTCAGTGGAGTAGCGAGGTGAATTTTTAAATGCTTTAGAAAACAAATAAGTTAATGTCTTCACCAAAATCTCAACCTAATGTGTGATGGTTCCATCGGGCATGCCATTAAATTTTTATTGCATATGGTGGGTGGTACTTTGGTTCTTCTTTGATTATCTAGTTTGTGGGATGAATTGATTTGAGTAGTCTCACAGGGCATGCCATTAAATTATTATCATGCACGATGGGTGATACTTTGGTTCTTTTTTATTACAAATCTATTTGATCGATTCTATTGGACATGCCATTAAACTATTGTCATCTCAAAATGTCACGATCATCCGTTGTAGTGGTCAGATAAAACCTGACACTTGTGCCTAGCATAGAATGACACAAGAAGAAGTCTAGAGAGCATGGGATACGACCGTTAGGATGACCTCTATGGAGTTTTTACAAGGTTGACTTCTTAATGAATGTGATCTTCAATGCTCACCTATCTAAACTACTTTCATGCACAAACGAAAAGAAGAAAGAAATAACAAAAAATGATAGAAGGTAAAATCCTATGCTACTAAAGAAGATGTATCAAAATCATAAAATCCTTTTGCATAACAAATAATATGAACTACTAGAAAAAATGTATCAAAATCATGAAATATTTTGCATAACAAATATCATTTACCAACAACTAAAAGTAAATAGGACATCATTCAACTATAGATATTCACATACACATATACACAAGAACCAAGACAAAAGGTAACTAATCACAACTTATATTTATACTTCAAGTTCAATTACAATCCAAGGTCCTTGGACAAGGACTATAATAATAGTCTATATCTTAAAAATTATAATTTTTATAAAACAATGTTATTTAATTCAATCATAATTTAAAATTTATTTTTATTTATAAATTATTAATTAAACCTGCCAAGAAATTGCAATATTTTATTTTGCATTGCTATCCGCCGATTTTGAGAATATTGCCACACATCATTTGTAGTCTACTTGAGCACAATGGTCCTCTCACTAATTAATTAAGTTGATCTAGCAGCCCCTGCCTAAGCACAATGGTCATCTCACTAATTAATTAAGTTGATCTAGCAGCCCCTCCTTCAAATATCCCGCAATGGCAGCCTATGAGGGAAGGGATCTAAATTCCCATTTAAAAATATCATCCAACAATATCTGCACTAATATGCATCAGAAGGCATGTAATGATTGCAAAAGATGACCTTTTTGAAGGTTCAGGATTCCACACACAACATACTAGATCAATCAGGGTTTCATTTATTTCATCTTTCTCTGGAAGTGTGGACCTCAGATTTCCTTCTACAACTTCAAATGCTATCTGAACAACAATATGCAAAAGAAAACCACACATTTCACATTGCCCTAATATGAAGAGGTATTTATAGGACTACCCAAGGGCTAGGGGTGGCTTCATGGAGAAGCCAAGAACAAGAAGGGGTGGTTAAGATAGTTGGATTGGAAGCTTTCGTCCTTTAACCGTCTTCTTCTAGATCAAATGGTCGTTCAAACCGATTTGGCTCGGATGAAGGCCAACTGAACTTCAGTTAAAACCATAGGTGATAGCTGTGGTTCAGACTGTAAACCGTAGGTGTCAACCATGGTTCAGACTGTGGACCATAGGTCTCAGTTGCAATTTAAACTGGTTAGGCCAAGGAGCCCAAATTGAGTGGTTAGAACCAGTACTTTATCTTGGAGTCTATCCAAGATACTCCATATGGTCTTGTAGCATGTCCATATGAGTAGTCGCCATCAAAATGATGTGTTTTAGGTGTCTACAATTGCATATGCTGTCTCACTTGTTTCTAGGCATATGAGTGAGCCATCTCTCTTGCATTTAAAGGCTACAAAGTGAATTTTGAGGTATGTTAAAGGTACTGTTGACTTTGGCATACATTACTATCCTACTGAAGAGATGGAGCTAGTTGGTTTTAGTGACTCAGATTGGAGCAACAACTTGGATGATCAGAAGTTTACATCCAACAATTGTTTTTCTCTTGGATCTAGGCTGATAACTTGAAGCTCAAGGAAGTAAGGATCAATAGCACTCTCTTCAACAGAGACTGAATATATTGCTATCACTTCAGCCAGTGCTCAGGCCTTATGACTCAGTTTAGTGTTGGAGAAGATAGGTGAGAAACCAAGTGGTCCTACTAAAATTTTTTGTGACAATTTGAGTGCCATACAGTTGGCAAAGAACCATGTCCACCATAGAAGATCTAAGAATTTTGACATAAAGTATCATTTCATTTGTGATATGGTGGAAAAGAAATTAGTTGAGTTGAGGTATTGTAGCACCCATGATTAGTTGGCTGACATTTTCACTAAAGGTGTTGCTAAAAATCAATTTCTTAAACTGAGAAATAGTCTTGTGATCCCTTTCAACATCAAGGGAGAGAATGTTGGAAAATGATGCTTACATGTGTGCATTTTTGGATTAGAAGGCACAAGAGAATATGTAACCACTTTGTAACAATTTTGTACAAGTGGAGATGTAGGAATATTGCAGTTGTAATACTCTTGAACTGTTACCATGCTTTTAAATGCCATAGATTCTTTAGGTTTGAGATTTTTAGTTATTGTAGTCTTTTATATTCATATGGTAATCTAAACCGAGTGTGGTGAAACAAATAGAAGGTAAAATTTTTATTTTTCCAACCTACCGTGTGTTTTTGCATAGTGCAGTCAAGTTTTACAAAAATTAGTTAACTGCCAACTTTGGAGGTCTATAACTTTTGCTATGTTTATCTATTTTTTGTAAGTAATACACTGTTAGAAATCCCTTTGCAAGAGATTTCTAACCATATATCACACTCCATATTTCATTCAATATTCGTGCTTGTTTTCATCTCTAAAAATCAAGTTTTGTTCATTTTTGCCCTAACACCTTGGGCAAACCCTGTGTTACCTTGTAGAGCTCATAAATTTCGACTCACAACTCTTTTTTGAGTGTTATTTACACCGTTGGAAATATATTAGAATAATATTTCTATCCATATATCATTTGCCTCATTTGGATATTTTTTGGACCTTCATATTGTAATTTTGGTGCTTTTTTGTTGAACCCTGGCGCCCAGTCTTCTTTGAACTTTGGTGCTTTGTTGCAACCTTCATAATATTCAGTTTTGATGTTGACCTCTCCTCTTTCTTCTTGAAATGGAGTTGAAATTTTGAACTAATTCTTGCAAATTTACAACTATAAAGGACCTAGTGGCATGTCTTACACTCATAAATTTTGGGGTCCTTAGTTCTCAATGGAGTTGCCAGGTGAAGTTTCAATATGCTTCAATAAGTTGAGAAACCAAGACCTTTACTGAAATCTCAACCCAATGTCCCTTAAATGACTTTTTATGGGTATTTTTCTTCAGTGGAGTCACGAGGTGAATTTTTAAATGCTTAAGAAAACAAATAAGTTGAGATCTTCACCAAAATCTCAACCTAATATGCGATGGTCCCATAGGGCATGCCTTTAAATGGTTGTTGCATATGGTGGGTGGTACTCTTGTTCTTCTTTGATTATCTAGTTTGTGGGATGAATCGATTTGATTGGTTCCATCGGGCATGCCATTAAATTGTTGTTGTGCACTTTAGTTCTTTTTTGATTGTATAGTTTATGGGACGAATCTATTTGATCGATCCCACTAGGCATGCTATTAAACTATTGTCATCTTAAAATATCACGATCATTCGTTGTAGTGGTCAGATATATCTGATACTCATGCCTCGTATAGAACGACACAACAAGAAATCTAGAGAGCATGAAACATGACCATAGAATGATCTCCATGAATTTTTTACGAGATCGACTCTTTATCGGATGTGATATTGTAGTGAACCCAATAGAGAAAGATTGATTATAATGCTAGAATAATAAAAAGGAATCACTTTTATTAAGAAATCGTTGTTGTATTGTATGGGGAACCCAACAATTAATTAATAATTATATTCTTCGATGCTTCAACTATACCAAATGAAATGCCTATTTCTACGAGTGTGAAGGTGTGATCAAAGGTCACAACCTTTGTGAAAGAGAGAGTGATTAAATAATTAACTAATAATGTGATTAGTATAGTGGTTAGGAGTAGAATCCTAACATGCCACCTTCCTTAAAAAGAGCTTTGTCCTTAAAGCTTAAAGTAAGGAGCTTCGTTGCTTGTTTTCCCAGTTGAATTTGTGCAAGTTCTTGTACTATTTTAATGTTATTTTTTCGAAGGCAAGGATATATTGAAGGTCGAAGCATTAGTGAGGGGTTGCTAGAAAGAATAGTAGAATCTTCCTTAGGAGAATTGTGATGACGGTAGGCTTCCGCTTTAGCCAATTCTTCCTGTGTAGAATGAAGGGAAAATAAAGGTGCACTCACTCTTTTGGCTCCTTTCTGAATCAGGCTGCCTATACGATGAGAACTCACTATTGGTGATGAACTTGTGTGTAGTTCTTTGAAAGTGTATGTCTTGCCTTCATTGTTTATTGCATGGATGTCTACCTCATCTTTTCGTGGTGCATCGAGCACTTTGCACATCGACCTCATTTCCTTCATTGTTATGATTAGGTGCTTTGGTCATGTCGTGCACATCTTCCTTACCTTCTTCCTCTATGGAGTGACAGGGATCAACTATATTCAATAAATATAATGTTTATGTAGCACAACAATGAAGGGGCCCAAATTGCTCATCACAAGTATAGCAGAGGTCGTTCGCTCGTCGCTCCTCCATTTCTTGTAGGCTAAGGTACTTAACTAGCAAGGGTTTGTGTTTTGGAATAGTGTGCATGAATGTCGATTTATCAATAGGTTGCTCCCAATGTTGACGTTGAACATTGAATGTATCGTCGGCTAACAAGGCTAATCCAATGGCTTCCTGTAGGGTGCGAGGAGTGTACATCATGATCTTCACTCTAATTTCTTATTTCAATCCATTGATGAACCCACTTATGAGGACTGATTCGTCCAACCCTGTGATGCGATTGGCGATATCCTCGAACTAAATTTTATATACACTTACTGACGTGATTTGACGTAGGTGGCGAACGATTGTAAAATTAACAACCATACAAATGATCGCCATTCAAATGCATTGCTCAATTGTTCAATTGGTGTGCACCGTACAAAGAGAGCCTACCATACAACTGACATGAGTCGTTCAAGTGGAAGGCGTTGTACAAATGGAGTCTACTGTACAAACAGGATCTGTTGTACAAGTGAGGCAATTGTATGACAGTGTCGTAAAAGCCAAAATGCACGTTGTACAAATGAAGATGAAAGGCAAATGTCATACAACTACAAGCAACCATACAAATAAGTTGAAGGACAGTACAAGCCATGTTTAGCCAAAGTTGACGGAAGGTGTATGAGGAATTGCATATCAATGAAGGGTGTTTGGCGCGAGAGCAATTGCAAGTAGTGGTGCATGGTGGTGAGCAAGATGGGAATCCAACATTAGTGCAAATGGAAGATGGGGTGTCCAACAGTGCGTGAGACAGGAGTCTACCACTAGGGACACTGCAGATTGGTGTGCTCGAAGGTGTGCAGGACGGGAGTCCAAAATCGGAGCAACTGTAGATTGGAACGTTGTCTAGTAAATAGAACAGAAGTACAGTTCCACTGTAGTGAACCCAATAAAGAAAGATTGATTATAATGCTAGAATAATAAAAATGAATCGCTTTTATTAAGGAATCGTTGTTGTATTGTATGAGGAACCCAACAATTAATTAATAATTATATTCTTTGATGCCTCAACTATACCAAATGAAATGCCTATTTCTACGAGTGTGAAGATGTGATCAAAGGTCACAACCTTTGTAAAAGAGAGAGTGATTAAATAATTAACTAATAATGTGATTAGTATGGTGGTTAGGAATAGAATCCTAACAGATCTTTAGTACTCACCTACCTAAACTACTTTCATAAACAAATTGAAAAAAATAAAATTTAAAAATTAAAATATTTCAAAATCATAAAAATCCTTTTGCATAACAAAAAACATACATAATTTATTAAAAGTAAATACAACATCATCCACCCATTGACATTCACACTATACAAATATACATAGGGAAGCAAGACAAAAGCTAACTAGTCACAACTTATATTTATACTTCAAGTTCAATTAACCAAGACAAAAGCTAACTAATCACAACTTATATTTATACTTCAAGTTCAATTACAATCCAAGGTCCTTGGACAAGGACCATAATAATAGTCTATATCTTAAAAATTGCAATTTTTATAAAACAATGTTATTTAATTCAATCATAATTTAAAATTTATTTTTTATTTATAAATTATTAATTAAACCGGCCAAGAAACTGCAATATTTTATTTTGCGTTGCTATCCGCCGATTTTGAGAATATTGCCCCACATCATCTGTAGTCTGCCTGAGCACAATGGTCCTCTCACTAATTAATTAAGTTGATCTAGCAACCCTGCCTGAGCACAATGGTCCTCTCACTAATTAATTAAGTTGATCTAGCAGCCCCTCCTTCAAATATCCCAACTGTGAGGGAAGGGATCTGAATTCCCGTTTAAAAATATCATCCAACAATCTCTGCACTAAGATGCCTCAGAAGGCGTGTAATGATTGCAAAAGACGGCCTTTTTGAAGGTTCATGATTCCACGCACAACATACTAGATCAATGAGGGGTTCGTTTGTTTCATCTCTCTCTGGAAGTGTGGGCCTCAGATTTCCTTCTGCAACTTCAAATGCTATCTGAACAACAACATACAAAAGAAAACCACACATTCCACATTTATTGGTTATACTTCCAATAAAAAAAATCGTTTACCATAAATTTCATCTTACATCATCAGCGGTATATGATCAATCAATATAGGACAAATGAAGATGAACTTTACCTTTGGAGGAGGATAGTTTGAATCAATATATGGTGGTTGTCCTGTCATAAGCTCGCAAAGAATTATGGCAAAGCTGATTCACCAAAATTTCAGACCATAAATTGGGTGAAATTTCAATATGTTACTAGAAAAAAATAGTTTGTATAATAACAACATCATTAAAAAAACAAAAGAATGAATTTATTAAAAAACAAAAGATCATATCAAAAATTGTTGTTAAAGTTATTGATTAGTGTTTTTTTTTGGTTCGTCTATCTCTTACCTAAAAACGTCACATTTTTCATTGTATGGTTGAGACCGTATGACCTCTGGAGCCATGTACACATATGTACCGGTTTTCCCAGTGAGAGCAAATTCCGAGTCTGCTAGGAAGCGAGCATGCCCAAAATCCGCAATTTTGACATGGTGGTTAGAATCTAGCAGGATGTTACTAAGTTTTAAGTCACGGTGCAAAACCTTGGGCGTCTGTTCGTGGATATACTGTATTCATTCATGCCCCTCAGAGAGATGAGATAACAATATCTGGAGTGCGGTGGCACACTACATGAAGAAATGGGCACATGTTGATGGAAAATTACTAACCTGCATTCCTTGAGATATCTCCAATGCGATTCTCAGCCTGTCGTGAAACGGTGGAAGAGGGAGGCTCCTCTCCTGGTGGCGGACATCCTTATGTCCGTACATCCACTCCGTTACTGTTCTTGAACTCAGCAACTCCGTGATCAGCCAGGCGGTGGAGGGAAGGGAAAGGCAAACTGCCATCATTTGAAGCACATATGGATGTCTCTGCCTTGCCAGGATTTCTACTTCTTGGCAGAACCATTCCATCGCTTCCTGCATATAACACACACCCACAAACAGCTTAGAATAACTTTCTAAAAGCAGACAAGTTTTTTTTTTTTTTTTTCAAATAATCAAATTTGATCCCAAGAAATTACTTGACTAAAACTGTAGTCGAATTAGATTTAGACAGTATTAAAGTGGAAAGAAATTTTAATATAAAAATATGTTATTAGAAATAAATAGTTTGTATGGAACAACATCACATAAACGAGTTAGAAAACAAGAGGACCAACTACCCACATGAAACTTGCACAATATTAAAGTAGAATAAAATTTCAATATAAGAATATGTCACTAAAAATAAATAGTTTGTATGGGAACAGCATCACAAGAACCAGTTAGAAAACAAGAGGACCAACTACCACATAAAACATGCATAGTATTAAAATGGAAAGAAATTTCAATATAAGAATATGTCACTAAAAATAAATAGTTTGTATGGAAACAACATCACATTAACCAGCAAGAGGATCAACTATCCACATGAACGTTAAAGTGGAACAAAATTTCAACATAAGAATATGTCACTACAAATAAATAGTTTGTATGGAAACAAAATCACATGAACAGGTTAGAAAGCAAAATGACCAACTAAACACATATCCCATAAATAAATAATTTGTATGAAAACAACATCACATGAACGGATTAGAAAGCAAAAAGACCAACTACCCACATATCCCATAATAATATGCTGTTTACCTCATGCCGTTCGAAATAATCAGGATTTATGCACTTTACAGCAACATCTAGACCTCGCCATGTGCCTCTGAATATGTCGGACGTTGCCCCTTTCCCGATCTGCTCGTGCAGTTCAATCTGCATGGAATGAAACGTTGATTCTCTTTTGAGATGCGATATACTTTCATGAAATTGGAAGGTTGTAGTGGTAAGTATATCTTCTTCCAAATTGAATATACCTCATGGCTATTAATCTGCCATCCATTTTGTCTGGCGTGCTCTTGCAGAGAGGCTAAGCAAGGTGTTTGGCAGATTGGAACAGGCGGCTCCGGTTCTTCTCCTCTATTTTCTTGGAGATCTTCCGTTGAAGGTGATGCTCCGTCTCCTATTATCAAATCAATAAAACCATTCTCTTGTGCAAGGTTTAGGACATCTCTGAGATCATTTTGTAGCCTCTCGACTTCGAAACAGTATGTCTCCTTCAGCTGTATTTCGGTCTCCAATTTTCTTTCTAGGCAAGCGACCTAAAAAATGAGAAATTGGCACTTCTGATCAGATAAAAAACACAATTACATTCATCAAATTAAAATAGATAAGCATATCTAATTTTCTACAAAACAAGGAAAATTTGTAGGACATTGATAAAATATTAGATAAGCATATCTAATTTTCTACAAAACAAGGAAAATTTGTAGGACATTGATAAAATAAGGGTTGTGTTCGAGTTTCTCACCATTAATAAATTATATCTCTTTTGTAGGACATTGATAAAATAAGGGTTGTGTTCGAGTTTCTCACCATTAATAAATTATATCTCTCTTGAGAGTTTAAAAATAAATACACTTTTCATCTCAATTGAGATGCTATAGTTATAAAAACCTACATAATTTTACATAAAATGTCTGAATTCTTGATTTTCATCTTTTCAAATTTCTGTATGAATACAATTACTTCACAATTTAACATCTTATACGATAGAATATTGGTTTTTAGAATGTTATTTTATTATTTTCCTTCCTCTAATCTAAAGAAGAGAAGGAAGTATTAAAGTGGAACCAAATTCTAACATAGAAATATGTTACTGGAAATAAAAACTTGTATGAAAACAAAATCACATAAATTGATTAAAAAACAACAAAATCGACTAAAATGATACTGAGAAGAAGACCTTCAAGCAACTTAAAAAATAAAAAAAAGGGTGAAAAAGGCCTTCATCAGAATCTAATCTACTCATTGAAAGAGAAAAAAAGCATTTCTGTTCACCACTGATATATGCAAAATCACAAAAGAATGTTTTCTTAACATTGTTGTTCGATTATAGTAATTGGGAATGCTACCCGATGTTTTAAATCGTTGATCTCTTGAAGGCTAACCACGACTTTGCCAAAGAAGGTCATGTTTTGAATTCCCACTTTATCAGTTGCTCGGAACCAATAATGCTTCCAACCTGACAGACCATGAAGCGTCGAAAAATAAATGTTTTGAAGGCCCTTAAACTCTGTGAGACGCTTATCCTGATTTAAATTGGATTTGTTCCTCGAAAATTTTCTTCTGTGTGATGACTGTGTCTCATTGTTTGGATTCAAGCACCCCATTGTATTAAATGTCAAGCATCTCCAGGGAACGTTCTGGATTTATGGTTAACTTATTGAAGGAGCAAGCATCAATTATCTCGCCTGCTCCAAAGCACTATTTGTGGTTTATTTTGCTTTGGCTGCCCCTAATGCAAGCCTCTTGAAGGGCTTCAATGATAATTATATGATAAATATTTATCGTGGATATCTAAAGAATGGATAATCTAAGGGCTTCAATGATTTATATTTCACTAGGTTTTAGGTTTTAGCGTTCGTCTGAAACTGTTTGTCTGACGTGTTCACATTGAAATTTATGTTTGTAGATATCCATGTTGTGGGTCGGATGGACTTTGATTGGATCTACCCTGAACATCAAAACCAAATGAATGCAGCCAAGAACTTTTTTAGAATGAACGCATGTGTGTGGCCCATAAGATAGATTAATTTCTATTTCTGTCTAGCGCTCTTCACTATTCCCTTGTGAGTTTCGATGGAAAATGACATGCAACGATGACAACTGCAAACACAACAATGCATGATAGGTTTCTATGGAAGGATAAGTTAGACGGATGAGGCTGAACTCTCCTCCACAAATCTTGGGGAATTTTTTCATGGGCTGTCATGCTTTCTAAGGTCACTGAATTTTAGTTATGTCAAGCACTTGGACCCAGCGTTTCAACCAGCATTGACAAGTATTATTAGTATAAATTTGAAAGAGGGTTTTTAAAATGTTAAAATATATATGATGTGATCTGAGTTCAATGTTCATGAGAGGATATATATATAAAAAATATTTACTCAATAAAATGTTAAAATATGATATGTTAAGGTTTTAAATAAATTATATAAAATATGATATGTTAATGTTGAAATTAAATTATATAAAATATGATATGTTAGCGTTTTAAATAAATTATATTAAGTTCATTTTTTATATAAATTTGTTTAAGTAGTTTTTTTCCTTTATATAAAATTTAGAATATAAAAGATAAAATATTTTAAATAAATTATTAAAAAAAAAATTAAGTTAAAAATTGATTAGTAAAATTTTTTGTAAATGATATTTTTAGATAATTTTTTTATTTATAATTGTTTTTTAAATTAATTATATGGGATTGAAACGAGTTTTATTCATATTATATCATTATCATCACATAGTGTATTGCAACAAAGTTTAGATATTATCCATGTATCACTTGGTAAGATTTGAACCTTGGTTTCTCCTTAAATGTTGAGGAATCTAACAGTTGAAGTAATGCCACTTAAATATTTTTATTTATAATTTATTAATATAAAAAATATATATATATATATTTTGATTCAAAGGGAAATCGGTAACTCCATGAATGGGCTGCCTCTATAAACCCTAAGCCCGTTAGATAAAGCACAGTCAAGAGGACCCTGATCCTCCAAGGCATCGAAATGGGTAGCCAACTGACAATCACTCGCTAGGTAAAGCACAGTCAATGGGACCTCGACCTTTCAAGGCATCGAACTAGGGTATATCCCGATCCTCCAAGGTATCGAATTGGGTAGCCAATCGACAGTCACTCGCTGGGTAAAGCACGGTCAATGGGGACCTTGACCCTTCAAGGCATCGAACTGGGGTAGACCCCGATCCTCCAAGGCATCGAACTGGGTAGCCAACCGACAGTCACTCGTTGGGTAAAGCACAATCAATGGGACCTCAACCCTTCAAGGCATCGAACTGGGGTAGCCAATCGACAGTCGCTCGGCTCCTACCATCCAACCTATCCCTTTCTAGGTATGCGGTGGTTTGAACCTTAGACCTCCCCAAAGAGAGGCCAAAGCCCTAACCGCTACACCATCCTTGCGGATAAATTTTTAGGGTAAACACAAGGTTTTTAAAGGGGCTTGTGGTCCATCCAGCCTATCCCCTTTTGGGTATGCAATGGTTTGAACCTTGGACCTCCCCAAAGAGAACTCAAAGCCCTAGCCGCTACACCATCCTGTTTAGGATGAACACAAGATTTTTAGAAGGGATTGGACCCCTATCAACAAGGTGAGCATAGGAGGAATGGAACCCTATAAACCTCGAGCACCCAGGACATTTGCCCCACACACACACACACACACACACACACATATATATATATATATATATATATGGCTAGGTGGATTGGTAAGTGCAGGTGTGGTTGGACACTTACCAAAAAGAGACCTAGGTTCAAACCTTGGAGGAAAGCCAACCCTTTGCAAAGATAGTAGTCTGCTATATATATATATAGGGCTAAGTGGATTGGTAAGTGTAGGTGATATATAGGGCTAGGTGGATTGGTAAGTGTAGGTGTGGTTGGGCACTTACCAAAAAGAGACCTAGGTTCAAACCTTGAGGGAAAGCCAACCCTTTGCAAAGGTAGTAGTCTGCTTTGAATACTTTAAGTGCACGCCAAACCGATGATGATGGTACGAAGTGACGAGTGGTTCCCATTTCACGTAGGGTCAACAAGAACGAGATGAATAGGTTTGTTAGGAGCAGTCCACATGGTTTGAACCCTGCACGCTGGCCAATTATTGAAAATAATGACTGTAACCAGCTTTCCTATATATATATCATAATCAAAATTGAGGGGCTATTCTTCCTTTTATTTGAAAAGATTTTGCCTTTCTACGATGATACAAAAATAAATAATAGATATTGTTTTTAATATATTCCCTTGCCTGTGATCTAGAGGTAAAGACATCATTTACATCAGAATGATAAAATCAAGTTCAATTTTCAAAAAATATATAAAAAATATTAAAAAAATATTATAAATTTTAGTTTATAAATATATATTCCCTTGCTGTTTGAAACGCTTTCTTAAATCTTCAATTTAGCGGGTTTATTGCTCATACATATTAAGCCTTTATACATGTTGAGACTTGAATTTAATCAGTTGACTTTTCTCAACCTCTTAAGATTAGTTTGAAACATTTTTTCAAATCTTAAAAGAATATAGAAAACACGAACAGGTTACATTTGACCCGCATGTATTATCATAAGTTTACTTCTTCCGCATGCATTATCATAAGTTTACCTCTTCTTCCAAATATTTTCATGTATCTAAAATGTGTTACTAATCCTTAGTGCATGCATTATCATAAATTTACCTCTTCCTCCAAATATCTTCTTGTATCTAAAATGTCTCCAAATATCTTCATGTATCTAAAATGTGTTACTAATCCTTAGTGCGTGCATGCATTATCATAAGTTTACTTCTTCCTCCAAATATCTTCATGTATCTAAGAGGTGTGTTACTAATACAGGAGCATTGGAGTAGAAAAAATAAATAAATAAGATTTTTTTGGGTTGCTCAAAAAAGAAGGGTCATAACTTTTTATATTCCACTACTCTTATTGTTGGAAAAACATAAATTAAATTAAAAAAAAAAATTAAATAAAATATTAAGTTTTGTAATTTGTTGTTATTCATTTTTGTTGCGAGATATTTGAACTATTAGAAGAAAGTGTCTTTCATTAAACCCTTTCATCTAAAATACATCAAAGCCTTAAAATATCTGGGCATGGGTATATCTGTTGTTCAACAGTGTCTAAAGTCCTTGTGAATGGGCATGGTTAGACTAGCATATATGTTGAATGTCATGAGTTTAACCTGAACATAGCTCTAAGGATTTCAGGGCACGTATATCTAAGTGGAGCTTTGTTTGGTTTTGTCCATTTTATAATTTGATGCCTTGTATGTTTAAGGGGTTTTGACTTGTTTGTGCTTTATGTGTGAGTTTTCAATAATGGTTTTGTACCAAAGCATAGGCACCCCATAGCTTTTGATAACACCATCCTGGCATGGATGGTAAAGCATCCTATAACACCTCAGTATGCAACTTTGATGCATAAAGTAGAGGCCCACACATAAGACATAGCCATAAGGGTGGTGTTACTGTTGAGACAAATCAAAGAGCTAATCCCCTCAATCTTGATAATGACAATGCCACAGAAAACATGGACGTGATGGTTATGTAGCTAAGAACTGTGGTTTTCTGTACCATAAAAACGGTGGTTTAGGCAGAATGCCTAGCATTTTCAAAAGGTGGCATGGTGATGAGCAAAAAAAAAATTTTAAATGTCGATTGCAGTATCAATAACAATAATGGTTTATCAGTAAAAATGCTACTTACATTTTGGATTCAATTCTTTTTGATAAATGTGTATAAAAAGTATTACTAAAAAAATGGAGTGTGCGAGGGAGGCTCTAGTGCAACCGTTATTGAAGAAAATTAGAGCGGGTTGAGATTGAATTTTTTTTTTCAACCTCTAAGAGCGCATGTAGATCTAAGGGTCATTGCTCCTTAAAATTAAAGAAAGAAGCTAGGAATTTTTTTTTTTTTTTTGGGGAGTGAAAGGGAGTACCTCTAGGTCCAATTTGCAATATTAAAAAAAAATCACCTAGTCCCTAGAGATTGAGGATTTTGACCCTTTCTATGCTGAAGGGAAGAAAGAAGTTAAAAAGCCTCTCATCAGGCACCAAGGTGGTTCGTAAATGGCAGTCGAATATTTTCGAAACAAGTTCAACGTAATTTTTTAAGACCAATTATATTGCAATGCTTGTGCATATGGCCAAATTGCCTATATCATCTATCATTTATTGCACAAGGAAAAATGATGATTGTTCACTAATTACAACATTGTTAAAGGTTTTATGATCTGGTTGTGATTATGGTTGTTCCTGTAACTGTTATTTCCTTTAAAGATGATTCAAAGAATTCGAAAGTAGAGCATAGGTTGAAGAATAGGATTTTTTTAATTTAGAGAGTACGAGTTGACACAATTAATTGTAGGTGAAGGTTGGAATTTTGAGGCCAGAGCGCTTTGCCAGAGAAATAGGCGAAAACATTTTCAAAGACCTATGCTATCAGGATTTTGACTACAATGTTTGTTGAGATGTCTGAAATTTTTATATAAAAACTGTAGCCTTGGGCTTGATTGAATAAAGGCGATTGCATTTAAATAAATAAATAAATAAGTTGTTACGAATATTTTTAGGTCTACTATTTTGCCACATGCATTGTGAGGGTGCTAGGCGAACGGAGTGAAGTGAACTAATGAAGGCAATTTTAGAAAAACAAATTATTATATTATTTAGTTTATAGATAACTTAGTTATTTATTTAGGAGCTTACCAAAAAAATATATAATATATTATTGTTAGTATTGTGAGCTATATTTAGGAGAATGTATTCAGATTGCATGTTATTAGAGTTGGTAGTTAACAATTAATGTTGTCATGTATGTTATATAAAGCTAAGATGAAGATGAATAGAATTCATATTATTTTCTTCAATAAAGCCTTTAACAAATTAAGATTTCTTATTGGCTTGTGGGAGGAATGCTTTAGAGATGACTAGGGAGGAATTGGTGTTGCAAAAATATGGAGAAGCTATAAACAATGATAACATTGATAATGAGGATAAGATAACCAATTTATAGAGGCTCAACCAAGTTCGAGTTAAAGAAATTAATCGTAAGAGAAAAAAATGGTACTCTTTTGAATAAAGAAAAAGGAGTTTCGAGATTACGAGACAATATTGAAGGATTATGAGACAAAGTTGAAGGAAGATATGGTATTGTTGAGGAAAGTTGTAAAACATGTAGAGGCAAAGGCAAAAACAACCAAGATAATTAGAATAGGGAAGAGGTAGTTGGTCCAGGTTACCAGTAGTTGTGATGATTTTCACTTCCATTTCTAAATCATCTCCAAGTGACACTACAAATAAAGCGAAAGAGAAAAAGAAAAAGAAAAAGAAAAAGAAAAAGAAGGATAACAAGATAGGAGAGGAAGAGCACAAAACAAACAAGCAAAAGGTGCAAAGGAGGATGACTATAACACCATTAAGTATACATGAAGATGAGCATCATGATGTCATTGATTATTGTGATGGCCATGACAAAGGCCATGTTGAAGAACATAGTGGTGATGAAGAGATTGGGTTCTTTGAAAGGTACACCAAAGGTATTGGCTCTAAGTTAATGAAAAGAATGAGATATAATGACAAAGGATTGGGAAGGAATAGGTAAGGCATAAAAAATATTATAAAGCCAAACATAAGGCCAAAGAATAAAGGCCTTGGTAATATTGGTCAAACATAAAGCATGACACCAAATTTATGAAAGGAGAATCCTATGCAGAGGATGGAACATTTTGTTGTAGTAATTGTGGACGATCAGGGCATGTGACAACTAAGTGTTGGGATTTGCATCCATGTGAGATTTATGGTGGAAATAATCACCCTAAGAAATATTGTTGACACAAAGATAAAATGACCAATAGATAAATGTTGAGTGTGGTTGGATTAATGTGATGGAATGGGATAAAATGAAAGAAATGTTGAGTGGATTCTACAAGAGAAAATTTTGTTCTCAAAATAAAGCAAGGATAAGATGAAAAAAGTGGCATTGTGAAGCAAGGCTAAAATGGTGATAACTTTGAAGAGCAATTCATGTTCATGAGCTAGATCTCATGAAGCATTTCTCTTACCCAACATGTATGACACAAGAGCATCTAGGTTAAAAAAATATCTTTCTAGCTACCAAAAGAAGGGGAAGGGGCATGGATTTTAGCCTTCTATATCTCACCTTCATTCACATTGCTGGAAAAACATAAATTGAATGTATTGTTGCATTTTCAGTTAACCCAAAAAAAAAACAATTTAATAAAATATTGAGTTTTGTAATTTGTTGTTCATTTTTTATTAAGAATTTACTGTGAGACATTTAGGTTGCTAGAAGAGGTTGCTTTTCATTAGACCCCCTCATTTAGACTACATAAATCATCCATGGGATTGGAGACTTTGATTATAATGTGAAGCTTCTCACTACACAATACTTATCCCAAAGATGGTTGGATGTATTAAAATTCATGGACTATATAACTAAAAAGTAGGAACCTTTTGCAATTAAAAAGTTAAGGTTAAAATTGGAGTAGATCGTATAAAGGGTGGTTTGGAATCAATGGTAAGTTTATACCCCATCCATGTATTACCATAAATTTGATCCTTACCTTCAAGTTGGGTGTGTCATCCATGAGATTTGAATCTTTGTTTAAGATATGAATTTCCTAGTTCTCTACCACTTACTCCAAATCCATTCAACATTATTCTATATACTTTTGTTATTTTAATAAACATATATTTATAACCAAACACTTAAAAAATAACAAAAAATTAAATTCTTTTAATTTAAGAAAATGGAGTTAAATAACTATTATCTGATTATTTTTTATTTAAAAAATGTAAAATCATTTATATTTAAAAAATTAAAATATAAGGGTCAAATTTTCCACCATTTAATAAGGAAATACAAGTTTAAATCTTACCAAACTATATATATATATATATATAATTGCCAAGTTATTATTGTAGAACTATATGATCTATTGATAAATGTATAATTACCAAACTATTATAATACCATTGTATAGTTGTGGTGCAATAATCCCATAGAACTAATTTATATATGAAATAAAATGATTTTAAATATGTCCACGAGACCAAAATAGTCTATGGGACCAAGAACTTTAATACAAGATGGGGTATGGCGTACAACCCTACTCCCTTTTGAATTTTAACCTTGAAACTCCTATTCAAAGTTTCGTAGTTTAACAACATTTAAGAAAGAAAAATTTTCAACAAAGTTAAAAAGCTCAACATCCTCTTATCAAATTTTAGTGTGTGTTTCTTTTGTTGTTGATTTTGATGAAAATTTTCCTTTTTTTCTATTCTGAAATATTCAAAAAGTTCCATTAGTGAGTTTACTTTGAGTGTCCTCACATGTAATCCTCATGTCCTTGTAGGCTTCACATTCCAAGACAATGTTTTTTTATCTCCACTATTCCTACTATGCAAAATACACATATTCATTCTAACCATACCTCTTGAGGAATTGTCCATCTCCCAGTTTTGCATCTAAGATGGTGTGAACTAGATCTTAGTTAGACTATAAGCATTTTTCCTTCTATTTGATCTTTGCATCTATGTACTTATTTTGGTTGTGTTCATAGATTGGGTTGAACTCTTTGATGTATAACTATTTTCTCCTTCCTAATTTTTAGTCTATAGACGAGTCTAAATTTTTTCCTCATATATTGTTTAATTTCTTTGTTGGAGTTTAGGACCTTATGAAATTTAATGCTCCATTTGTCCATCCATTTGTTTTTTTATTTCATCCATGTATCTTTTCTTCTATTCAATGTTTCTTTGATTACCTATTTTGGCAATCTACTATCTTCCATTCTTTGTATTTTTTTTAGGTACCTCAATAGTCTTATCATAGCTTTTGCTCCTAGTGAACAAGTCCCTTTTTTAGCAAGTAAAATCTCATATGGGACTTATGTTTTAAATCTAAAATCAAGTGTAATTAGTCACTTTTGAATTCTTTATATTTATCTCCATTTAAATTTGATGTATTACTAGCCCATGCCTCACACCATATAGTACCACTAGAATAACCAATAACCCAAAAAGGACCCAAATGGTTTTCCAATCCATAACTCTACTTTTTTGTCCCTATTTAGCAATGAGTAGAGTTTCCTCCATCCTACTTATATTTGTTTCATCCTACATATTCCCTAATTGAGTTTTCTTTAAAAATATAACACAAGGTATTTGTATTCTATGAGTACCTCTAAAGGATTTCCTTCAAATAAAATATGGGGCTATTTTTCTCTCTCAAAGTAAAGAAGACCATAATTTTAGTCTTTCTAGTGTTTACTTGCATCCCAATTTCTTTACAAAAATGCTCTAAATTTTTTAGATCTTATTTTAAACTTTCAAGTATCTTGGTAAGCAAGATGAGGTCATCGATATAGAGAAGAAGTTTCACTACATAATTAGCCAATTGTATTCCCTCTCCTCCCATCCTTTCTAACCATTCCTCTAATTTGTCAATGTAAAGGCCAAATAAAGTAGGTGATAATGGACAACCTTGTTTCACTCCCAAAACACTCTAATAGTCCTTTTGGAGTTCTAATTTTTGCCATCACCTAATCATAAAGTTTATGTACAACTACTCTATAGTTGGTTGGTACGCCAATCTCTTTATTCTTTCTCATAATTTACTTCTAGGTATTGTATCAAAAGCCTCTTTAAAGTTCATAAAACAACAATAAAATTTTCATTTTCATTCTATATCCCCTCTTTTAAGTGCCTTAAAGTAATACAATGATATTTTGTTGAGTACTTTGGTCTAAATCCTGCTTGCCCTATTGCACTCTTTCCTTGATTTTTTGCCCATTGACTGGTTTTTCTTTCTACTATGCTGCTAAACAATTTTACAAAAAGAGAATTAATCATGATGGTGCAGTAAATTTAAGGATTGTTGGTGTCTCCATTTTTAAGCAATGATATGACTAGGTTGGTTATCCATTCCAATGAAAACCCTCCTTTAATGATGCTATTAAAAATATTTTGGAGGCATGGTGCTAAGATGTCAACCCACACTTGAGATATTCAGTTTGTAAACCATCTATATCCTAAGCTTTACTCATTGCTATTTTCTTAATGCCCTCCTTCACATATTTCAGAGAAAAAAGTCCTCAATTGTGTTAAGTACAGAAGGGGCATTTTTTCATGGTTTCTCTCATATAATTGCTTAGCATACTACAACCATTGTTTGCTTACAATATTATTTTTTTGCGTATTTTTTGCTTTATTGTAGATCTTTTCAAAATTGTCTTGGGCTATGTTTTGCAAGATATATGAACCATTTTTAACTTACTCTTATGTTTTCTTCCTTGTTTATTTTCACTAGTTGTTTATATCTTGCTATTTATTTCTCTTTGCATGGTTCTTTCAAGGTTCTCTTTACTACTTTGCATTCTTCATCATACCAAGGATTTATAGGGAAGCTTCATGTTTTCTTTTCTTGGGTTTTAAATTTTTGCATGATTCCAAGGCGTCTCTAATTATATCCATTAGTTGACTTCTATCAAAACTATAAGTTTGAAAAATATCTATCCTCTTTCTTTCATTTCTTTGCATAATCTACTTGAGTGATCTTTTAAAAGTTTTCTAATTTTTATTTGTCATAGATATGTTTCTTTAGTTACTTGAAGATGTTATTATTGCCCACATTCTTGCATTTAGATCTTTATGTACATTGGATTGTGATCAAATTTTAGCTCCATGGGAACTACTCCAATTTCTAGATCTTTTATCCTTGAAATGAAGTTTGGTGAACAGATATCATAATAAACTACAATGTGTCCATTATGTGTTTTGACAAGTATTTTTTCTAATTTTGCCACATATTTATGCCATTGTAGATGATCAATTTCTCTATGCTATATAGTTGAAGGATTTATTCTCCATAATGTGTGACGGGTCTTTATCTATTATCTAAGAACATTAACTAATTATTATCCATATATTCTTCTAGCCATAGTAGATTATCATCTATGCATGTATTGATCTTTAAAAATCTTGCTTGTCTATTTTCTATCCTAGCATTAAACTCACCCACTAAAACCACCTCTCCAAGCTTGTTATATTTTGTGATATCTTTTGCCAATGCCATATATGGATCTTCATGATCTTAGCTATGTTTATTTAAAAAAATTGATTATTGTGGAGCAAATAACAAGTTGTAGTGCTAACCAATTTGTCATTATATGCGATTCTAATACATATATACTATTTACTTGTGTCTTCTTTATCAACCTATAAGAGTCTACCCCAAGACTCCTTTATCAATATTCTTACTTCTCCATGATTTTTCCATTTTTTTATACTTCATTCTATACTAATATCTTTTTGTATCCTTTGCAATATGGAATATTTCATCCATCTTGTTTATATGCTTCTAGCATAATTTGCTTTAGCTATGGGCCCTAGACTAGGACCTCTTCTCCATGGATATCCATGATAATTTCAAATCACCAATGTTAAGTGTTCTCAATGGGTCATAATTTCCTATTTATTTTGGTTTGTTCCACTTATAATACATGCTTTCCCATTTTTTAACCATGCATTTTTATCCTTTCTCCTTGTTGTCTATACATTTTACTATTTTTCTGTTATCTCTTCTTGTTGCATAGGAGTAATATCCTCATATAGGTAAAAATGTGACCCCCATAACAATCCTCTATTTCAAAGAACCTACATTTTATCTCCTATACTAAACATTGTGACTTAGATTGGTCTAGCTCTCATGTCTTCCCTTACTTTTCCTAGTCTACATGCTTGATGAATTTGTTTGCTCCAATGAAGTTTATCAAAAAGAAAATCCCTTGTTAAGTTGGTTGTGTTTTCTTGTTCTCCATGCTCTTTTATTCCATTAATGATGATGTTTATTGATCTATTTTGTATTTCCTTACCTTCTAATAGTTGCATTATAATATGTTTCTCTATTAAATCTCTTTTTTACTTTGGATTGATTCTAGGATATCTTACCACTTGTTCCCATGATCTTGTCTTCTCTAATTTGTTTTACAATTATTGTTCTTTTGTCATCATGTTTGTGTTTGTTGCCTGAATTTTATTTATTTATAATAGATTATCTTCATTTTCTTTTTATTTTTTGATTTGCAACTTAGTTTGAATATGAGATCCATTTATATAATCATTACTACAACACAAGCCCCTAGTAGTGGAGGATTTCAGTTCTACCAATGATATCTTCAACAAATTGATTTGAATAGCTTGTTCTAAAATCATTTTTTATTGTTCCATTATGAGCCTTTGTTGTTTCCTCATGACTATAGTCAATTCCAACATCTCATATTGCAAGAACCCTATGCATTCTTCTAAAAATTTTAGCCTATCGTGAGATGGGCTAGCTATGGCATTAGCTGATATATTCAAGTTAATATCACCTATTTTTCCTTTGACTCCTTTTTTTTATGGGTTTGTCATTACTTTATTCAACCTTTCCTAACAAACATGAACTAGAATGTTTGGAATCTTAGTTTTTCAAACTCTAACCTTGGCCTGATTAATTATATTTATTTAACTTTCATTCTTTTGGACTAAAAAAATAAAAATAACAAGAGAAGAAAAAATAAGTTATTTGGGTTTGAAAGCTTTATTGGTTTTATATTTATCTTTTATGTACATTTGTCTTCATTTGCATTATAATATTGTCAAAAATAATCTTTGTAGATGCGACAAGATCTATCAACTACACTTGTGTCTATCATCTATAGTGGAATTTATCCCAGTCATTTGAATCTACCTCTACCTTTGAAATTTGTATCCATCACTCGAATCTATCTCTGCCTCCTTATTTTTGTCTCTACCTTTATCTTTAGAATCTACATCCAACACTTAAATCTGCCTTTACCTTTTTGCTTCTACTTTTGCCTCTACCTCTATAAAATAGAGTGGTAGTAGTAACTCTAAGACAATGATAACCTATAGCACATAGGTTAGAAGGTATGAAATAAGGGGATAAATTAAAAAAAATATGTTACATAGTTGATAACACACCAAATGTTAGCAAATATACATATTAACATTTACAAGATGCACCCAAGTCTCTTATCTAGGAGATCCATGTTCAAACCATAGAGGGGTGTGTGAGTGTGTATACCAAAAAAAATACACCCAGGTGGATAAGGAATTCGCGGCCCTATGTTACCTCCAACATGCAATGTTACAAAAAGTTTCCTATCAATTAAAAATAAGCTTAAAATAAAGTAATATTATCCACATATAAAATATCCTTAAATTTTAAATCAATATTGCTGCAACACTAGCAAGTGTTAGAAAGCAACATAATTTAAATTAATGCTTTTGTAGCAACAAACGATAGAAGGTAATGTTAGCTAGTGATAAAAATAGGAGAAATTTTAGGAATAATAGAAGATAAATATAGAGAAAGCAATGTATTAATGGTAGCATTAATGATAATGTTGTTGGAGAATAATACATTATTTGGTACATGCAAATGTACCCCCATGGTACCTTACTGGTACAAATGTAAATATGTGATAGTTTAGGTGAGTGATTTATATTTCCTCTTTATGTAAGTGTCAATGTGAAGGATATGCACAAGTGTCATGTATGTTAGTAAGTGTGTATTGAGAGAAAGTGCACAAGTGTCATGTATGTAAGTGTGCAAATATGTAATGTGAGAATGTGCACAAGTATCATGTATTAGGAGTGCATGTAGGAGGGTAAGTGTCATGTAGAAGTGTGCAAGTGTCATAGAGTTAAGTGTGCATGTAAGTAGAGAATGAAGAGTCTTGTATACAAGTGGAAAGATGAGAAGCCAAAGGACAAGAATAGGAAAGGTTGCAACTCCCGGATATGTGAGGAGTGCAATAGTCAAGTATTGAAGAGTCATATTTCTATGTCTATATTATGGAGAAATTTTTTTATACAATGTATTGGGAAAATGATCTATAAACGATCATCATAACAAGCATTTATAATATTGAAGCTTGTATACAAACTTTGAGTAGTATTATTGTAAGTATATTTCATGCTTGTACATGAATGATTTTGTTCATTTACATTCATATTTAATGTTTTTTTTGGCTAGATAATAAGGGGTTGTAATTGGGTCCCCCACCCTTAAAAATTACAAATCTCTTATTTAGAACTTGAGAGTTTACAAATAGATACACTTATTATCTCAATTGATATGCTATAGCTAGAAACCTACATCATTTTACATAGAATATCTGAATTCTTGATTTTCATTTTTCAGGATCTTTTCAATTTTTTTTGTATGAATACAAATATTCTAGAATTCAACATCCTTCTTGACATTTTTCTATAACAACCTTCACAATACCAAAAATTCACCTCTACTATCTATGCATTTCATCTTAGTAGAGTAATATTTCCAAAACATCGCACTATCATAGTTCGCTTTACCAAATTTGAATTGCTAGTTTCCTTCCTGAAACACAAGTGCAACCACAAAAATTATAATAAATAGTCTAAATTAAAACACATTAATGTTACAAAATAAAGCATATATTACCAATGGAAAACATTAAAGTAAATATTAATCATTAATTGATTCAGGCAATCAACATTTTTTTGTCAGCTTCAACTAAACATTCTACTTCCTCTAACCATGGAAAGGAGAAGTTAACTTCACGATCCTCAATAAAAACTCCTCTATTGGCTAGCTTATTTGCATATTTGTTTCCTTCCCTTAATGTATGTGTAAAATTGTTTTCTTTAAACTCTTTAACAAGATATTGAATTTCCATAATTATCTCTTGTATGTTTCATGGAGCCTTTGATTTCCTCAAAATTGCATTTATTACTATGAGAGAATCACCTTCCATCCATACTCTTTTCCATTTCATTTGTTGGCATATTTTTAACTCTTCTAAAGTAGCCCAAGCTTCAACTTCATTATTTGTCTTAAATCCACTATTGAAAGCGTAATGAGACAAAATATTTCCTCTATTATTTTTAATTATTCCTACTCATCCTATTGGTATTGGATTCCCTTTAGATGCTCCATCAAAATTTAATTTAAACCACTCCACATTTGATGGTTTCCACTTTATATTATTTGCTTTATTTTTGCTTCTCTTGTACCCAACATCATAATTATATTTAATGACTTGACTCCATATATCAAGGCTCTCTGCTTCCAAATTAGGAATTGGGTGAGTTGATAGGGTTGGTTTAAACTCCTATATGGCTAAAAATATCTTCCTTTTTATTACCTCTAAACTGCTTTCATTTCCTTTAAATATCCTTCTATTTCTTTCTAGCCATATAATACAAAGTATTGCATCTTTTGATATATCCCATATTGTTTGTAAAGACTCAATATTATAAGTGCTCTACTATTGCTTTAACCAATATTCAAATTTTCTATTCATCACCATGTATTTACCAAACATATTAAGAATCCATTGCCATAGTTTCCAAACTATTGAGCAATGTCCTAAGAGATGGTCTATACTCTCATCCTCCTTTTTACAAAGAACACATTGAGAGGGGCTATGAAAACCTCTTTTCATAAGGTTATCCTAGGATAAAATTCTTCTATGACCTACTAGCCAAACAAACATTTTGACTTTAGGAATGCTTGGGCTATCCCAATTATCTCTCCAAATTCTAGTGATATTATTATTTTGTTGGTGCTTTATATTATATTCACTTCTTGTTGTGTATTCTCCTAAGCTACTCAACTCCCAAATCACTTTATCCTTGGCTCCCCTCAGAATAATCATAATTTTTATCTTTCTACTCAATTACCTCCTAGCATCAATGTCTTGTATACTTGTAAAAAAATCTTCTTTCCATTTGTATATTCCTTCCTAATCCTTGTACAAAATGTTTGAAACCCTATCACCATATTTTTCTTGAAGCAATATCATCCAAGGTTTCAAAATTAGATCTAAATTGAGTGGTTTTTTATCACACCAAGTATCCATTCAAATATTATTTTTTTGTACAGTTCCCACCACCCTTATGAAACCTTTAATCATTAGATCAATAGATATTTTAAAACCATTCTAAAGAGTAGAACCATTTGGTAGAGAGAATGTAGTAAATATTAAACTTGGGTCATTGGGCTCAACATACTTAGAAGAATTATTGCCCATTGTATTTGACTCTCTTTGTACAATCTCCAAATTACTTTTCCCCTAAGAGCTAAGTTTGCATCTGTAAGAAATTTTAAACCAAGACCTCCCCTAGTTTTATCATCACATACCTTGCTCCATTTTACCAAAGGAAATTTCCTTTTATCATGTAAACCTAACCATAAAAAGGATCACATAATATAAATTAAACTTTTTTCAACTAATTTTGGCATAGTATACAATGACATATAATATGTTGGAATGGCCTGTAAGACTGACTTAATTAACTATACTCTTCTTGCTAACGATAACCATCTACCTTTCCAAGTTGGAAGTTTATTATGAACTTTACTAATAATTGGATTCCATAATTCTATCATCATTCTCCCCTCAAATAAAGATATCCCTAGATAATTTGTTGGTAAATTTACCTCCTCCATTTGAAGTAACCTGCAAATTCTTGCTTTGATATTAACTGGAGTGTTAAGGAAGTAAATTTAAGATTTTGTCCTATTAACTTTTTGCCCTGATTCCTTTAAAAATTTATTCAAAGCTTTGGCTGTATTTATCCTTGCCCTTCCAAAAAGAGTTGTATCATCTACAAAATATAGATGGGTGATGTTGTCAATGTTATTACTAACCTTAAGTCCACTTATAAGCCCATATTTGTAAGCCTTATTTAAGTTCCTACTCAAAACCTCTACCATAATAATGAACAAATAAGGAGATAGATGATCTCCTTGTCTAAGGCCTCTCTTGGCTTTAAAAGATTTTGTTACTAACCCATTGACCAACATTGAATAATAAACTATAGAGACACAAAATTTAATCCATCTAACCCATTTCTTACCGAAACTAAACTTTTCTAAAATTACAAAAAGAAAATCCCATTTAATCCTATTATAGGCTTTACTCACATCAAGTTTTAAGATCATTGCTTTCGCTTTTCTTGAAGTTGCTGAGTGTATAACTTCATGAGCTACTATGATCCCATCCAAAATTTGTCCCTCTTTCACAAATCCTCCTTGCTCTTTTGAAATAATTTTGTCTAACAATGGCTTTAATCGATTCACCATCACTTTGGAGATAATATTATATGCCATATTACATAGGCTTATGGGTCTAAAAGAATCAAACAATTCAACATCCTTTTTGGAATTAGGGTAAGATATGTTGCATTTATTTTATAAGGTATGTATTATTTTACCCTAGACCGTTCCACTACCACCAATAAAAAATCCTTCACTATATCCCAACTATGATGGTAAAAAGCTGTAGAGAGCCAATATGGACCTAGGGATTTATCCTTTTTAAAATATAAAAGAGCTAAATGAACTTCTTCTAGAGTAATAGGCTACATCAATTTCCTATTGTCTTCATTTGTTATAATTGGAGGTACATCTTGAAGACGTTTATCATTAAGAACTTCAGTATCCTATGATATTAGAATATTTTGATAAAAATACTTTGTCTCTTTTCTAATTCCACTTTGATCTTCAATCCAAACCCCTTCTATTGAACTTATTCTACAAATTTTGGATGTTGATCTTTGTACTATAGCCATCCTATAACTTTTTTTGTATTTTTATCTCCTTTTAACCAAGTTTGTATTGATTTTAATCTCCAGAATTTCTCTTCATTACTCAATATATTATGATATTCACTAAGCAACTTCCTTTCCTTCAAGCTTGGATTATTATGATCACCTTTGTTGTTAGATTTCCAGGATGTATATTGAAGGAAATGCAACCACAAGATGTGAAATAAGTAAGCTATGATAACTATATGATAATGGCACTATAATATGTAGGAAAATAATAAGATAAACTTCTATAATAACTCAGTAATATGCCATTAATGAAATCTCATGAAAGTAGTACAATGCAATATAATGGAGGATTTGAACACTCCAAAATTTTAATAAAGAACTACATTGTACCTACTCACTACTATAATCTACCTCCATAGTAACATTGTCCCTCTCTTACTCTATACCTTAAAGGTCTATATATAGGAAGATATATACGTTGGAATTTACTCTACCCATGACTCTTCATCTACCTATCCTATGACTCATGTACATGTGGACTACATGCACATTTACATAATTGCACATTCTAACACTTGTTCATTTATTACATTGCATGAAGTAACTCAAACATTACTCTAAAGTAAACTCCTACTCTAATTATGTACCCAAGGTGGTACATAAGCATGTACCAAATAATGTAATATACTCTAACACCCCCTGTATTACATTATTTGGGTATTGAAGACTTTAGTCTTCAATATGGATCTTCATCTAGTTCTAGAACTTGTACTCTCCTTCTATGCTTTCTATATCATGTTCAAGCAAGTAGTTAGTATCTTCATAAAATGCTATATTTACTGAGAGAGCTTTAACTTCATGTTCTTTTGTAGGTTCTTCTAGTTCTTGAATTTTAGGGATCTCAAGAATTAAGTGTCCTTTTTGATTCCCTTATCGATATTGCAATTGAGGATATTTGTATTGATTCTGAGAAGGATATGGATGCTGAAATTATTGTTGATGTGGACTATAATAATTTTGATATTGTATTGGTCGGAATGGCTTGTTTGATTGGCTTCTATAGTTTGTCTAATTTCCTTCATACTGATTTCTAGGACTGAACCTGCAATAGTTGATACTATATCCTTTCTTCTTGCAAGCTTGACAATATATGTTATTCCATGGTCTTCACCCTTTTGAGGATGAGGTAACATTTCCCTGTGGATTTTCTTTTGAAACTAATGCATTGTTAGACATTTCATCCTTAATCGTATTTTCTACCTCATATTCTTGAAGAATATTGACTATCTCATCATAATATATATCTTTACTTAGGATTTGTAAGGATGTAACTAAGTGCTTGTAGCTGTCTAGAAGTGATCTCAAGGTTATGTGAACAAGGAACTTATCTTCAAACTTTTCTCCTAAGGTTAATAATTTTCCTTTTATATCTACAACTTTCCTTAGGAATAGTTCTATACTTTCACCACTATTCACTTTTAGAGAATGTAATTGAGTTTAGAGGTTTAAGATAGTGACTTTATTATTTCTTTCAAATATTTTGGCTAGGGTTTTCCATGCTTCTGTAGATGTTCCTGATGAGTTAATGTAGGGTTGTATTTCATATGTAATGGCAAAATTTATTATCATTAATGCTTTTGCTTCATTTTCTTCAAACTTCTAAATCTCACTATCACCTGAATCTGGTTTGGTTTTAGTTCCTTTGACTATATCCCAAAGTTTCTCAACTATTAGAATTGCCCTCACTTTGTTTTTCCATGAAGAGTAGTTTGGACCTTTAATAAGTTGTGATTCTGTGAGAATGAATTTATTTATTGTCATGATGATATTTGTAGACTACCTTATACCTCCCTAGTTTTTAAGTATATGATCAACCTTGCTAAGAACTTTTCAATTTTGCAAGTTTTGTAAAATGTCTTCTATCTTGCAAGTGTTTGAATGCACTATGAATCTGTTAGGATTTTATATCCTAACCTTTATTAATAATAATAATATAATAATAATTTAATATCATGTAGTATAGTTTATAATATAATAATTAATTATTAATTAATTATTATATTATATTATTGGGCTTAGCATAAGTCATAATAATTAATTATATTAATTATTATGAACCATTGTGGTGAAGAGACATGATGGTTAAGGTTAGGTCGGTATATATGATTGTTCAAACCATTCATTCAAGATCATCCATGAAATATTATATAAAACATTTATTAAAACATTGAAGGGACTCCCCGACAATCCAAAAGCGATTCTTTTAGTTTTAGGTTATTTATTTATTTATTTATCAATTTATGTGCTAGGAACCCTAGGTTCCTACCATATGGTATCAGAGCCTTATGGATCCAACCATATTGGTCAAGGAAATGAAAAATGACATTGCAAAAATTAGAAGAATGATTGAACAAAAACAAAAAAAACAAATGGAACGTTCTGATCGTATTATACAATATTTAATGGAAATGCAAGAGGAGACCCTAGCCATGGAATCTCAGGTAGAGGAGGAAGAACCCGTAGCCATGAAATCCCAATTGGTACCCATTGCTCTTCCCAAGAATGAAAAAAATGCAACTGAACATATTGCTCCAAACCCTAAATTAATTGTTTCTCTGGATGAGCCCATAACCATAGAACTCCAAAAAATACCTATTCCACTTCCGAATAAAAATTATAAAAACCATAAAAAAACTTCAATACAAAAAATAATTACAGGTAGCTGGGAAACTAAGTACGGCCACAATGTACATTTTTCTTGGAATTCGTGTGCTACTACAAGAACATTTTTGAAATCTTATACCCCAAAAAAATGTTGTTGTAAAGCTATTGACCTATTCTGTCAAATAGAAAAGACATACTTGAAATCAGATTCAGTCACTATTTCGAGTGTTCTATCCATATGCACCGATGTATCTACTTTGAAGAATAGAAAGGAGATTCATGCATACATAATCACATGGCGTCTATGTTCTGAGAGGCCACCTCCTTGGCCACCACCAACTTCTACATTTGATGCCCAACCAACTAAACAAGATAAAAAATTTCGTAGATTGTAGCAGTGTGCAACTTTGAGATCAACAAGACTTTCTAGAAGAGATGGCAATTCCCAGATACCACAATTACACAATGTGAATTTTTTTTTAAAAGAATACATGGAGTTCAACGATGGAAGTTTCGTGAGACTTGTGCAGAAAGAGACATCAAGGACCTTCAATTTTTTCAAATGTGAAATGGTGGACACTTCTTACAGATTTGTACAACAACAAATAGATATTAAGTTTAATGAGACTATTTGAAAGGGCTGACAATTCCTCAAGTTTGTCATTTTGGTCTGCACATAAATGTACTAGTGATTTCAGCTGATGAAAATTTGCTGGAAAACTGCTTATATCATTTTCACCGATGTCAAGAACTTTCAGCTTGATAAGATTACCCAAACATTGAGGAAGCTCTATTAGATTACACCCAGACAAATATAACTCTTCTAGATTGAATAGTTCTCCAATTTCATTGGGAAGACGCACCACCCAACACTTACTCATATCGAGAAAGCGAGAAAGTTTAGTACTCATCTTTCGAGGCAGCACTGCAACTGGAAATGCATTCTCTCCTTGCAACTTATAACTAGTTGGAAATATCATCCATAATTTTAACATACCATGAAATGGTAATTATGAACCCAAACATAATCAACTTCTGGATTTATAACTTCTATAACCTTGTCCGCAAAGATCTTATTAATAGAAACTTACGCCTGCCAACGAGATTGGTCAAAATGGCCTCCATGATTTGGAGAAAGTGGCAACTGAAGTAGCTCATTTGTTCAGTTTGTATGATAAGCGACGATGGTTCATCATATGCCACTCGTGTGGAGAAGTTCATGTTACTCATTATATTTAGGAATTCTATAGAACTGGGAGACCACAATCCATCAAATGGGTAGTCTGGATATCTGGATACACACAATGTTGATTTTAGCAATGGCTGCAGAAATTTACCTATTGTATTTATCCATTTGGAGCTCTGAAACTGCGTTTCTTAGAGTCTTAGCAGTGAAAAATTTTGATCGCAGGTAATCCTGGACACCCATCCATCAAACAAAGGAAACCTATTTTCTAGCTCTCATATGTCTCGTATTTTTTTTTCTTATAAGAGCCGAGGGAGGTCACAACGTGTGGGTTCTAGAAGATCAAAGAATATATCTATCAAGCGATATAACCCAACCTCAATTTCTCCCCAAATCTGGGAACAGTCATTGTTAATGAGGGGAAGAGTGTACCCGATAATAAGGATGTTCTTCTGTTCGTACTTTTCCAAAGGAAAAATTTCATGAACGCATGAACCACCCCCCGTAAAATTTGGTGAAAATTTTATTTGTTTCCCGATCACAAAACACTCGGTCACATTTTCGAGAGTTTCCACAACACTGTCTGTTAGAAGATTATTTTACGAAAAATGATAGAAGACAATCGCTGGTGGATATGATATTGCTACTCAGCTTCAAAAAACAATATGTTGTTCAAATGATTGACACATGTGACATGTCAGGTTGAAATTAATTACAAATATGTTATAAACAACATCATTTGTTGCCCAAATTTTGGACCTGGAAGAGACTATTACAGGGTATAATGCAAGGCCAAAGGACCACAATGCATCCAATGACAGAAATATTTGATTTGGGAAATATATCTGACCAAAATAACATGAATATTGAATCATATATTTATTAGGGTGAACGGATAAATCTTATGGCAGCTCCAAATTTACCTGATTATCAGGTTTTTCGAAATAGTTCTAACTACAAATTTTGAAACATATGAAGCCATGCTGGTACCAGTAGTTCATTTATTAATGGGTGGGCCTGTGGAAATGCCAGCAATGCTAAAAATATAGCTAGTCAAAGTTGCACTACTGAAGATAAACTAACAAGTGGTTGGAATTATGTTTCAAACATGCAGTAAAACATTAGGAGCATAGGAGATATATTGGTTCATCACCTTCGAATTAATCATGTGGTTGCAGTATTTTAGAATCCCTAATTGCTTAAATTAGCCAACACATTTGATTGGCGAAACAATTGACTAGCCATTTTAAACCCTAAGGATTGAAAGCATTAAAAGGAGGTCTATTTTTTACGTACGATGTCGTTAAAAAAAAAAAGTTGCTACCAAATTGCCAAACGAGAGAGCTTCAAAATATCTACGTGCCTAGGGAAGAGAACGAACCACTACAAGATACTTTCAATGCATGTGGAGGAAGTTCAAAGTAGGCTAACGGTAATAAAATTATAGTTGTGTCAAATTGGACGGAGAGTGCAGTGTCTTATCACTGCGAATGAAGTAATCGAACCATTTAAGAGAGGTAAATAACAATTGGAAGACATTTATTACAACTGGAAATACAAGACTGCTAGAGAAATAAAGAATATTAGTACAACAACTAATTCAAGTTGTGTTTGGTTGACTGACATGATACTGTTCAACCTTACATCGCGTACTGATTACTGGACAAGAGCGTTCTTTCTTGACCCAAATATTGATTGTTTGGTGAAGTGTTGCTAAGTTGTTGTGGCGAAACAAATCCTGTAAGGTGTATTATGCAGTGCTTATTTCTTGACTTGCTAAAATTTAGGATAAAGAACATAGCATTCGAAGCACCACGACATTATTGGCCTCCTTGAGTAAGGAATGGAGATGTTTGATCAAGAAGACACAAGTTAATTAAGAAGCAACAAGCTAAAACGAACCGTTACAAGATAGCACATACAACAAATGCGTACCAAATGTTAAAAGATAGCTATTGCACCGTTATCGAGGGGTGTTCATAAGCCAAATATTGTTGTTGTTGGGATGCTACAAGCCTCGTATAGTCCTCTCTTATTGCCAAATATTGAATACTAGCAACTCGGTGAAGTAGCCCACAAAAATAATATAATTCCCATTATTATTAAGGAATATATTATTAAAGGTTTGTGCCAGGATTTCATTAAGCTATGGTAACTGTTATCAACAAAGTCCACAATGCTACTATCTACCCTACAAACTGAGCCTTCCAAAGAATAAAGTGCTGAAGATTATTTTCCCAGTCTTTCTAAACTTTGAGGACAAAGTTTTTCGAGGAAGGGTGGCATGTTAGGATTTTATATCCTAACCTTTATTAATAATAATAATATAATAATAATTTAATATCATGTAGTATAGTTTATAATATAATAATTAATTATTATATTATATTATTGGGCTTAGCATAAGTCATAATAATTAATTATATTAATTATTATGAACCATTGTGGTGAAGAGACATGATGGTTAAGGTTAGGTCGGTATATATGATTGTTCAAACCATTCATTCAAGATCATCCATGAAATATTATATAAAACATTTATTAAAACATTGAAGGGACTTCCCGACAATCCAAAAGCGATTCTTTTAGTTTTAGGTTATTTATTTATTTATTTATCAATTTATGTGCTAGGAACCCTAGGTTCCTACCAGAATCTTGAAAGTATGCTTAGCTTTCTTAGTTTGAGTTGAAACCCTTTTATCTCCCTAATGTCCAACTTTAACGTATTGCCTTATTTCTCCCTATTGAATAGTAAGTAGAATACTAAAGATAAGTGATGATGCACCTTCAATTTTTAATAGGTTATTTTCCTTCAAGACCTTTTAGTTGGATTAATGTCTCAAAAATAAATGTAAGAGACTAATGTAAATGTAATTTCTAACTTCCAAGCAATTAATGATTTTGCTCCTTTAACCTTCACTTTTCAATGGTTTAATTTTTCTAAATTCCAAGAAACTAAAGTTTGATGTAGTATGCCTTATAACTCCCTAATTTGGAATTTAGAAAATAGTAATATTTGCAAATTAATATTTCATTTTTTCCAATGTTGAAAAACTTATATCTCCTAATTAATTATTTGCAAATATTTAATGTTTAAATTTCATGCAATTTGGCAATATCTTCTAAGATATACTTCCTTTGCTAAAATTGCCTTCTAACTCTTTAAGGTTGATATTTCAATGCATTAATAAATAAATTTCAACCTTATATTAAGCACCTTATAACTCCCTAAACTTTATGAAAACAAATATTAAAATATATGTCTTTTACCTTCCTTGCAAAGTGTAATGTGCATGCTGATTGGTCTATGGAGTGACTCTTCAATCCAAGCATTGTATTTTCTGGTCTCCTATGTATGTCAAAGATTATTTAATGCTCATGGATGCCTTATCCTACTCCTTAGTTGCACTTTTACTCCACTCTTTATGCCTAATTGCATCCTTTCAATTTTCTACACTCTCCTTCAATGTTGGGTGCTTAAATATGCTTTGATGCTCCTCAAGACTCTAGCCACGTGGCACTTTTTGGGTTACGTTATTTATGGGCATTGGTTTAGATTACTTTAATGCTCATATATCCATTAAAATATGAGCTATGATGATTATGCCTTCTAACCTCCAAATGATGTTTTTTAACAATAAAAATTAGGTGTTACTTTCTTATTAATGCTTCTTTCCTATGCAGGCATTAAAGGAATATATGGGAATATTTTTTTGTTGTGAAAAGTGGCACAAGATGCCTTAGCTATAAAGTGTAAGTGGAAATCCTTTCTATTGCATGTAATACTAAATCAAAAATCTCTTATTTCTTGTATACTTCTTGCCAACAAATGAACTATATGTCTTGTCTTCAATGCTTTCTCAGGTGAATGGTGATGATACTCTCTATAATGTGCAATGGTGGTTCTATGGAACTACAATAGTGATTATATGGATCTCCAAAGGTGGCTTTAGGTCCTTAAAATATCTCTATGCTCAGCTCGTGGTTTGTGCAAGCTATAGCTTGGGTAATGCACATTTGTTTTCACCAAAAAATTCTTCTTTATGCTTGCAATGTATTATACTTAGCACTATCCTTTTTACGTAGGTTTACAATGGATGATAGGCTCCTTATGTAGACCCTTTGTGCTATCCTTTTTACATAGATATGCAATGGATGATGGGATTCTTATGTAGTATTTGATGTTGCAGGTTGTTGCTTGTAGATGCTCCATTTGGTATCTTTAGACACCTTGAAACTTGGCTAATATGAACCCTTCATTGCCTCTCTTCCTTATCTGAAGATATGGCAAATTTGTAGACATAATAAGCTTACTCTTTAAGTGTCTTTGAGACACTCTAGATTTTTCCTCTTTGCTACGTAGGACAAGAGAGATATAGTATAATAATGTAATACAAATAGTTAGAATAAAATACTCTAACTTGCATTGAAGTTTTGAAGACTTTAAATCTCCTTTTTAGCTTTCTCTCATCCTTGATGAGGCAGATCCTTGCTATGTTACTTGGTAGAAAACGATAATTTTTTGTTGTCTTCCTTGCTAGACAACTCTCTCATTTTATTGGTTAGATTAGCAATAATGAATCCAAGATCTTAATCATGCAACTAATATGCCATTTTGAATGCACTAATTTTCACCTTAACTTAAATACTTAGTGCACCTTTAATAACTAGTATAATGCAATATCGATTTCTCCTTATTTCTCCTCTAAATGAACTCTTTAAAATAACTTGAAATATGCACTATAATCTATGCAATTTTCACTTATAGATTATGTCTTCTTTGCTTTTACTATAAGGTAGGATGCTGATATTTTACTTTCTTTCAAAATATATCTAACTCCTTGTTTTTGTGTGCAAGTTATAACCCTTGTAAAAACTATATTTTGCACTCCCTTGAAGACTTTAATATGTAACATTTTCCTTGCAACTTTTAAAATCTAGTATGGTTCTTAATAAAACTTAACAAAGAACCAAATAACTAAAGTTCAAATGATGAACCTTTTGCACCAAAGGTGCTTACCTTCAATGGCATTTGAAGATGATGAATAACTTGGTGATTTGAATTCACCAAAATGCTACCTTGTAATGGATGAAATCATAGCTCTTCCTTGCTATCCAAAACAACTATTTAGCTCACCTATTTGTAGCTTTGAAACCATCTAACTTGCTGCTCGAAAACTATAGTTTGGTGGCTTTAATTTTCCTTTAGAATGCTCCCTTGAAATTTGAAACTTAGCAGCTAGTAATGCTACCCTTATTGTTGCTTTCTTGCTGTCCTTAAATCTAAAATGTTTATATTGTAAAGCAGTTAATTTCTCCTATGAAATGCTATCCTTTAATCTCAAAATTTTGTAGGAAACTCTCCCAAATAGAAAATGGGATTTGTCTCATAGAGACCTTGAATCTTTTGCTATAAAAACAAGTAACTCCTTTCTATGAATGAGCCTTCTAGCCTTCAATGGAAATCTTAAAATCTCTTAAATTTTGTGTCTTATTCTAACTACTTTATTTTTTTAAGAAAAAAACCCCTTGTGGGGCCGCCTTGGTCTGAGAGACCATGAATAGGGGATTCTACACCGTCAAAGTCACCCGAGAGTCGCACTCGATCCTACCCGCACCAACATTATCAATTGGATTTTGGATACCCAATTCAACTTTTTGGTAAGGTGCAGATTTGAACCTGGGACCTCCCTTGGAGGATTGCCCTCTCCTATCTAACTCACCTGCAACACCTGGGTTTCTTCTAACTCCTTTCTCCTTCAACCTCCTTATAAAATTTTGACTTTAATCTTGGCCTATTGCTGGCATTATTCTCAAGATTATTATTGTCTTGAGGTATTAACTATTCTCCCCCAAAATTTGGAAAAATCCTTGCCAAATTCTTCTCCTTTTGGGATTGTTGTCGAAGGGTGACAATTGTCCCAAATTCTATTCTATTAGGAACTCCTCCTTGTTGGTAAATTTATCCAATGAGTTCCCCTCAAAACTTCTTCAATGGCATTCTCAAAATCTATAATAAGGCTTTCCTAGCATTTTCTTTCTTTCTCCTTGAGACCTCTTCTCTAGGGTCTTCAATCTTACAACTTCTCTGGTCTTCTCAATGAGACCTTTTCTTCAATATTATACTATGGAAGTATTGCAATGAGATATAATTGCAATGATGCCACTATTAAATTTTGAGGATGTATGTTGAAGGAATTGCAACCACAAGATATGAAATAAGTAAGCTATGATAACTATATGATAATGGCACTATAATATGCAAGAAAATAATGAGATACAATTCTTCAACAACTAAGTAATAAGCCATTAATGAAAGCTCACAAAAATAGTACAACGCAATATAATGGAGGACTTGAACACTCCAAAATTTTAATTAAGAACTACATTGTACCTACTCACTACTTAATATACCTCTCTACAATAACATTATCTCTCTCTCACTCTATACCTTAAAGGTCTATATATAGGAAGATATATGCCTTGGCCTTTACTCTACCCATGACTCTTCATCTACCTATCCTATGATTCATGTACATGTGGGATGCATGCACATTTACATCATTGCACATTCTAACACTTGTACATTTATTACATTGCATGAAGTAACTCAAACCTTACTCTAAAGTAAACTCCCACTATAGTTATGTACCTAAGGTGGTACATTAGAATGTACCAAATAATATAATATACTATAACATTTTTGGAATTTTGAAAGTTTATATTTTAGTTTTTCTTTCTTCTCAAAAATGTTTTCAAAAGTGTTATTGTTCCATTCTTTTAATCTAGATGTCATAGATTTAATTTATTTTGGAAGAGCATACAATCCACCATTTCCTGAAGAATTCCATGTTTGTGCTATCATATCAATAAATTGAGTATGGTCTTCCCACATTTGCTCATATTTAAAATATGATATTTTTTGAATTCACTTACCACCATTTTAACTCTTATTGGCCAATGATCTAAACCAATCCTTGTTAAGGTATTAATTTTAGCACAAGTTCCTTCATCTAGCCAATGATTTGAGAGTATGCATTTATCTAATTTTTTTGCTATTAGGTTTTAACCTCTCCTATTGTTGGTCCATGTATAGTTTTCTTCTTCAAACTCAACCTCCCATAGATTATTATTTTGAATAGAAGCTGAGAAATCTCTCATGCTTTGAGTTAATTTTCCTAATTCCACTAATTTTTTCATCTAGCTTGATTATGGCATTATCTCCTATGATAATGAATAAGGTTTTTTGGTATTTACTTCTCATCAAGGCTTCAACTCCATTTCAAACTTCTAATCTACTTGATTGAGTTGTAGGTCCATAGAAATTAATAAGGATGAAACAAATATCTGCAAAGTAGCAAGTGACTAAAGATGTTATCCAATGTCTAGTTTTATGAATGGTTACACATGAGGTTCTAGAAGGATCCCAAAAAGTTAGAATTCCCATTGCCACTCCTTCAGAATCCATAGCATCCCATTCACATATTGTCCATACTTCTTTCATAGTTTTTGAAACTTCTTCTTTTGCCATTTTTGAAGAACACAAGCTTATACTGAGAGGGGGGATGTGAACAGTATAAGACCTCTTTTTACTTTTTCCTTTATATTACAAAATAGTAAAGCAATATACCCACAACAATATCAATGCAATGCATAACAACATCCATAAAGTGACAACAATTTTAACATGGTTCACCCAGAATGGCTGGGCTATGTTCACGGATAAAATATTTCACTAAATTTTATCAATCAAAATTCTAGGAATACCTTTCTCGATCACAAAGTTTATGGGCACCAACCCAAAGGAGACACCAATCCCATAATCTCGGGTTCATGGGCACCAACCCACAGGAGACACCAATCCCCTAGCTCTACTCTGGCTGGTGATCCTATAGAAGACCTCCACCTCCGTTGCCCTTAGCAAATGGAACTCTATCCATAGAAGACACCTGTCCTCCCTACTATGGCTGGAGACCTCTGTCCTCAACTCTATCACCTCAAAAATTGGTCCTCGAATTTTTACTAAACATAGTCCTTCGGTTTAGCACAAATGTCCTCGTTCTCTTTCTATGATCTGCACCAAACACAGTCCTTCGGTCTGGCACATATGTCCTCGTCCTCTTTCTTTGATCTGCACTAAACATAGTCCTTCTATTTGGCACAAATGTCCTCAAAACTGCACCAATCTCTGTCCCCAATTGGTCCTCAAATCTGGTTCACAGAAGTTGTTCACAAGCTTCCACTAAAGCTTGCTTGATCTTCATCCAAGTCTTCACCAAGACTTGTCTCAGATTTGCTTTGCAAGTTCTCACTAGAACCTGCCCAAACTGCTCCACAAGCTCAACAAAAGCTTGCTCAAATCTGTCCAACAATCCCTCTCAATGATTTGTCCAAAACCATCAAGGCCTGCGCACTATCTCTGAACATCATAGAAACGATGCACCCAACAAATTTGTGCTTTTTTGCTCTCTGTACGCTCTGCTTCGCCCTTAGCTCTATTTGGCATGACTTGCTCTCTGTGCCCCATGGACTTAACTTGCGCACTATCTTTGAACTTCGCACTTCAACAACGCATTCGATCACCTCACAACTCTCCAAACAACCCTCCTTTTATACTAACACTTTCAAGATCAAAATCTTGATCTTAGTCGGCTGCTCAACCCTAAACTACGTCGGCTGCAAACCCTAATCTTCATCGACCCAAATTTAACTTTGTTGGCCTCACTGCCTCTACAACTCTTCTGTAGCTTCTATCACAAAACTACAACATGTCACGATATCGCGACACCTTTGCAACCGTATACCTTCTTTTGGCTTTTGTCGCGATATCATGACACTTTAGCCTTTGTCGACTTCAACTAAGCTCTTGTCGTGATATTGCAACACTTCTGACTTAGTCAGCATCAACTTTGCTTTTGTCACGAAATCGTGACACTTCTCCCTTCATCGACCTCCTTTCTACCTTTGTCGCAAAATTGTGACACTTTTGTCTTCATAGCCTTCCTCTCTGCTTTTGTCATGAAATCGTGACATTTCTCTTATAGAAGGCCTGCATTTTGTTTTTTTCATGAAATCACGACACTTTCTCCAACCAAACGCTGCCATCTCAATCTGTCATGAAATCACGATACTTTCTCTTCCTTGCACTCTTGTCTGCTTGCACTAGCGAAAATGGAACATGTCACAAAATCGTAACACTTTCCCTGCCTTGTGTTTTTCTCTGCCTTACGCTCGTGAAAATGGAACATGTCATGAAATCATGATGCTTTTGCCTTTGAGCTCTTCCTCCTTGAATTTGTCATGAAATCGCGACACTTCTAGCTTCCTTACGTTTTCTTTGTAGCCTGTCGCGAAATCGCGACGCTTCTCATTTCAGACTCTTCCCTTTGCTGCATGTCGCGAAATCATGATATTTTTTCTTTTGAACTCTCTCTCCTGCAACATGTCATGAAATCATGACACTTTTCTGTCCGTTCAACCTTCCTTGCAATATGTCACGAAATCGTGACATTTCTGACTATGAACATTCTCTCTCCTCTTTGAGTCACGAAACCGCAACATGTCACGATATCGCGACACTTTTCTAAAAAGCTTTCTCTCACCTGCTTAAGTCATGAAAATGCGACATGTCGCGATATTGCGACACTTTTCTAAAAATATTTCTCTCTCCTGCTTAAGTCATGAAAATGCGACATGTCGCGATATCGCGACATTTTTTCAACTTACTTTCTTTCGAACCTGTCATGCCGAACCTTCATAAAAAAAAATTATTTTACATCAAATCAAATTCCTTCAAACGCTTCTTGACATCAATGACAACTTATACACTTGAGCAAAAGCAATGTACCCAAGGTACCCAAAATTGCCAACAATCTCCCCCTTTGTCATTGATGGCAAACCTTTATCGAAAACACGTCTCAAGAGCCAAAAATGAAACCAATTGTGCTAACAATTGACAAACTATGCCCACAACTGAGAATATTCCTTTGAAGTTTTGCTCCCCCTGACTTGAAGCTTTCTTCTTCACTTGAAGCTCTCCCCCTTACTCATATCTCTCCCCCTTTGTCATCAATGGCAAAGGGTCACATTTGGGGCTCGAGACTAAGAATGAGTCTCTTAGCTTAGTCCCTCCCCCACCTCCTGATGAGGTGATTAATTCTGGGGTGGGAGTAAAACTCCCATTAGGCACTGATCATCATCAACATCTATAGTTTCCTTGCCAGGCCTTCTCTTAAACTTTTTGCCCGTATTCCTGTTCTTGTTATTGTTCTTGTTCCTGTTATCATTCCTGTTCTTATCCATGCCTTGATACTTGGACCTGTTCATACCACTGTTCCTATTCCTGTACCTTGGAAGTTCATCTCCACACTGTCTAGCTGTGTGACCTTCATTGTTGCACTTATAACAAGTAACAATGTTATTTCTTTTAGGCATACCCGTTATTTGAATCCACTTTGTTCGACCAAACTCGTTCCCGCCGAACCTCGTTTTGATCAAACCTCGTTCTCGTAATTAACCTTGCAATAGACTGCCTTGTGCCCAAACTGTTGACAAGAATAGCAATACCCTTGAAAGAAACTAGCGCTTCTAAAATTGCCGTTTACCTTCTTTACTTGATCCATGCAATGTGCAGCCATGTGACCAAACCTGTGACACACAAAACATCTGCCATGAAATTTTTCTTTATTCGACCTCTTGGGTCCTAAAAACTTCTTCTCATTCTAAATTTCATTTTCTGTTTCTGTGCATCTATCATTCAAGGACTCATGATCTGAAATACTTTCCTCATTAGAACTTTATTCCTTTTGGAGTCTCTTACTAGACTCCCTAGCTTGTTCCTTAACAAAACCAAGACCTGTTTTATCCGTTGTCTTTCTTTGACCTTTGATGAGTGACTTAACCTTTTTGGAGCTATCTTGAAACCTGTAAAGCTTATCCTTGTACTCTTTAGTTTCCTCTTTCAAAGAAACCATTTTCTGTTCTAACTCACTATACTCAAGACCCTTAGACTCTAACTCATCCTTGAGTTCTTATATCTTAGCCATAGAGAAGTCAAGACTTTCTATAAGATCATCTCTCTCCATACAACATTCATCTAACTTATCCTTGAGTCTAGCATTCTTCTTTCTTTCCTTTTTCAAAACACTAAGAGCATTAGTAAGTTCACTTTGAAGATCCTTTATTTTTTTGCTTTCTGAATCATCAAAGCCTTTTTCAGATTTCTTATCACTAGAGGTGCTACCTTTTTCAAAAACCATACAAGCATCTTCCTTATAGTTTTCTAAAGCATCCTCATACATACTAGAAACCAAATCATTATTTATGCAATTATCCTCAAGGTGACCAAAATTTCCACATCTAAGACATTTCATGATAATGAATCTATGTTTTGGTTCTTCCTCTTTTTCTGATATGAACATCTCATTTTCATTATCACTTGAAGAACTTTCACTATCACTACTAGAACACTTACTTGCTTTGTCTAGGTAGAAACTCTTCTTGTGCTTGTGAGAATACCTCTTTCCTTGATTGCTATGCTCATCTCTATTTTTCCTGTGATGCTTGTGCTTTTTAGAATCCTTGCTTTTAGAATCCTGTTTATCTTCATCACTTTCATCCTTGGGAACAATACAGTCTGTAGCATAATGACCAAACTTTCCACAATTGAAACATCTTATATTTTTCACGCTTTTGTGCTTTCTAGAGAACTTGCCTTTCTTGTCGTAATATGCCTCTTCATCACTAGAAGACTCATCACTCTCTTGAAGTCGTTTACCCTTGGATTTCTTGGTAGCCTTGAAAGTCGCCTCTTTCTTGACATCAACCTTCACTTGAGTTCTCAACTCAAATGCTACAAGTATACCATGGAGCTCATCCTTTTTCAACTTATCCAAATATTTAGCTTCCTCAATAGCAGAAATATTTTCACTAAATCTATTAGGAAGAGATCTTAAAATCTTATCACAAACATCATTTTCAGCAAGCTCAAGACCTAAGTCTTTCATGGAGTTAACAACCTCATCCATACGAAGCATGTAGTCACTAATATTTTCATCATCATTCATCTTGAGTTGTTCAAACATACCTTTAAAGTGTCTCAACTTGGCATTTCTGAAATTTGAATCACCTGTATGAACCACCTGCAGCTGTTTCCACATTTCACTAGTTGCTTTGCAGTGAATTACTTTGGTGAGATCTGCTTTCTGTAAGCCTTTCAGGATTGCATTCATTGCTTTTGAATTGCTGTGATGTAGGAGCCTTTCTTCTTTAGTATTTAGACCATGTACAGGAATAGTGTACTCATCTTCAATTAGTTCTCATACCTCATTACCAAGTGCCATTAGATGAACCTTCATCCTTGCACTCCAAAGACCAAAATCTGACCCATCAAGAATAGGTGCTGCATTGCCACTTGAATAATCCATTGTGTTATTTACTGGATTTTCCTTCAAGTTGTTAAACTTTTCGAAGGCACCCGCTCTGATACCAATTGAAGAACACAAGCTTATACTGAGAGGGGGGGTGAATAGTATAAGACCTCTTTTTACTTTTTCCTTTATATTACAAAATAGTAAAGCAATATACCCACAACAATATCAAAGCAATGCATAACAACATCCACAAAGTGACAACAATTTTAACGTGGTTCACCCAGAATGGCTGGGCTACATCCATGGATAAAATATTTCACTAAATTTTATCAATCAAAATTTTGGGAATACCTTTCCCGATTACAAATTTTATGGGAATCAACCCAAAGGAGACACCAATCCCCTAATCTCGGGTTCGTGGGCACCAACCCACAGGAGACACCAATACTCTAGCTCTGCTCTGGCTGGTGATCCTCTAGAAGACCTCTACCTTCGTTGCCCTTAGCAAATGGAACTCTATCCATAGAAGACACCTATCCTCCTTGCTTTGGCTAGAGACCTCTATCCTCAACTCTATCACCTCCAAAATTGATCCTCAAATTTGCACTAAACATAGTCCTTCGATTTAGCACAAATGTCCTTGTTCTATCTCTGATCTACACCAAACACAGTCCTTCGATCTGGCACAAATGTCCTCATCCTCTTTCTCTGATCTACACCAAACATAGTCCTTCAGTTTGGCACAAATGTCCTCCAAATTGCACCAATCTCTGTCCTCAACTGGTCCTCAAATATGGTTCATAGAAATTGTTCACAAGCTTCCACTAAAGCTTGCTTGATATTCACCCAAGTCTTCACCAAGACTTGTCTCAGATCTTCTTTGCAAGTTCTCACTAGAACCTACCCAAACTACTCCACAAGCTCAAAAAAAGCTTGCTCAAATTTGTCCAACAATCCCTCTCAATGATTTGTCCAAAACCATCAAGGCCTGCGCACTATCTCTGAATGTCGCATAAACGATGCACCCAATAGCTTTACACTTTTTTGCTCTCTGTGCGCTTTGCTTCGCCCTTAGCTCTATTCGACATGACTTGCTCTCTATGCCCCGTGGAATTAACTTGCGCACTATCTTAGAACTTCACACTTCAACAACGCATTCGATCACCTCACAACTCTCCAAATAGCCCTCCTTTTATACTAACACTTTCAAGATCAAAACCTTGATCTTAGTTGGCTGCTCAACCCTAAACTACATCGGCTACAAACCCTAATCTTCATCGGCCCAAATTTAACTTTTTCGGCCTCATTGCCTCTATAACTCTTCTGTAGCTTTTGTCGTGAAACTACAACATGTCATGATATCGCGACACCTTTGCAATCGTATACCTTCTTTTGGCTTTTGTCGCGATATCGTGACACTTCAACCTTTGTTGACTTCAACTAAGCTCTTGTCGTGATATCGTGACACTTTTGACTTAGTCAGCATCAACTTTGCTTTTGTCGTAAAATCGTGACACTTCTCCCTTCATCGACCACCTTTCTGCCTTTGTCGTGAAATCGCGACACTTCTGTCTTCATAGCCTTCCTCTCTGCTTTTGTCATGAAATCATGATAGTTATCCTATAAAAATCCTGCATTCTATTTCTGTCACCAAATCATGACACTTTCTCCAACCGAACGCTGCCATCTCAATCTGTCGTGAAATCGTGACACTTTCTCTTCCTTGCACTCTTGTCTGCTTGCACTAGCGAAAATAGAACATGTCATGAAATCGTGATACTTTTGCTACCTTGTGTTTTTCTCTGCCTTACGCCCGTGAAAATGGAACATGTCATGAAATCGCGATGCTTTCACCTTTGAGCTCTTCCTCCTTGAATTTGTCATGAAATCACGACACTTCTAGCTTCCTTACGTTTTCTTTACAGCCTGTCGTGAAATCATGATGCTTCTCAATTTAGAATCTTCCCTTTGCTACATGTCGTGAAATCGTGACATTTTTTCTTTCGGACTCTCTCTCCTACAACATGTCGCGAAATCACGACACTTTTCCGTCCGTTCAACCTTCCTTGCAATATGTCACGAAATCACGACATTTTTGACTCTGAACATTCTCTCTCCTCTTTGAGTCGCGAAACTATGACATGTCACGATATCGCAACACTTTTCTAAAAAGCTTTCTCTCGCCTACTTAAGTCGTGAAAATGCGACATGTCGCGATATCACGAAACTTTTCTAAAAAGCTTTCTCTCTCCTGCTTAAGTCGCGAAAATGCGACATGTCGCGATATCGCAACATTTTTCCAACTTACTTTCTTTCGAACCTGTCATGCCAAACCTTCATAAAAAAAAATTATTTTACATCAAATCAAATTCCTTCAAATGCTTCTTGACATCAATGACAACTTATACACTTGAGCAAAAGCAATGTACCCAAGGTACCCAAAATTGCCAACAATTTTAGTTTCTTGAATACAAAGAATATTAGGTTTATTACTTAAATATAGGTCCCTGATACACCTCTTCTTTGAGGGGGCATTAGCACCCCTTATATTCCATAAGATGTAATCATGTATCATTAGGGGCTATTGGCCCTGCCCATATATTACCAATATCATTTTTTTGTTTGGTAAAGAGAAGTTCAACCAACTTAGTTTGTGTTCCTTTCTCTATGTTTGCTCTTGCTTTCTTAGATCTTGCTTGATAATTTGAGGGTTTTCCTCTTTTTGCCTTACCTATATCAGGAGTAGATCTTATTATTCTATTTCTCAATATTCTTTTACAATTTTATTTTTCATCAAATTTATCATATCCTGGCTCTACTACAGAAGATTTTGACTTGTCATGCTCATTTTATGGTATTTCCTTATTAACAATAATGGTATTAAATTCTAAAATTACATTTTCTTTGTCATTTTTTTTCTCTTGAATGGTGCATGGTACTTTAAGAGAGTCTTCAAAATTTGATGGGACACATTACTTAGGTTCATATAAATTTTTTTCCTTAAATCATAATCATAATGAATAGACGATTCCTTGTTAATATGTTGAACCTATTGTATTGTGTCCTTTAAGTTTTGATCTACTTTTTCTTCATAGGCTAAAGCCTCAAAAGAGTTGGCATTTTTTCCAATATCCTTCCTTACTACTCTCCACTATTTATTTTCTTTAATTTTTCTAGATCTATTTTCTGGAAGTTAAAAACCATCTTCATCCATAACCATTTGTAAGTTTCTCTTACAATTTTCTACATATGATTATGTTGGGCTCTTCTTAGGGCATGATATCTCAATATGACCCACCTCATGACATATTTTACATCTAAAATATATGTTTTCATAATATTTGGTTTGGGTCCACATCTTATCCCCATACTTAAGAATGATTAATTCTGGTAAATCTTTACTTATATCAATCATGACCAATGTTTGAACATAAATAGCCGAGAATCCATCTTTCATAGTATTTGAAATATCAAGGAATTCTCTTAGAGTGTTGTCTATTACCTTGAAGGTATCCATTTCTTAAAATTTAATGGGTAACCCAAACATCCTAACCCAAACTATTACTAGGGATAGATTTACATTTTTAGGTGAAAAACCTTCATACCAATGGGTAAGGAAGAGTCTTGCTCTTCCCATAAACCAAGGACCCCCTTTTAGGATTTTTTTCTCTTTCTTACCTAGAAAAAAAAATAGCTAGGAAGAAACCTTTGGGAAGAAAGGATAGAATCACTCCTAGAAACTTCCAACTCCTATCAATCCATTTTATCAAGGTCGAAGCCCCTAGCCAATACCCATTAAATTTACCAAAAAATACCCTATCTTGGAGCAGAAAGGATCTATATGTGGTGTGCTCAATAACCTATACCAATAGAGATAATTCTAAGGATTTAACTATTAAACAGTCCATGGAAAGGAAACTAAAACTCAAAATCTATTGAAATTTATCAAAATGTCCTATAGAAAATATAATATTTGATAAAAAATTATAATAATTTGCATGGAAAATTTCTAAGATAAAGAAGGTAAAAACACTTAGCTGAAAAATTCTATGTCTAGATAGAATGTCTTACCTCACTAAAGTCCTAGCCCTTCATTGCTTTTTCCATCATCCAAATCCTACCTGATAAATTTTTGCAATTTCATTTTTTACGACTTGAAAAATCATCATTACCTTTGTCCTAGATGGTTGACTTCACAAGGTTGTATCTCCCTCAATATTACTCCATTCATGATTAATGTTATTGTGAATGTTATTATAATTTATATTGTCCAGTATATACTTTGATTTCTCTTATATTAATTCTACTATTGATTAATTATATTTAGATGCGAGATATTGTATCTTAATTATATTGGGACCTGAGATAGTTTGGCTTAAAAGCCAACAATAGTATCAAAGCTATTGCTTTACTTTATCCATATTTGATAAAGTAATATTTGAAGTTACTTTGAGTAGTCTCTATTATTATTATTATTATTACCATCGAAGGAAGACTTTGATGTGATTGTTGCAAATTTTGAATTTGGAGATTAATTGATATTTTTAAAGGTCTAAAAAAGTAGATATTGAGGGGATAATTAAAAGTCACCTTGATTTGGATGCTAGGGTCTATCCACTTGGTTCAAGGAAAACTAGTGAAGATACAAGACTCAACCAAAATTTATTAAGATCCAACTCAGAAGAAAGTTGGAGATGAGGGATATTCAAAGTTACCTTGATATTGATTTGGATCCTCTAGAAAATATGAGAATCATATTGAATATTCTTAGGTTTGACCTAAGATACCATATATAGAAGAGAACAAAAATATTAAATTTACTCAAGCTAGAACTTGAGAGAAATAGAATAAAGAGTATTTAATGCACTTATATTAAAATATGAGAAAGAGAGAGTGCATAAGAGAATATAGAATCATATAAAATCCAAAGTATAGTAGAAATGAAAAAAATATTGAAGTTTTCTACATGATATATTGAAATATTATTATATTTCTAGAAGTGATTTAAGCTAACGTTCAAAGTACAACTATTATATTCTATTAAAAGCATGATAATATTTAAGGTGAACGTTCAAGTAAAGCAAGAGCCGAACTGCAAAAGAAAGTAAAAAAGTGCAAAGTTGAAGTTAAGAGTTGAACTGCAAAAGAAAGCAAAGAGTACAGTGTTGAAGCAATAGCTATACTACAAAAGAAGCTAGATTATCTCAAAGATAACCAGAGGAAAAGAGAAGTCAAGAGAACCAAACTATTCTTGAGAAGCTACATAGTTTTATAGAGATACTTGAGAATAAATGAGAAGGCCAACAAAACCATTGTAGCCAAGAGAAGACCAATGTCTAACTGGTAGTGCAGGTGCAATCAACACGACCAAGAGAATGCCAACATCTAATTGATAGTGTAGGTGTAGTCAATGAAGTGAGCATGACCAAGAGAAGACCAACATATTGGTGTAAGCATAGTCAACTAAGTGAGCACATTCTAGTTTGTGTTAACCATAAGAACCAAAAAAAGTAAGCGTAGTCAAAAGAGACTATCACCAATAAGAAGAGCTAGTAGAAGCAAGCACAACCAAAAGAGGCCAATGCTTATCAAAAGAGCTAGCAAAGCAACATTAAAACCCAATAATCATCCATAGAAGTAAGCATAATTTGTATCAAACCAAAGGAGAGGTAAGCATCTACCAAAGAAGCATAAAGATAAATAGATTTGCATTTGCCAAAGACAACATCTAATCGAATGAGCATGGAAAAGTATTAAGAGGGAATAATATTTTATACTCATTTACAATGGCCGTAACACATGGAAAGAATTATGATTTAGTCATAACATTTATCACCAATGACATTAATTAGTTTGAAGCGTTATATCTATTAGATTGAAGTATATTGCTAGGCGAAGACTAAGATAAGTAACATCATCTCTAGTGATTAATTTATTAAAGTCCTAAGTAAGGTATTATTTAAAGTTTTGAACCTTAGGAACTTTAATAATTAAGAGGGAGTTAAAAGGTTGTCAACTTATTTGATATTTGATATTTATTAAAGTTCTAAGTTAAAGAATTGCAATACTTAGGAACTTTAATTATTAAAGAGGGAGTTATAAGGACTTCTACGATATATTGAAATTAATATTAAGATATTTGATTTTTGAATTTTTTTATATTTATTAAATTTTGGAGTGATAATATTTTCTACTTCAAATAGGATTTAATTTTTTTTTTTGGAATTTGAAGAGTTAGTAGATTTGAATTTGATTTTTGAGTTTTAGAAGATTTGAAGTTTTAAAGTTTTTTGAAGATTTAAAATTTAGGGAAAATTTGAAATTTGAAGATTATTAAAATTTTGAAGTTTTTTAGATTTGCAAATTTAATTTAGTAGGGAGATAAAAGGTTTGCTACTTCAAAGGATTTTAAAAATTTAAAAATTTTAAATTTATTATTTTGAGTGGTTATTTGAAGTTTTTTGAAATTGCAAGTTATTTTTAACTTTGGAGTAAAAATGATTTCAACTTCAAAGGAATTGAATTATTGAATTACAAACTTTGGAGTAATATTGCTTTCTATGGATATAATAAATATCCAAGAAGAAAACAACATATCATTAGAAAATATGTGACTTATTTATAAAGAAAATAAAGGAAGAATGACTTTAATATTGCATCGATGGTTGCGTTGTTTTATTAAGAATACTGTTAGGATCCTCAATCCTAACATTATTAGTTAGTATTAGTTAGTATTAGTTAGTATTATTAATCATTTAATTATTATATTATTAACTTATAAAGTGAACCATCACAACCCTTCATAACGTGAACCATCATGTCTCTTCATACGTGAACCATCATGTCTCTTCACCAACGTAGCTTTAGGGTAGATATATATATTAGGTTGGCCATCCATATCAAATCATCCAAGAAGAAGAATAATAAGCATAGATTATAAGGAGGGAGCCCCCTATAGTGGCAAAGCGATTACAAGGGAGCCCCATATAGTGGCAAAGCGATTACAAGGGAGCCCCCTTTGAGTGGCCTGTGATTACATTTACATTAATTTGTTAATAATTTTATAGTAAGACCTTGGGGTCTTACCATTTGGTATCAGAGCCATGTGGGACCCAGTCATGTGGGAATTGCTCAAAGATCTTCATCAAATCACTTATGTGCGTGAGTATCAAACTCGGTTTGAGGATATCACTAAACACAACACAAGATTGGATGAATCAATTTTCATCAATGGCTTCATTAAGGTTCAATCCCTATACCATGATGCAGACCTATGGATTGGAAAAATTAGCTGAAGATAAAATCAATGCACAACAATGATTAGGGAAACCACTTATGGAAAAATTGTTGACCACTTACATTGCACCCAAACCTATGCATAATGGAAGGGCACAAAGCACTTACACAAGCCCCAAATCTAACCAAACTTTACAAATTAAACATCTTAGCTTTGAGGAGATGAAGGAACAACGAGCAAAAGGACTCTGTGATAATTGTGATGAACAATTTGAACCCCACCATAAATGTGCTACACTAAAATTGTATTTATTGAAGGAAGTTGATCCCTTTCTCTCCATAGATCAAGAAGATGAGGTAGTTGTGTTCAAAGTGACCAGTGCACCTACTCACCGCAATGAAGACAATGAGGTTGATGTGTAAGAAGTGATTGATGTACCAAGCAAGGGTGAGGTAGACATACCCAAAGTGATCAATGCTATCCAAACATGCACTCTACAAGACCTACACATACCTTCATCACCAATAGTGAGTTCTTGCCATATGACCAAACCTATTCGGAACCAACGTAGAGTGACTACACAGTCCTTCTCTGTTGGCTCTACCAAGGAACCAAAAAAGGATATGAAATCATTACCATCACTTTCGGTGCATCATTCTGAAGTATTTGTGGAACCCCAAGGGTTGCCCTCCCATTGTCATCATGATTTTCTTAAGGAAGATTCTACTATTTTTCTTGGCAACCCCTCGCTAATGCTTCATCCTTCTCGATATACCTGCCTACGAAAGGATGCCATTAAAATAGTCCAAGAACTTACACAAATCCTTCTTGGAAAACAAAGGAAAAAGCTTCTCACTTTGAGCTTTGAGGACAAAACTCTTTTTAAGGAGGGTGGCATGTTAGGATCCTCAATCCTAACATTATTAGTTAGTATTATTAATCATTTAATTATTATATTATTAACTTATAAAGTGAACCATCACAACCCTTCATAACGTGAACCATCACGTCTCTTCATATGTGAACCATCATGTCTCTTCACCAACGGAGCTTTAGGGTAGATATATATATTAGGTTGGCCATCCATATCAAATCATCCAATAAGAAGAATAATAAGCATATATTCTAAGGAGAGAGCCCCCTATAGTGGCAAAGGAATTACAAGGGAGCCCCCTTTGAGTGGCCTGCGATTACATTTACATTAATTTATTAATAATTTTATAGTAAGACCTTGGGGTCTTACCAAATACAAATTATCATAAATGGAAGTATAGAATAAATAAAGGATATTGTACTTGGTTGAAGTGTAATCATTGCAATAGAATTGAGCATGAAGAACCTAATTGCTGGAATATTTATCCATGTAAATTTTGTAAAAAAATACTCATTCTCTAGCATTTTGTTGGTACAAAGGAATATATTGTAAAAAGATTGAAAAAATGCTATTGTTTAAATTAGACAATTTTCTTCAAAAACTTATTTTTGAAGCAAATCATAAAGTCATTAAGAATAGAGAAAATATTCTATTTAAGAGATACAAACCAAAATTAGAAAATATCAAGAAATACAAATGCAAAAATAAATATTCAATCATTTTTGTAAGGATCATATTATTCATGAATTACTTGATTTTTTAGAAAGATAGGAAACATGAAAATGGATCAAGTATAGTTCAAGATTATCTCACAGGTAAAATAAACAAAATATTATAGGACAACATCAAGATCGTAGGAAAGCAGGAATAAAATAAGCACATGAACCAAAAGTAATTTTTATTATACTGGAGAAATCAATAACTTGTTACAATTTTCTACACCTCTTCATGGGTTCAAATCCTGCTCCTTGTTGCCACTATAACCTTCAATTAATGTAGTCGATGGTGCTAGCATGACACACCCTCAAGTACTATGAGGCTTGAGGGATTGGAACCATGGTTTCTACGCTCCCATAGGAACATTTTGACCACTGGACCAGGCCCTCAAACCTTCACATGAACCAAAATTCAAGGACAAAGAAGAAGCTCAAGTAGTTTATGAACAAGAGAGAAAAGAAGAAAAAACTAAAGAACCAAAGAAAAAAGATGAAGAAGAATATAGAGCAATAGAGAATCATGCACAATGTAAGGTTACTTGGTCAAATATGAAGAATATTGAAGACTAAAGTCTTCAATAACCAAATAATGTAATACATGGGGGTGTTGGAGAATATTACATTATTTGGTATATGCAAATGTACCCCCATGGTACCTTTATGATACAAATGTAAATATGTAATATATTAGGGTTTGAGTCTATAGTTTAGATGAGTGATTTATAAGTGTAAATGTGCAGTATATGCACAAGTGTCATGCATGCTAGTGAGCAAGTGTGTAATGAGAGAAAGTGCACAAGTGTCATGTATGTAAGTGTGTAAATATGTAATGTGAGGATGCACACAAATGTCATGTATTAGGAGTGCATGTAGAAGAGTAAGCGTCATGGAGAAGTGTGCAAGAGTCATAGCGTTAAGTGTGCATGTTAGTAGAGAATGACGAGTCTTGTATACAAGTGGTAAGATGAGAAGCCAAAGGACAAGAATAGGAAATGTTGCAACTCCTAGATATGTGAGGAGTGAAATAGTCAAGTATTGAAGATTCACCTTTCTATATCTATATTATGGAGATAAAATTCCATACAATGTATTGGGAAAATGATTTGTAAACAATCACCATAGCAAGCATTTATAATATTAAAGCTTGTATACAAATTTTGAGCAACATTATTGTAAGTATATTTCATGCTTGTACATGAATGATTTTGGCCATTTACATTCATATTTGATGTTATTGTGAATGTTATTATAATTTATATTGGCCAATATATACTTTGATTGCTCTTATATTTAATTCTACTCTTGATTAATTATATTTAGACCTGAGATATTGTGGCTTAATTATATTGGGACTTGAGATAATTTGGCTTAAAAGCTAGAAAATATATCTATCATGTAATTAGGAAGTAGTATAGATAATAAAGAATAAGAAAATATAGCAAGGAAATGGTGGACATGTATAGGACAGGAAAAATGTTAACTGTAACAGATAAGTAGAAAAGAAGATGTAAAAAACCAAAGGTGACATGGATGGTATTGTTTTTTGATGGTGCATCAAAGGGAAACCCAAGAAAAGCAATAGCAGTCGCTATAATGGGAGAATATGTCAAGTTATATGGGTAATAACTAGTCATGTAGCAGAAGCTAGAGAAGTACATGAAGGAATCAAGCTGGCAAAAGAAATGAAAATCAAGAAGTTGGTACTCAAAGGGGATTCATTGAGTATAATCAATAGTTTAAGGAAGGAACAAGTTAAGTTGGAAGGTAAGTAAAATTATCCAAGAGGTTGATCATATGCTTAGACAATTTGAGGAGGTCAAAATAATTCATACATATAGAGAAAAAAATAAAGTAGTTGATTGATTGGCAAATTAGAAAGCACTAAGAGAAGAGGATAATAGGTGGATCCTACTAGATCCTCTTCCATGAGATTTGGTTTATTTGGAAAAAAAATAGAGACTAAATTAATAATGGAAGGGATAAATAAGGTTTGCATGAATAGTAAAGGCATTGGGAATCTAGAGTCTCACAACATATAGTATTTAGATATAGAAACTTATGATGGTTAACATATGGTTGTGTGCAGTTGAATTTAGTAATGATAATTCTGTTTAGACTTAGTTTTGATCCAAAGCTTACATTTTATATATTGTTTTAAGTTTTTAAGTAAGTTTATCAGGTTATAAAATGGAACAAACCATTTCAAATTGATATTAAGTAGAAAATTATTTAAAGTTTTTGTGTTGTAAAGTTTGTTGATGCAACTATTTTGTAAAAGGGTATGGGACCCTTTCAAATTTTTATCAATAGCAAAAAAAACAAAAAATGTTTTGATATTTGAAATTTAACTTGGGCATACCATGTAGTTTAAAGATAAAGTCAAGGAATACCTTGGCTACCTTGCTTGTGGTGAAAAGGTGTTGAAAGGCATAGAAATAAACATACTTTGAAAGATAATCCATAACCACAAAATCATTATTTTTCCCTCTGATTTTGGAAGACCCTCTTTGAAGTCCATGGACATGTGATCCCATTGCTAATCAAGAATAGGTAGGGGTTGTGATAAGCTAAGAGATTAATTTGTTTCCTCTTGTTTCTCTTTCACACCTCACATTCAGCCACAAATTTCTTGAAAATTGCTTTTATTCCTTTCCAAGAAAAGGACTACTTCACTCGTTGATAAGATTAGGAGCAGGTAGGGGTTGTGATAAGATAATAGATTAATTTATTTCCTCTTGTTTCTCTTGAACACCTCACATTCAACCATAAATTTATTGAAATTTATTTTTATTCATTTCCAAGAAAAGGACTACTTCATTAATTGATATGATTTTGAGAACATAGAATGCCAATCCAATGGGGAGGCCTACAATTCCTATAGAATATTGCTCTTGATTGTGTAATTTTGATGAAGATAAATACAAATATTATTTTAGAAAATACCATCAACATATGATAATAAGAAAGGGATGGATTACCAGCCTCCACATCATGAATGATATGAATAGTCTGAAGATTTGAATGTCATTCCTTCCAAAGTTATAAAATCCATTGTGGAATGGAACTAGAGATAGCATTGAAAACAATGGCATCATCATATTTGAAAAAATGAGCATTATCCACCATATTCTCTTTTATTTTCTTATATCCAATGGCAAAATCATAACCCAATAGGTTGGTCAACCATTTGTTTTATTAAAGGTTTGAGAGATTATGTTCCAAGAAATGCTTGAGGTTATTATGGTCAATTTTTGTAATGAAGTGACATACCAATAAATAAGGATTTAATTTCTCTATGGTATGCATATCCTTCTCATAAGTGGATTGACACAAGTTCTTATAAAATAGTTTCTTACTTTAAAAGGCCAAAGGGTGTCTAAGCTACTTCAAAACAACTCTAATGCCTAGTCTTTAAGTATCATACATAATGATAAAATATTAACTAAATTTGGAAGTATCCAAAATAGGGGTGGTGCACATAACATCCTTTAATGAATTCAAATCTTGGAAAGTTTCTTCTAACTAGATGAAAGCATCCTTCTTAGTGAGAGTAGTAAGAGGAGTCATAATATTTGTATAGTTGAGGATAAATTTCATATAATACATGGTAAGACCTAAAAAGCATTGAATTTGCTTGAAGGATTTACACAAAGGCTAATATTGCATTATTTTGATCTTGTTGAGGTCTACATTTATTCCTTCCTAAGATAAAATATGCCCTAATACCCCAAAAGAACATATGGACCTCTTGACATATATATTTTCTTATGTAGTAGATGGAATTGCTCAACATGAACTAAATAAGCTTCTTGGGACCTACTATAAACTAAGATATCATGAAGAAATACTAACATAAAATTGTAAAGAAAAGAAAAAAAAACAAAATTTATAAGGCTCTAAAAAGTGGAATGAGTATTCATAAGAATAAAAGGCATGACCAAGATCTTATAATGACCCTCATGTGTACACAAAATGGTCTTGGGAATATCTTCTTATTTAACCCTAATTTGATTAAACCTTGATTACAAGTCATGCTTGGTAAAGTATCTACCACCCTTTAATTCATCCAAAAAATCATCAATAATAAGGATATGAAACTTATATTTGACGGTAATTTTGTTGAGGATAGAGATCTAGATGCATTCATATGGAATTATCCTTACACTACACCATGGTCATAAGATAGGAACAAAGACTAGTGTTTGAATGGATAATTCCTTTCTCCAACATCTCTTGAACCAACTTCTCTATCTTTAAATTCTAGGGTTTAGGATGCTACTAATGATGAACATTGGGGGTTGACATCCTAAGATAAGATGTATGGCATGATAATGCATACCCTCAAGTGGAAGATCCATGGGTTCACCAAATATTATCACATATTAAACAACAAGATATTACATGTTAGAAGAAAAAATTGGACGAGTTTCTCAATGGAATATACTTCCATACAATTTACTTAGAGAAAGAATCCTCTATCACCTTTATTTGAGCTAATAACCATGGAAGGATAAGGTTTGATGCCTTGGAAATGAATTTCCTTGTGTTCTTCCATCCATTGGACATACAATTGTTGTAGATTAAGAGTAACATCTTCTAAATAAAAGATCCATTGATCCCTAAGATGGCATCTACACTACCAATGTCCATGAGATAAAGATGGTCAGACTAGGCATGAGATCTCATCTAGATTCTAATATAAGTAATACAACCCATACACTCAGTTGTTCTCCCATTGGTAATCAATGCTTGGAATTTATCTAAGGTCATATAATTGATACACAACATAAGGTTTAGGTTGTTTTATTTGTAATAAAATTATGTGTTCTACCTGAATCAATCAACGTTTTGATGTGTTGGCATTTGTTGAAGCCTTGTATTTTGTTGGTGTGATGGGACTATAGCCCTATTAAGATAAACACTAAAAATATCATGGCATATACATCTTGGTCAAATTTCTCTACTTTGACTATGACACATGTTGTGAAAGGTCTTGACCTTCTTCCTCTAAAACATCCCCATCCTCAACTTCTAGATGAAATTTATGTTACTCCTTACATGTATAATATTGAAGATGACATGATCTATATTTAAAACAAAAGAATCTTGTTGAACACTCCTCATTGTAATTATTAATATATTATCATCAAGGATTGAATTCACACCATAGTCAAGGATGATACAATTAAAGCTTCTTTTCAACTATGCATACCAAATATTATACCTCATGGAGGGTATATAAATGAAGCACATTGAACTTGTATTTGATGTTATTTTTAAGTCCATGGTGAAAGGATAATATGAAAATTACTAGATCTAGATGATAGATATATGTAACCCGGGTGTTGTAGGTGAGTTGGAGAGGAGAGGGCAATCCTCCAAGGGAGGTCCTAGGTTCAAATCTCCATCCTACCAAAAAGCTGAATTGGGTATCTAAAATCCAATTGATAATGTTGGTGCGAGCAGGGTCGGGTGCGACCCCCGGGTGACTTTGACGGTGTAGAACCCCCTGTTCGTGGTCTCTCAGACCAAGGCAGATCTGCAAGGGGTTTTTCACCTAAAAAAAAGAAAAAAAAGATAGATATATGTGAGTAGGCCATGAACTCATTATAGTAGTCTTCAATCTATCTTAGAGGCCAAGGTGAAATGACCATCCTCTAGAAAATGTGCAAGCACAAGAGGACATCCACTTTGGATATCCAGCCATGTGGATCTATCCTCTCAAATGTTGAAATATCAATGCCTTGGATAGGAACATCACAAGTACATTCAAGTTAAAATCAATATCTCCTTAAAGGAATCAAGGTCAAAAATGTATTCTAAGTTAATCTTACCCATACCTAGATAGATACCCATGATAGTGTGGCAAGGCATGTATGCTGCACAATAGCCACCAAAATGGTAACTAAAGGTAGAATGTTAGAAAAATTTAATGTTTGGGTTGGAAGGACCATGGATCATACTTATAAGGAGGTCAATGATGATGTTTAGAATGATCAAACTAGAGATTATTGATAGAAATAATATCGATGGACTAATTTTCATGCTCCTACTTATCATGTCAATATTACCTTGAATTTTTTTGGAACTGATTGTCCTATTAATATATGGTGCAAGGCTATTGCACAAGTAACAGGATAAATGAATCATAGATTGAATTAAGTAATCCCAACCTTGCCTCAAATAAATCAAGTTGTCTTTGCATCCTATACCATGAATGATTAATATTGGATATCATATGATCTAGCCTATCAATAAAATCATAAAAATTAAATTAAATACTCAAGGAAAGGGGACAAGGATCTTGATAGTAAGGAGTGGGTGGGATATTCATGGTGTCTAAAGTAGTAAGAAACCTTGCATCAAAAATATTTAATTTAAGATAGGTGATGGGTTCCACTTTATTCTTTATCATTCTAGGGTTGTAGGCTTTTACACAGTGTCAACAAGATATATGCACACATACCCAAGGATGGTCCACTTTACTTCCAATAGTCAAGTATCATATAAAAAGAGTTTTGGTGGGGGTTTATTGTATTGGTATTGTAACATGTGAACTGTCCCCAATTCTATGACTAGTAGAATATGTGCAAAAGAGTTCTATTACTATTGAATTAGGAAGAGTGTTACAATACAGTCTCCTTGGAGACAAGTGTTTCTTTCTCTTTTAATACAAATGTAGGTGAACTTGCAGGGTCTTCTCGATGCCCTCAATGTAGGTGGGCTTCGTGTGTGTGTGCCATTGGTAGTTTTATTTAATGTGTCATTTGTACCTGCTATAGACTTGCAAATAGGAGTTAGTGCATTTGGGGGCCTATCTTGGATCAGACCACGTATTCATGAAGAAAAATTGACACAAAACTAAAGAAAAACATGATGAAAACTAATGGAAATAATATGGAAACTTTCTAAGACTAATATATACCTGATTTGATGCTACGGATGTGCTGTAGGGCTAGTTTCCATGGTAACATGCAAAATGGATCCTGGGTTCACATGGCGGGGTGAAAATTGGGCTACTATTGATTGTTGCTACAAAATTGTTGTTCAGATGTGTTCTAGGTAGTGTTTGTTGTTGTTTATCAGGTGTAAATTTATCAAAATGAGTTCTGGTACAAATTTGGTAGAGTCTGGGTATATTGACCAAAAGGAGGGAGAGATATTAATGAAGGAAATGGTCCTCTATTTATAGAGGAAACCAAGGTTAGGGAGTAGTTAGGTGTACTAGACCCTAGAGTCAAGTCCTATCATGGTCAAGTTAGGGTTTGTGAAGTGGCATGCCTAGTCATCCTTTCATGTGCCCTAAGGAAAATATCCTAGGTGCACACATGTGTGAGCTAGGATTAGGGTTAACTCTGGTTAGTTAGTCCCTAGGTTAGGTGAGGGTTGAGTTAGGTATCCTAGAAAATTCTTAACTAATTTGCGATGCGCACATGTGTGAGGGGATGATTAGGACTAATTTAGCTCTTAACCATAATTTAACCCAATTAAGTGATAAAGTGCACTTTAAGTGGAACACCACTTGCAAATTAGAATCCTAATTAGCATAATTAGGATTTTTGTAAGGAATGGTCCCATGGGGACCTAATTAGGCATATGAAAGGGATTAGGTGGCCTTAAGGGGCTTGTAGGTAGTATTCCTTTGACTAAAATATGTTTTGGACATTCTTTGTATAGTTTTTGTAGGTTTTGCGCCTACGGATGACCATAATGGCCTATGATGGCCTACGATGGCCTACGATAGCCTACAATGGCCTATGATGGCCTATGATGGCCTACAATGGCCTATGATGGCCTACGATGACCTATGAATACCTAGAAATGCCTATGCAATTCTACAAGTGTCTATGCAGGTTTGCAAGTATCTGCATGTGAGCATGTGTAACTTTTAGGTGTCTATATTTACCCCTTTTTGTATTATGTTGTGTAAAACATAGTTTAGTACAAAAATATGATGGAAGAAGGTGGTGAGGTATTTGAGGAGATGAAGAATGTGTGGATGAATGCGAATGAATGAATGCGGATGAGACATGATGGTGAAACAAATGATTTACCAATTTAGTACAATACTTTGCAATATCATACTAGTTGTTTGTGAGAGCAACTGAAGACTGCTTTATTTTTGTGACTAACACAAGATGGTCCAATTATGAATAGAACAACTACCTATTCAAATTTTTGTTTCTGATTAATTGATGAGTGCATGATGACTTTTGTCAAACCATTTGAGCTGAGTGGCAAGGAAAAATCAAATATAATATTCAATATGTGGTTAGTGTTAATATACAAAATGAAATCAAGACGTGTATGGGAGTTTGTGTGAATATCATGATCTAACAAATGTTTGATTGTGATGGGGTAATGTTGTGAGAAAATATTTAGCAAAAAAATTTGTAGATAGATGCGATATCCGTGATTTGGATGTTTGATTTTTTGATTGCATGCAAAGTGGATTTGTGTATGAATACCCCTCAAGTGAGGAATAAAAAATGATACAGATGAAATGTGGTGATGAGTTGATTGATAGAGAAAAATGGTGGAAAAATTAGGCAAAAAATGATGGGAAAGGAAGAAGAATCCGCAAAAGTATAGGAAAGATGAAAATGATGTCATGAGGGGTGGTTCACATAGCACCATGTGAACTAGGTTTGCATGACAGGGTGTAAACTAGAGTTTGCATAGTGGCATACGAATCGGAGTTCCTATGGTGGTATGCAAAATAGGGTTGTTGGGGGTATAAGACCCCTTTTTGCGTGTGCAAGGGTTATTTGTGTTGTGAAAAGTTATGGAGAGAGGAGTGAGAAAGAGTTTGCGAAGCAAATTACTATCAAAATCTTGAGTCAGTGTTGAGATGGTGGGAGGATATGCAAGTGCAAGCGACTAACATAGGACCCCATTGGTAAGTGCACGAGACTCAAAATATTATTGATTTTGAATTGCGTGACTTTTTAAAAAGTAAAGTAATGTAGGTTTGAGGGTGAATGCAAGTGTGCGTATGATGTTTGATTGAAATGTGTGTACAAAGTGTAGACGTGTCGAAATGGGTATCCAAAATTGTTGTTTGTTTTTTGGTTTGACCATTAAATTGACATGTTTGACTGTGTGACATGTGGCGCATTTGTGATAGTTGACTTTGTTGTCATATGAATAGTAAACTATTTTGGAAATCTGCTTGAACTTTCATCGCGAAAGGTCAAAATAGGTATCAAAAAATGTGATTTGTTTGTTGTTGTGTGGCATTTGGTGAGTCATGTGGATGCGTGCCATGAGATGTATGTGTAAGAAGTTGACTTTACTTATGTGGCATAAACGATGTACTATTTTTGGAATGTGTTTAAACTTTCACCATGAAAAGGTAAAATGGGTATCCAAAAATATGATTGTTTTACCGTTTTGTAATGTGTTTGTGTGTTTTGTGAATGTATGCCTCAAAATATATGCCTATGAGGTTTTATGTTGTGTTGTATGCCAAAAATTTGATGTTTTTGCATGTGAATGAAATTTCTACCATGAAATGGCATAATGGGTATTCAAAAATGCCTTCCTAGTAGAGTTTGCATGGTGGGGTGCAAACTAGAGTTCGCATTGCGGCATGTGAACCAGGTTCACATGGGGTGTGAACCAAATTTTTTTTTGTTGTTTTTATTTTGAAAGTGTGATGCATGAGATATGCTGTATGAAGGTTGTGTGTGATGAATATTTGTATAAAATAAAAAAATAGATTTATATTCATGGGAAACTGATAAAAATTTGTGTGATGTTTTTGAATGAAAACAGGTGAAGAAGATTGAGTCGTAGCATCGTGTGCGATCATTGAGAAATACCTTGGGTAAGAAATGTACCAAGGAGGATGTGGAGTGGATGGGTAGGGTGTGGATGAAGGGTGTATGGGATGTTGTGAGTATCCATGCCAACATGACATACATTTTAGCGTTGTGTGAGAGGTGGGATCCAGACATGAACTCCTTTCATCTTCCCACATGAGAGATTACCATTACACTTGAGAACATCTACAGGATCTAAAAGTTACCAATAGAGGGTATGATAGTGAGGGCAGTAGTAGATGGTATAAATAAGTGTTACAACAGATATTTGGTGCAAAGTGGAGGGAGGTATGATTTGAGAAGGGGGTGGACTACGATTATTATTGATTTAAGAAGATGTTGTTTGATCGCCATTGTATGGTGATGCTTATGATATTGACATATACTCTATCAAATACTTCAGGAGTGAAGTTATCCTAGAATATTATGGACATAGTGTGTGAGATGGTGGAGAATGAGATAGTGTTTGCATGTTGTTGGCACAGGTGCATAGGAAGTTGCACGATGTGGTGCAAGCGAGCTGATCAAGTTTGAGTTGGAGCTCATTACTGTAGGTTTGTGCATGAGAGCACATTATGATAGAGTGACCACCATTGTTACCTTATAGAGCACATGCATTGATGGGATATTTAAGACCCTACGCCTTGAAATGGCGTATGGATATGGAGAAGGGGATGAAGAGAAGTCATGAGAGTGATGGCTTATATAAGATGAGATAGTTAGGCAAGTTGGAGCCTAAGCATATATTGTGGATTTCGTGGAGGGGTGGGGTAGTGTGGAATAAGGACGCTAAGCAATTGGGGAAGATTCATCAAGGGTGATGTGTGGTAGGGTGGTATGAATGACAAATAGAGTTCTTCCTCTTTAGTAGGGTTATGTGATAGTTCAAGCTACAATAAGGAGACCAGATCCACCTATTGTGATCTAGAGGAGGCAGGGTGATCTTGAAGTGTGACCTGTAGTGCTTCCCTTGGAGGTGACAAGGGATCCATCGATGGTGATTCTTGATGTGGATGATGTAGGGATGACTCTTGAGTATGACGTATGGTGGGCCATGTAGAGGTGGGAGCCAGGAGTTGGAGTGATTGATGACTGGGTGCAGCTAGTGGTAGGATTACCTATAGTGGGTGGATAAGAACCAGGAGGGGTTGGACCTATACCTAGTGTAGGGTCAGGGGAAGATATAGAGGAGACTCTTTGATGACAAGGGTGATGTCAAGATTATGGGACTAGTATTATTGTTGTGGGGTCACTAGTGTGAGAGGTTAGTGGTAGGGGCCAACATTTAGATGAGGTAGTACCTATGGAGGAGGAGGGAGGTGGCATGGTAGTTGGTGTGGTAGTAGGATCTTCTCAAGATGGTATGATAATTATGGAGAAGAAGGATATGAGAGATGTGTTACCCATGCTATTTAACATCTAGGATATGATGGATGCTCATGATGAGTTGGTGATATTAAGAGAGAGGGTACGAGATCTAGAGGGGAGACTGCTTAAAAGTGATATAGATCAGGATCAAGATCTAGAGAGATGGCAAGAGGAGCATCAGGTGTTAGAGAGGAGACTGCATGAGAGTTAGATTGGGCTCTAGATCTAGGGAGATGGTGGGAGGAGCATCAGGTGCTAGAGGAGAGGTAGGTGGCTAGTGAGCATGCAAGCCACATAGAGAGGGAGGAGTTGGAGATACGATGTGAGGATCTATGAGGATAGCTTAAGGTAGAGTAGTCAAGGCATGTTGAGAGTGTGGAGGATTTATGACATCGGGTAGTAGAGACCATGGCTATTGAGATGAGGGTGAGGGCAAATATTTCCATGGTTTAGGAGCATGTGCAGTGAGCTCAGGTTGAAAGGTATGCAGAGTGAGTTGTTCATGAGGTAGAGATAGCAAAGTTACACATAGAAATAGAGAGGTAGAAGTAGGCAGAAGAGAAGTTTGATTGTACAAGGGTGGCGATTGAGCAAGCCATGGTGGAGGCAACAAGTTTGGGGACTGAGGCAAAAAATATGAGGGCTAAGGTGGACCATTGGTGATAGGTGTACGTGGAGGTGTCAGGGCAATATTCAAGGGAGGGGTTTATGAGTATGGAGTGTGAGATTACCCTAACTTCATATGAGAATGAGATTCTAGATTATGGAGGGTCATAGTCAAGGTTGAGCTCATGATCGTGGACTCATACACATTCAAAGTAGAGTTGATGGAGTACTCCATTGATAGTACTGAGGGATTCAAGGATTATAGTACTAGCGTTATCATAGGTAGTGGGAGCTACCCCAAAGGTGGATAGGGCTGCAGTGCCTATAGCAGTGTAGGTGGTTGATGCATCTCCATAGTCGAGTGGGATGGCAGAGGTGTAGAGAGTAGAGTTGGTGATGGTGGTAGAGGAGGGGAGTGGTGAGACTCCTAGAAATTAGTAGGATTGATATGTATTATCTATGCAATCTATTTTTGTAGCCTAAGGGTATTTTGATCATTATATATATATAGACATGCTTTTGTTGCAGCCTTATATACATGTATCATGATTTGTGTGAATGTGTAATTTTAACATTATGTGTATGTGTAATGTAGAATAGTGGTAGGTGAATGTATGATGGATGCATATGTATGCATGTGGTAAAAATGTAGGAGAATGATATCACTATAGATTAGATATAATCGGTAATGATATGATGTAAATGAGCATGTAAAATAGATGCAATGATGCATGTATATGTATGATGAAATGCGCATAGGAAGCACTTGTACCGTTATATCAAAGATGTAGGATGACATAGGGGTTATGCAATAATCTTGACTATTGTAGTTATAGCAATCAAACCTCATGAGAAGCTGAACAAGGTTCAACTACAACTCATAACCAACCTGACTAGATCAAAGTCTATTAGGGACCAGTGTGTGTGATGAGTGATATTCATTTATCTATTTTGAGGGAGGTAGGACTAACCCATTGCAAATATATCCAAAATAGCTAGCTCATCCATAAGCATGTAGTGATATGTACAAAAGAAGGTCACTAATATGATAGATGTGTCACCACTTGTAAGACTATTCCACTGGTAGGCAGGTGCTTAGAGCCTATTGCTGGTGATGGAAATCATACTTGATGTTATTTTAAACTGAAGGACCAAAGGAGATCAAGCATAATAGTAGTGTTCTTGGAGGATTTTCCTTTTGTTTTCTACCCCTCGTTCTTTTGATTCTTGTTTTGTGGTACTCTTTTTATTTTTTATTTTTTATGTGGGCATTGGATTTTGTTTTCTACCCGTTTTTTGATATTGCTTATACTTATACCTTTGTTTATCCTCAGGTTGTATTTTGATCATGCAAATTATAGGATGAGCAGGGGAAACTATTCGCTAGATGGTGATATCTATGCGAGGTGTTGTATTCCCTAGACTCAAAATTTGCTTAAAAATATGACATGTGTGAATGGTCCTTGAAAGAAGTAAAATCAACCAAAGAAAGTTGTAAGAAGCGTAAGAACTTGTCAACTAGAGGTGAAATTTGATTGACTTAACTGGTGAGTGGTCAAAATCATGCTAAACACCATGTAATCCATAATCCTAAAAAGGGGAGTGGACAACCAAGTGGTGATGCTAACAAGTGCATATTTCAATCCTATCATGATCACATTTCTATAGGGGGAATGTACAAACATGAATATAGATGTAAAAAGAGGAGCGATGTGTATATGCAATGGGTGCAGTAAGAGGTATATAACATGCAATAAAAATATCTACCAGAGGAAATTTGTGAAACTCAGCGAGATGATATTGGAAGCTATTTCAAAAGAAATGGATATATGAAGAAATGATGAGAGGAAGAAACAGTAGTTAAGGTTACCCCAGTATGTGGGGTTGCAAAAGGCTCAAGAGATGAATGTAAGTGGGAGAATGTATGTGATTAATAAGAACAATGAAATGGGAAACTAAAAGAAATGGTGAAGAAAACAATAATGAGGAAAGGCAATGGAGGGGGATGAAGGAAACAAAGAAGGGAGGAAGAAGAGAAGAAGGAGAGAAGAAAGCATTAGCATTGGTATGTAGCTACTCAAATAATGACCATACAACGATGCATAATATAAGGGAGAAAAATAGGAGGAGAAAATAAATTTAGCATAGATATGTAGCCACTCGAAGCGTGACCATACAACAATGTAGGAAAAAAAGAAGGGGATAAGAAGGGTAATATAGCATAGGTATGTAGCCACTCGAAGCATGACCATACAATAATACCAAATGATGAGATGAATAGAAAGAGAGGAGAAAGGAAGAAATATGAAGGTAATCTAAGAACATGGGAAGTGGAAAATATCAAGACGTGAATGACTAGATGACGTGGTGATACGACTAGGATTATGGTAATTTGTGTAGCTAGATAATTGTTGGAAATAATGGGGTGTGGACGTGAAAGACTCGCATGAAGGCATAGGGTGAGGAATGAGAGGAGGTGCAGTGCTTGAAACTCCAAGAGAGGTGGCATGTTTAGATCATGGAGGAAGTTTGCCATCTACCATGTTATTAACAAGGCTTTCAAAGGTGCGAAAGTGGTCAATGTCATACCCCGATTATCGATGGTAGATGTAAAATTGGTTCTCCTTATAATTGCTAGGCTTGAGATGAAGTGTGTCGATGGGATGGATTTTTGGTAACTCAAGGAGTCTTTCATGGATTAGTTGGTGAAAAGTGTGGGAGAGTGGCTCTGAAAGTATAGGTGTGGGATAAATGTACAACTCGGGTGGCAATGAGCATGAGGGATGTAGGGTAGGCCTGAGTGGTTGGACCGTGGACCTAGGATCTAGTGGAGGGTGAGTGTGGGAGAAAGGTATAGGCATGGAAGAAGATGAGGGAATGTGAGCCATAGCAGAATGGTGGGGAGGGGAACGACATCAACAATGTGTTAAGACACCAATCGGAGGAATAAGGTAAAATGCAAAAATAAGAAATGAATCATTGTTATAAAGGAATCGCTGTTAAATTGAATGTAAAATGAATATATATTTCTTTGATGATAAATTACGTCAAGTTGAGTGCTTATTTCTATGTGCGTGGAGTTGTGACCAAGGGTCACAACTTTGTGAAAAAGAGATTAATAAATAATTAACAAATAAGTGACTAGGATGATGGTTAGGAGTAGAATCCTAACATGCCACCCTCCTTAAAAAGAGCTTTGTCCTCAAAGCTCGGAGTGAGAAGCTTCCTTCATCCTCTATTTTGCTAATAGTATGTGCTCATGTTCTTGTACCATTTTAATATCATTGTTGAGTTGTTTATGATGCAGGTATGATTTCAGTAGGAGAACCAATGGAGTCAAAGGTGGGAATTGATGCAACTTATCAAGAACAAACTCCCTTGCACTTACACCACTATGGGTGCTTTTTTTTTTTTAAAGTCCCAAACTTTGCATATGATTGATCGTCATATTTATTTCTAATAGACCCATTTTTTCCTTGAATAGTGATATCAATGGCAAGAGCTTCTGACGGAGATGCTCCTTTTTCGGAGATGGCTATATCAGGCTTGCAAGTCAGTCATATTACTGGTATAGATGCAAATTCTGTAATTATTCAGCTTTGAACTGTAGCATACCCAAACTTAATGGTTCAATTATTATTGCTCCTCTATAGTTGCTAACTACTCTCTACTTGTTATCCTTCTTCGCAACCACAACTTGTTCACAAGAATTTTCCAATTCCTTTACTTGGATTTGTTTAAAGTCCTCATCCAGATTGGTCTTATTTGGAAGAATATTTTTATTTTTTGTTTCCAGCTGTCAATGCTTGCTTTCTATCTTCCATAGAACAAAATGTATGATAAGGGTATGATCTAGGAACATCCAGTCCTTGTTAAGAATAATGTCCTTGGGTCTAGGGTGTCGCTCAGGAAAATGTACCCCATTTCCACAGGAACAGAAGACTTTGAGGGGGCCTTGCACCTAGAGGTTAAATTACTTGGCTTGGCATGTTCATTCTCCACTGAATTAGGCTAGGACCACAAGCTCAAAAATTACAAGGGCATTCTTGCCTTTAACCACCTGAACTAATGAGTTGTATTGATGGATATAATTTTGGATGGATTCCTAATGGACAGTAGCTTTGACCTTTAGGCATGGTGGAGGATAATTTAATTTGCTTTCCTTGCGTTTCAAGCATAATATCCATGTCTAAGTTGCACCAGTCCGTGTCAAAGCTTAGACCCCATTTGCTTTGAGTGTTGTGACCCACTTGGTGAGACTTTGGTATGGATTCCTAGTCATCAACATCTCTCAATACAATGGGATGTGCATGCCTCAATCTGTTAAGGAGTTTCATGACATCATTGGGTGTCCATTATTCGGGCCCCCAACTTTGAACAAATGCCAGAGCTATGATCTGTAAGTCATGCTTGAAGGACCTTCACATTGTCATTAGAAATTCAGAATACTATTTTCAGAATATGCCAAAGTGCTTAACAACATTTTTGTAACAATATGGAGGTTCTAGACAAGAAATCCAAGAATCGTAGGTGCCCTGATTGTGGTCAGAACATTTTTATCAGAATATTCAGGGTTCTTGGTAGATTTTCCCAAATTCTTAATGTTAGCATATCAGATTTGAGGCCTACATAATGTCTTAGAGATTCCCGCAAGTTGTGTCTTTTGTTCTCTCTCTTCTGATCTTGATATGCGTCCTGTTCTCTCCCTTCGGCTGTCTATTGTCTGTTCTGAGTTTGAACGACTTGAAGTGTGCTTTTAGCATGCACAAGAGAGGAAAAGAAAGTGTTGGCTTCCATATTCATCACTGCAGAAAATCCAGAAGCTATAAATTACACAGCAATTGAATTGCCCTCAAAATCCCAGAAAGGAGCCATAGAGATTCCTGGCCCAAAAAAGGAAGGGCACTAACAGCCACAGAAATTCCCTCCTGAATAGATCAGCAGTAAGGATAAAAAATGGCTCTGCAGCTTGTGGCTCAAAGAGTCAGCATTCAGCCAGACAAGCAGAGACAAGTCATCTCAGATAGTGAAGAAAATATATTATAAGAATGCCCATGAGTATTTGGATGATCACAAAGGAGATGGTCCTTGTATAGGAGGAAATTTGCATCCTAAATTCCCATATGATGGGGCATCCTTTGTTGGTGCAATATGACCTTAATCTTCACCCTTGTATTTCCACTTGTTTTATCTCTTTTTGTAGGTCTATTTTCATGCTTTATATGGGTAGCAATTTCAATGGCTATGACACTTCTTTGGGTGTATTTTGATACCTTAGATAATCTATAATTTCATCATCTTGAATACACCTTCTATTGCTTTTCAAAGGTTCTTTTCGTAAAGTTCTGTAGAGTGCCCTTTTTTGGAGTTCTTAACACTTCCTTTTCCTTTGTAAAACTTGCCTTTTTTTTTGCACTCGTGGAGTCCTTTGGATGACTCACAAATGTATAATATGAATGCCCCTTGTGCTTAAAAATATATTCTTTACCTTACTCAGAATGTGGGATTTAATCTGCTGATGTGGTTGTTCAAACATATGCTCCCTAAGACTGTCTTGTAAATTTGTTTGGAGATGTGCACTTAAACTTTGAATTTCTTCTTCCTTTTAAATTCTTTTTATAACTATAATTTATTGGCTTCTTCTCTCCATATTTTGGAGGTATTGTTATCCTTTTTGGTGGCTATTCCTTACCACAATAATCTTCCATTTACTTCTACAAAATAGCTCTCAAAAAATTTACCTTTTATGATTGGTTTGGCTGAACTAGAATATTACCTTTAACTCTTGACAATGTTTTTCTTGCTTGGCTATTCTTTAGCTTATTATCCTAAGATACTCAATGTAATATTTTGCATTATTTCTGATGTAAATATAGTCTTCCTAACCTATATTTTTTTTATGTGCAGGTTTGCTCCTTGTAAACTATAACTTCTGCACTATTTTGAAGACTTGGAATGAAAATTCTATGCAACTTTTGATCCTTTCAAAAAATGGTGCTTAATAAACCTTAATATAAAACCAAATATGAAAGCTCAACTTATGAAATTTTTGCACCTTATTTTTGCATACCTTTTTCTATCGTAGATGATGGAGATAATGGTGATTCAAGTCACCTCAATGGCTGTCTTTTATGGATGATTTTGCAGCTCTTCTATGTTGTCCAAAAGAAGACATTTCCTCACCTTTTCGTAGCTTCAATACCTTATCAAACTACTACTCTAAACTCTGAATTGGTGGCTTCAAAACTTCTTCAGAATGTGCTTCTAGAATCTGATTTTTAGCAATCACTAATGCTACCCATAATTTCTGAAATTTTCAGCACTAAGCAAACTTCACTGCTGCTTTTAATTTCTTTGATTTGTTGCCATTTTCACTTTTCACAAACTCTATATTTTGTAGCTTTGAGTGTTGTTAATATGCTGCCCTTTTATTTGTCTTCAAATATGAAAATTTTCCATATTTTAAGGCAGTCAATACCATCACTAAAATTCTGTCCTTGAATCCCAAATATTTGGTAGGATTCTTCCCAAATCGCAGCTGAGATGTTGCTCAAGAACCTCCTTCAATGATGGCCCCAAAATATCATAAATTTGGTGGTTCTTCTATCTGTTTTCACTTGTCAAATTTTGACTTCAAATTAGATCTCCTCCTCAAACAATCTTGAGATCTATTCAATACTACCTTTTTTATTTGACAATATTCTTACCAATTTTTCTCCTTTGGGCTTGTCATCGGATGGCGACGATTGTCCAAATTTATTAGATTCTTCATTGGTAGTAATTTCTTTAATGAGTCCTTCTATGAACTCCTTCAATGAGGCTCACCAAGCCTTCTTCTTGACACCTATACAAGGTTATAAATCTTATAGCTTTTAAATTTTCAATGAGACCTTCCTTGACCTCTTCAGTCTTCAACTATGAAAATGAGATGTTCTTCTAGGATATATTGAATCTGCTTCTACTGAAATTTACAATAGAAAATTTTGTTATTTCTTTTCAATGTTCAATATTCCACAATGGAAGTTCTTTAATAGGGTATTCAATGGACCTCTTCTTCAATAGAGTCTTCAATGAATATCTTCTTCAATAGGGCCTTCAATGGTCTTCAATAGGAAATTTTCAGTCTTGAATGGAGATCACCAATCTCCAATATTTAGCTAGGACTCTTCTCCTTGAGTCTCTTTGATATTCAATGGGGTCTTCTTTCTAGGACCTCCTTCCTAGATTTGCAATCTTCAATGTGGCTTCCATGGCCACTAAATCTCTCCTCGATCTATCAACTAAGAGTTCAATCTGTAAATATTTCAATGAGACCTTTCTCCTTAGACCTCCAAATATTCAATCCTCATTTTTTTCTACAATAAAGAATCAATACCCACATGAGGAAAGTAACTTTGACTTTCAAGCAATGAAGATGAAGTTATTATCTATCTGTTATAGGAATTTTTCCATCTTCTGAGAGTTAATTTTCTACAATAAGAAAAACTTAGATGATAGTAACCAAATGGTTCTAAAAAAATCTTTTCTCTCTTGCAATAAAATATTAGAGATAATAATTTTTTTTGACTCTATAAGAAATAAAATTCACTAGTTGGATTTCTAATCTAGTGGAACAATGCTGAGTTCTAGTCTTCACAAGTGTTACAACTCTTGTGGAAAAACTCTAGCTAAATATATCGTGTGGCTCGACTAGAAGTACTCCATCATCGGAGAGTTTAGGGAGAGTGGTTTGTGTTGTGATATGGGCTTCAACTACGAGCTTAAGGAAAGATACATGAAATACGAGGTGAATTTTGGAAGAGGGAGGAAGCTCTAGTTTGTAAGCAACGGTCCCAATACGTTGGAGAACTTTATACGGCCCGTAAAATTTGGGTGCTAACTTTTGAGAACCTTTTTGTTTAAGAGAGGATTGATGGTAAGGTTGGAGACATAAGAAAACCATATCACCCTCATGGAAACTACGTTCGCTTCTATGTTGATCGGCTTGCTGCTTCATGTGATGCTAGGTGGTGTGTAGGTTCTCTTTTAGGATCCATAGTATGTCATCTCTATTAGCAAGTTCTGTTTCCACCGCATGGACTTTTGTAGTCCCTCGAATATAGGAAGTGAGGGATGGTGGCTTTTGACCATATAGTGCTTCATAAGGAGTCATTTTGATGGACATATGGTATGAAGTGTTATACCACCATTCTGTTAGTGAAAGCCACTTTAACAAATGGAGTGGTTGAGTGGAAATAAAACATCGAAGGTATGTTTCCAAGCATTTATTTACAACTTCTATTTGGCCATCAATTTGAGGATGGTAAGCGGAGCTCATACGAAGTTGAGTACCTTGTAATTTGAACAATTCCTTCCAAAAGGTGCTAGTGAAAGTTGGGTCGTGGTCACTAACAATTGTGGAGGGCATACCATGTAATTTAAAGATGTTATCTAGGAAGAGGTGGGCTATAGTGCTAGCGGTATAAGGATGAGCCACGGAACAAAAATAGGCATATTTAGATAAACGATCAATGACTACGAAAATTGTTTTTTTTCCTCTTGATTTTGGTAATCCTTCAATAAAGTCCATAGAAATATCTGCCCATGTTTTGGTGGGTATAGGAAGAGGTTGAACTAATCCTGGAATAGCGAGGGTCTCCCCTTTTTGTCTTTGGCAAACTTCACATTCTTTTACAAAGTTTTTGATGTAATTTTTCATTCCTACCCAATAGAAGGAGGTAGTGGCTCTTTTATAGGTTTTTAAGAACCCTGAGTGGCCTACAATGGGTGAGGTATGTAACTCATGAAGAAGTTTTTCATGATAAGTTGAATTGGGGGTGAGGACCTGGTAGAACCTTGAAGGTTCTAGCACAAGTTTAATAAAGAAATAATTAAAATAACATCTAAATTAAAAGAATCACTTTTAGATATGAATCACCTTTTGCATTGGTTTGGGAAATCCCTCCAATGGGTCTAAATAATATATATTCTTATTCTTGGATGATTTGATATGGATGACCAACCTAATATATATATCTACCCTAAAGCTACGTTGGTGAAGAGACGTGATGGTTCATGTTATAAAGGGTTGTGATGGTTCACTTTATGAGTTAATAATATAATAATTAAATGATTAATAATACTAACTAATATTAACTAATAATGTTAGGATTGAGGATCCTAACATGCCACCCTCCTTAAAAATAGCTTTGTCCTCAAAGCTCAAAGTGAGAAGCTTTGTCCTTTGTTTTCCAATTAGTATTTGCATAAGTTCTTGGACTCTTTTAATGTCATCCTTCTGTAGGCAGGGATATCGAGAAGGATGAAGCGTTAGCAGGGGGGTTCCAAGAACAATAGTAGAATATTCTTTAGGAAAATCATGATGATGATGGGAGGGCAACCCTTGGGGTTCCTCAAACACTTCAGAATGATGCATCAAAAGTGATGGTAATGCTTTTGCATCTTCCTGTTGTTCCCTAAAAGGGTTAACAAAAAATGAGTGTGTAGTCATATTTCTACCTTGTTTTTGGATAGGTTTTACCATGTGGTGAGAACTCACTATTTGTGAAGAACTTACGTGTAGTCTTGTTAGAGTGTATGACTAGCCTTCATTGGTCACTTCTTGTACATCGATATCTTTACCTTCATTGTTGTGATCAGGTGCTTTGCTCACGTCTTGCACATCTACCTCACCTTATCCCTCTATGGAATGATAGGAATCAACTACATTCAACAATTGTACATCTACCTCATATTTGGCCCCTATGGAGGGAAAATAATCATCTAAATTTAATAAATACAATGTTGGTGTAGCACAACGATGATGAGGCTAAAATTTCTCATAACAAGTACAACAAAGGTCATTAGCTCGTCGCTCCTCCATTTATTGAAAACTAAGGTACTTAACTGGCAAGGGTTTAGTTTTTGGGATAGTGGGCAGGAATGATGATTTATCAATAGGTTGCTCCCTGTGTTGATGTTGAACATTGAATTTATCTTCAGCTAACAAGGCTAATCCAATGGCTTCCTATAGAGTGCGAGGAGTGTACATCATGACCGCAACTCTAGTTTCTTCTTTTAATCCATTTATGAAACCGCTTATGAGAATTGATTCGTCCAACCCTATGATGCGATTGGTGATATCCTGGAATTGAATTTTATATGCATGCACTGATGTGACTTGACATAGGTGGGTGATATTAAGCAGCAAAATTAGGTTGGTATCATGATATATTCCTCCATTGGCCATTTGATATAGGCTCTGATACCAAATGGTAGAACCTTGAAGGTTCTAGCACAATTTTAATAAAGAAATAATTAAAATAACATCTAAATTAAAAGAATCGCTTTTAGATATGAATCGCCTTTTGCATTGGTTTGGGAAATCCCTCCAACGGGTCTAAATAATATATATTCTTATTCTTCAATGATTTGATATGGATGACCAACCTAATAAATATATCTACCCTAAAGCTACGTTGGTGAAGAGACGTGATGGTTCACGTTAGGAAGAGACGTGATGGTTCATGTTATGAAGGGTTGTGATGGTTCACTTTATGAGTTAATAATATAATAATTAAATGATTAATAATACTAACTAATATTAAATAATAATGTTAGGATTGAGGATCCTAACAGGACCATCCTCCCTTTGTATCTTAATATATTGTCCTTCCAAGTGTATGGAGGTTTGCTCCCAGGATTTTGTTGAAGTTGTTGAATTAAGGCATGGATAGTAGGATCATTTATCCATTCTTTATGCACCTCATCTACCCATTTAGGAATAAGGGAGAAAAGAGCATGGACTTGAGGCATATCTTCAAATTTTATAGAAAGTGCATCACTGCCATGTTGTCCTTTCCCTTTTTATATGTAATTTCATAATCATAGCCAAGAAGTTTAGTAACCCATTTTTGTTGTTTCGGGGTATTAGTCCTTTGTTCCAAAAAATACTTCAAGCTATGATGGTCAGTGCGTATAATGAAATGTTGGCCAATAAGGTAAGGCCTCCAATGTTGAATAGCATGGACAATCACCAACATCTCTTTTTCATACATAGAGCGAGCTAAATTATTAGGGGAAAATGCTTTGCTTATAAAAGCTAGTGGCCTTTCATCCTGCATGAGTACGACTCCCATTCCTATTCCTGAAGCATCACTTTCAATGACGAACAGTTTAGAAAAGTTGGGCATGGCTAGAATAGGGGTGGTGCACATTACAGTTTTCAAGGTGATAAAGGCCTCATCCGCTTTAGACGACCATTTGAAAGCATTTTTATTAAGTAATGCTATTAGAGGAGCATCAATTTTACCATAATTTTAGACATTTTCTATAATATCCCGTTAGTCCAAGAAACCCACGTAGAGATTTTAAGGTTTTTGGAATAGGTTAATTTTTCACCTCCTCGATTTTGGAAGGATCTACCATAACTCCTTCCTTTGAGACAATATGCCCTAAGTATTCAATTTCTTGTTTTCTAAAGGAACACTTTGATCTTTTTGCATAAAGTTGATTTTCCTTCAAGATTTAGAACACTTGTCTAACATGGTCCAAATGTTCTTCCCATGTTTTGCTATAAATCAAAATGTCATCAAAGAAAACTAATATAAATTTATGAAGAAAAGGGTGAAATACCTTATTAATTAGACTTTGAAAGGTAGAAGGAGCATTGGTCAGGCCAAATGGCATCACCAAGATTTTGTAGTGCCCTTCGTGAGTGCGAAAGGACGTCTTAGGAATATCCTTTTCATTGACTCGTATTTGGTGGTAGCCTGACCGTAAGTCTAACTTGGAAAAATAAGCTGCCTCGTGGAGTTCATATAATAGCTCGTCTATGACTGGAATAGGAAATTTATCTTTGATGGTCATTTTATTAAGTGCTCAAAAATCGACACATAAATGCCACGAGCCATCCTTTTTTTGAACTAAAATAATTGGAGAGGAGTAAGGGCTTTTGCTAGGTCTAATGGCTCTTGCCTTAAGAAGATCTTGTACTAATTTCTCTATTTCGGTCTTTTGGAGGTATGGATAATGATAAGGTCTAATATTAGGAGGTTGATGCCTTGGAAATAGTGGAATAGTGTGATCGTGACTTCGTTGTGGAGGTAGTCCTTTTGGTTCATTGAATACCGCCTTATGGTGGTCTAAAATATTTTGTAACTCTAGTGTCTCGTCTTCTTTGTGACTAGGTTGAATTGAAAATAATTGGGCAACCATTCCTTTGTTTCCTTTTCGGATAATTTTCTCCATTCTATGCGAGCTGACGATTTGGGAAGGTCCTAATTTCAGGCCTTGGATAATATAGGTTTGGTTCTTTGCTATGAATTTCATCCATAGTTCATCAAATTCCCATTGGACTATGCCCAAGGTTCGTAACCATTGTACACCTAGTACAATGTCGCACCCACCTAGGGGTAGGACGTACATGTCACCTTTCATGTTATAAAACCCCATAGTTAGTTTTATATTTCTACGTTTTCCTTTGCATGCAATTTTTTTGCCATTTCCAATAATCACTTTGAAGTTATTGCAAGGGTATATAAAAAAATTTTCTTGTTTAGCCACCTTTGGATCGATAAAATTATGCGTGCTACCAGAATCTACGAGCACGGTAAGGTTTTGTTTCTTAAAATACCCTTTAACTCGCATTGTTTGAGGGGAAAAACATCCGGCAAGGGCATTGAAGGAAACCTTTGGTGCATGTTCTTCGTCACTTTCAATTGTGTTAGATAATACCTCTACTTCGAGTTCAGGTTCCTCTTTAGTAGAATTCCCTTCCTTTATGGCATCTAGAATATATAATTTCCATGAGGCACATTTATGATTTCTATCAAATTTCTCATCACAATGGTAGCAAAAACCCTTAGCTTGTCTTTCCTTCATTTCCTCGAAACTCAGATGCTTAATTGGTAGAGCGGGGTTAATTTTGGGGGCTGTGTAGGAGTTTTGGGTTCATCCATTTTGCATTGGTTTGGGGTTGGTATAAGTGTTTGGTGGTTTCCCCCAAGTTGGTTTTGTGAACCGATTTCGTGCCTTGATTTTTTCCTCCTCTAATTTTGCCAAGTTGATGGTCTCTAACATGTTTGTAGGGTTATACATTTGTAACTATATTCAAATTTCTTCTTTTAATCCACTGAAAAAACATTCTTGAAAGAAGACAACGTCTAATTCAGATGTTTGATTAGCTAGCCTTTCAAATTCTGCTTGGTATTCGCTTATCGAAGTGGTTTGGCATAATTTAGTGAGGGCCCCTGTAAAGCTTTGAAACTTGCTAGGGCCGAATTGCACTAATAGATTCTGTGTAAATGTTGACCACGTCAGAGTGTTGTTAGTTTTCTTGAACCATTGGTACCATTGGATGGCGTCGTTTTCCAAGTGGAAGGAGGTGATATGCACTTTTTGCATTTCTAGAATTTGATTTAGTGAGAAATATTGCTCTGCTCGGTAGATCCAATTTGTAGGGTCTCCTCCTTCAAATTTTGGGAAGTCTAATTTGGTCGTCCGTGGTAGAATGGAAGTTTGTGGACCTCCTAACATTGCTCGGTTTGATGACCCATTGTTGGTTGAATTTGCATGTGGTGTTGCCTGATTTTGACTGATGGCATCAAGTTTAACATCCATTGAAAATATTTTCTCGAAGAGTTCTCTTGTGTTACGGGTATTCTACTCTCTTTCCTGTTGAACTTCTTTAGTGAGCCTTCTGTGTTTCTCATGAATGGAATCCAGTGATCGTCGTCCTTCAGCCATTGTGGTTGGTGTAGGTAACGATCAATATGACTTGGTGTAGGTGAGCAAAAAATAAAAAATAAAAAATTTGGTGGGCAATGCCCTATAAAATTTTTGAATTTGGTGCTCTCTGTTATTTAATAGGTAGCTTGTAGAGGCGTCAGGGTCGAGAGCGCACGACGGTCGGTAGGGCGGTAGGCGGGAAAGCAGACTGGCAGGGCGGTAGTAGGCGACCAAGGCGGAGGCGTGATCGAAGTCACATTCTTCCTTGTGCCTTTTGGCACTTATAAAGTGCTACAAAGACGTAGCATCACGAATGTGGGACTTTAGTCCTTAAAAAAACTAATCATTTTTTCCTTTGCGTTTCGGACGTCGAAAACCTTGATGCTACGTTGAAGATTTTAGCTTTTTCAAAACAGCCATCGGTCACCACGTGAAAGGTCAAGAAATTTGGGTGTAAGACAACTTAATTCGTACCTTAGGAGAAGGTTTAATTTTTTGTGAGGATTATGACACGGATCCGTGAAGCGTGAATGCTATTTGCATCCTCGTGAATGTTGACTGGCTGAAATGTGCGATGGGAAAAAAATTTTAATGGTGAATTTGCTCCTTGATCTAGCTCTGATCCAGATGGTATGAAACTAAATAGTGTGGAAGGAGGAATCATTTTTATATTGAATCACTTTTTGATTGTAAGGTAGAAAAACCCACAATAGACTTAATTAATATATTTGTTCGAAGATGCCTTATTATCATATTTGGATTGCATTTAAATACCTAGTCTAATAGTTGTAAGAGTGAAGGGTTGTGACCCTAAAATATAATTAATAAATAATATAAGTAGTAGGGTATGTTAGGAGGGTCCTAACACTTTCTCTATTTTCTATTCTTCTACCTAGAGCTATTTCTATCAAAAATCTATTGTGATGGTATTTGAATGCAATGATGCACTATGGCTGATTCAGTTTGCAAATACTCAACAATAGTACTTGTGTCTTTCCTTTGATCCACCATGGTTGTGATACCATTGTTAGATTTTAGAGCCTTAAATATAAAGGAAATGCATTAACAAGTATAGAAATAAACATGCAATGATACAACTATTATAATAGAAAAAAACCATGTATGAAAATATGATAGTGTTAGGATCTTATCCTAACAATAATCAATAATAATAATAATAATATATTTTATCCTATGGTTATAATAATAAAATAATATAATAATAAATAATATAATAATTAATTATATTAATTATTATATTATTATAATATTAGGGTTAGGAAGCATTGCAACCTTTCACCTATAACCCTAGAGGGGTATAAAACATTGTAAGAACTTATCATTCAATCATCCATGAATATGAAATATAATACAATTTATTGAAGGGACTTCCCGACAATACAAAAGGCGATTCTTTTAGTTTTAGGTCTATTTATTATTTATTTATCATTTTATGTGCTAGGAACCCTAGGTTCCTACCATATGGTATCAGAGCCTTATGGATCCAACCATATTGGTCAAGGAAATGAAAAATGACATTGCAGAAATTAGAAGAATGATTGAACAAAAACAAAAAAAACAAATGGAACGTTCTGATCGTATTATACAATATTTAATGGAAATGCAAGAGGAGACCCTAGCCATGGAATCCCAGGAAGAAGAGGAGCCCATAGCCATGGAATATGAGGAGGAGGAAGAGCCCATAACCAGAGAACTTCTAGAAATACCTATTGCACTTCCGAAAGAAATTAATCAAAACCCTAATAATGCAATTTTTTTTATAAAAAAAGTGAATGATGAAGAAGATTTTTTGAACAACAATGCACAGATTGTATGGTTTCCAAAGGTGCAACCAATTAAAATTACAAACGGATATTATGAAGATCAAAATAAATACTATATAAATGGAAGAAAGTATCCCTTCTGTAAAATTCAGGAAATAGCAAACAGGTTAATTGCTCAAAAATTATCTACTTTTGCAAACTTGCCTGCCAAATTTTTGAAACAAAACTTTTGGCATGAGATAACTTCACAAAAAACTAAGTTTTTTGGTGATGTTGAAGGGAGTGTATTTTCAAAATCTGTGTTACCCTCTCGTCCTCCACCTTGGCCTCCTCCATGGCCACCTCCTAAAGGTTCATTTTCTCCCTTCTTAGCAGGTACCTACCAATATCATAAAACCTTATGCGAAGAAATTCAGAGAGATAAGCGATGTGTTGTGCCCAACAAAAATTAAATTCAGATGTCAGTTTCATTGCATTTTAACAGCTGATATTGGGAAGAACTGATGGAGGAGGAAACCAGAGCATCTAGTTCATGGTAATCTCGATGAAAAGTTGTTGATTCTGACATAACCTTCGCCACGAGTCCAATCAATTTCGTCTGTGAGAGAACGTTGAAAAGAAATTATTATTGAAAGCCCCAAGAAAGATCTACCAGGTCTCATGGACCGAAACGACTCCACTCCATGAGCAAGAGCCGTCTAAATCGCAAGGTTTTGAAAACATACACATTTTTATTTAGGAAGGTAGCATGGTAGAGTATACCCCGACAAATTTATTCTGGCTAAGCAAAAAATACAAAATACTCCAGCACAACACAGGTGCTCCGGATTACGTATGTAATTCTACGAATAGCAGCGGTGAAGTCTTCACATCCATGTTGTGTCTCCATCTCAGAAGAATTGATGGACGTCGTCATGGGAAATTCTAGGATAGTACTGAAATGCTACCCTCCTCCTCTTCATGTAGAGACGAAGGCAACGGTATTCATGAAGGCAATTGGAAACACAAGTGGATTTCAATAAGATGAAACTATCACGTGATGAGTTCAAAAGACAAGATTTAGATTCATCTGATGACTACGACAATGCTTTAGAATACCAAGCGCTCACGTGCCTCGACTATATTTCTCTGTTATATCTGGTGCTAGTTCAGTTAGCTGGGATCGTATGCAATTCCATGTATTTCTCTTTTTCCTCCGGTGGAAAATGGATCCTCCACAGCAGAGGAGTAGGAATCCCTACTTTTGCAGTGTTTACGGTGGTGTCCTCGTTTGCCAACTGTGGATTCACTCCGCTGGACGACAACATGTTGCCCTTCAGGAAACATCAATTCTTGCTCATCTTCATGGACTTTCAGATTATGAAGTGGTAAAATTCATCGCTAGGTTTTACGGCCAAATAAAAAATTGAACGACAGATGTCTATTTTAGAGTACGAGGAAATGCTTGCACGAGGTGCAAATTGACACATTAAGTGTAATATATAGCTTCGCAGTTATACTTGATCATCATTCTTTAAATTTATTCAATGTTAAGTTATGAGGTGCAAGCATATCATTTGAAACGATACGACTAGAGAAGACATTTGGGGGATTTATTGACCATGGGATGCATATCTTTTTTACCTATAGGGAATTAGAGAGCACATGAAGAGGCATTATTATATGTCGTTAAGCAGCCAACATTGAAAACCACACACGTGGCGCAAGGCAGACGGTGTCATCTGTTGAAGACAATAGTATAAGAATTTATTTATTTTTTAATTGGGGAAGATAGGGAAGCTTTTATTTGAGCTTCAGTGTTTGCATATTAATGAGGTTTGTTACGATAACACAAAAGAAATGGTGCAGTCAAACAGGAAAATACTATGAACACTTTTAAGAGAATTAATTAATTTTATCAAGTGGTTTGATAGCAAGGCATAAAATATATATAATGAAATGGTTTTCCAAATTTCAGTCTCCGTTTCAAGATCCAAGATGGTTGGGATAGGCAGTCAAATGAACAAGGTTATGAGCTTAGACTTTAAATTTATATTGATAATGTTGAGAGGAAACTGTGTGCGTCTGGACTTTCAATCTGCTCTCATGAAATTATGAAAGCTTGGATATATTATCTTCAAGTCTACACCAAATCCACTTATGCCATGTCACAGAAGGTGTGGAATGAGCTTAACACATTTTATTTACCTGGAAAATTGTTGAAGTTTCGAGCCTGCGCAACAGTGAAGCATACAGATTCATAGTGAAATTCATCACACGCATCAAACAATAAACCAACATTCTCATGGAGGTGTAAGACATAAATAAAGTCCATAGCCCCATCTCTTTTTAGCTCGTCCTTCACCGTAGACGTGAACCAAGCAATTTTTGCACAACAAATTTTTCAACTTTTAACGCGACAACTTTTTACTCCATTTTTTGACAACTTTCAGCAAAATTGGTGATGTTTTTTTGCTTTACTTGCACGAAGGTTGTAACCCTCTCCAATAATACATAGAGATATAAAGCCTCGTAATATACTTTTGTACTAGAATATCATGTGCAAATACTATAAAGGTACTATCAAACTATATACTTGTTTTTATTAAGGTTCAAAAGGAGCTAAAGGTGAATTGTATAAAGTTTACTATTGCATTGGAGTCAAATTAATCTAATCCCTTAATAAACCATAGAGCAAGTACTATTCCAAGGTGGAATATTTGAAGAGCATATACATATTTGAAATAATCAAATAGGAGACACAAGGTTTTCTACATTAGATTACCAGGCGAGACGTTTGGAGAATTACACACTACAATTCTAAGCTTTGAGGACAAATCTTGTTTTATGGAGGGTGGAATGTTAGGATCTTATCCTAACATTAATCAATAATAATAATAATAATATATTTTATCCTATGGTTATAATAATAAAATAATATAATAATAAATAATATAATAATTAATTATATTAATTATTATATTATTATAATATTAGGGTTAGGAAGCATTGCAACCTTTCACCTATAACCCTAGAGGGGTATAAAACATTGTAAGAACTTATCATTCAATCATCCATGAATATGAAATATAATACAATTTATTGAAGGGACTTCCCGACAATACAAAAGGCGATTCTTTTAGTTTTAGGTCTATTTATTATTTATTTATCATTTTATGTGCTAGGAACCCTAGGTTCCTACCAAAATAGAAAACTTGATACAAAGCTCTAGAAATGCTCATATAGAAAGCTCATGAAAATTACAATGCTCCTCTCATGGAGTTTGCAACTCCTCCATGATAGCAAAATGGAGCTACATTGTGCCTACTACTACTCACACCTTTTCACTACTTCAACTCTCTCATAATCACTCACAATGAGGCCTTTATATAGAAAGATAGGTTACTTGCCTCTCACTCAACCCTAAGACTCATGTACATGTGGACTACATGCACATTTACATAATTGCATATTATAACACTTGTGCATTTATTCTGTTACACTAATAAAGCAATAACTTCTAATATAATCCTAAACTAAATATGTACCCATGAGGGTACATTAGGAAATAACCAAATGATGTAATAGCCATATTTTCCAACAAAATAAAAGATCCTAATCTAGCCTATTCTAATAGGGGCGATGCACTAAGATAAAAATAAGATTCTGTTGGACATTTTGAGTCCCTAACCTAAAATGTTGTCATTGATGTCAAAAGGTTATTTGATGTCAAAAGGATCTATGATGGTATGCACTATATTTTGTGAAAGTGCAAGGAAGGGTTTTTATCAAAACCAAGGTAAGCAAAATAAAATATTTTATTTAAAACCATGGATGGCATATTTGAAATGGGTTTTTCTTAAAACCCAAGTTGGCTTTTCGTTTCATCAAAAAAGGTGCCCTGGTGATGGAGAAATTTAATTTTAAAGGTTTAGTTTAAATTTTAATTTATTTAAAATTAAAATTTAAATTTTAAAATTAAATAAAAAGTTTTCCTCCATGTCCGCCGATGTCATGAGGGTATTTTTAAAAGTGTCGACGTTTCCAAGTGAAGGGAAAGGCATATAAATATGCCACCAAGTTTTTTAAATCGATTATCCTTGCTCGTTGATAATCTTGCGTGGGATATGCGAAGGAAAGAGCTTGTGTTTTGTTTTATGTGATGCAGTGAACGGTTAAAGCAGACAGTGATAATTTCACAAATCTCATTGGGTAGCATGACCTAGTGGTAGCTTGGATTGTACAAAGGTGTTTATAACACGGAGGTCGTGAGTTTGATTCCCATGAGCATCATTTTAGAATTGTATTGGTTGAAGCATTGTTCGTTGTTTAAAAGCTCATGGGTGAAAAGAAGAAGCATAAGGAGCACAAGGTGGAATAGATTCCACATGGGAAGCTTAGCCCACTTGGTGGGCGGAGGGATTCCAAAGGCACACTCATGGCAGGTCTTGGGTTCGAGTCACCCAAAATCCATTTTTGCATGGTTTGCTATCGCCGCATTCTTCGGAGCCAAAAATATATTTTATTTTCTAAGGTATGCCTGTCATCACAATTTTCAAAGAATGAATAATTAATGTTTTAATTTTTCAAAGCTAAGATTTCAAGCACCATTATTGAGGGTATACTATGGTGATGTGATTTATGAGTTGTGGTTTATATTTTGCACTATTTGATGTGGGAATTTTTGCATTAAGGAGCTTAGTGAGTTGTACATTAGTGCAAAGTGATTTTTAGGAGAAATAAGGGAATGGCAAATGGTTGTGGTGATATTCATGCCATGCTTAATTAATTAAGGAAATAATTATTTTTAATTATTTTCTAGAGGTGGATGTGATTTTTGACGAGGAGAAAAAATGTGTAAAAGGTTATGATATTTGTTTTGTAATTTCTCCTAACCCTCATGAAGTTTGGCAAGAAAATATTGTGATTGTTACAGATTTTCAAAGAAGCTTCTTCATCTTCATAAAAGGTATGAGCACATTCTCCTATTGATTTATTATGGTGGTTGATTTCTAAAAATATCTTTGGAGTGAAAATGATTGATTATGGTTTCCTTTTCGAAAGTGATTGGTTAAATGCTTCAAGGTTTTTTGGATTGAGAGTTGTGATTAAACCTTGTTTTATAAGCATTGTTGTTGAATCCCATTGGTTGTGCAAAGAACTTGAACTTGAGTTAGAAAAGAACATGAGTATCATTGTTATGTGAGATTTGTTGTTGAGCATTGTTGGAAATATTTTGAGTTGATTGATACATGCTTGGACTAGGGTTTGTGAGAAAGGGTTGTTCATTGAGGTGCTTGATTGAGTTGAGTTGATTGAGCCTAGTCAAGTGGATGCATGTGGTTATTCAAGTTCCATAAAACAAACTATTCTATATTCTTGATTTGAGTTGAGATTGAGATTTGAGAATATAACATATAGAGTCTCTAATATTTTTCTTTATTCTTATATGAGATTGATTTGAGTTGAGATTGGGATTTGAGTATAGAACATATCGAGTCTCTAAAAATTCTCTTTATTCTTCTATGAGATTGATTTGAGTTGAGATATTGATTGAGCATTAAGTATAGAACATATTGAGTCTCTAAAAATTCTCTTTATGATTCTGTGGGATTGAACAAGTTTTGTATGATCTTCTTATGCATATTTGAGACAAGTCTTTGAGAAGGCTTGTGGACTGATTTTGACTAAGCTTTTATGGAAGCTTGCTATGCATATTTGAGCAAGTCCTAGAGAGGAATTATGTAGTGAACCCAATAGAGAAAGATTTATTATAATGCTAGAATAATAAAAGGAATCACTTTTATTAAGGAATCGTTGTTGTATTGTATGAGGAACCCAACAATTAATTAATAATTATATTCTTCAATGCCTCAACTATACCAAATGAAATGCCTATTTCTACGAGTGTGAAGGTGTGATCAAAGGGCACAACCTTTGTGAAAGAGAGAGTGATTAAATAATTAACTAATAATGTGATTAGTATGGTGGTTAGGAGTAGAATCCTAACATGCCACCTTCATTAAAAAGAGCTTTGTCCTCAAATATCAAAGTAAGGAGCTTCGTTGCTTATTTTCCTAGTTGAATTTGTGCAAGTTCTTGTACTATTTTAATGTCACTTTTTTGAAGGCAAGGATATATTGAAGGTCGAAGCATTAGTGGGGGGTTGCTAGAAAGAATAGTAGAATCTTCCTTAGGAGAATTGTGATGACGGTAGGCTTCCGCTTTAGCCGATTCTTCCTGTGTAGAATGAAGGGAAAATAAAGGTGCACTCACTCTTTTGCCTCCTTTATGAATTAGGTTGCCTATACGACGAGAACTCACTATTGGCGATGAACTTGTGTGTAGTTCTTTGAGAGTGTATGTCTTGCCTTCATTGTTTGCTGCATGGATGTCTACCTCATCTTTTTGTGGTGCATCGAGCACTTCTTGCACATCGACCTCATTTCCTTCATTGTTATGATCAGGTGCTTTGGTCATGTCGTGCACATCTTCCTCACCTTCATCCTCTATGGAGTGACAGGGATCAACTATATTCAATAAATACAATGTTTGTGTAGCACAACAATGAAAGGGCCCAAATTGCTCATCACAAGTATAGTAGAGGTCGTTCGCTCATCGCTCCTCCATTTCTTGTAGGCTAAGGTACTTAACTGGCAAGGGTTTGTGTTTTGGAATAGTGTGCATGAATGTCGATGTATCAATAGGTTGCTCCCCATGTTGACGTTGAACATTGAATGTATCATCGGCTAACAAGGCTAATCCAATGGCTTCCTGTAGGGTGTGAGGAGTGTACATCATGATCTTCACTCTAATTTCTTCTTTCAATCCATTGATGAACCCACTTATGAGGACTGATTCATCCAACCCTGTGATGCGATTGGCGATATCCTGGAACTGAATTTTATATACACTCACTGATGTGATTTGACGTAGGTGGGCAAGATTAAGTAGCAAAAGTAGGTTAGGGTCATGAGATATTCTTCCATCGGCCATTTGCATAGTCATTTGGTGAAAAGGTGTCACAAAAAGTGTTGAAAGTCGTCAAAAAATTTCTTGAAAAATTATCGTAAAAAAATTGCATAAAAGTCATCCTTCGGCCATTGCGGTTAGGTTTTGGAGATTTTATAACCTGTTGGCTTCTATACGTCCTCGCCTCGCTATCGGTGGTGAGCACTACATCGGATATGAAGAGCCTTATTTGGAAGTCACTCTGGCTGGTTGCTCCTTGGACGTGTTTCGCTAATTTTGAATTGGTTGTAATCGTTTGGCAGCGTCCCCAGGCTTGTATTCGGAGAACGAGAAAAAGGAAAAAAAAATTCCTTCCAAACTTGGCTCTGATACCAGATGTAGTGAACCCAATAGAGAAATATTGATTATAATGCTAGAATAATAAAAAGGAATCACTTTTATTAAGGAATCATTGTTGTATTGTATGGGGAACCCAACAATTAATTAATAATTATATTCTTCGATGCCTCAACTATACCAAATGAAATGCCTATTTCTACGAGTGTGAAGGTGTGATCAAAGGGCACAACCTTTGTGAAAGAGGGAGAGTGATTAAATAATTAACTAATAATGTGATTAGTATGGTGGTTAGGAGTAGAATCCTAACAACTTATTAAGTAGATTTGAGCAAGTCCTAGAGAGGATGTATTGAGTAGGTTCTGTGTGGACCTGTTAAGCAGTTTTGGACAAGTTCTATGTGGACATGTTGAGCAAATTTGGATAGGTTCTATGTGGACCTATTGAGCAGATTTGGAAAAGTTTTGAGTGAGCTTGTTGAGCATATTTGAGCAGATTCTGAGTGAACCTATTGACAGAGCTTTGGAGGTGATAAAGTACAGAGGATAGAGTCTCAATGGATAGAGATCCAGTAGCCAAGACAATTGAAGACAGATCTAAGTGAGGAGTCTTCAAGTGGAGAGAGATCCACTAGTCAGTGTAGCAAAGAGATAAAGTCTTATAAAAGATCACTAGCCAGAGCAAAATGGGAAAGAGTTCTCCTATGGAAGAGATCCATGAAATTGAGATTAGGATATCAACATATCCTTTGGACAGAGTTCCATAAACATTGTAATTGGGAAGGATTCCAAAAGAGATTTATTGAGAAAATTTTAGTAAAATATTTTCTTCGTGGAGTAGCCCACATTGGGTGAACCACGTAAATTGTGGTGTCTCTATTGTGTATGGTTTTTTATGCATTGATTTGATTACTGATATTGATACTACTATCTATACACCGCATAATATTGAATTGAAAGGAAAAGTAAAAAGTGGTCTTATATTGTTCACCCCCCCTCTCAGTATAAGCTTGTGTTCTTCAATAGGTATTAGAGCAGGTTCCTTCAGAAGAGTTTGATAGCTTGAAGGAAAAGTGGTGTAAGAACACAATGGATCAAAAGGATCAAAGATATGAACCCTTCAATAATACAATACCAGTATTTGATGGAAGTTACTTCTTATATTGGTGTATGCTAATGATATTTTATCTTATGGCACTTGGAAATGAAGTTTAGGATGAAATGGAAATTGGATATGATTCAACAGTCTATCCTCCTACAGATAAGGAAGGTAAGCTTATAATGCATGCAAATTCAAGAGCTATGAATGAAATTATAAAAGGTTTGCATAGAGCATAATCTATGAAGGTTATGGAATGTAAAACAATAAAAAAAATGTGGGAACTTCGGCATGAAATATATGAAGGAGATAAAGGAGTCATAATGGCTAAGTTTAGAAATCTAAAAGGATAATTTGAGAACCTAAGAATGAGGGATGATGAAAACATTCATGACTATCTCAACAAGTTTGATGAACTTGTAGATGAGATGAAAGGTCTTGGAATGAAAGTTGATGAATATGATGCTTGTGATAAGATCATGAGGAATCTTCCAAAAAGGTATAGTGAAAATGTTTTTACTATAGAAACATCAATTGATAGTGATTCTTTGACAAGGAATTCTTTGCTTGGCATGCTTACTACTTTTGAGATAAGAACAAAAGATCCTATTCCTCCGAAAGAAGCTGCTTTCAAAGTAGACAAAGAGAAAAATGGAAAGAAGATAGAATCAAGTAGTGAGTCATCCAGTGATTAAGAAGTAAATTATGGCAAAAGAGATAGAGGTTCCAGAAGACCCATAGATCTAAGATCTATCAATTTTTTTTAATTGTGGACGGTATGGAAACTATGCAACAGAATGCAAAGAGCCAAAGAACAACAATGATGAAGAAAAATAAGATCATAGATACAGGGAATCAGAAAGAAATGGGTACTAGAAGAGAAGCAAGGATGGACAAAGCAGAAAAGGAAAGAAGTTCTTCTAGAGATAAAAGAGAAGCTACTATGCAAAAAATGCAAGTAAGTACTCAATTGATAGTGATGCTAGTTTTTTAGACAATAATAGATATGAAGTCCTATTTATAGTTAAAGAGAAAGATCCAGTTAAGAAAAGGACTCTGTTAGGATCCTCAATCCTAACATTATTAGTTAGTATTATTAATCATTTAATTATTATACTATTAAATTATAAAGTGAACCATCACAACCCTTCATAACGTGAACCATCACGTCTCTTCATACGTGAACCATCATGTCTCTTCACCAACGTAGCTTTAGGGTAGATATATATATTAGGTTGGCCATCCATATCAAATCATCCAAGAAGAAGAATAATAATATAGATTCTAAAGGAGGGATCCCCCTATAGTGGCAAAGCGATTACAAGGGAGCCCCCTTTGAGTGGCCTGCAATTACATTTACATTAATTTGTTAATAATTTTATAGTAAGACCTTGGGGTCTTACCATTTGGTATCAGAGAAATGTGGGACCCAGTCATGTGGGAATTGCTCAAAGATCTTCATCAAATCACTTATGTGCGTGAGTATCAAACTTGATTTGAGGATATCATCAAACACAACACAATATTGGATGAATTAATTCTCATCAATGGCTTCATTACGGGATTAAAAGAGGAAATTAGAATGGAGGTGACAAGGTTCAATACCTATACCATGATGCAGATCTATGGATTGGAAAAATTAGTTGAAGATAAAATCAATGCACAACAACGATTAGGGAAACCACTTATGGGAAAATTGTTGACCACTTACATCGCTCCCAAACCTATGCATAATGGAAGGGCACAAAGCACTTACACAACCCCCAAATCTAATCGAACTTTACAAATTAAACATCTTAGCTTTGAGGAGATGAAGGAACGACGAGCAAAAGGACTTTGTGATAATTGTGATGAACAATTTGGACCCCACCATAAATGTGCTACACTAACATTGTATTTATTGAAGGAAGTTGATCCATGTCTCTCCATAGAGCAAGCAAATGAGGTAGTTGTGCCTGAAGCGACCAGTGCACCTACTCACTGCAATGAAGACAATGAGATTAATGTGCAAGAAGTGATTGATTTACCAATAAAGGATGAGGTAGACATACCCAAAGTGATCAATGCTAGCCAAACATGCACTCTACAAGACCTACACATACCTTCCTCACCAATAGTGAGTTCTTGCCATATGACCAAACCTATTCGGAACCAACGCAGAGTGACTACACACTCCTTCTTCGTTAGCTCTACCAAGGAACCAAAAAAGGATATGAAATCATTACCATCACTTTTGATGCATCATTCTAAAGTATTTGAGGAATCCCAAGGGTTGCCCTCCCATCCTCATCATTATTTTCCTAAGGAAGATTCTACTATTGTTCTTGGCACCCCCCGCTAATGCTTCATCCTTCTTGATATCCCTGCCTATGAAAGGATGCCATTAAAAGAGTCCAAGAACTTACACAAATCCTTCTTGGAAAACAAAGGACAAAGCTTCTTACTTTGAGCTTTGAGGACAAAGCTCTTTTTAAGGAGGGTGGCATGTTAGGATCCTCAATCCTAATGTTATTAGTTAATATTAGTTAGTATTATTAATCATTTAATTATTATATTATTAACTTATAAAGTGAACCATCACAACCCTTCATAACGTGAACCATCACATCTCTTCATACGTGAATCATCATGTCTCTTCACCAACGTAGCTTTAGGGTAGATATATATATTAGGTTGGCCATCCATATCAAATTATCCAAGAAGAAGAATAATAATATAGATTCTAAAGGATGGAGCCCCCTATAGTGACAAAGCGATTACAAGGGAGCCCCCTTTGAGTGGCCTATGATTACATTTACATTAATTTGTTAATAATTTTATAGTAAGACCTTGGGGTCTTACCAGACTCCAATTATTCTCAAGTTTTTTAGATGTGGTAAATTTGAACATCTTGAAGATGATTGCACTAGGGATGGTTATAGTTTTAGTGATGATTATTTTGAAGATGCACTTGAAATACCAAATGAGAATATTCTAATGGCTTTGTAAGATAAAGAAGATGATCTTATAGAAAACAAGCCAAAATAAAGTAATGATAAGGACAAAGGCAAAAAAATAGAAGATTATTCAATAGCGAATGGTTATGATCTCAAGGGAGAACTTATCTATGCCCTTGACACAGTAAATAAGGTTAGAAAGCAACAATCCAAGCTTGAAAGTCAGTTTCAAGAATGTGATGAAAAAAGGTTATTGCTCATAGAGGATTTAGATAAGTCAAAGACTAAGGAAAGCAACTTCAAGGATAAGTTAGAAAAAAAGATTTTGGAATGTGAGAAGTTAGCACAATAAGTGGCTACTTTAAAATAAGAGTTAAAGGACTCAAAGATCAAGATGAAGAGTTTCACAAATAGCTCTAAGAAATTGGATAAGTTCATCTGTGGACAACAGTAAACATCATGTTCAACAGGTCTTGGCTTTGGAAAGGTTCAAAGGAAATAGGAAAGAGAATCTACTTCAAGTCTTGATGAAGAGGAAACTTTAGAAGAAGATACATCAGAAAAATACAATTTAAGTGAAAGTGGGACATCAGAGGATGATTTAGAAAACAAAGAGTTCAACAAAGAGAGGAACAATGCACAAAGAAGATACAGATGGAACAATAATCAGAATAGGATACCAATGAGGTCAAGACAAGGAGGCTTCAATGGAAGATGCTTTTCATGTCATAGGTTTGGGCATATGGCTTCACAATGCTGGACACATGAAATACAAGAATATGGGAAAGGACAAATTTTCCATGGGTATTGCTACTCATGCAATAAGTTTGGTCACAAGACAATGAATTGCAAGATTAATGATAGAAGAAGATATGGCTTCACTAGGAGAAGTCCTAAGATAGTTGCACCTCCAAGGAATAATAACATTAAGTGTTATAAGCACAATAATGATGGTCACATAGCAATATGGTGTAGAGCAAATATTCTAGAAGCAGGCATGAACAGGAACAGGAACATGAACAGGAATAGGAATATGAAAAAGAAAAAGAATATGAATAGGAATAAAGACTCAGAAAATAATAGATACTCATAAAAGAATAAGAACAGGAACATGGATGAAAATAAGAGCAGGAACATGAACAAAAGTGATGGTAAGACCCCAAGGTCTTACTATAAAATTATTAACAAATTAATGTAAATGTAATCGCAAGTCACTCAAAGGGGGCTCCCTTGTAATCATTTTGCCACTATAGGGGGGTCCCTCCTTAGAATCTATGCTTATTATTCTACTTCTTGGATGATTTGATATGGATGGCCAACCTAATATATATATCTACCCTAAAGCTACGTTGGTGAAGAGACATGATGGTTCACGTATGAAGAGATGTGATGGTTCACGTTATGAAGGGTTGTGATGGTTCACTTTATAAGTTAATAATATAATAATTAAATGATTAATAATACTAACTAATACTAACTAATAATGTTAGGATTGAGGATCCTAACATGCCACCCTCCTTAAAAAGAGCTTTGTCCTCAAAGATCAAAGTGAGAAGCTTTGTCCTTTGTTTTCCAAGAAGGATTTGTGTAAGTTCTTGGACTCTTTTAATGGCATCCTTTCGTAGGCAGGGATATCGAGAAGGATGAAGCATTAGTGGGGGGTTTCCAAGAACAATAGTAGAATCTCCCTTAGGAAAATCATGATGACGATGGGAGGGCAACCCTTGGGGTTCCTAAAATACTTTAGAATGATGCATCAAAAGTGATGGTAATGATTTCATATCCTTTTTTGGTTCCTTGGTAGAGCCAACGGAGAAGGAGTGTGTAGTCACTCTGCATTGGTTCCGAATAGGTTTGGTCATATGGCAAGAACTCACTATTGGTGAGGAAGGTATGTGTAGGTCTTGTAGAGTGCATGTTTGGCTAGCATTGATCACTTTGGGTATGTTTACTTCATTCTTGCTTGGTACATCAATCACTTCTTGCACATCGACCTCATTGTATTCATTGCAGTGAGTAGGTGCACTGGTCGCTTTGGACACAACTACCTCATCTGATTGATCTATGGAGAGACAGGGATCAACTTCCTTCAATAAATACAATGTTAGTGTAGCACATTTATGGTGGGGTCCAAATTGTTCATCACAATTATCACAGAGTCCTTTTGCTCGTCGTTCCTTCATCTCCTCAAAGCTAATATGTTTAATTTGTAAAGTTCGATTAGATTTGGGGGTTGTGTAAGTGCTTTGTGCCCTTCCATTATGCATAGGTTTGGGAGCGATGTAAGTGGTCAACAATTTTTCCATAAGTGGTTTCCCTAATCGTTGTTGTGCATTGATTTTATCTTCAGCTAATTTTGCCAATCCATAGGTCTGCATCATGGTATAAGGATTGAACCTTGTCACCTCCATTCTAATTTCCTCTTTTAATCCCCTAATGAAGCCATTGATGAGAATTGATTCATCCAATATTGTGTTGTGTTTGATGATATCCTCAGACCGAGTTTGATACTCATGCACAAAAGTGATTTGATGAAGATATTTGAGCAATTCCCACATGAATGGGTCCCACATGGCTCTGATACCAAATGGTAAGACCCCAAGGTCTTACTATAAAATTATTAACAAAATAATGTAAATGTGATCACAAGCCACTCAAAGGGGGCTCCCTTGTAATCGATTTGCCACTATAGGGGGCTCCCTCCTTAGAATCTATGCTTATTATTCTACTTCTTGGATGATTTGATATGGATGGCCAACCTAATATCTACCCTAAAGCTACGTTGGTGAAGAGACATGATGGTTCACGTATGAAGAGACGTGATGGTTCACGTTATGAAGGGTTGTGATGGTTCACTTTATAATTTAATAATATAATAATTAAATGATTAATAATACTAACTAATACTAACTAATAATTTTAGGATTGAGGATCCTAACAAGTGATGACAGGAATAGGAATGATGACTTGAAAAGAAACATTCAGAAGACTCAGAGAAGAAGAGAGAAAGATAAATATAAAGAACAATGCTTTTGAGGAGTAGAAATGCTCCCACCCCAAAATTAACCACCTCATGTGGAGGTGGGGGAGGGGCTAAGCTAAGAGGCTCATTCTTATCCCTAAGCCCCAAAGGTGACCCTTTGCCATTGATGTCAAAGGGGGAGATATTTGTGTATATTGGGGAGATTTTTGATATGGGGAGAGATTTGATATTTGAGAGAGCATTGAGCCAAGGGGAACAAAGTCCCAGGGGGAGCAAAAAAGAAGATCAGGTTTCAGTAAAATGAATATGGGTTACCATCAATGACAAAGGGGGAGATTGTTGGAAATTTTGAGTCCCTAAGCTAAAATGTTGTCATTGATGTCAAAAGGATCTATGATGGTATGCACTATGTTTTGTGAAAGTGCAAGGAAGGGTTTTTATCAAAACCAAGGCAGACAAAATAAAAGGTTTTATTTAAAACCATGGATGGCAGATTTGAAATGACTTTTTCTTAAAACCCAAGTTGGCTTTTAGTTTCATCAAAAAGGTGCCCCGGTGATGGAGAAATTTAATTTTAAAGGTTTAGTTTAAATTTTAATTTATTTAAAATTTAAATTTAAATTTCAAAAATAAAATAAAAAGTTTTTCGCCATGTCCGCTGATGTCATGAGGGTATTTTTAAAAGTGCCGATATTTCCAAGCGAAGGGAAATGCATATAAATATGCCACCAAGTTTTTTAAATCGATTATCCTTGCTCGTTGATAATCTTGCGTGGGATATGCGAAGGAAAGAGATTGTGTTTTGTTTTATGTGATGCAGTGAATGATTAAAAGTAGACAATGATCACTTTCCAAATCTCATTGGGCAACATGGCCTAGTGGCAGCTTGGATTGTGCAAAGGTGTTGATAGCACGAAGGTCGCAAGTTCGATTTCCACGAGCATCGTTTTAGCATTGTATTGGTTGAAGTGATGTTCATTGTTTAAAAGCTCATGGGCAAAAAGAAGAAGCATAAGAAGAACAAGGTGGAATAGCTTCCACATGGGAATCTTAGCCCACTTGATGGGTGGACGGAGTGCAAAGGTGCACTCGTTGCAGGTCTTGGGTTCGAGTCACCCAAAACCCATTTTCACATGGTTTGTTGTCGCCGCATTCTTCGAAGCTAAAAAAAATATTTTATTTTCTAAGGTATGCCTGTCATCGTAATTTTTAGAGAATGAATAATTAATGTTTTAATTTGTCAAAGCTAGGATTTCAAGCACCATTATTGAGGGTATACTATGGTGATGTGATTTATGAGTTGTGGTTTATATTTTGCACTATTTGATGTGGGGATTTTTGCATTAAGGATATTAGTGAGTTGTGCATTAGTGCAAAGTGATTTTGAGGAGAAATAAGGGAATGGTAAATGGTTGTGGTGATATTCATGCTATGCTTAATTAATTAAGGAAATAATTATTTTTAATTATTTTCTAGAGGTGGATGTGATTTTTGACTAGGAGAAATAAGATGTAAAAGGTTATGATATTTGTTTTGTAATTTTTTCCTAACCCTCATGAATTTTGGCAAGAGAATATTATGATTGTGGCAGATTTCCAAAGAAGCTTCTTCATGTTCATAAAAGGTATGAGCACATTCTCCTATTGATTGATTATGGTGTTTGATTTCTGAAAATATATTTGGAGTGAAAAGGATTGATTGTGGTTTCCTTTTTGAAAGTGATTGGTTAAATGCTTCAAGTTTTTTTGGATTGAGAGTTGTGATTAAACCTTATTTTATAAGCATTGTTGTTGAAGCCCATTGGTTGTGCAAAGAACTTGAAATTGAGTTAGAAAAGAACATGAGTATCATTGTTATGTGAGATTTGTTGGAAAAATTTTGAGTTAATTGATACATGCTTGGACTAGGGTTTGTGAGAAAGGGTTTTTCATTGAGGTGCTTGGTTGAGTTGAGTTGATTGAGCCTAGTCAAGTGGATGCATGTGGTTGTTCAAGTTCCATAAAAAAACTATTCTATATTCTTGATTTGAGTTCAGATTGATATTTGAGAATAGAACATATAGAGTCTAACAATTCTCTTTATGCTTCTATGAGATTGATTTGAGTTGAGATTGGTATTTGAGTATAGAACATATTGAGTCTCTAACAATTCTATTTATGCTTCTATGAGATTGATTTGAGTTGAGATATTGATTGTGGTATGAAACTAAATAGTGTGGAAGGAGGAATCATTTTTATATTGAATCACTTTTTGATTGTAAGGTAGAAAAACCCACAATAGACTTAATTAATATATTTGTTCGATGATGCCTTATTATCATATTTGGATTGCATTTAAATACCTAGTCTAATAGTTGTAAGAGTGAAGGGTTGTGACCCTAAAATATAATTAATAAATAATATAAGTATTAGGGTATGTTAGGAGGGTCCTAACATGCCACCCCCTTAAAGGAGCTTTGTCCTCAAAGCTGGAAATTTGGAAATTGCTGCTGGATATCTTGAAAATTTTCCCACGTTGCATCTTCTAAAGGTAGACCTTTCCAATGGATTAAAACTTCCATGATATCGCGAGTACGAAGGTGATGAGAGCGGTGATCCAAGATAGCTTCTAGCTTGACTAGAAGTACTCCATCATCGGAGAGTTCAGGGAGAGTGGTTTGTGTCATGATATGGGCTCCAACTGTGAGCTTAAGGCAAGATACATGAAATACGGGGTGAAGTTTGGAAGAGGGAGGAAGCTCTAGTTTGTAAGCAACGGTCCCAATACATTGGAGAACTTTATACGGCCCGTAAAATTTGGGTGCTAACTTCTGAGAACCTTTTTGTTTAAGAGAGGATTGACGGTAAGGTTGGAGACGTAAGAAAACCATATCACCCTCGTGGAAACTACGTTCACTTCTATGTTGATCGGCTTGCTGCTTCATGCGATGTTGGGCGGTGTGTAGGTTCTCTTTTAGGATCCATAGTATGTCATCTCTATTAGCAAGTTTCGTTTCCACCGCATGGACTTTTGTAGTCCCTGGAATATAGGAAGTGAGGGATGGTGGTGTTTGACCATATAGTGCTTCATAAGGAGTCATTTTGATGGACGTATGGTATGAAGTGTTATACCACCATTCCGCTAGTGAAAGCCACTTTACCCAATGGAGTGGTTGAGTGGAAACAAAACATCGAAGGTATGTTTCCAAGCATTTATTTACAACTTTTGTTTGGCCATCGGTTTGAGGATGGTAAGCGGAGCTCATACGAAGTTGAGTACCTTGTAATTTGAACAATTCCTTCCAAAAGGTGCTAGTGAAAGTTGGGTCATGGTCACTAACAATTGTGGAGGGCATACCATGTAATTTAAAGATGTTATCTAGGAAGAGGTGGGCTATAGTGCTAGCGGTATAAGGATGAGCCACGAAACAAAAATGGGCATATTTAGATAAACGATCAACGACTACGAAAATGGTTGTTTTTCCTCCTGATTTTGGTAATCCTTCAATAAAGTCCATAGAAATATCTGCCCATGTTTTGGTGGGTATAGGAAGAGGTTGAAGTAATCCTGGAATAGCGAGGGTCTCCCCCTTTTGTCTTTGGCAAACTTCACATTCTTTTACAAAGTTTTTGATGTAATTTTTCATTCCTACCCAATAGAAGGAGGTAGTGGCTCTTTTATAGGTTTTTAAGAACCCCTGAGTGGCCTGCAGTGGGTGAGGTATGTAACTCATGAAGAAGTTTTTCATGATAAGTTGAATTGGGGGTGAGGACCATCCTCCCTTTGTATCTTAATATATTGTCCTTCCAAGTGTATGGAGGTTTGCTACTAGGATTATGTTGAAGTTGTTGAATTAAGGCATGGATAGTAGGATCATTTATCCATTCTTCATGCACCTCATCTACCCATTTAGGAATAAGGGAGGAAAGAGCATGGACTTGAGGCATATCTTCAAATTTTCTAGAAAGTGCATCGGCTGCCATGTTGTCCTTTCCATTTTTATATGTAATTTCATAATCATAGCCAAGAAGTTTAGTAACCCATTTTTGTTGTTCCGGGGTATTAGTCCTTTGTTCCAAAAAATACTTCAAGCTATGATGGTCAGTGCATATAATGAAATGTTGGCCAATAAGGTAAGGCCTCCAATGTTGAATAGCATGGACAATCACCAACATCTCTTTTTCATACGTAGAGCGAGCTAAATTCTTAGGAGAAAATGCTTTGCTTATAAAAGCTAGAGGCCTTTCATCCTGCATGAGTACGGCTCCCATTCCTATTCCTGAAGCGTCACTTTCAATGACGAACGGTTTAGAAAATTTGGGCATGGCTAGAACAGGGGTGGTACACATTGCAGTTTTCAAGGTGATAAAGGCCTCATCCGCTTTAGACGACCATTTGAAAGCATTTTTCTTAAGTAATGTTGTTAGAGGAGCAACGATTTTACCATAATTTTGGACAAATTTTCTATAATATCCCGTTAGTCCAAGAAACCCACGTAGAGCTTTTAAGGTTTTTGGAATAGGCCAATTTTTCACCTCCTCGATTTTGGAAGGATCTACCATAACTCCTTCCTTTGAGACAATATGCCCTAAGTATTCAATTTCTTGTTTTCCAAAGGAACACTTTGATCATTTTTGCATAAAGTTGATTTTCCTTCAAGATTTGGAACGCTTGTCTAACATGGTCCAAATGTTCTTCCCATGTTTTGCTATAAATCAAAATGTCATCAAAGAAAACTAATATAAATTTACGAAGAAAAGGGTGAAATACCTTATTCATTAGACTTTGAAAGGTAGAAGGAGCATTGGTCAGGCCAAATGGCATCACCAAGAATTCGTAGTGCCCTTCGTGAGTGCGAAAGGCCATCTTAGGAATATCCTTTTCATTGACTCGTATTTGGTGGTAGCCTCACCGTAAGTCTAACTTGGAAAAATAAGCTGCCCCGTGGAGTTCATCTAATAGCTCGTCTATGACCGGAATAGGAAATTTATCTTTGATGGTCATTTTATTAAGCGCTCGAAAATCGACACATAAACGCCACGAGCCATCCTTTTTTCTAACTAAAATAATTGGAGAGGAGTAAGGGCTTTTGCTAGGTCTAATGACTCCTGCCTTAAGAAGCTCTTGTACTAATTTCTCTATTTTGGTCTTTTGGAGGTATGGATAACGATAAGGTCTAATATTAGGAGGTTGATGCCCTAGAAATAGTGGAATAGTGTGATCGTGACTTCGTTGTGGAGGTAGTCCTTTTGGTTCATTGAATACCGCCTTATGGTGGTCTAAAATATTTTGTAACTCTGGTGTCTCGTCTTCTTTGTGACTAGGTTGAATTGAAAATAATTGGGTGACCATTCCTTTGTTTCCTTTTCGGATAATTTTCTCCATTCTATGCGAGCTGACGATTTGGGAAGGTCCTGATTTCAGGCCTTGGATAATATAGGTTTGGTTCTTTGCTATGAATTTCATCCATAGTTCATCAAATTCCCATTGGACTACGCCCAAGGTTCGTAACCATTGTACACCTAGTACAATGTCGCACCCACCTAGGGGTAGGACGTACATGTCGCCTTTCATGTTATAAACCCCCATAGTTAGTTTTATATTTCTGCATTTTCCTTTGCATGCAATTTTTCCGTCGTTTCCAATCATCACTTCGAAGTTATTGCAAGGGTATATAAAACAATTTGCTTGTTTAGCCACCTTTGGATCGATAAAATTGTGCGTGCTACTAGAATCTAGGAGCACGGTAAGGTTTTGTTTCTTAAAATACCCTTTAACTCGCATTGTTTGAGGGGCAAAAAATCTGGCAAGGGCGTTGAAGGAAACCTTTGGTGCATTTTCTTCGTCACTTTCAAGTGTGTTGGATAATACCTCTACTTCGAGTTCAGGTTCCTCTTCAGTAGAATTCCCTTCCTCTGTGGCATCTAGAATATATAATTTTTGTGAGGCACATTTATGATTTTTGTCAAATTTCTCATCGCAATGGTAGCAAAGACCCTTAGCTTGTCTTTCCTTCATTTCCTCGAAACTCAGACGCTTAATTGGTAGAGCGGGGTTAATTTTGGGGGCTGTGTAGGAGTTTTGGGTTCGTCCATTTTGCATTGGTTTGGGGTTGGTATAAGTGTTTGATGGTTTCCCCCAAGTTGGTTTTGTGAACCGATTCCATGCCTTGATTTTGTCCTCCGCTAATTTCGCCAAGCCGATGGTCTCTAACATGTTTGTAGGGTTATACATTTGCACCTCTATTCAAATTTCTTCTTTTAATCCACTGACAAAACATTCTTGAAAGAAGGCAGCGTCTAATCCGGATGTTCGATTAGCTAGCCTTTCAAATTCTGCTTGGTATTCGCTTACCAAAGTGGTTTGGCATAATTTAGTGAGGGCCCCTGTAAAGCTTTGAAACTTGCTAGGGCCGAATCGCACTAATAGATTCTGTGTAAAGGTTGACCACGTCGGAGTGCCGTTAGTTTTCTCGAACCATTGGTACCATTGGATGACATCGTTTTCCAAGTGGAAGGAGGCGATATGCACTTTTTGCATTTCCAAAATTTGATTTAGTGAGAAATATTGCTCTGCTCGGTAGATCCAGTTTGTAGGGTCTCCTCCTTCAAATTTTGGGAAGTCTAATTTGGTCATCCATGGTAGAATGGAAGTTTGTGGACCTCCTAACATTGCTCGGTTTGATGACCCATTGTTGGTTGAATTTGCATGTGGTGTTGCCTGATTTTGACTGATGGCATCAAGTTTAACATCCATTGCAAATATTTTCTCGAAGAGTTCTCTTGTGTTACGGGTATTCTCCTCTCTTTCCTGTTGAACTTCTTTAGCGAGCCTTTCGTGTTTCTCATGAATGGAATCCAGTGATCGTCGTCCTTTAGCCATTGTGGTTGGTGTAGGTAACGATCAATATGACTTGGTACAGGTGAGAAAAAAATAAAAATAAAAAAAAATTGGTGGGCAATGCCCTATCAACTTTTTGAATTTGGTGCTCTTTTTTATTTAACAGGTAGCTTGTAGAGGCATCAGGGTCGAGAGCGCACGACGGTCGACAGGGCAGCAAGCGAAAGAACAATTAACAGGGCGGCAGGCGGGAAAGCATACTGTAGGCAATCGAGGCGGAGGCGTGACCGAAGTCACGTTGTTCATTGTGCCTTTTGGCACTTATAAAGTGCTACAAAGACGGAGCACCACGAATGTGGGTGTTAGGATTCTCAATCCTAACATTGTTAGTTAGTATTAGTTAGTATTATTAATCATTTAATTATTATATTATTAACTTATAAAGTGAATCATCACAACCCCTTCAAAACAAAACCCACCCCCCCTCTGCACCAGAACCACCATATCTCCTCCCACACACAATTTTTTTTTATATATATATATTAGGGGGTGCCCCCCAAACAAAAAAACCAAAAAAAAAAAAAAAAAAAAAAACAAAAAACCCCGCGAGGCGCCCCCAGAGGGAAAAACAAAAGAAGGGGCCCCCCTACGGGTGGCGAAGAACATATTTATTTTTATTTTAAAAATTTAAAAAAAAAAGGGCGGGGGGGGCCAGACTTTAGTCCTTAAAAAAAATTTAATTTTTTCCTTTGCCTTTCGGACGTCGAAAACCTTGATGCTGCATTGAAGATTTTAGCTTTTTCAAAACAGCCACCGGTCACCACGCGAAAGGTCGAGCAATTTGGGTGTAAGACAACTTAATTCGTACCTTAGGAGAAAGTTTAATTTTTGGCTAGGATTATGACACAGATCCGTGAAGCGTGAATGTTGTTTGCATCCTCGTGAATGTGGACTAGTTGAAATGTGCGGTGGGAAAAATTTTTAATGGTGAATTTGCTTCTTGATCTAGCTCTGATCCAGATGGTATAAAACTAAATAGTGCGAAAGGAGGAATCATTTTTATATTGAATCGCTTTTTGATTGTAAGGTAGAAAAACCCACAATAGACTTAATTAATATATTTGTTCGATGATGCCTTATTATGGTAGGAACCTAGGGTTCCTAGCACAAATATTGATAAATAAATAATAAATAACCTAAATCTAAAAGAATCGCCTTTTGATATTGTCGGGAAGTCCCTTCAATAAATTATATTATATTTTATATTCCTGGATGATTTGAATGATAAGTTCTTACAATGTTTTATATCCACTCTAGGGTTATAGGTGAAAGGTTGCAATGCTTCCTAACCCTAATATTATAATAATATAATAATTAATATAATTAATTATTATATTATTTTATTATTATAACCTTAAGATAAAATATATTATTATTATTAATTAATGTTAGGATAGGATCCTAACATGCCACCCCTCCTTAAAATAGCTTTGTCCTCAAAGCTAGGAAGATTGAAAAATATGTTTTAGCGTCTATATAATTCATGAAGGTATTCATTAGCATTGATTATTTCCTCTTGATTTGAATCTAACTTCACATTAGGAACACTTTTCACATAGAACACATGGTTGTTTTGGCTTTCATAGAGTCTATATTTTAGGTTAAGAACCTTCAATGTGCAAAGGGTATTATAAAGACCTTCGCCTCTAGGGTACGTTATTTACAGGTAGAAACCTCGATTAACCTCAGGGTGATAGGAACCACATCAAAGAGTTTACGTGATGTCATGTTACATATAACAACCTCATATAAATCATCCCTTTATTTTTTTATTTCAAGGTCTTCAAACATAAGTAGACCCCTTCTCCGTATTAAGAAATTTGTGGCATGATTTTATGAGACACGGCCCCGAAAGGTTGTATAAGCCCTTAAATCAGTTACGATGCTCTTGGATGTTGTATCCATGTGAAGTGAGAAATCACCAATACAATATGGCAGTTGACGACCCATATGATACATGTGTACATTGTACCTCCAATGTTTGAGGAGTCGGAGGTCTCACCTCCAATGCTTCAACTAATATATTATTAATGTTTTATCCAAGAGAATATTCAATGACTTTACATCACGATGGAATACAAGCTGAGATACCAGAGAATGCAAAAACAACAGAGCTTCGGTTATCTCCATGGCAACCCACAGACGAGACTTCCAATCCAAAGACTCCTCACCCGAGTGGAAATACTGAAACAATGTCTTATTAGGGATAAATTTGTATACCATCAATGGAAATTGAGTTTTGAAGCAGCACCCATGCAATTTCACAAGTTTCTGTGATTAATTTGGGACAGAATGATGAGTTCGTTGATAAACTGATCATCTTCTTGTGGATCAGAAATTTCCTTGCACCTTTTGATTTCTACATATGTTCCATCTAAAAGAATTCGTTTAAATGTTGTTTGGTAGGCACCTCTTCCTAGTATCATATTGCTTGAAAAAAATTTTGAGGCCTTTGCGAGCTTTGTTGTAGAATATATGTTCAAGTTTTCTGGTCTACCCATGGAAGCAATGTATTTATGCAACTGGAATTATTTACCTCTTCCTTTTGGTATACTTTTGTAATGGGAAAATTTACATTTTTAGGGTTTACTAATTTTTCTCCTTCCAAAAATGCATTATACACCATTTGAAAATCTTTGCCTTCTACCTTTTCGGAATAAATTTTTTTCTAGGGTTTTGATTTATTTCTTTCTTCCCAAAAGATGAAATGGATACCACCTGATACTCAATGACTATGGGTTCCTCCTCTACCTGGGCTTCCATGGTTATGGGTTCCTCATCTACATGGGATTCAATGGCTAGGGTCTCCTCTTGCATTTCCCTTAAATATTGTATAATACGATAAGAACGTTCCATTTGTTTTTTTTTGTTTTTGTTCAATCATTCTTCTAATTTCTGCAATATCATTTTTCATTTCCTTGACCAATATGGTTGGATCCATAAGGCTCTGATACCAAATGGTAGGAACCTAGGGTTCCTAGCACAACTATTGATAAATAAATAATAAATAACCTAAATCTAAAAGAATCGCCTTTTGATATTGTCGGGAAGTCCCTTCAATAAATTATATTATATTTTATATTCTTGGATGATTTGAATGATAAGTTCTTACAATTTTTTATACCCACTCTAGGGTTATAGGTGAAAGGTTGCAATGCTTCCTAACCCTAATCTTATAATAATATAATAATTAATATAATTAATTATTATATTATTTTATTATTATAACCTTAAGATAAAATATATTATTATTATTATTATTATAACCTTAAGATAAAATATATTTAAATACCTAGTCTAATAGTTGTAAGAGTGAAGGGTTGTGACCCTAAAATATAATTACTAAATAATATAAGTATTAGGGTATGTTAGGAGGGTCCTAACAGATTGAGCATTAAGTATAGAACATATCGAGTCTCTAACAATTCTCTTTATGATTCTATGAGATTGAACAAATTCTGTGTGAGCTTGTTAAGCATATTTGAGAGAAGTCTTTGAGAAGGCTTGTGCACTGATTTTGAGTAAGCGTTTGTGGAATCTTGCTATGCAGATTTGAGCAAGTCCTAGAGAGGACTTATTGAGAAAATTTGAGCAAGTCCTAGAGAGGACTTATTGAGTATATTTGAGCATGTTCTGTGTGGACCTGTTAAGCAGATTTGGATAGGTTCTATGTGGACCTGTTGAGCATATTTTGATAGGTTCTGTGTGGACCTATTGAGAAAATTTGGACAAGTTCTGAGTGAGCTTGTTGAGAATATTTAAGCAGGTTCTGAGTGAACCTATTGACAAAGCTTTGGAGGTGATAGAGTATAGAGGACAAAGTCTCAGTGGATAGAGATCTAGCAACCAGGACAATTGAAGATAGATCTTAGTGAGGGGTCTTCAAGTGGAGAGAGATCCACCAGTCAGTGCAGAAGAGAGATAGAGTCTTCTAAAAGATCACTATCCATAACAGAAGGGGAAAGAGTTCTCCTATGGAAGAGATCCACGAACTTGATATTCGAGGATCAACATCTCCTTTGGAAAGAGATCCATAAACATTGTAATTGGCAAGGATTACCAAAGATATTGTGGTAAGACCCCAAGGTCTTACTATAAAATTATTAACAAATTAATGTAAATGTAATCGTAGGCCACTCAAAGGGGGCTCCCTTGTAATCTCTTTGCCACTATAGGGGGCTCCATCCTTTGGAATCTATATTCTTATTTTTCTTCTTATTATTCATGGATGATTTGATATGGATGGCCAACCTAATATATATATCTACCCTAAAGCTACGTTGGTGAAGAGACATGATGGTTCACGTATGAAGAGACGTGATGGTTCACGTTATGAAGGGTTGTGATGGTTCACTTTATAAGTTAATAATATAATAATTAAATGATTAATAATACTAACTAATACTAACTAATAATGTTAGGATTGAGGATCCTAACATGCCACCCTACTTAAAAAGAGCTTTGTCCTCAAAGCTCAAATTGAGAAGATTTATCCTTTGTTTTCTAAGAAGGATTTGTGTAAGTTCTTGGACTCTTTTAATGACATCATTTCGTAGGCAGGGATATCGAGAAGGATGAAGCATTAGCAGGGGGTTGCCAAGAATAATAGTAGAATCTTCCTTAGGAAAATCATGATGACGATGGGAGGGCAACCCTTGGGGTTCCTCAAATACTTCATAATGATGCATCAAAAGTGATGGTAATGATTTCATATCATTTTTTGGTTCCTTGGTAGAGCCAACGGAGAAGGAGTGTGTAGTCACTCTACGTTGGTTTCGAATAGGTTTGGTCATATGGCAAGAACTCACTATTGGTGAGTAAGGTATGTGTAGGTCTTGTAGAGTGCATGTTTGGCTAGCATTGATCACTTTGGGTATGTCTACCTCATCCCTGCTTGGTACATCAATCACTTCTTGCACATCAACCTCATTGTCTTCATTGCAATGAGTAGGTGCACTAGTTGCTTCGGACACAACTACCTCATCTGCTTGCTCTATGGAGAGACAGGGATCAACTTACTTCAATAAATACAATGTTAGTGTAGCACATTTATGGTGGGGTCCAAATTGTTCATCACAATTATCACAGAGTCCTTTTGCTCGTCGTTCCTTCATCTCCCCAAAGCTAAGATGTTTAATTCGTAAAGTTCGATTAGATTTGGGGGTTGTGTAAGTGCTTTGTGCCCTTCCATTATGCATAGGTTTGGGAGCAATGTAAGTGGTCGACAATTTTTCCATAAGTGATTTCTCTAATATTTGTTGTGCATTGATTTTATCTTCAGCTAATTTTGCCAATCCATAGGTTTGCATCATGGTATAGGGATTAAACCTTGTCACCTCCATTCTAATTTCCTCTTTTAATCCCCTAATGAAGCCATTGATGAGAATTGATTCATACAATCTTGTGTTGTGTTTGGTGATATCCTCAAACCAAGTTTGATACTCATGCACATAAGTGATTTGATGAAGATCTTTGAGCAATTCCCACATGAATGGGTCCCACATGGCTTTGATACCAAATGGTAAGACCCCAAGGTCTTACTATAAAATTATTAACAAATTAATGTAAATGTAATTGCAGGCCACTCAAAGGGGGCTCCCTTGTAATCGCTTTGCCACTATAGGGGGCTCCCTCCTTTGGAATCTATATTCTTATTCTTCTTCTTATTATTCATGGATGATTTGATATGGATGAACCTAATATATATATCTACCCTAAAGCTACGTTGGTGAAGAGACATGATGGTTCACGTATGAAGAGACATGATGGTTCACGTTATGAAGGGTTGTGATGGTTCACTTTATAAGTTAATAATATAATAATTAAATGATTAATAATACTAACTAATACTAACTAATAATGTTAGGATTGAGGATCCTAATAGATTGATTGAGAAAATTTTAGTAAAATATTTTCTCTGTGGAGTAGCCCACATTGGGTGAACCACGTAAATTATGGTGTCTCTATTGTGTATGGTGTTTTGTGCATTGCTTTGATTACTTATATTGATACTACTATCTATACACTGGATAATATTGAATTGAAAGGAAAAGTAAAAAGTGGTCTTATACTGTTCACCCCCCTCTCAGTATAAGTTTGTGTTCTTCAGATTCCTCTGCATAAAAACCATGATGGTAATGCATCAATAACTCAAAGATAATTACTTTCTCCTCTTATCATATTAAGCACAAGTTTATATTTAAATAAAATAAGACAAGATTTACCATAGAGAACCAAATAGTCATAGCCTCAAGAATATATATATGGATATGATAGGTTAGAGATGACGCTAGAAGTGGGGGATCAAAAGCTTACTTTTAAGGCCACTCAAGGTTCAATTACTGCTATTCAAAATAAAATTAAGGGAATGTTATACAACTTTTTGATCCTTTACAATGCCAAAACTTCTATTTATAGATACAATTGAGGGGGGTTTCCTTCTAAAACTAATGCAATTTTTTTTGGCTCTACTCTTCTATTGCTTTTTCAATTATTTCATTGTAGTTCTTTGAGGCCTGTAGATTTGTATCCATTATTTCTCAACTATTGGATGCTCAACTAACATTCTCAAATTTTGCAATCTATGCCCATAAATCCTCCTATAAGTACTTTTGTCAGATTAGGTGCCATAACTTTATCTTCAATAAACCATCCAATTTTCTTGGATTTTTGCACTAAAGATATGTTAGTAGGCGATATTTAACTTTCTCTAATAATAACATATTAATTCAGACCATCTATTTTTTCTTAGGAGCATGAGCATCGATACTCATATTTAGATCTAAAATACTTCCTATCCTTTTTTATCCCTTCTTTCTTCAGAGGTGGTTCTAACTTCTTAATATTCAAGTGGATGGTCATTAGAACTATTATTCATCTCTTTGCATGAGATCTTTTGTAAAATTTTGAGGCTAGAATTTTGTTGGAAGTTATTTGTGGAAGCGTTATTCCTTCTTGTTTGGATTTTTGGTTTCTTTGGCTATCATACTTATAAGGAGGCCATTGAAGATGCTTCGAATAATCAAACTAGAGATTATTTATAGGAATAATATCAATGAAATAGTTTTTATGCTCCTAGTTATCATGTCATTGTTGCCTAGAAACTTGTTAGAACTTACTATCCAATAAATATATGATACGGGGATATTACCCAAGTAACAGGAATAATGAATGCTAGATTGAAAAATTTATCCCACCCTTTCCTCAATTGAATCAAGTAGCCTTTGCATCCTATACTATGAATGGTCGATATTGGATATCCTATGATCGAGCCTATCAAGAAAATCATAAAAATTAGATTAATTGCTAAAGGGAAAGGGAATGATCTTGATAGTAAGGAGTGGGTGGGGTATTCATGGTGTCTAAAGTATTAAGAGATCTTGCATCAAAATTATTAACATGAGATATGTGATGGGGTTAAATTTATTCTTTATCATTCTAGGGTTGTAGGATTTTAAACAATGTCAGCAAGATATATGTACACATACCCAAGGATGATCCACTTTACTTACAATAGTCAAGTATTGTATAAAAAGGATTTTGGTGGGGGTTTATGGTATTATTATTTATCATTCTACTCCTAAAATATAAATTTAATCTAATGTATAGGAACCAAAATTATACTTAAAAGAGTAGTTAGTTTGTTTAGAGTGATTTACTATAGCAAGTTATAGCTTTGCACATATCCTATTACTATAGAGTTTGAACTATACTATGGAGTGAAATAGTATTGAATTTAAATCTAATTTACTCTTTTTACATGAAAATATACTAAAAGGAAGTTCTAAATTATGCTTTCCAAATTGAAATGATACGAATTAAAATTATTCTATGTTTGTTGAAATGAAAGTTCTAAAATAAAACATGCTTTAAAAATGAAAACAAATTCTATAGCTACAAAAGCAAACGTAAGCTTTAGCTATAGAGATAAGATAAAGCTAAGTCAACATATAAAACATGTACATTTTAAAAATAAAGTAGGTAATACTACGTAAAACCAAAAGTATAAAACTAAATTATATTATTGAATAGAGGAAAGCATAAATGTACATGATAACTAAATTAAATCAAAAGTTATGAATTGTACAAAAATGAAGTGTTCGAACTATATTGAGGTTAAACTAAAAATTGAATGCTTTAGCATGAAAGAGTGACTAAAAGTTTAAAAATATAAATAATAAGCCTACAAGAAAAGAAAGAAACACAAAATAGAGTAAATTATCATACATAGAAAATGCATAATGCATCAACAAAAACGAAAACAAAAACAAATTGAAGGAAATTACTAGCTCTTGCTCAACGCAGGTGGGCCCTTACTCAACGAGCAAGTCTTAGACCTTCGTATCTTGATAACCTATGGATTATTGAACAATATAAAGCAAAAATTCATTAATTTTAATGAAAGCTATAGAGAATAATATATATTCTACTTTAGCCTTGTTGTCCTCTCCAATTGTCTTGGTCATTGAACACAAGGACCAAATGGTTAAGACTATCGTACCTCACGTAGAGCAACATAATAGGGCTACTCCAAGAGCATGGGTTTTGGCTTAATTGAGTGTCTCTGGGGTTTTTAAAAGGTTGGATCCTTTTAAATATGATATTTAGCACACTTCCTAATCTATTCTAGTCTACTAGCTTCAGGGAAAAAAGTGTTTGAGAAATTATAGAAATAAAGATAGCAAAAAAGAAAATATCCTAAGCTAGCCTATTCTAACATGGGGTGATGCATCAAGATTAGAATAAAATTCCTTTGCATAATGCTTGTGAGTGTAATGCTCTGACAACTCAAAGATGAACACCTCTTCCTCTCAATATTTTAAGCACAAATTTGTATATAAAGGAAACATGACAAGGATTTGTTAGTCATGGCCTCCAGTATACACATATAGACACATATACATACATAAAATGAGATTGAAAGAATAAAATAGTCATGGCCTCAAGAATATATATATATATATATATATATATATATATATATATATATATATTAATATGATAGCTTAGATATGATGCTAGAAGTGAGGGATTGAAATATTTCCCACAAGACCACTCAGGGATCCAATTAATGCCATACAAAATAAAATGAAGGGAAAGTTATACAACTCATCAATTATTTACAATGCTAAAAAATTACTATTTATAGATACAATTGAGGGGGGTTTCCATCCAAAAATGATGTAGAATTTTTTGGTATACTCTTCTATTGATAGTTTTATTATGTCCTTGTGGTTCTTTGAGGTCTCAAAATCTATAGCCATTATTTCTCAATTGTTAGATGCTCAACTAAAATTCTTAGATTTTGCAATCTAAGCCCATAATTTCTCCTATAAGTACTTTTATGAGATCAAGCACCAAACCTCCATCTTCAATAAACCATCCACTTTTCTTGGATTGATATATTGAAGAGACATCAATAAGTGATCTTTAAATTCCTCTAATAAAGATGCATTAATTCAACCCATCAATATTTTCTTGGGAGCATGTGCATAGGTACTCATATTTAGATATGGCCCTTCTTCCTCGTTGACCACTTTGGCATAGTGTCTTCCTTCCTAAAGTGCTTCCTTTTCTTTTCACTTCTTTATTTATTCCAAGGTGGTTTAGACTTTTTAATATTCAAGTGGATAGTCATTAGAACTCTTATTCATCTCCTTGTATTGGACCTTCTGTAAACTTTTGAGGTTGGACATTGAAGTTTTTTGTGGAAGGATTTTTCCTTCTTGTTGAGCCTTTTGGTTTCTTTGGCTATAGAAATTTTTTCTTTGCTATAGCCTCAAAGCTTTCTATCTTCTCTCTCCTTTAAAATTTTTAAAAGTTTTGGCCATTGGACATTTTTTCTTTCTTGCACCTTTTGAAAATTTTGTCACTTTTCACCTCTCTAGACTTCAAGGTCACATAATACATTGAAACTTTCACCTTTATTTTTTGGTTATATATTTTAAAAACTCTTGATCTTTAGATATTTGCACTTCCTAGAACTTTTACGCATGCTTCAATTCTTGGAAATTTGAATAACACAATCCATATTAACTCTTGTAGACTAGAACCATCCTAGATCAAAACTCCTTGTTGCCCTTATATGCTTGATATTTCTTTTTTTACTTTCCACTAGCTTTGCATTTTGGATTTTAACATTTTCCCAAGTTCTTTTAAGGTAAATTTGTTAGAAATACAATCAAATGTGAATTGCAGATATGAAATTTTGTGAGTCTGCAAGATATTTGAGTTGAAGTGCTCTCATATGCCTATAACTCTGCTATCAATAAGTGTTGGTATCCTTTCTAAAAAAGTCACTAGTGTAGAGAAGCTTAACTAAGAAATACCCTTGACAAAATGCAATGGAATAAATTCCTTACAAGATCTCTTGATGATGAGCTCCTATGAGTCTTCACCTATTCCCTCTCACCGTTGATTTTCCCTCAACTAACTCTCCCAATTAATACATCTTATGTGTGTGGTGGAGAGATAGTGGATGAGAGGTTAGGAGCCAAGAACCCAAAAAAATATGGATGATAGCTAGACTCACTAACTCACCCATAGCCATTGTTTGGATCGAGCCATTTTCAAAGGTAGAGTTATTTTAGTTATCACCAAAAAGACTCATGAGTTGCTACCAATGATGGGGTCTAGTTTAGTTATCATAAAAAAATCTAGGAAGAATTACCATGGGATGCTAACTAATAAGATTTGATAATTAACTTGGCCACATAGCTTAAGGGTTTTCATTCCCATATTCAACCTTTAGTGATAGTTTCTTGGTGGTCACTAATGGTTCGAGGGATTTTCATTCCACACAAGGTTCCAAGTTAGCTTCAGTCATAATTCCCCCCTTTTTGGCTATATTGTAGTGATATTTCACTATAAATTTATGGATCATAGGTGTCTTCTACTTTTATAATGAGATGAACCCAAAAAACTAGGTCTTATCTATTGGGCACTAAATAGAAAATAAGGTTTTATCTATTGGATGTAGAGTCATTAAAAGGCAACCTCAATGATAAAGAAATGGTCAACTTAGCTCAAACCATTATTTGAGTCAAGAAAAATATGGGTGATAGTCCTTTTTATATCGTTATCCCTAATGTAGAGGAACCTGCCCATTGTTGGAGAATATTACATTATTTTATAGATGCTAATGGGCCCCCATGATACCATTGTAAATATTAGATTGGTGTATCAATGTATAGGATGTGCCCAAGTGTCATAGAAAATTCAAGAGTCAAGAGTTTGTTTCAAGTATGCAAGTGAAAAGTCACATGTATGTGGCAAGATGGAAGTCCAAGAGGCATTGGGAGGTTTATGTTAGGATCCTCAATCCTAACATTATTAGTTAGTATTATTAATCATTTAATTATTATATTATTAACTTATAAAGTGAACCATCACAACCCTTCATAACGTGAACCATCATGTCTCTTCACCAACGTAGCTTTAGGGTAGATATATATATTAGGTTGGCCATCCATATCAAATCATCCAAGAAGAATAATAAGCATAGATTCTAAGGAGGGAGCCCCCTATAGTGGCAAAGCGATTACATTTACATTAATTTGTTAATAATTTTATAGTAAGACCTTGGGGTCTTACCATTTGGTATCAGAGCCATGTGGGACCCAATCATGTGGGAATTGCTCAAAGATCTTCATCAAATCACTTCTGTGCATGAGTATCAAACTCGGTTTGAGGATATCACCAAACACAACACACGATTGGATGAATCAATTCTCATAAATTGCTTCATTAGGGGATTAAAAGAGGAAATCAGAATGGAGGTGATAAGGTTCAATCCCTATACCATTATGCAGACCTATGGATTGGCAAAATTAGCTAAAGATAAAATCAATGCACAACGATTAGGGAAACCACTTATGGAAAAATTGTCGACCACTTACATCGCTCCCAAAACTATGCATAATGGAAGGGCACAAAGCACTTACACAACCCCCAAATCTAACCAAAATTTACAAATTAAACATCTTAGCTTTGAGGAGATGAAGGAACGACGAGCAAAAGGACTCTATGATAATTATGATGAACAATTTGGATCCCACCATAAATGTGCTACACTAACATTGTATTTATTGAAAGAAGTTGATCCCTGTCTCTCCATAGAGCAAGCAGATGAGGTAGTTGTGTCTCAGGCGACCAAGTGCACCTACTCACCGCAATGAAGACAATGAGGTCGATGTGCAAGAAGTGATTGATGTACCAAGCAAGGATGAGGTAGACATACCCAAAGTGATCAATGCTAGCCAAACATGCACTCTACAATACCTACACATACCTTCCTCACCAATAGTGAGTTCTTACCATATGACCAAACCTATTCGAAACCAACGTAGAGTGACTACACACTCCTTCTCCGTTGGCTCTACCAAGGAACCAAAAAAGGATATGAAATCATTACCATCACTTTTGATGCATCATTATGAAGTATTTGAGGAACCCCAAGGGTTGCCCTCCCATTGTCATCATGATTTTCCTAAGGAATATTCTACTATTGATCTTGGCAACCCCTCGCTAATGCTTCATCCTTCTCGATATCCCTGCCTATGAAAGGATGCCATTAAAAGAGTCCAAGAACTTACACAAATCCTTCTTGGAAAACAAAGGACAAAGCTTCTCACTTTGAGCTTTGAGGACAAAGCTCTTTTTAAGGAGGGTGGCATGTTAGGATCCTCAATCCTAACATTATTAGTTAGTATTAATAATTGTATCGCTCCAAATTTTTTGCATCCTTACCTTCAGGCTAAAGGATCCGCACCCGAAAGGAGGATGGGAAAAGGATGGGACGGTACCTTGGACTGAGAGGCCCTTTGAAGGTCCCGCCTCTTGGGGGAGGGGTATTAAGGTGATTTTTCGATGGATGGTGGGGTTCACTAGGAAACGTTTAGTGGCGGGTTTCCACGCCTAGGTTGGGAATGAGTTTAATGTGTTCAATTTTAGCTTTAAACATCCAAGTCCTAGGTTTGGCCAGATGAATCTAAGTTATTCTATATGAAAATGCAAATTAAATGAATACAAAAAATAGATTTGAACAGAAAACAGAGAGAATAAGCTAGATTAAAGAGACATACCTGATCCGGATGTCTGATGGAGGTTCTAATTTTGAAGCAGTCAAGATCGTCTAGAATTTTGACAGGATCGTCTCCGATCTGACAGGATCGTCTGAGATCTGACGAATTCGTAGAGACCTGCAATCAGAGAAGCAGATACAAAATACAGAAAATGCAGCAATACAAACAGAGGGCAATGATGTAGAATGATATCAATAATATTAGAAGGATAATTATAAACAAAATATGAGTGTATTTCAATGATTTAATGACAAATTATGATTTTATCATGCATTAAAACTATATGGGTGAACTCCAAAATGCAGAGTAATAAGGAATAACCATAGAATTAACTAAATGCATAATAATGCAGCAGAAAAGAGTGGAGAAAATGCAAACTCTGGGCACTGATTGCCCCCAATGTTGACTGCAATTGAAATCGTCTCGGATTGGTACGAAATCGTCTCGAATTGGACAGGATCGTCTGCGACGATCTGAGCTTGCTCCGACTGAAGAATAACAAAGTTCCTGCAAGAAAACTCGAGAAGGGACAAAGGCGAACAATAGTCTAGAATATACTAATGCATGTGAAACTTGAAGTGCAGAAAAATTCAGCCAGGGGGATGTCAAGGGGAGGGCCTAAGATTAAATAGGCATAGGAAAGAGGTTGGGAGGTTGGAGATCATCCCATTTTGGGAGATCTCCAATGGGGGGAGACTCTAACGGTGCAGACGCGTCTCTGCCCGAGTTAGAGAAGTTATTGAAACAGAAGCTAATTATGAAAAATTAGTTTTGGGACGAAATCGTCTGGACGTTCTGCTCTAGATGAAATCGTCCGATCTGAGGCGATATCGTCTGATCGGAGACGATATCGTCCAACGGACGAAACAAACTCTAAAAATGGTGCAAAAATGAGGAAATGGGTAGCAAAGTGGTTTGGGAGAGGTTTTGGGGTTGAAATTTGAATTTGAATTATTACTAAGGTAATTTTAATTATTTACTAAGTTTTACTACGCCAATTTTAGGGTGCTACATTTTGCCCCCTCTTTAGCGAATTTTTTGAAGAAAATGCGTTAAAGATGAGTTCTTCTCGATTTACGAGAAAGCAAAAATTATTCCCATTTTTAGGCGACGATTCTTGGTCGAATCGTACGACAGCTTACTATGATGCCCCCTCCGTGTTTTTACCCAAATCGAACGTTTGAGGTAAAAACGTGAAAAAGCAAAAATTAAAATGTTTTTAATTGTTTTTGAATAAAATTAAAAAATAGGGAAAACCCTAATTCATTGTTACTGTTCATTTTCATTTTCTGGTTTGTGGAGCTCTGCAAACAAAATGGTCGAGACAATGCACAGATCGACAGAGGTCCGGCGCGAGCTACGGGTAAGGGTCTAAACTTAGTTTAGAATGCTTGAATTTTGATTTTCTATGCTTTTTAGATTAAATTTTGATGATTTTTGAGCATCGTGGCCTTTTTTGGGCCGTCGACATCGTCGGGATGAAATCGTCTCGATATCGTCGATTTCGTCCAGGGGCGAAATCGGCAAAATGGGGACGATTTCATCAAAAAAGGGACGATTTCGGCTTGCAAAATCGGAGATGAATTTGCTCAAATTTTGGACGATATCGTCCAATAGTGGACGATATCATCATTGATGAAATTGAACTTGCTTTACTTGCATTTTTAATCACTATTTTATTAATGATTTTTATTGTTTTGTTGTTTATGTTGCAGAGAGGATTACTAAAGAGCAGAGAATGGAAATACGATGGGCTGAGGGATGACTTGGCCGCTCTATCTCAGGCAGAGCGAGATCAGTTGGCACAAGTCGGCTTGCAGCATGTGGCAGAGATGCCATAGGTTTCTACAGATATGGGGCTATTGACAGCCCTAGCAGAGAGGTGGTATCCGGGTTCTTCCTATTTTTGGTTACCGACAGGGGAGATGACTCCCACACTAGAGGATGTATGGAGGATTTTGAGGATCCCCATACAAGGACGGTTGATAACTCCCATGGCCAATCAGGGCCACGCGATGATGCGACTGTGCAGAGATCCGAGCTTCGCCCTGGAGAAGGGCAGAGTGAACATCGAGTCGCTACGCCAGATGCCTGGGGCATCTAGACTAACATAGGTTTTGGCTAGGGTTGTAGGTGGTCTACTGCTATGCCATCAGAGTGGATGCAGAGTACCATGGCTACTAATAGATGTGGTCTCGACATGAGAGACCACGGATACAGGTTTGCTTGGGGGAGTTATGTACTATGCCGATTGTATAGGATCCTGCATGGGGTCGTATACAAGGGCGGCCGATGTCTGGTCATGACATCACTACTGTAGGTTTGGTGCTGGGAGCACATCATGGTGCAGAGGCCGGTAGGGCTCCCACCGATAGGGATTGATGGGGAGAGGCCCCGAGCTTTCTACCGGTGGCTCCGGAGAGGGTCACAACGATGGATAGATCTGCCAATGTCCCAGAGACTACTTGACGACCTTGTCTCCGACCTGCATCACCTGGAGGCCTTGGAGAGATCATCCAGGGTGGGCCGAGGATGGACAGGAGCTGGCTCACGTTAGGCAAACCTACTGGCTGAGGATGGAGAGGGGAGAGGTGGAGCTCCACCGCTACGACCGAGTTTTGAGGTAGTTCGGTCTACAGTAGGGGATCCCATCTCTCAGAGACTACGAGTTTTCTCGGACCATCCGGGATAACACTATAGTTAGCGGGGCTCCAGATATGCAGCGCTTCTAGAGTCAAGACGCAGATGATGCCCCCATTCAGCCAATGGATGGGGACGATGCAGGGGTAGCCGACGGCTACGATGCCTGGTACATAGGCATCCGCCCTCCTCGGATGACGAGGGCTCAGGGTCCGATTCATGTAGTTGTGCATCGGATGGGGAGGCGGTGCCAAGCGGCCATTGAGGCGGCACAGGGTCACGAAGGGAGAGAGCAGAGGAGACCACAGGCTCAGCAGAGGCCATGGCAACGGGAGAGGAGGGAGGAGAGACCCCCTTCTCCATGGAGAGAGAGGCCACCATCACCCGATAAGGGCAAGGGTGTGGACATAGGAGAGAGTAGTGAGATGGCTACTCTCTGGGGAAGACTGTCCATCTCTAGGCATAGGTGCAGACTTTACAGGATGAGGCTGCACGCCACCGAGCGGAGGCTACATAGCTCAGAGATGAGGTTGCATGCCTCAGAGCATGGAGCGGAGGAGCGAGCACTCAGGAGCTGGCATGGTCGATTGCTCAGACCATGTTCTATCAGGGTATCTACTTCCAGATGGTGCCAGAGGGCCAGAGGGTATAGCTGCCAGTCGACATTGTGGATCCGATCAAGGTTGGGTCATCGAGGACTTCATCTCGATCGATGACTAGGACTCGCAGTACCACACATACTACGATGGGGCCACCTCGTCCACCTCAAGGTGGGGGAGGAGATGAGGCTGAGAGCTCGAGGGGTTCTCGAGGCTAGGCTACTGCATCGTATAGATCGATTATATGATTTGAGAGGATTGAGTATGCCAAGATGTAGATTGTGGCATACCAATCTAGTTTTGATATGATGTACATATATTGTTGAGATTATATGATATATATATATATATGATATTTTTGATCATATGACTTGTCTTATGTGTTTGTATGATGCTTTATTGTTGTGGTGTGATTGATTTGATGATTCATGTAATTATGTCGGTTGGAAATATTATGGTTTGAATGTCATGTTTTTAAAATTTAAATGAAATAATCTGATGTAAACAAATTGGTTGTTTGTGATGTGATTTGATAAAAATAAAAGGGACTTCTAACAATAATTTCAAAGGACATTGTCGCTATTATAGACCATTTCATGGAGTCGCCGCTCACTCGGTCGTCAAGCTAATCCCAAGATAGAAATATTGTTAAAAGTAAAAGAGTGCTTAAGAGACTATCTTAAGACTTTGTTGTGATGATGCAAATGATGATGATGATGATGATTTGTTTTCAGATTTCCATGAAAATATTATGCATGAAATATTTTAAAATGACTTTTGCTAGGCATAAATTCCTAAGTGTGATAAAATTTTTGGATAATTCCCTAGGAATTATACCATCATTGCAAAATTGAAGTTTGACATAATGACATGAAAATAGAGTAAGTGTTTGTTTTGTTTTAAAGCATAATTGTGTAACATAATGATTTAAGTCATATGTTTTTATGATTTTGAATAAATGGAAAATAAAATTGGTACAATGGTTTGCGCTAGGCATAGAATATTTAGGTATAGACTTATACCATCATCGCGAAATCCAAAGAAGAAAATAATATAATAGTTTTATTGCATGGTTGATTTTTAATTTTTGAAATAGTCAAAAAATATGAAGATGAGGACTTGCGCTAGGCATAAAATTCCAATTTTGGTTTTGGAACTATACCATCGTCGCGAAAGTCAAAAGTTATATATAAACGTAACTTTATTGCATGTTTTGAAAATGATTTTGATTTTTGATAATGCATATAGTTGTCTTTATACTAAACAACTGTTCTTTAAAGAGGAAAATGAATTTATTCCAAACAATTTGCAAAAATATTTCAAAGTATTTTAAAGACAAAAGTTAGATTTATAAGGAATCCCATGTGCGTAGGTGAGTTCATTACCAATCTTGATTTATCATAATGATACACAAAATCTCTCAAATACAAAATGTGTGTGCAATTGCATTGTTCATTTACCAGTTTTGAGCAAGATAATTTGATACAAGTGATTTGAATGAACCAAATAAGTGTTCGTTAACCATGATTTAGATGCATATAACCATACCAGACTACTATGTAGGTCGGGTTATCAAGAGCTAGCAAATCCATGAGCAGACATAGGTCTGTACAAAAGAAGGTCGCTAATGTGACAGACATATCACCACGCTAGGGATTACCCAAGGCCAAGCGGGTTGGGCACAAACCACCTGTTATGGGGCTTACCTCACAGTTTTCGAATAATTGAGAATTCCAGGGATTCAAGCTCATCAACCCTTCTTTTCTTTTCAATGGGTAGGGAAAGGGATTTTATTGCTTTTGCTTTTGCTTGTTTCTTTTTCTTTTGCTTTTGCTTTTTTTTTTTTTTTGTATTTTTGTATTTTGGCTTGATATTTGAGATAATGCTGAAATAACTTGTTTCTTTTTCTCTTTTTCTTGAACTTTGCTTTTCTTCCTATGCTAGGGATACTTGCTCGGATTAGTTGTAGAGCAAGGGATTTTTATTCTAGGTAGGGGTGAACTTGTCCTTTTGCCAATTCTCAAAAATTCTAGACCATGTGCATGATAGGATAGCAGGGGAAACTTTTCGCTCAAGAACCACTTCTACTATGTAGCATAGCATGGAAATTACAAATGTAATCATTTTATTGTGAAAAGATATGCTTGGTTTAAGTAAATACCAAGATCAATTCTCTATGCTCAAACTTTATTTAATTAAATTTTGTGGACTTTGATATAAGAGAGATTAGTAATCATGCCATATAAAATCAAGATATTTATTTTTGTGTTTGTGATAGTGGGGGATTCCAAATAAATGCTAATTTATCCAAAATAATTTGAAAATATAACTGCAATACTTGAAGAAGAAATATATACAACAAATATTTTTGAGGAGTTTGATAATTTTGACTCTCTCTTTCTTCTTTATTTTTTTTGGGTTTCAAAAGAGTCAATAATATTGTTGTTTTGACTTTTTATTTTTTTCATTTGTTTTTGTGTAAATAGTTATATATATATTTTTAAAATGAGACAACATGCAAAATATGTACAAATGATGAAATGACCAAATTTTATGCGTAATATCGCTTAAGATGCATAATATTCATAGGTTCTTTTAAATATTTACCATCTAAGGTAGCTAATTTGTATGCTCCCGATTCAAATTTAGCAGTGATAATATATGGTCCAAGCCAGTTGGGCTCAAATTTACCTTTAAGGTCTTTAGTTGCATTAGTATTTTTTTTATTTTCTTTTAAAACAAGGTCACCGACCTCAAAGGATCGATGACGAACTTTCTTGGCATATGATCTTTTAAGCTTGTTTTGGTAAGCACGAAGATGCTCCAAAGCATTGATGCGCTTTTCATCTAGGAGTTCCAACCGACTGAGTCTGCCAGCTCGATATTCATCTCCTACTTCGGTATCTTGAAGTAGTAGAGCCAAAGAAGGAACTTCTAATTCAAAAGGAAAAACGGCTTCAGCGCCATAAACCAAGACAAAAGGTGAAGTTCCAAGTGGGAGTTCGAACACTAGTTCGATAGGCCCACAAAGCTGGATATAATTGAATGTGCCAGTCACGGCCAGATTTATTGACCAATATTTTGAGAATTTTGATTAAGGTTTTGTTAGATGCTTCTGCTTGGCCATTACCCTGAGGATAATAGGGAGTGGACCAACGATGTTGAATCTTATATTTCTGGCATAATTTCTTGACATCTTTATTTTTGAAACAAGTTCCATTGTCTGAGATGAGATTTGCAAGAATTCCGAACCTACAAATGATTTGATTAAAAATAAATTTAGAGACTTGTGTTCCAATGCAGGAAGCTAAAGGCATAGCTTCAACCCACTTCATGAAATACTCAATGGCGGTTATGATGAATTTGTGTCCATCAGATGACACAGGATTAATTTTGCCAATAATGTCTAAGCCCCATTTTGAAAAGGGCCAAGGAGATGAAATAGCTCTGCAGCTCTTGTGCAGGCGCATGGACAAGGTCAGCATGTTTCTGGCACTTGTCGCAATGGCGCACATAATCATGTGCATCATTTTCCATGGTAGGCCAAAAGTAGCCTATCCTAAGGAGCTTTTTAGCAATGACACTACCACCGAAGTGTCCTCCACAAGATCCATCGTGGACTTCACTTAAAGCTGATTTGGATTCTTCTAGATTCAAACATCTCAATAGGATACCTTCAAAAGATCTCCTATATAAAGTATTGCCAATTATTACAAATCGACTTGCTCGTCTACGTAATAACCGACGTTGGTTTCTATTAGAATTGGCAGGGAAAGTCCCATTTTGAAGAAAATCAACTATATCTGTATACCAAGGGTCGGAAGTAGTTTCATTGATTAGAAACACATCCAAAGGTTCTAAACATGACTTATTTGAAGTGGGTTCCTGGAGTCGACGAATAATGATGGTGGCATATTCGTCATCTAACTCCAAGGGCAGAAGAGATGCAGCTATGGCCATAGCGTCACCGCACGGTTGCTAGTTCACGGAATAGCTTCCAAAGTAACTTTATCAAACAAGGATAACAATTGCAAAACATATGCTTTATATGGGCGCAATTTATCATCTCTGGTCTGATAAACTTCATTAATTTGATTTATGACAAGTTGGGAGTCACCAAAAACTAGCAGATGTTTGATTTTTAATGCTAAGGCAGCTCGTAATCCAAGGATTAGAGCCTCATATTCGACAGTATTATTGGTGCAAGCAAATGTTAATTTGAAGGACAAAGGTATAAGATGTTTTTGCAGGGATATTAAAATAATACCCGCACCAGCCCCACTCATGCATCGGGCTCCATCAAAGTATAAGGACCATTGTTCAATATGGTCTGCCTCTAATTGAAGGCATTCATCAGGAAACTCAATGATGAGGGGATGGGTAGACTCTAAGGGTGCAACAACTAACTGATCTGCTATGATTTGACCCTTAACAGACTTTTGTCCTATGAATGTGAGTTCAAACTCGCTTAGAGCAAGAACCCACTTGGTCGTGCGACCCGATAAATAAGGTCGACTCATGAGATACCGCAAGGGATCATATTTAGCAATGACATATGTTTTTTGACTAAGCATATAATGGCATAATTTTTGCGTAGAAAATACGACTGCTAGACATAGTTTTTCTAATGAGGTATAACGAGTTTCATAACTGATTAAAGTTCGGCTAATGTAATAATTAGCACGTTCTTTCTTCTCATCATCAAGCTGAGCTAACATAGCTCCTAAAGCAAAATCTGAAGCTGAAATATACAGGAGAAACGGGCGATCAGGTCTAGGCGGTGAAAGCACAGGTGGGTTAAGGAGGTATTGTTTGAGAAGTTCAAAAGCTTCTTTACATTCGTCGTCCCAATTAAAAGGGACATCCTTCTTAAGGAGCTTAAGAAAGGGAGTGGTTTTGTCCGCCAGCTTATCGATGAAGCGATGGATGGCTTGAAGTTTACCTTGTAAACTTCGTAACTTAGATATATTGGTAGGTGCGGGCATATCAGTGATAGCCGCAATCTTGAGAGGGTCGATTTCGATACCACGTAAAGAAACTAAAACCCCTAATAGTTTACCGGACTTAACTCCGAATATGCATTTGGCTGGATTTAATCGAATAAGGTATTCTCTTAACCGATTAAATACTTTTCTCAAATCATCTAAATGATCATCTTCTTTAATAGAGCGAGCTATAATATCATCTACGTAATCATGTAGGATATCATGCATCATATCATGAAAGATATAAGTCATAGCTCGTTGATATGTTGCGCCCGCATTCTTTAAACCAAATGGCATCACTTTCCAACAAAAGGTACCCCAAGGGGTAATAAAGGTTGTTTTAGCCTGATCTTCAGGAGCTATCCTGATCTGATTATAGCCAGAAAATCCATCCATTAGGGACATCATTCCACTCCCGACGGTAAAGTCAATGATTTGGTCCATGTTTGGAAGAGGAAAATCATCTTTAGGGCATGCAACGTTAATATCTCTAAAGTCCGTGCAAACCCTAACTTTGGTAGCTTCTTTCTTGGTGACTGGAACTACATTCGAGATCCATTCAACATAATCAATAGCTTGTATGAAAATAACATTCAAGAGTTTTTCTAACTCTCCTTTGACTAGCAGGGCCACTTTGGGATGCATTTTTCTAAGTTTCTGTTTAACAGGTTTAGCATCCGGATGGACTACTAGATGATGCATGACTACAGAAGGGTCCAGACCTGGCATATCTTCATATGTCCAAGCGAAGACATCTTCATATTCTTTAAGGAATGCAATGTATTCATCTTGTTTTTCTTGACTTAATGCTGATCCAATATTGATTATGTGAGGATTATCCTCGGCTCCAATGTTAACTTTAAGGACGTTTTCTACTTCCATGTGTAGATCTCTTTCAAAATTAGGTGGGGCGGTGAAACGCCCAATTCTTGTAATTCTTTTAAGGTTAAGTTGGATAATTCGTCTTGATGAGTGGTGGCCTCAAGTTGGGCTATAGTTGGTATAGAACCATCAAAATAAAAACCATTGTGTAACAACTCTTCAACGGAGACATCATGGAAAATATCTCCTTCCAACTCCTCATCGGATTCAACAATCAATTCAGGGTAAGCTATGGATAGCATATTGCAGGTAAAGGGATTATTCTTTGAACACAAAGAATCTTGTTTATCTAGATAATCTTGATAACATATGAGTTGATCATCATCTTCAAAAGGGAAGGGTTGACCCTTACTAGGAAATAGGCCCACACCACATCGGCGGGCCATGGCTCTACCTCAATAGGTTCTTTCATACCATTTTGGAAAGGTCCCAAGCCTTTCCCTTTATAGCCCATTTTAAGCATTATGGGCTTAGCTTTAATATATTCATTAGCAAAATAACATCGGGCATATCCCTCATGATGAGTTTTGATATTCCTGGGTATTCTTCCCCAATCATATCCTTTATAAATAAAAGCACAACTCCCGACTTGGTAAGTACTTCCCATAGGTTGTGGGAGGCCCAAAGTACGAGGAGATGGTGGCAAGTTGTTTAAAAGAATTGAATCTTGCATAAAAGCATTTGTTTTTTTTGATATTAAGATTGTGGATAAATCCGATAAAAGTTCATCAGAAAGAGCATAAGATGTAGAAGGATCATTCCCTATATCTTTAGATGTGGAAGGTATGATAGATGTTGATAATGTGGAGGTGTCAATAAATGGGTCTATAGGTTTTGAAATTATAGGGATAGAACATGAAGGATTGGTTGTGGATTGAAGACCTTTTTGAGGTTTTAGTGTGGTTTGTTCAGAAGATGGTTGAGTTAAATGTATAGGTGTAGTTGATGGAGTAGATGATGTTATGTGTGTGTTTTTCACACGTTTAGATGAAAAATAAGAATTAGGATGTGTGGATGACAGAGCGGGGCAAAATTGCACTCCAACAAGTTCTGCCAAAGCACACATATCAAAGGGTCTAGGGTCACCATGGATAGTGACCAACTGATTTTTAAATTCAAATTTAACACACTGATGTAAAGTGGAGGGAACCGCTCGCATCGCATTGATCCAAGGGCGACCCAAAAGTATATTGTATGATGTTGGGCAATGTACAATAAACACGGTTGTATCTAGGGTTCTAGGACCAACTTGCAAGGGTAAGGTAATGACTCCACACGTTTCTTGTGTCTCGTCATTGAAAGCTTTGATAATCATGTCAGTTTTCTTCATTTCATCACTTCTAAAGCCAAATATTTGGTAGAAGTCAAAAGTGCAAATGTTTAGAGATGAACCATTATCAATCAAGACTCTTTTAACAACTACATCTCCAATTAGAGCAATAATATATAAGGGGTTATCCTTATGTAAACTATGTTGTGGGATATCTTTATCTCGAAAGTCAATACAATCAACTTCTCGAGTGATGATAGTATTGGACATGGCTTCGGGTTGAATATTTTGAGGTACCATCATTTGGCTTAATGTAAGCATTAACTCATCCCTATGGGTAGGAGAAGATCTTAACAAGTCCAAAAGGGAAATTCTGGCTGTAGTATTGGATAATTGTTCATTAATATTGTAAGGAGGTTTTGGTTGAACATTAGACATATGATTCCCTTTATTGGGATTTTTCAAAATAAATGGAGTTGATCCATCATTCTGAGTTTGATCTTGTTGAGAGTTTTGAGCCTGTTGTCTGGTAACGGCTCCGATGGTACCTACAATGTTATATTGAAGACGCTGAACTGGTCTTGGTTGAGCATTTATGGCTTGTTCATTAGGAAGGAACTGATTAGAAGAGGGTCGAGTAGTAACTCTTCTAGGAAATGGTTCTTCCTGGAACCATAGCATCCGTGATGGGTTGAATAGGATCTGATTCATTTTCAGAACTATTCGATTGGTTTGAGGTGATGTCTACTTCACTTTCAGTATCTGATTCTACATCACTAGGATCGGGAGTTTGAATATTATGTAGGGGTCTGGTCGTGACCATGGATAAGGTTGTGCCAAATATTTGAGGATCCTGAACAGATAATTGTTCGCTAATAGTCCCTACATATCGGGTAGGAGGGGGAACATTATGATGTTCGATTTGATTGGCCACTTCTTTACCATGGTTTGGTAAAGGATGTTGAAATATATCCAATGATTGATTAGCATTTTGATTTTGATTTTGGGGAATGGTCTTTTGAGCATTATTAGGAGCATTTTGTTTAGGTTGGAAGGCTTGCACCTCCATTTCATTATTATCAATCAGATCTTGTATTTTATGTTTCAATATTTTGCAAGAGTTTGTAGCATGTCCAGGTCCTCTATGAAAGTCACAATGTAAATCAGCTCTGTATCCGGGTATAGTTGGATCAAGTTCCTGGATAGCTGGTAATTGAATCAAGCCTCGTGCTAATAATTGAGGAAGAATGGTTGATAAAGGTTGATTCAATCTAGTAAATTCTCGAGGAGGTTTATCAAGAGGTTTTAATATAAATTTTTCTGTTGTCTTCGTTGTATTGATATTAGCAACGTTTCTACTATCAATGACTCCGTCACCTACAACTTGTTTGTTTTTATACTGATTTCTAGATGTTTTCTCATCATCTTTCTTTTTGAGCTGACCTCTTCTAATGAGAGCATCTTCTACCCTTCGAGCTAAGTCTATAGCTTGATCGAAGGTGGTTAAGGTAGCAGTTGATAACTCATAAGATATTTGTTCTTGTAAATTATTAATAAAAATGTCCAACATTTCCCTATAAGGTAGCACAAAGTGCAGTTTTCCCATCAACTGCCTCCATCTAGCTAAGAAATCAGCAAAACATTCATCTTTGTCTTGTTTTAAGTTGTACAAATCTTTAATGGTGACATGCCTCTCGATGTAGGCACTAAATTGATGGACAAACGATTCAGTTGTTTCTTCAAAATTTCTCAAAGAATGAGTGGGCAATTGATAGTACCACTCTAATGCCATTCCTCCTAAGCTTTTCGGGAACATTTTTAGTAATAGCAAGTCATCATGTGATATATCATGACATGCTATCCTAAACATGCGAAGATGCTCTATGGGATCTTCAGTTCCTTTATATATAGGCAGGACGGGCATGGGGAAGTGTTTAGGGTATGGTTGTGCTACAACTATGGGATCCAGAGGTTGACTACATATCTCTCGATAATTGTACGAGGGACGGTAGGGATCTATCTCGGTCCATGCGCGAAGCTAACTGTTTCACCATGGCTTCCAGACATCGGGTTTGCCCACCATATTGGTTCGGTAGGGCATTAATATGGGATTTGTGAGCATATGATGGAGGGACATGGAGATTAGATGCTATATTGCTATTGTGTAAATTGTTGGTAGGAAGGGTGTTATGAAGAAATTTTGAAGTTGTATTATGTTGTATGCCCGATTGTTGAAAATTGGTGTTTGGCTTCATTTTAGGTTTTTGTCTACTTGAAGCATATTGATCAATAGTTTGGCGAAGTAAAGCAGTGAAGGAAGGTTTCTTTTGTGTGGGAATGATTTTAGGCTCAATAACAGGTTCCTTAGGGGGTTGGGTAACCTGTTGTTTTGGCATGTTCTGAATCATAGTGACCATATCTCTATTGGATGGTCCAGCTTTATCACTTTCTTGATCAATGAAAGACAAGGGATTAGTGTGTATGTCAAACATATGTTCCATGGCTGCTTGAGTGTCACTAATTTGTCCTTTATCAATACGAACCGCCATATTAAGAGCACCAATGTTATTATTGAAAAATTTCCAGAAATGATCTAAGTTATCAAAAGCAATAGTTCCATCTGGAGCTATTCTAGGGGATGAGGATCCTTCCTCTTTAAGATTTTCTTGTTGTTCATTTTCTTCAGCCGGGTCATCTTCCTCGGTTGTTCTAGAGTTTCTCCTTCCGGAATTGATTCCTCAGAAGGACATTTGGGTTTTTTGTTTTGTCTCCTAACCAATCTTCTTCTTCTTGTTCACCTTTGTTTACCATTCCTAAGTTTAGGCATTGTGCTTAAATTTAGATTTCAGCAAATATATATATACATATATATATATATATATATAAAAAATATATATATATATATATATATATATATGCAACAAGCTTAAGAGGTATATATTTTAATTATATACCTACTATAGTATTTGAAATAAAATGTTTTTGGTTTTTGTTATGTTTTGGTTTTTCTTGTTTTTGTAACAATATTATAAAGATAACAAACAACACACTAAATGCAAGAAATAATAATAATGAAAGCAATGATCTAGTTTTCTATAAACAATTTATAAATATCATTAATGGGCTCAAGTTCTTCAGGAGTCATGAAGTGTTCTTCTTCAAATTGAAAATTTTCTTTCAAGAATTTGACAAAAAGTGCTATAGTGATATTATCTGTCTCAGATTCTGGTTGGTAGAAATAAAGTTCGTGGCAATACTCTCGATATAACATAGCCCTAGGAACTCTATTCCATCTTTCCCTATCCGTAAGAACGACCTCTTGATCTTCTACATGACCTAGGAATTGGTGTATAACAACTACGTTCTCGAGGTATTCCTCGAAGGTGAACAATTCTGAAGACACAAGAGCTCTCCTATAAGCTAACCACCTATGGCAGGCTCTCTAAAGTTCATGATAAACAATGAGTTGATGAGGATCCAAGATCCTATCTAGGGCAAACCTCTTGATTTGTCTAAGTTCGGTTGATTTAGATGAAATGACACCTAGCCTCCTATCAAGTTCTTTCCACAAAAGTTGGTTTCTATCTGTTTCAGGCACACTAAGCACAGAATTAACTTCTATGGCTGCTAATTGGTTTGCAACATTTATAGTAACAGCTAATATTTTCTTAGGAGCTACCATCTAGACATGATATGCAACTTAGTATTTTTCTAATGATTTGAAATGCATCTATATTTTTGTTTTGTTTTTCAAAAGGTTTTAGTTTCACGTCGGGTTCACCAAAATGTATCGCTCCAAATTTTTCGCATCCTTACCTTCAAGCTAAAGGATCCGTGCCCGGAAGGAGGATGGGAAAAGGATGGGACGGTACCTCGGACTGAGAGGCCCTTTGAAGGTCCCGCCTCTCGGGGGAGGGGTATTAAGGTGATTTTTTGACGGATGGTGGGGTTCACCAGGAAACGTTTAGTGGCAGTTTCCACGCCTAGGTTGGGAATGAGTTTAATGTGTTCAATTTTAGCTTTAAACATCCAAGTCCTAGGTTTGGCCAGATGAATCTAAGTTATTCTATATGAAAATGCAAATTAAATGAATACAAAAAATAGATTTGAATAGAAAATAGAGAGAATAAGCTAGATTAAAGAGACATACCTGATCCGGATGTCTGATGGAGGTTCTAATTTTTGAAGCAGTCAGATCGTCTAGAATTTGATAGGATCGTCTCCGATCTGACAGGATCGTCTGAGATCTGACGAATTCGTCAGACGAATTCGTCAGAGACCTGCAATCAGAGAAGCAGATACAAAATACAGAAAATGCAGCAATACAAACAGAGGGCAATGATGTAGAATGACAACAATAATATTAGACGGATAATTATAAACAAAATATGAGTGTATTTCAATGATTTAATGACAAATTATGATTTTATCATGCATTAAAACTATATGGGTGAACTCCAAAATGCAGAGTAATAAGGAATAACCATAGAATTAACTAAATGCAGAATAATGCAGCAGAAAAGAGTGGAGAAAATGCAAACTCTGGGCACTGATTGCCCCCAATGTTGACTGCAGTCGAAATCATCTCGGATTGGTACGAAATCGTCTCGAATTGGACAGGATCGTCTGCGATGATCTGAGCTTGCTCCGACTGAAGAATAACAAAGTTCCTGCAAGAAAACTCGAGAAGGGACAAAGGCAAACAATAGTCTAGGATATACTAATGCATGTGAAACTTGAAGTGCAAAAAAATTCAGCCAGGGGAATGTCAAGGGGAGGGCCTAAGATTAAATAGGCATAGGAAAGAGGTTGGGAGGTTGGAGATCATCCCATTTTGGGAGATCTCCAATGGGGGGAGACTCTAACGGTGCAGACGCGTCTCTGCCCGAGTTAGAGAAGCTGTTGAAATAGAAGCTAATTATGAAAAATCAGTTTTGGGACGAAATCGTCTGGACGTTCTGCTCCAGACGAAATCGTCCGATCTGAGGCGATATCGTCTGATCGGAGACGATATCGTCCAACGGATGAAACAAACTCTAAAAATGGCACGAAAAATGAGGAAACGGGTAGCAAGCGGTTTGGGAGCGGTTTTGGGGTTGAAATTTGAATTTGAATTATTACTAAGGTAATTTTAATTATTTACTAAGTTTTACCGCGCCAATTTTAGGGTGCTACAATAATAATTTAATTATTATATTATTAAATTATAAAGTGAACCATCACAACCCTTCATAACGTGAACCATCACGTCTCTTCACCAACATAGCTTTAGGGTATATATATATATATATATATTAGGTTGGCCATCCATATCAAATCATCCAAGAAGAATAATAAGCATAGATTCTAAGGAGGGAGCCCCCTATAGTGGCAAAGCGATTACAAGGGAGCCCCCTTTGAGTGGCCTGCGATTACATTTACATTAATTTGTTAATAATTTTATAGTAAGACCTTGGGGTCTTACCAGTTTATCTTGTGTGTGGAATAGGAAAGGATGCATCTTCCAAATATTTGAGAGCAATAGATAAAGTATTGAAGAGTCACCTTGTAAGGTTATATTATAGAGATAAAGCTACATGAAATGTATTAAGAAAGAGAATTTACTAATAATCTTGTATACTTTAATATTGTGAGCATATTATTGAGTAATATTGTGTGAATATTGTGTTCATTAATATTGATTTGAGTGATTGTATGCATATGTATTGAGTTCATTCAAGATTATGGATATTTGAATTAATAATAAATTTGGCTAAAAATCCATCAGTGGTATCAAGGTACTTTGAGTAGACTCTAAAAGTAGCACCATATTTATTTTTAGTGTGAATATTTTTTAAATTAATTGCAAAAAAAGTTGTAGGTTAGAAGCTAGCATCGAAGAAGAACTTTGGTTTCAATTTTTGAAAGCATAGAGAAAGCTAAAATTTTAGCAAAAAATATTTGGAGGAAAGAGTGATTACTTCCAGTTTATATTTTATGGAGAATAAGTGAAGAAAATGTAGACAAAAGGAAGTATAGTGTTGGAATATTTTGGGTTATATCCTGATATTTATAAAGACAATTTTATTGAAAGGTGGATGAAGCCATATAGCATAAAGTTGGAAGCCCAAGAAAGATAAGGGTTGAAACCAACAAGACTAAGAGCTATTGAATACAAGCACCCATATTGTTGTAAAGTGAGTAGAATATAAGAAAATAAATGAAAATTCCAAGGCAAAAATCTACTTGTAAACAAAGATAAGAGATACGAACCACCTAAGTATAGAAGATCTTTAGTAGAAGCTTGTTAGAAGCACAAGTATAATCCATGAGCTATTTAAGCTACTTGAGCAAATAAGATATCCAACAATAATGTACCTAGAGTATAAGAGGGAGAAAAATACATTCCCAGATACTAAGGCCCACCTAATTAGAGTGCCATTGATTATGAATATATAGAATATTGAGGTTGTTTGAAGCCATTTGCCTCCCATAAATTGATTGAAGCTATTGAAGAATACAATATGAGTAGTTTACAACATTTTTGTATATGTCGGAAGGAGAAATGATAGTGCAAAGGTATGCTAGAATAAGTTTGAATTGTCATTAACATGAGTAAGTGACAATAAATTGGATACACCTATAGTGTCTTTGATAATTGTTGGAACAAAATCTACCTTCGGTTAATAGTGTTGCGCCTTAGACTTTGCCAACATTGAATAGACAGATCTTGCTTGAGATCATCTGCCTAGTCTCCAGAGAAGGCTGGTTCCTTTGAGTTTTTCAAAGAAAATGGGAACAAGAGATAAGAGAAATATAGCCTAAGCTAGAACTTTTCTCACGGTACAGATTAGACAACAACAAACATTGATGATGCAGAGTACTACTTTCAGAGTTTTCTTTATATCTTCTTATAGAAAACATGAATTCCTGAGTGCGACTTTTAGATGTTCGTCTAAATACATGTAAATATCTTTAATGTTCAACTCTAGAAACAAGTTTTATAGATGCACAGTCCAAATTTTAGAACAGATACATTATGAAACTTAGAATGAATAAAATTTAAAACACCAGATACATACACTTGCACACAGAAGTTTCGAAATCCAGAAGAAGAAATATTTTATTGCTTGTAATCCAGTACATGTACATCAAGCCTGTAAACATCCAAGAGTCGATGACTTTTCATGGTTGACTCACTCCTATTTATACCCTAAAAAGAGTATCTTCTACTATGTACATTTAATTTCTTCAATCAATTACAAGTAATTGTCTGCAGTTTCTAATAATATACAACGGATTTCTCACAGATTGGATAAATTTCCTTCTGGCTAATTTTAGATGAGCCTGTTATTCTGCAATCATCCAGCGGACCTTCTAGGTTATAATCAATAGACCATTCTTTAGAAATTAGCACCTGATGTCAGTGCATGTCCCCAATTGCTAAAAATATACTCTGTTTCCTTGGCAAAAATTGGACATGTTGCGAAATCATGACACTCTTGTTTCTCTGCCTGCCTGCCCTTTTTGAGTTGTGAAAATGCAACATGTCGTGATATCGTGAAACTTTTGCCTCCTTGCTCCCTTTTGTTGCTCTTAGCCATGAAAATGTAACATGTCATGATATCGTGACACTTTTTCCTTCTTGCGACACTTTTTCCTTCTTGCCCTTTCTCTTATCTTTTGGCCACAAAAATGCAACAAGTCGCGTTATCACGACACTTTTTCCTTCTTGCTCTTTCTCTTCTCTTTTGGCCATGAAAATACAACATGTCGTGATATCGCGACACTTTTTCTTTCTTGTTCTTCCTCTTCTCTTTTGGCTACGAAAATGCAACATGTCGCGATATAGCGACACTTTTTCTTTCTTGTTCTTTCTCTTCTCTTTTGGACGCGAAAATGCAACATGTCGTGATATCATGACACTTTTTTCTCCTTGCTCTTTCTCTTTGCTTTGGACTACGAAAATGCAACATGTCGCGATATCGCGACACTTTTGCCTCCTTGCTCCCTTTTGTTGCTCTTAGCCGTGAAAATGTAACATGTCGTGATATCACGACACTTTTTCCTTCTTGCTCTTTCTCTTCTCTTTTGGCCATGAAAATGCAACATGTCGCGATATCGCGACACTTTTTCCTTCTTGCTCTTTGTCTTCTCTTTTGGCCGCGAATATGCAACATGTCGCGATATCGTGACACTTTTTCTTTCGTGTTATTTCTCTTCTCTTTTGGCTGCGAAAATGCAACATGTCACGATATCGTGACACTTTTTCCTTCTTACTATTTCTCTTCTATTTTGGCCACGAAAATGCAACATGTCACGATATCGCGACACTTTTTCTTTCTTGTTCTTTCTCTTCTCTTTTGGCTGCAAAAATGCAACATGTCGCGATATCGCGACACTTTTTTCTCCTTGCTCTTTCTCTTTGCTTTGGACCACAAAAATGCAACATGTCACGATATCGCGATACTTTTTCCTCCTTGCTACCTTTTGTTGCTCTTAGATGCAAAAATGTAACATGTCACGATATCGCGACACTTTTTCCTTCTTGCCATTTCTCTTCTCTTTTGGCCATGAAAATGCAACATGTTGCGATATCGTAACACTTTTTCCTTCTTGCTCTTTGTCTTCTCTTTTGGCCGTGAAAATGCAACATGTCGCGATATCGCGACACTTTTTCTTTCGTGTTCTTTCTCTTATCTTTTGGCCGTGAAAATGCAACATGTCGCGATATCGCGACACTTTTTCATTCTTGCTCTTTCTCTTCTCTTTTGACCGCGAAAATGCAACATGTCACGATATCACGACACTTTTTCCTTCTTGTTATTTCTCTTCTCTTTTGGCTGTGAAAATGCAACATGTCACGATATCATGACACTTTTGCCTCCTTGCTCCCTTCTGTTGCTCTTGGCCACGAAAATGCAACATGTCATGATATCGCGACACTTTTTCCTCCTTGCTCTTTCTCTTTGCTTTGGACCGCAAAAATGCAACATGTCGCGATATCGCGACACTTTTTCCTTGCTCTTTCTCTTTTATTTGGACCATAAAAATGCAACATGTCACGATATCATGACACTTTTTCCTCCTTGCTCTTTCTCTTTGCTTTGGACCACGAAAATGCCACATGTCGCGATATCGCGACACTTTTTCCTTGTTGCTCTTTCTCTTTGCTTTGGACCGTGAAAATGCAACATGTCGCGATATCGTGACACTTTTTCCTCCTTGCTCTTTCTCTTTGCTTTGGACCGTTAAAATGCAACATGTCACGATATCGCGACACTTTTTCCTCCTTGCTCTTTCTCTTTGCTTTTTCTTTGATCTTTAGCATATGGGCCACTTCGGTCTTCTTGGAAAATATGCAAAAAGGTGCATCAGCTATTTTTTTGTAGTTAGTCACTTTTTGACTAACATTCTTGGTGCCTTCCGGGGGAATTTTTGCTCACAAAAATAGGGAGCAGGCCTTCATCCATTGGGAAACGGAGTCACCAGCATAGTTGCAAAAAGTAAAATTTTGAGTGGAAAAACAAAGATAAAAGAAAAAGAATGCACTTTGGAATATAGGTGATCTTTACCTTATCAAAACCTTTCTTTTATCGCTTAGGGACTTAACCTTTGTCTGAAGAACACAAAAATTCAATTTTGGGAGCTGGTCCCAGCTCTGGCTGCTGGCTGCTGCCCCTGATGTTTAAATCTTCTGATTTTGTCCATGGCTACAATTATCTCTTGATAAGTTTTGCACACTTGATTTCAGTCTTCGTCTTCTAGATCAGAAGAATCGATGAAAAGTTGATATACATACTGCAATTCTTCCACTTTATCATAAGAAATGATCTTTTGTTTTAAAATCAGTTCTTGCAAACAGATTTTAATCTGTGTTAACCTCTAGATCATTTCCATGACCTGCTTTTCTCCTACAGGTTCCTGCCAGCTTTCGATGTCTGTTTCATCTTCAAAAAAATCTTTTATTGATGTCGAAAGGACTTCTTCCTTCAAAACTTTTGAACCTTCATCCCAGATGTAAGGAAGCCCATTTTGGATAGCCAAATCAAGATTTTGTAGCAACCCTTTCGCTTCATCCTCAAGCTCGTGCAGAAACTTGTTTCCCTGCGCTATCAATTTAAACTTCCTAAAGAAGTTCTTTGCTGCTATTTTAGCTTGAGACCAGGCTTCGCTTCTGAGCTTGGCTTCCATGCTTCCTGGCATATTTTTTGACAAAATCTGAATTTTAGTGGCCGCATCTTCTCTTTTTAATAAAAATGCTTCGACAGCCTCAAATTCCTATTTTACTACTTCGGTAGCTTCCTTTACTTTAGCCAAATACAACAATACAAGTTTAGCCTTTAATACTAAAAACAACAAATATTTTAACAATTCCTTCCTCATGCTCTTTACTTTATCTTTTGAAAATCCAGAAGGGGCATTTTGTTGTTCGACCAATTGTTGTTGTAGCTGCTGTATCTGTGTATTTAATGCCTGAATCTGAGCTTCGCTATACTCAAATTTTCTTTACCTTTTTCCACTTCACTGGCAGTAGCACTGAATTTACCCTCCCATTTTTTAGCCTCTAAAGTAAGAGCCTTCTCTACTATTTTTTGCTCTTTCACTACAGCCTCTAATTCCTTCCTCTTCTCTTTTTCCTTCAAAAATATTTCTTGATAGTGTCCACCCTGTAAGTATATGGTCCCAAAATGTGCTTGGGCTTTCACCCACTCATCTTGCATAGGCAGTTGAGATATATCTTCGTTTATCTCTTCTGCCTGGTAATCTTCCACGGTCATTTCTCCCTTTGATTTCTTGGTAATGGGAGTTAACTTCAACTTCTTTCTCTACATATTGGCTGGATCTAAAGCAATTATTTCTCTTACAGTAGCCGGTGCTTTAGAATCTCCAGCTGCATGTGAAGTCCACCAATCTAAAGCATTCCTGCTCACCCTTTTTAGATTTTCAATCTTGGCCATGGTGGACTGTGACTCAGTCCCTTGAGAAGTTGTAACTCCAGCCACTGGGATGTCAATGCTAGGGAGAAATGGAATGGGAGCAACTATGGACCCAATATTTAGTGGACTCTGGGAAGATGCTGCCATTTCTGGGAGAACAAGGTAATTTTTTGGCAAGGACTATATTTTTGTCGATTTTAGAAAAGTAAGGATAATTACAATGGGAATGAGTAGGAGAATGAGAAGGAGAAAGTGAAGAAATCATACTTGTTTTCGGTTGGGCTGGCTTTTGGTGTCCTTCTTCTCCTTCATGTTCACTGACGGCAATTTCTTCACTCTGCATTTTTTTTGCATCATGAGTTTCATTTTCTTCATCACTTTTGTCTAAGTTTATAACTTGTTTCTCCTGCTGCTCTTCTACCATCAAGATCTCCTTTTTAACCAAAATTTGTTTTTTGTTTTCACTATTTTTGCTCTCTTGAGCCGAACTGGGTGGGCCGTGTGGGACTTCCTTCTGTGAAGTTTCACGCTCAACATTTTGAGCATCTGCATCGATGTTTCCTTTAGTTGTATGGGGTGGTTCGCCTTCCTAAGTCTCTTTCCCTGAGTCGGTCTCTGTATCTTGAGGCTCTTGATCACTAGATGAGGTTTGAATAATACTCTTGTCTTTTCTCCTATCTGCCATCATTTTCAATTTCCTCATTCTTTCTACCATGGGTTCATCAGATTCTATACCCGAGTCTGTAGGTGGAGCAAATTTTACAACCTTTGAGGAATGATGTTTGGATGTCAGGGTATATGCCCCAAGTGCTAGACGCTTCTCTCTTTTATGGACTAGAATAGGTTCAACTCTCCCCTATCCTTCTTTTCCTAGCCCTTTTCCATCATAGCCCATTTTCAACATCATTTGGGCGGCCTTCGAACTATAAGTTTTTCCTTGTTCTTCAGTAAAGACCTCTTCTATTGACCTTTTCCTAGCTGTCCTAGGTTTGGTCTGAACAAGGGGAAGATTCTAAGCCTCTGTAATCGCTTTTCCCTTACCAGCTTCAGGCTGCTAGGATTTCTCAGGTGGCTGGGACACTTTAGGAGCAGAAGAATGACCACTTCCTACGCTTGGAGGGATTCTAACAAGGAAACTTCCTCCCCAGGAGTCATGGTGTTCAGCATATCGAGTTTCGAATAGATTGTCATTTTTGGTGGGATATCTTGATGAAATAAATTTTTTTTGAACTCTCATTACCCACCATTCCTGAATTTTTGCCACATCCCAATCTGGTATGTTCTTCTAAATCTGGGTGATTTTTTTTCTGTCAACTGATGAGCCTTTTTATTTTCTGGGTCAAATTGAACAATTACTTCATAAAAGTCATGCCAAGGAGGCAAAGGCTCCATCTTCTCTATGTGCCACTCCAATGGTACATCTTTTATGTTATTCCTATTTTCCTCAATATCATCCTTGATTTTAACATGAAATTCTTTTTTATGTGTTTTGTTCAAAATGGACTGTCTCTCAGCGAACCTGCTTATGGGGTCATATTTCCATCTTTGCGGGATCTCGATAAGACCCAATTTTCTTAAATACTCTGCTATCTGTTCATTCTGCCCCTTCCTTGAAATAGTAATCCCTTCAAAACTAAAGGGCATATTACAGGTACTGGTTTTTCCAATTCCAGTCCCGAATTTGACATTAATGGTTTCTGTTTGCCTTACATATTCTAAGGCAAAGATTCTATCAATCACATAATGGGGAAGTAAAAGGGTTTGTCTATAAACCCATACAATCTGATACACACTCCTTGTGTTAGGATAAACCAATCCCCCTCCTCTACAAAATTGGTTTGCAATACCTTTTTCGCTTTGGGGTCAATCTTGTTATTTGCCCATACATGATTTTTAGTGCAGGGCCCAAAAATTCCCTATTGAAATCATAATACGATTCGGACTTGTATAACACATTAGTCCATTCTTATACTGGTAAAATTTCTCCCTTTTCATTCTTATCATTCTTTGAAATGAAATCTAACTCTTGAGACATGAAATAAAAGAATAACCATACCAAATATGAAGTGTATCTGAAAGAAAACTGGTGCCGACCTTCAATGCTGCCAAACCCTCATGAATTTCTGCACTTAAGAACCTAGGCCAGTCAAAGAAAAAAGTTCTCACACTCCTTCTCATAACAACCGAATCATACATTTTGGGGTTCGACAAACACTCTGCTACAGCCATCTGCCATTTATGAACCTTTTCATCATTTTTTAGTTTCACAATCATGGCCAAGATGGAATATAGTTCAAGGTTTTTAAAATATGCCCTGTCTATTGGGGGTTCTGGTGGATTTGCCCATTCTGGAAGATCTTTTAGCTGGGTGGCTAGGAAACCCCTCACATTTTTGGATGAGCTGAAATATGTAGCCTGTTCTAAGGGGTAAAATTTCTTTGGTTCTAAGGGGGGGACACGACCCGCAGTGAAAGCAGAAACAAAAGCATCTTTGGACAGAGGAAAAAGGACCTTTCCTAAAAAATCCCTAACTTTTCTCCCTTTTTCATCATAGAAATTTGTATTTGCCCTTACCAGTTCTGGGCAGGGATGGACAAGAATATATACATACCAGGACAAGAAATAATGGTATGCAAACATTGAAGGAGAAGACGCAAAAACCCCAATTGCTACCCGGTTCTTTATATTGCTTCGAATCTCCGCCGGGTCCTTCCATGTTATTATCGTATCTGCAATCTAGGAGTCTCTGTCAATAAAACTAGCACTGTTTTCTTCCCTTCTGTTCACTACCAAAGTAGTCGGGAGTGATGAGGTAGATGCTACCTGGTCTTTCACCTTCTTTGGAGCCATTACGAATTATCAAGTATGCAGATTTTGAACCTCCTATGATTACTTCACAATTCTTTCCTCGCTACATTATAGTGCAGTGGTATAACAGTGTGATAGGGTCCTATCATAACATTAATTAATAATAATAATAGTAATAATGTATTTCATATCCTATAGTTATAATAATAAAATAATATAATAATAAATAATATAATAATTAATATAATTAATTATTATATTATTATTATAAGATTAGGGTTAGGAAGCATTGCAACCTTTCACCTATAACCCTAGAGTGGGTATAAAATATTGTAAGAACTTATCATTCCAATATCCATGAAATATATAATATATGATTTATTAAATCATTATTGGATATTCGACAATTCAAAAGCGATTCTTTTAGATTAGGTTATTATTTATTTATCATTTTATGTTCTAGGAACCCTAGGTTCCTACCACAGTGGCTGGCGAGACTTATGGCTTCTCAAGCATCACAGAGATAATTCCTTGCTTCTTTTCTTCTCCAGGAGCCTTGAGCAAGTTTGCAAATGGTGAAATGCCTCTCTGAATCTTTGAATTTAATTTTATATCACCTAGGATGACATGCAAAATTAATGCATTAAATAACGGTTGGTTGATTTGATTTTGTCTGTCTTTCTTCGATTTTCGTTCTTGCCATCTGTTAGTCAAAAAGTGACTAACTACAAAAAAATAGCTGATGCACATTTTTGCATATTTTCCAAGAAGACCGAAGTGGCCCATATGCTAAAGATCAAAGAAAAAGAAAAACACCGCAAGGAGGAAAAAGTGTCGCGATATCGCGACATGTTGCATTTTCACGGTCCAAAGCAAAGAGAGAGCAAGGAGGAAAAAGTGTCATGATATCGTGACATGTTGCATTTTCACGGTCCAAAGCAAAGAGAAAGAGCAAGGAGGAAAAAGTGTCACGATATCGCGACATGTTGCATTTTCACGGTCCAAAGCAAAGAGAAAGAACAAGGAGGAAAAAGTGTCGTGATATCGCGACAGGTTGCATTTTCATGGCCAAGAGCAACAGAAGGGAGCAAGGGGGCAAAAGTGTCGCGATATCGTGACATGTTGCATTTTCGTGGCCAAAGAGAAGAGAAAGAACAAGAAAGAAAAAGAGTCGCGATATCGCGAAATGTTGAATTTCGCGGCCAAAAGAGAAGAGAAAGGGCAAGAAGGAAAAAGTGTCGCGATATGGCGACATGTTACATTTTCATGGCTAAGAGCAACAAAAGGGAGCAAGGAGGCAAAAGTGTAGCGATATCGTGACATGTTGCATTTTCGTGACTCAAAAAGGGCAGGCATGCAAAGAAACTAGATTGTCACAATTTTGCAACATGTCTGATTTTCGCCAAGGAAACAGAGTATATTTTTGACAACTGGGGACATGCACTGACATCAGGTGCCGATTTATGAAGAATGGTCCCTTTTGTTGCTCTTAGCCGTGAAAATGTAACATGTCGCGATATCGCGACACTTTTTCCTTCTTGCCCTTTCTCTTCTCTTTTGGCCGCAAAAATGCAACATGTCGCGATATCGCGACACTTTTTCCTTCTTGCTCTTTCTCTTCTATTTTGGCTGCGAAAATGCAACATGTCACGATATCGCGACACTTTTTCTTTCTTGTTCTTTCTCTTCTCTTTTGGTCGCAAAAATGCAACATGTCGTGATATCGCGACACTTTTTCCTTCTTGCTCTTTCTCTTCTCTTTTGGCCACGAAAATGCAACATGTCGCGATATCATGACACTTTTTCTTTCTTGTTCTTTCTCTTCTCTTTTGGCCGCGAAAATGCAACATGTCACGATATTGCGACACTTTTTCCTCCTTGCTCCCTTATGATGCTCTTGGCCACGAAAATGCAACATGTCACGATATCACGACACTTTTTCCTCCTTGCTCTTTCTCTTTGCTTTGGACCGCAAAAATGCAACATGTCGTGATATTGCGACACTTTTTCCTCCTTGCTCTTTCTCTTTGCTTTGGACCGCGAAAATGCAACATGTCGCGATATCGCGACACTTTTTCCTCCTTGCGGTGTTTTGCTTTTTCTTTGATCTTTAGCATATGGGCCACTTCGGTCTTCTTGGAAAATATGCAAAAAGGTGCATCAGTTGTTTTTCTGTAGTTAGTCACTTTTTGACTAACAGTAACACACGTATTATTTCTACCGTCCAAGGTAAAAATTTGCATGAGAATCAATATAGGATATTGTTAGATAATTTTACATTATTTGGTACATGCTAATGTACCTCCTTGGTACAACCTTGTAAATATTAGATTAGGTTTATGTCCTAGATTAGAGTGTGAGTAAATATTTTATGTAATGTAATAATATGCAAGAAATGCATATGTCATGTAAATAAGTGTGCAAGTATTATGTGTGTAAATGTGCACAAGTGTCTCATATGTAAGTGTGTACATGTGTATGCAAGTGTCAAGTAGATAAGCCAAGAGTCATGAGACTTGGCATAAGGAAAGGAAGATTCAAGTAACCCAAGAGTCATCCTACAATGGCTATGTATTACTCCATAGAGATATCACCACCTACATTGACTACATCACCCAAACCACCTACATAGCCTATGTAGCGTCGTAGCCTACATAGGCTACATTATCTACAAAGATAATATTCTAATAGAGTTTTATTATACATTTATAAGAGAAGGAAGAGTAATAAAGATTACATACATTTGAGCAATTAATATTGTAAGTCTTGCTACATGCTTTTACATGTATGATTCAGGCTATTTATACATTCATATTGTTGCTTATTAATGAATGTTATTTGACATATTATTAGCCTTGATTTACATATTAATTGGCTCATATTATTTTAGTTACATTATATTTGATCTTATTATATTGCGGCTATCATATATTTGATCATGTGAGATTTACATTAATAGTGAGGCTTCAAAAGCCATAAGATATTAAAAAAACATGGACGTCATGAATTACTTGGTGGTTACAACAAATTAGGCAAGCAAAAGTCATAGGTAAGACTTATATTTTTGAAAAATAAGTTGGATACATATCCTTATCAAAGCATTTGAAAATATTTAATACACACTATATTATTTTTGGAGCTATAATATTTAAAATCACCATAATTATTTATTTAAACCTTGACTATTGCAAAAGGAGTTATAAGGTTGGAATTAGTTTATAAGACTTAATAATTTTTTGGATAAAGAATTTAACATGATATTTGGAGAAATAAGGATTTCTTCTCTAAAAAGAATTTGGTTTTTTTTGAAATCATTGATTGAATAAATAATTGAAATTGATTTTTGAAAAATTGAAAATTTTGAAATTATTGCTTACTTTGGCAATCATAAGGTATTTTACAGATTATGTCAATAATTAAAAAATATCATTGGTATATTGACTCAGGGGCAAGCAGGCATAACAAAAAATAAACAATGGTTTAGTTTTTTCAAGAAAAATGTGAGAAACCTGTTACCATAGTAGGCAATAGGATATATGAGATGAAAGAAGTAGGAGATATTTTAATCAATTTATTTACTAAAAAAGGCATAATCAACAATGTATTGTATGTGCCTCAATTAACTACTAATATACTATCAATATCTCAAATAATGGATCAAAATTTAACAATTGAGTTCAAAATTATTGACAACAAAAAGAAATATCTTATTACTAGACAAGGAAAACTCATAGCCTCTGGTTCATATATAAATGGTCTATTTTCTCTTGATACGTTATCAAATATTGCTCTATCAGCAAGAATATTAGAAATCAAAGAACTTTGGAATAAAAGGGTGGGACATAAAAGTGCATCTTCTTTTAATGAAATGAGTATATATCAGATGGTTAGAGGATTTCCCAAACTTTCATGGGAATCTACGGTTTGACTAGAATGTCTTGAAAGAAGACAACATAGAATATGGTAAGACCCCAAGGTCTTACTATAAAATTATTAACAAATTAATGTAAATGTAATCACAAGCCACTCAAAGGGGGCTCCCTTGTAATCGCTTTGCCACTATAGGGGGCTCCCTCCTTAGAATCTATGCTTATTATTCTTCTTCTTGGATGATTTGATATGGATGGCCAACCTAATATATATATCTACCCTAAAGCTATGTTGGTGAAGAGACATGATGGTTCACGTATGAAGAGATGTGATGGTTCACTTTATAAGTTAATAATATAATAATTAAATGATTAATAATACTAACTAATAATGTTAGGATTGAGGATCCTAACATGCCACCCTCATTAAAAAGAGCTTTGTCCTTAAAGCTCAAAGTGAGAAACTTTGTCCTTTGTTTTCCAAGAAGTATTTGTGTAAGTTCTTGGAATATTTTAATGGCATCCTTTCGTAGGTAGGGATATCGAGAAGGATGAAGCATTAGTGGGGGGTTGCCAAGAACAATAGTAGAATATTCCTTAGGAAAATCATGATGATGATGGGAGGGCAACCCTTGGGGTTCCTCAAATACTTCAGAATGATGCATCAAAAGTGATGGTAATGATTTCATATCCTTTTTTGGTTCCTTGGTAGAGCCAATGGAGGAGTGTGTAGTCACTCTGTGTTGGTTTCGAATAGGTTTGGTCATATGGCAAGAACTCACTAGTGGTGAGGAAGGTATGCGTAGGTATTGTAGAGTGCATGTTTGGCTAGCATTGATCACTTTGGTTATGTCTACTTCATCCTTGCTTGGTACATAAATCACTTCTTGCACATCGACCTCATTGTCTTCATTGTAGTGAGTAGGTGCACTGGTCACTTCGGACACAACTACCTCATCTGCTTGCTCTATGGAGAGACAGGGATCAAATTCCTTCAATAAATACAATGTTAGTGTAGCACATTTATGGTGGGGTCCAAATTGTTCATCACAATTATCACAGAGTCCTTTTGCTCATCGTTCCTTCATCTCCTCAAAGCTAAGATGTTTAATTCATAAAGTTTGGTTAGATTTGGGGGTTGTGTAAGTGCTTTGTGCCCTTCCATTATGCATAGGTTTTGGAGCGATGTAAGTGGTCGACAATTTTTCCATAAGTGGTTTCCCTAATCGTTGTTGTGCATTGATTTTATCTTTAGCTAATTTTGTCAATCCATAGGTCTGCATCATGGTATAGGGATTAAACCTTGTCACCTCCATTATAATTTCCTCTTTTAATCCCCTAATGAAGCCATTGATGAGAATTGATTCATCTAATCTTGTGTTGTGTTTGGTGATATCCTCAAACTAAGTTTGATACTCATGCACAAAAGTGATTTGATGAATATCTTTGAGCAAATACCACATGGTTGGATCCCACATGGCTCTAATACCAAATGGTAAGACCCCAAGGTCTTACTATAAAATTATTAACAAATTAATGTAAATGTAATCGCAGGACACTCAAAGGGGACTCCCTTGTAATCGCTTTGCCACTATAGGGGGCTCCCTCCTTAGAATCTATGCTTATTATTCTTCTTCTCGGATGATTTGATATGGATAGCCAACCTAATATATATATATCTACCCTAAAGCTATGTTGGTGAAGAGACATGATGGTTCACGTATGAAGAGATGTGATGGTTCACTTTATAAGTTAATAATATAATAATTAAATGATTAATAATACTAACTAATAATGTTACGATTGAGGATCCTAACAGAATACCTTTTGAACTTAGCAAATACTAGCTTAGGAGCCACTATAATTAATATTACAGATTTATGTGGCCCAATGAACACTACTAGTCCTAGAGGACATATATTTTCAGCTATGTTTTATGATTATTCCATAAATATGTGGGTATATTTTATGAAACTTAAATCTGAAGATTTTATTTTCTTTAAACAATTCAAGAAACTAGTGGAATTGGAAACAAAAAAATCAATCAAGATTTTTTGCTCAGATAGAGGTGGTGAATTTTTATCAAAATATTTTGAATAATTTATAAGTTCAAATGGTATAAAAGGACAACTCACTACAACTTACTTAACTCAACAAAATGGTATAGCAGAAAGAATAAATTATTGTATTATGGAAATGGTACGATGTATGCTAAAAGAAGCACATGTTGGTAGGCAATATTGAGCATGATTAGTTAAAATTGTAGTATACATACAAAATAGATCACCCATGAATACTAAAAATTATTACTCCTAAAGAAGCATGGTCAAAACAAAAACCTTCAATAGAACAACTAAGAATCTTTAGATGCAAGGTATATGTGCATGTTCCAAAAGAAAAAGGATAAAATTATATGAGAAAACCATATGTGGAATATTTCTTGGATATGATGATGATTCAACAGGGTATAGAATAATTGATCCAATCACAAAGAAAATGCATGAGAAAATATGTAGTTTTTGATGAAGGAAACAAAAACCTTTTTGAATATCAAAAGATCGATACAAGACATTCTAAATATTTTAGATGAAAAAAACTAATCAAGTGAAGAATTAGAATAAAAATTTTTAATGAACCAATTGAATACTCAGATTCATAATGACACCTAAAAGGAAAGAAGCAATATGGTACATAAATACACTTAAAGGCTCAAAGCTAGAACAAATACTGAATCTTACCACCACAAGACCTCAAACTCATAGTAATACAATAAATAAATGGGATTAATGGGTCTAGTAGTAGAACCTACAACTACACAAGCTTTCATAAGGAACAATAATGAAAAATACCTATGGAATTAGAACATGTAGTATTAATGAAGAATTAAACATGGGATTTAGCTGATTTACCACAAGGAAAGAAAGCAATAGGATGTAAATGGGTTTATAGAATTAAATATAAAGCATACGGTTCTTTTGAAAAATACAATACACAATTAGTTGCAAAAGGATTTACTCAAACAAAAGGAATTGACTATGAAGAAACCTTTGCACCTACAACAAGAATGACTACTATTCGAACAATTTGTGCATTAGCAACACAACTTAGGTGGAAACTTCATAAAATGGATGTTAAGAGTGCATTTCTTAATGGTGATCTTGAAGAAGAGGTATATATGACTCAACCAGAAGGTTTTGTTATCAAAGGACAAGAACAAAAGGTTTGTAAACTAAAAAAATCTCTATATGGATTAAAACAAGCACCAAGAGCATGGTACATTAAGATTAATGATCATTTGGTATGACACAATTATAAAAAGGTACATCAAACTCAAATATTTATACAAAGAAGTTTGGATCATAAATAATAATTTTTGTAGTATATGTTGATGATATAATAATCACAAAATACTCAAAAATTCTAATAGTTGAGGTAAAAAAGGATTTGGAAAAGGACTTTGAAATAAAAAATCTAGGACTACTACATTACTGTCTTGGTTCAAAATTTGTCAAAATGACGATAGCATCACAATAACATAGACAAAGTAAAAAATATAGAATGACAAATTATAAATCTAAAGACACACCTATGGAACAGGGGTTGCTACTCTCAAGACATGATAAAACAACATTAGTTTCTTCTACTATGTATTGACAATTAATTGAAAGTCTTTTGTATTTAACAAATACCAACCCTAATAGTGTTTTTTCTATAAATTATCTCTCTAGATTTATGCAAGAACCTAGATAAATTCATTGGAAAGCTACAAAGAGGACACAAATACAAAAGAAGTGATAATTTTTACTTAAAGAGATATTTAGATTTTGACTATGTTGGATCTATAGATGACAAAAAATCAACTATAGGATACGTGTTCTATCTTGGGTCAATACCTATATCTTGGTACAATAAGAAACAACATGCATTGGTTCTTTAATCAACAAAAGCAAAATGCTATGAAAAAGAGATGCAATATGTAAAGCACTTTGGTTACAATACATTTTGTTAGATATGGGAATCAAAATAACTTCAACTACACTAAATTATGACAATCAAGGAGTTCCTAGATAAATAAAAATATTGTTATCATGAAAGAACAAAACATATTAAAGCTCAACATCATTTTATTAGACATCATATTCAAGATCATAATATTCAGGTTAAGCATGTTCCCACTAAAGAACAAATTGCAGATATTTTTACAACTCTTGGCTAAAAGAAATATTAGATATTACAGAGTCATCTATGTACATCAAGAGACTTGCATAACAAATAATTTAATACAAGGCGGTGTTGGAGAATATTACATTACTTTATAGATGCTAATGTACCACCATGGTACCATTGTAAATATTATAAATATTAGATTGGTGTGTGTGAATGTGTAGGATGTGTCCAAGTGTCATAGAAAAGTCAAGATTTAAGTGTTTATGTTTCAACTATGTAAGTGAAAAGTCACATGTGTGTGGCAAGATGTAAAGCCAAGATGCATGAGAGGTTTTTATTATGTATGGAATAGAAAAGGATGCATCTTTCGAATATGTGAGGAGAGCAATAAACAAAGTACTTAAGAGTAACCTTTTAGGGTTATATTATGGAGATAAATCTCCATGAAATGTATCAAGAAAGTTAAGGGATTTATCAAGAAGCTTGTATACTTTGATATTGTGACCATATTATTGATTATTATTTTATGAATATTATGTTCATTATTTATTTGAGTGATTGTATGCATATGTATTAAGTTCTTTGAAGATTATGGATATTTGGATTTGTAATAAATCTAGCTAAAAAGCCATCATCAACATTAAATTCATCTTTTATGAATTTATGCCTTCCTCTATCTGACATATTTTTACCTAACTTAAGCTTATCTTGTTTTTGTCAAGGTGATGTAAGAAGATATTGATATTTCATCTCTATGCTATATTTACATGATATAAAGCTACCCTACCTTCATGCATAGGATCATATCTATATTTTTTGTATCAACTTCATGTTATGTGACCTTGACACAATGATTGATTTGATGATTCAAACTGTTTGGCACTGGTCCCAAGAGACGTCCTTCTTGATGTTCATAGGGAATCTTCCCCCTCAGGGAATTTGTGGTAGGAACCTAGGGTTCCTAGCACAAATATTGATAAATAAATAATAAATAACCTAAATCTAAAATAATCACCTTTTTGATATTGTCGGGAAGTCCCTTCAATAAATTATATTATATTTTATATTCCTGGATGATTTGAATGATAAGTTCTTACAATGTTTTATACCCACTCTAGGGTTATAGGTGAAAGGTTGCAATGCTTCCTAACCCTAATATTATAATAATTACTATAATTAATTATTATATTATTTTACTATTATAACCTTAAGATAAAATATATTATTATTAATTAATGTTAGGATAGGATCCTAACATGCCACCCCTCCTTAAAATAGCTTTGTCCTCAAAGCTAGGAAGATTGAAAAATATGTTTTAGCATCTATATAGTTCATGAAGGTATTTATTAGCATTGATTATTTCCTCTTGATTTGAATCTAACTTCACATTAGGAACACTTTTCACATAGAACACATGGTTGTTTTGGCTTTCATAGGGTCTATATTTTAGATCACCAATGTGAAGTGAGAAATCACCAATGCAATCTGGCAGTTGACAACCCATATGATACATGTGTACATTATACCTCCAATGTTTGAGGAGTCGGAGGTCTCACCTCCAGTGCTTCAACTAATATATTATGAATGTTTTATCCAAGAGAATATTCAATGACTTTACATCACGGTGGAATACAAGCTAAGATACCATAGAATGCAAAAACAACAGAGCTTCGGTTATCTCCATGGCAACCCACAGACGAGACTCCCAATCCAAAGACTCCTCACCTGAGTGCAAATACTGAAACAATGTCTTATTAGGGATAAATTTGTATACCATCAATGGAAATTGAGTTTTGAAGTAGCACCCATGCAATTTCACAATGTTTCTATGAATAATTTGAGACAGAATGATGAGTTTGTTGATAAACTGATCATCTTCCTGTGGATCAGAAATCTCCTTGCACCTTTTGATTTCTACATCTGTGCCATCTAAAATAATTCCTTTAAATACCGTTTGGTAGGCACCTCTTCCCAGTATCATATCGCTTGAAAAAAAAATTGAGGCCTTCGCGAGCTTTGTTGTAGAATATATGTTCAAGTTTCCTGGTCTACACATGGAAGCAATGTATTTATGCAACTGGAATTATTTACCTCTTCCTTGTGGTATACTTTTGTAATGGGAAAATTTGCATTTTTAGGGTTTACTAATTTTTCTCCTTCCAAAAATTCATTATATACCATTTGAAAATCTTTGCCTTCTACCTTTTCGGAAGAAATTTTTTTTCTAGGGTTTTGATTTATTTCTTTCTTCTCGGAAGATGAAATGGATACCACCTAAGATTCAATGACTATGGGTTCCTCCTCTACCTGGGCTTCCATGGCTATGGGTTCCTCGTCTACATGGGATTCCATGGCTAGGGTCTCCTCTTGCATTTCCCTTAAATATTGTATAATACGATCAGAACGTTCCATTTGTTTTTTTTTGTTTTTGTTCAATCATTCTTCTAATTTCTGCAATGTCATTTTTCATTTCCTTGACCAATATCATTGGATCCATAAGGCTCTGATACCAAATGGTAGGAACCTAGGGTTCCTAGCACAAATATTGATAAATAAATAATAAATAACCTAAATCTAAAAGAATCGCCTTTTGATATTGTCGGGAAGTCCCTTCAATAAATTATATTATATTTTATATTCCTGGATGATTTGAATGATAAGTTCTTACAATGTTTTATACCCACTCTAGGGTTATAGGTGAAAGGTTGCAATGCTTCCTAACCCTAATCTTATAATAATATAATAATTAATATAATTAATTATTATATTATTTTATTATTATAACCTTAAGATAAAATATATTATTATTATTAATTAATGTTAGGATAGGATCCTAACAATTTGCTTGGTCATGTGATTGTAATTTATTCCATTCCATGATTTAATTTCTAATGGCTTACATCACCTTAGATTTTGATCTGGCCTTCAACTTTTCTTCCAAAAATGTTTTCTTTCCTCGTCAAAGTATAATCTCCCTTTCAAACTACAAGCAACTCTTTACATATTCTAAAATATTTCTTGTAAAATAATAGATTAAAACAATAATACATTTTTTTCTTTTTATGTACATGACCCTACGAGGGTTGAAACCTTGCTTTCACTTGATCCTCATCCTATTTATGTTGATCCATATATCTTAGGAGGTTCTAAATTCCAAACTTTGGTTGCCCATTGATCCATTTTATCATCTGGGATAAATGAATGTATTTCATCGACCAAGGACTCATACCATTCCTCTTTTGACATAAAAATATGATCATAATTTAGCATATATGTTAGTAAGTGTAAGTGATAAATATGGTGTAAGGATAGTGGTTCTAATTGAATTTTAAACCTGGTCCCATACCAGGTCCTTTAGACCATGATAGACCAATTTAGATACATATGTAAAGTCTCTAGATACGCATATGCCAAATGAATATAGAAAATAAATTATCTCAATGTCCTGTGTGGTAGTCACACTTGAACAAACATTTAATGTGAGTAGAGAGGTTCTTCTATTACCCCTAATATTAGGACTACATTGTAATCCAATCACATCAACCTCTTGTCCACGAGATGATATTTTAGCTCTAGTGCATCTACTAATCCTATTGGCATAACATATGTACTTACCCCTAGATCTATCATGCAATTATGGATCAACTTGTGCTTGTAGATTAGATGTAAATAGAAAGAGGGTGATTTAGGCCTACTTAATCCATGAGATGATATCTATAGGACTACAAGTGATTGTTATTGACCTTGCTCTTTTTATTCTTCTTCCAAGACCTTCTTCAAATGCTCATTCTATCTCGTTATAGATAAGATGTCCCAAACAAGCACTACTATAGTTGACATATTTAGATGATCCACAATGTTAAATGACCCAAGGGTGATGGTATTTTGCATAATTTGTGTTGGTAGTGGGAACCTTGGCTTATCTCCAATAAGTTGGGTAATCTCAAAAAAAATTGACTAAGGTGCTTACCACTTTAGGATCTTAGGAATATTTTTCCTAACTACTAAGGGATCCTATGGTATGAAACTAAATGGTGCGGGAAGCAGGATCGTTTTTATATTGAATTGCTTTTTGATTGTAAGGTAGAAAACCCACAATAGACTTAATTTATATATTTGTTCGATGATGCCTTATTATCATATTTGGATTGCATTTAAATACCTATTCTAATAGTTGTAAGAGTGAAGGGTTGTGACCCTAGAATATAATTAATAAATAATATAAGGATTATGACATGTTAGGAGGGTCCTAACATGCCACCCCCCTTAAAGGAGATTTGTCCTCAAAGCTAGAAATTTGGAAATTGTTGCTGGATATCTTGAAAATTTTCCCACGTTGCATCTTCAAAAGGTAGACCTTTCCAATGGATTAAAACTTCTGTGATATCACGAGTACAAAGGTGATGCGAGCGACGATCCAAGATAGCTTCTGGATCGACTAGAAGTACTCAATTATCGAATAATTCAGGGAGAGTGGTTTGTGTCATGATATGGGCTCCAACTGTGAGCTTAAGGCAAGATACATTGTTAGGATCCTCAATCCTAACATTATTAGTTAGAATTAGTTAGTATTATTAATCATTTAATTATTATATTATTAAATTATAAATTGAACCATCACAACGCTTCATAACGTGAACCATCACGTCTCTTCATACGTGAACCATCATGTCTCTTCACCAACGTAGCTTTAGGGTATATATATATATATTAGGTTGGCCATCCATATCAAATCATCCAAGAAGAAGACTAATAAGCATAGATTCTAAGGAGGTAGCCCCCTATAGTGGCAAAGCGATTACAAGGGATCCCCCTTTGAGTGGCCTGTGATTACATTTACATTAATTTGTTAATAATTTTATAGTAAGACCTTGGGGTCTTACCATTTGGTATCAGAGCCATGTGGGACCCAGTCATGTGGGAATTGCTCAAAGATCTTCATCAAATCACTTATGTACATGAGTATCAAACTTGGTTTGAGGATATCACCAAACACAACCCAATATTATAATGGAGGTGACAAGGTTCAATCCCTAGACAATGATGCAGACCTATGGATTGGCAAAATTAGCTGAAGATAAAATCAATGCACAACAACGATTAGGGAAACCACTTATGGAAAAATTATCGACCACTTACATCACTTCCAAACCTATGCATAATGGAAGGGCACAAAGCACTTACACAACCCCCAAATCTAACCGAACTTTACGAATTAAACATCTTAGCTTTGAGGAGATGAAAGAACGACGAGCAAAAGGACTCTATGATAATTGTGATGAATAATTTGAACCCCACCATAAATGTGCTACACTAACATTATATTTATTAAAGGAAATTGATCCCTGTCTCTCCATAGAGCAAGTAGATGAGGTAGTTGTGTCCGAAGCGACTAGTGCACCTACTCACCGCAATGAAGACAATGAGGTCGATGTGCAAGAAGTGATTGATGTACCAAGCAAGGATGAGGTAGACATACCCAAAGTGATAAATACTAGCCAAAAATGCACTCTACAAGACCTACACATACCTTCCTCACCAATAGTGAGTTCTTACCATATGACCAAACCTATTCGGAACCAACGCAGAGTGACTACACACTCCTTCCGTATTGGCTCTACCAAGGAACCAAAAAAGGATATGAAATCATTACCATCACTTTTGATGCATCATTTTGAAGCATTTGAGGAACCCCAAGGGTTGCCCTCCCATTGTCGTCATGATTTTCCTAAGGAAGATTCTACTATTGTTCTTGGAAACCCCCCGCTAATGCTTCATCCTTCTCAATATCCCTGCCTACGAAAGGATGTCATTAAAAGAGTTAAAAGGACAAAGCTTCTCACTTTGAGCTTTGAGGACAAAGCTCTTTTTTAATGAGGGTAGCATGTTAGGATCCTCAATCCTAACATTATTAGTTAGTATTAGTTAGTATTATTAATCATTTAATTATTATATTATTAAATTATAAAGTGAACCATCACAATCCTTCATAACGTGAACCATCACGTCTCTTCATACGTGAACCATCATATCTCTTCACCAATGTAGCTTTAGGGTATATATATATATTAGGTTGGCCATCCATATCAAATCATCCAAGAAGAAGAATAATAAGCATAGATTCTAAGGAGGTAGCCCCCTATAGTGGAAAAGCGATTAAAATGGATCCCCCTTTGAGTGGCCTGCGATTACATTTACATTAATTTTTTTAATAATTTTATAGTAATACCTTGGGGTCTTACCATACAAGAAATACGGGGTGAAGTTTGGAAGAGGGAAGAAGCTCTATTTTGTAAGCAACGGTCCCAATAAGTTGGAGAACTTCATAAGGCCCATAAAATTTGGGTGCTAACTTCTGAGAACCTTTTTGTTTAAGAGAGGACTGATGGTAAGGTTGGAGATGTAAGAAAACTATATCACCCTCATCGAAACTACGTTCGCTTCTATGTTGATCGGCCTGTTGCTTCATGCGATGTTGGGTGGTGTGTAGGTTCTCTTTTAGGATCCGTAGTATGTCATCTCTATTAGCAAGTTTTGTTTCCACCACATGGACTTTTGTAGTCCCTGGAATATAGGAAGTGAGGGATGGTGGTGTTTGACCATATAGTGCTTCATAAGGAGTCATTTTGATGGGCGTATGGTATGAAGTGTTATACCACCATTCCGCTAGTGAAATCCACTTTACCCAATGGAGTGGTTGAGTAGAAACAAAACATCGAAGGTATGTTTCCAAGCATTTATTTACAACTTCTATTTGGCCATCGGTTTGAGGATGGTAAGCGGAGCTCATACGAAGTTGAGTACCTTGTAATTTGAACAATTCCTTCCAAAAGGTGCTAGTGAAAGATGGGTCGTGGTCACTAAAAATTGTGGAGGGCATACCATGTAATTTAAATATGTTATCTAGGAAGAGGTGGGTTATAGTTCTAGCAGTATAAGGATGAGCTACGGAGCAAAAATGGGCATATTTAGATAAACGATCAACGACTACAAAAATGGTTGTTTTTCCTCCTGATTTTGGTAATCCTTCAATAAAGTCCATAGAAATATTTGCCCATGTTTTGGTGGGTATAGGAAGAGGTTGAAGTAATCCTAGAATAGCGAGGGTCTCCCACTTTTGTCTTTGGCAAACTTCAAATTATTTTACAAAGTTTTTGATGTAATTTTTCATTCCTACCCAATAGAAGGAGGTAGTGGCTCTTTTATAGGTTTTTAAGAACCCTGAGTGGCCTGCAGTGGGTGAGGTATGTAACTCATGAAGAATTTTTTCACAATAAGTTGAATTGTGGGTGAGGACCATCCTCCCTTTGTATCTTAATATATTATCCTTCCAAGTGTATGGAGGTTTGCTACGAGGATTATGTTGAAGTTGTTGAATTAAGGCATGGATAGTAGGATCATTTATCCATTCTTCATGCACCTCATCTACCCATTTAGGAATAAGGGAGGAAAGAGCATGGACTTGAGGCATATCTTCAAATTTTCTAGAAAGTGCATTGGCTACCATGTTGTCCTTTCCCTTTTTATATGTAATTTCATAATCATAGCCAAGAAGTTTAGTAACCCATTTTTGTTGTTCCGAGGTATTAGTCCTTTGTTCCAAAAAATACTTCAAGCTATGATGGTTAGTGCGTATAATGAAATGTTGGCCAATAAGGTAAGGCCTCCAATGTTGAATAGCATGGACAATCGCCAACATATATTTTTCATACGTAGAGTGAGCTGAATTCTTAGGAGAAAATGCTTTGCTTATAAAAGCTAGTGGCCTTTCATCTTGCATGAGTACAGCTCCCATTCCTATTCTTGGAGTGTCACTTTCAATAATGAATGGTTTATAAAAGTTGGGCATGGCTAGAACAGGGGTGGTACACGTTGCAATTTTCAAGGTGATAAAGGCCTCATCCGCTTTAGATGACCATTTGAAAGCATTTTTCTTAAGTAATGTTGTTAGAGCAGCGATTTTACTATAATTTTGGACAAATTTTCTATAATATCCTGTTAGTCCAAGAAACCCACGTAGAGGTTTTAAGGTTTTTGGAATAGGCCAATTTTTCACCTCCTCAATTTTGGAAGGATCTACCATAACTCCTTCCTTTGAGACAATATGCCCTAAGTATTCAATTTCTTGTTTTCCAAAGGAACTGTAGTGAACCCAATAGAGAAATATTGATTATAATGCTAGAATAATAAAAAGGAATCACTTTTATTAAGGAACCGTTGTTGTATTATATGGGGAACCCAACAATTAATTAATAATTATATTCTTCGATGCCTCAACTATACCAAATGAAATGCCTATTTCCATGAGTGTGAAGGTGTGATCAAAGGTCACAAAATTTGTGAAAGAGAGAGTGATTAAATAATTAACTAATAATGTGATTAGTATGGTGGTTAGGAGTAGAATCCTAACATGCCACCTTCCTTAAAAAGAGCTTTGTCCTCAAATCTCAAAGTAAGGAGCTTCGTTGCTTGTTTTCCCAGTTGAATTTGTGCAAGTTCTTGTACTATTTTAATGTCACTTTTTCGAAGGCAAGGATATATTGAAGGTCGAAGCATTAGTGGGGGGATTCTAGAAAGAATAGTAGAATCTTCCTTAGGAGAATTGTGATGACGGTAGGCTTTCGCTTTAGCCAATTCTTCTTGTGTAGAATGAAGGGAAAATAAAGGTGCACTCACTCTTTTGCCTCCTTTCTGAATCAGGCTCCCTATACGATGAGAACTCACTATTGGCGATGAACTTGTGTGTAGTTCTTTGAGAGTGTATGTCTTGCCTTCATTGTTTATCGCATGGATGTCTACCTCATATTTTTGTGGTGCATTGAGCACTTCTTGCACATCGACCTCATTTCCTTCATTGTTATGATCAAGTGCTTTGGTCATGTCATGCACATCTTCCTCACCTTCTTCCTCTATGGAGTGACATGGATCAACTATATTCAATAAATACAATGTTTGTGTAGCACAACAATGAAGGGGCCCAAATTGCTCATCACAAGTATAGCAAAGGTCGTTCGCTCGTCGCTCCTCCATTTCTTGTAGGCTAAGGTACTTAACTGGCAAGGGTTTGTGTTTTGGAATAGTGTGCATGAATGTTGATTTATCAATAGGTTGCTCCCCATGTTGACGTTGAACATTGAATGTATCGTCGGCTAACAAGGCTAATCCAATGGCTTCCTGTAGGGTGTGAGGAGTGTACATCATGATATTCACTCTAATTTCTTCTTTCAATCCATTTATGAACCCACTTATGAGGACTGATTCATCCAAACCTATGATGCGATTGGAGATATCCTGGAACTAAATTTTATATACCCTCACTGATGTGATTTGACATAGGTGGGCAATATTAAGTAGCAAAAGTAGGTTGGGGTCGTGATATATTCTTCCATCAGCCATTTCTTGCATCACTTCTTTCATTTCTTTTGAAACCTCTTTTGAGACCTCTTTCGCAATATCCTTTGCCACTTCTTATGACCTTCGTCCTTTCTTCGATGCTGAAGTTTTCCAATGACGCGAACCGTAGCCGTCGATGGGTAAAATTTATTTTAAACCTTAAGTTTATACTCTAATTTGATACGATTCCACCGTTAACCTGTGTCTTTGCCAGAAAACTCTGCAAGCGACCAATTTTTTTGTGATTTATTCATATTTTATGTATACATATATATATATATATATATATATATATTTTTTAATCTGCACTTGGTCGAATCACTCTGCTAGTCTTCAACAGCCATACTTCCAAAATTTTTATAACTTCTCACTTTTCTTTTCTTCCGAAATGGGTTACTGTTTCGTCCTTTTGGTGAGGTAGACGCCGAAGAGACTATGACAGCTTGTTCGTATGCTGTTAAAAAAAAATTCCAGAGTTTATGTCCGTTTATTGCACTATCGATGCGTCAGAACTCACAGCTGATGTCGGAAATTTATATTATGGTGGAGCTCTATTTTTTATTCCGCTGTCAGTCTATATTATCATAGAGGAATAAGGTGTTATGAGGCAGACTCATACTCACTTATGACAAGGTGGCATGTAAAGTGGAGACGGTGGCTTTGTGGGGAAAAAAAATGGATTGAACTAGCTCTGATCCAGATGTAGTGAACCCAATAGAGAAATATTGATTATAATGCTAGAATAATAAAAAGGAATCACTTTTATTAAGGAATCGTTGTTGTATTGTATGGGGAACCCAACAATTAATTAATAATTATATTCTTCGATGCCTCAACTATACCAAATGAAATGCCTATTTCTATGAGTGTGAAGGTGTGATCAAAGGTCACAACCTTTGTGAAAGAGAGAGTGATTAAATAATTAACTAATAATGTGATTAGTATGGTGGTTAGGAGTAGAATCTTAATAGGAACACTTTGATATTTTTGCATAAAGCTGATTTTCCTCCAATATTTGGAACGCTTGTCTAACATGGTCCAAATGTTCTTCCCATGTTTTGCTACAAATCAAAATGTCATCAAAGAAAACTAATATAAATTTATGAAGAAAAAGGTGAAATGCCTTATTCATTAGACTTCAAAAGGTAGAAGGAGCGTTTGTTAGGACAAATGGCATCACCAAGAATTCGTAGTGCCCTTCGTGAGTGCGAAAGGCCATCTTAGGAATATCCTTTTCATTGACTCATATTTGGTGGTAGCCTGACCGTAAGTCTAACTTGGAAAAATAAGCTGCCCTGTGAAGTTCATCTAATAGCTCGTCTATGACCGAAATAGGAAATTTATCTTTGATGGTCATTTTATTAAGTGCTCGAAAATCGACACATAAATGCCACGAGCCATCCTTTTTCTAACTAAAATAATTGGAGAGGAGTAAGGGCTTTTGCTAGGTCTAATGACTCCTGCCTTAAGAAGATCTTGTACTAATTTATCTATTTTGGTATTTTGGAGGTATGGATAACGATAAGGTCTAATATTAGGAGGTTGATGCCCTGGAAATAGTGGAATAGTGTGATCGTGACTTCGTTGTGGAGGTAGTCCTTTTGGTTCATTGAATACCGCCTTATGATGGTCTAAAATATTTTGTAACTCTGGTGTCTCGTCTTCTTTGTGACTAGGTCGAATTGAAAATAATTGGGCGACCATTTATTTGTTTCCTTTTTAGATAATTTTCTCCATTCTATGTGATCTGACGATTTGGGAAGGTCCTGATTTTAGGCCTTGGATAATATAGGTTTGGTTCTTTGCTATGAATTTCATCCATAGTTCATCAAATTCCCATTGTACTACGCCTAAGGTTCGTAACCATTGTACGCCTAGTACAATGTCGCACCCACCTAGGGGTAGGACGTACATGTCGCCTTTCATGTTATAAACCCCCATAGTTTTATATTTCTGCATTTTCCTTTGCATGCAATTTTTTTGCCATTTCCAATCATCACTTTGAAGTTATTGCAAGGGTATATAAAACAATTTGCTTGTTTAGCCACCTTTGGATCGATAAAATTGTGCGTGCTACCAGAATCTAGGAGCACGGTAAGGTTTTGTTTCTTAAAATACCCTTTTACTCACATTGTTTGAGGGACAGAAAATCCGGCAAGGGCGTTGAAGAAAACCTTTGGTTCATTTTCTTCGTCACTTTCAAGTGTGTTGGATAATACCTCTACTTTGAGTTCAAGTTCCTCTTCAGTAGAATTCCCTTCCTCTGTGGCATCTAGAATATATAATTTTCGTGAGGCACATTTATGATTTCTGTCAAATTTCTCATCGCAATGGTAGCAAAGACCCTTAGCTTGTCTTTCCTTCATTTCCTCGAAAATCAGATGCTTAATTGGTAGAGTGGGGTTAATTTTGGGGGTTGTGTAGGAGTTCTGGGTTCATCCATTTTGCATTGGTTTGGGGTTGGTATAAGTGTTTGATGGTTTCCCCCAAGTTGGTTTTGTGAACCGATTTCGTGCCTTGATTTTGTCCTCCGCTAATTTTGCCAAGTCGATGATCTCTAACATGTTTGTAAGGTTATACATTTGCACCTCTATTCAAATTTTTTCTTTTAATCCGTTGAAAAAACATTCTTGAAAGAATGCAGCATCTAATCTGGATGTTCGATTAGCTAGCCTTTCAAATTCTACTTGGTATTCACTTACCAAAGTGGTTTGGCATAATTTAGTGAGGGCCCTTGTAAAGCTTTGAAACTTGCTAGGGCCAAATCACACTAATAGATTTTGTGTAAAGGTTGACCACGTTGGAGTGCCATTAGTTTTCTTGAACCATTGGTACCATTGGATGGCGTCGTTTTCCAAGTGGAAGGAGGCGATATGCACTTTTTGCATTTTTGGAATTTGATTTAGTGAGAAATATTGCTTTGCTCGGTAGATCCAGTTTGTAGGGTCTCCTCCTTCAAATTTTGGGAAGTCTAATGTGCGGTGGAAAAATTTTTAATGGTGAATTTGCTCTTTGATCTAGCTCTGATCCAGATGGTATGAAACTAAATGGTGCAGGAAGCAGGATCGTTTTTATATTGAATCGCTTTTTGATTGTAAGGTAGAAAACACACAATAGACTTAATTTATATATTTGTTTGATGATGCCTTATTATCATATTTGGATTGCATTTAAATACCTAGTCTAATAGTTGTAAGAGTGAAGGGTTGTGACCCTAGAATATAATTAATAAATAATATAAGGATTAGGACATGTTAGGAGGGTCCTAACATCCTAAACTCTTGGATTTTCAACTGTTGGAGGCTTTAGAGGTACCATGGTCTATTATATTTGCCTAGGTTCATGAGTTTGCTCTTGTATTGCTTCCCAATTGCTCTCTTTTTAGATCTTGATAAATAGCATGATCTAACATGAGGTCTATTGGCTATAATATTACCTCCTCTATTACATACTATGTATAGTTCTTCCTCATTTCAAATGACTTTGCTTTGAATAAGTACAACGTGACTATCAAAAATAGGTGAGAGGGATATATTAGTTTACCATATAGGCATCTCTCCTTGAATAACACACAGATGCCTGATAAAATATCATTTTACTTTTCATGGCTATGATAAGCTAAAAACTTTCCCAGGATAAACCTAGATGGAATAAGTATCTGGATTTGGGCAATACCAAGAGAAAGACTCCTCTATGTAATTGTATTGAATAGAATATATATACTTGGTATGGTTAGGAGGTTCTTGTTGTAGAGGGGTCAAGACTGGCACCATTTTTTGGTGTTGATTTTGAGTTTGACCATTCTACCTATAAGCCTGGTATTGGGGATGTATGTAACTTTTTATTGGAGGTTTATTACCCTAGTTCCCTTGCACAGGATCACCATATGGTTTAGATGCTCGATCAGATTTTTCAAGTCTTCCCTAGTGAAGTGTGGGAGATATTTTAGATTAGACATTGGTATCTCATCCTATATTTCATACAAAGCAAGAGTTATCAAAGGACCTTTATCATTCTAAGAAAGGAATGATTTGGGTGGTGGTGGAGTAACGATTTTTGTCTCAAGCTATTTTTTTTTGTGGAATGGTTTCATGTGGTGGGAACAACACTTGAAGGTTAGTGGAAACAAAAGATCTAGTAGTGAGCCTCATTCATACACTTCTAGATATTTTTATTTCTATAGAGTCACGAGGTGAATACAACATTTGCTCTTTAAGATGGTAGATTGATATCTTCATCAAAATCTCAATCTGATGTCCTTCTTAGTGTATTCTTTTGGATGTTCATATTTAGTGGAGTTATCAAGTGAGATTGTTTATGCTTCACACAAGTAGAGATACAAAAACCCTCACTAGAGTCTCATTTTATAGGTTATTTCGATTGTGTGGCAAAATAATGGATCAATTGGGACCCATAAAGTATATCATTAACCTGTTATCCTCTTTGATTATATCAACCACTATACATAAGGACCAAATAATTTGAACTATCACACCTTATGCAAAGTGACACAATAGGGATACTTAAAGAGCATGGGGTTTGGCTCAATAGGGTGCCTCTAAGGTTTTTTACAAGGCTAGTTCCTTTTAAGATGTGATATTTAGTGCACTTCCTACTCTATCCTAATCTACTAGCTTAAGGGAAAAAGGGTTAGAAAAATTATAGAAAACAAAGATAACAAAAAGGAAAAGATCCTAAGCTAGCCTATTATAACAAGGTGTGATGCACTAAGATCAGAATAATATTTCTCTACATAATAATCATGAGTATAATGTGTTTATAGCTCAAATATGAATACTTCCTCCTCTCAACATATTAAGCATAAATATGTAATGAAAATTGGACAAATATTTGTTAGTCACAACCTCTAGTATACACACATAGACATATACATACATGAAACAGGATAGAAAGGATCAAATAGTCATGACCTCAAGTATATATATATATATATGAATATTAAAGGTTAGAGATAATGCTGTAAGTAGGGGCAGAAAGATTGCTTGTAAGACCATTCCAAGTTCAAAAACTATTATACAAAATAAAATGAAGATAAAGTTATACATCTTGTTGATCCTTTGCAATGCTAAAAAAACTACTATTTATAGATACAATTGATGTGGGTTTTCCTCCAAAATTAATGTAGAAATTTTCTAGCTATAATCTTCTAAAGCTTGTTTAGTTATGTTATTATAGTACTTTTAGATCTCTAGATTTGTAGCCATGATTTCTCAACCATTAGATGCTCAACTAACATTCTCAAATTTTGTAATCTAAACCTATAATTCCTCTTGTGAGTAATTCTATAAAATCAGATGTCATACCTCTATCTTCAAGAAACCATCCATTTTTCTTGGATTTTTATGTTTAAGAGATGTCAGTAGGTGATCTTTAACTTCCTCTAATAATGACACATTAATTCAGCCCATCTATATTTTCTCATGTGCATCGGTACTCATATTTAGATTTGATCCTTCTTCCTCATTGGATGCTTTCACATGGTATATTGCTTTCGAAAGAACTTCCTATTATTTTTGTTTTTTTTTTTTTTTGAGGTGGGTCAAAATTCTTAATATTTAGGTGGACAATCATTGGAGCTCTTTTTCATCTCTTTGCATTGTACCTTTTGTAAAATTTTAAGGTTGGACTTTTGTTGGAAGTTTTTTGCAAAGAGGTTCTTCATTCTTGTTGGACCTTATGGTTTCTTTGTGTATAATACTTATAAGGAGGCAACTAAAAATTATTAGAATCATCAAAGTAGATATTCTTGACAGGAAGAAGATCAATAAACTAACTTCCATGCTCGTATTTATCATGTCATTGTTGCCTAGAAAATTGTTGGAACATATTGTCAAATTAATATATGATGTAGGACTATTTTACAAGTAGCAGGCTCAATGAATCCTAGAGTGAATAAAGTTATCCTAACCTTGAATCAATTGAATAAATTTGCATTTGCATCCTATACTATGAATGGTCAATGTTGGATATCCAATGTAGCCTATCAAGAAAATCATATTAATTGCTAAAGTGAAGGGGACAAGGATCTTGATAGTAAGGAGTGGTTGGGGTATTTGTGGTATCTAGGGCAGTAAGATACCTTGTATCAATAATATTAATATGAGATAGATGATGGGATTCACTGTTTTCTTTATCATTCTAGTGTTGTACGCTTTTACATAGTGTTAGCAAGATACATGCATGCATACCCAAGGATGGTCCACTTTACTTCCAATAGTCAAGTATATTATAAAAGGGTTTTAGTGGGGTTTTATTGTATTAGTATTTATCATTATACTAATAAAATTTAAAACTAATCTAATGTATAGGAACTATTAGCTTTTGATAATGTTTAATATGTAAAATAACCACAAGATGTAAAGTAGAAAGAATAAGATAACAAACTTTTGCAATAAATCTGAAATATGCTATTAATAGAAACTCACAAAAATATGGAACTACTCTACTAATGCATGCTATGAGCAATGCACCTTCGATACCCATTACAATACTTTGTCACACATATAACAGTATGTGACTCTTCATATGGTGCACTCTTGACCTTCACACTTCTAGACTATTCAACTTCCTATTCTATGGACTCATGTACACATGGAATAATGTGCACATTTACATTATTGAATATTATGCACACTTGTGCATTTATTACATTACATAAATTAAAACCTAATCTAAGACATGTACCAAATAATGTAATATACTCCAACACCCCCCCCGTATTACATTATTTGGTTATTGAAGACTTTAGTTTTCAATATGGTTCTTCATTCTCTAACTCACTTTGCACTGCATCCCTTCTTGGTCATGTTCTTTCTCTTTTTATTTATCTTCATCAACTATGTCACTTTGTATGTCTTTCACTGATGTCGTATTGTCAAGCGATTTCTACAAAACAACTTTCTCTTTTCCTCTATCCCTATAATCTTTCAAGTATATTTGATGAACTATAGATCTCATAATTTTGCAAGTCATGAGTGGATCAGGATTCATACATTCTCTTTCCTTTAATTCTCTAAGCAACCTATCTTCATGATCTTCAAAAATATCCAACTTGAATTCATCATTAGTAGATGCTTCAGAAATGAGAACTTGAAATAAACAATCTAGTCTAAATACCAACTTTTCTTCAAATATTTTATAGAACCTGTATTTATAATAACAAGCGAAATGTGGATGAGTTTTTCCTCCACAATATTTGCATGGATGGAAGTTCTAGCAATTTTATTTTTCATGACTAGATTTATTACAGTATGTACACTGTAATATTGTCCCAACTTCTTTATCAATTGACTTGGAAGAATCAAGTTTGTCCAATTCCTTGATGAGATAATCAAACCAACTTCATACAATTGACGTAATTATTTCTTTGCTTCTTTTCCTTATTTGTAAAATACCTTCATTAATATATATATCATCAACTCCTTTTATTATCTCATTAGAAACTAACTCTTTAGTAGCTAGTTTATCCATACTATTAGGCTATAAGTTTTCAAAAATATTTCTAGGCCATATTGATTCTCCTTTTGCATTTTCCTTCTCACTTCTAGAATCAAGTATGTCTTTGTACCATCTCCAATCCTTGAACCTTGTATATTTAATAAATATTTCCATCTTGTAACCCTTGATTAATAATACACCTTTAGTCCCTTAAAATTGACTTCCCTTCTACTACCTTAGTCACAAAAATATAAACTCTAAATTTCTTAATTCTATGTTGATGTTGAATACCTTATATCTCCAAACTTATAAATTTAGATAAATTATATTTGCAATTCTATAAGTCTAATTTGATGTAGAAACCCTTATTACTCCCTCTTTAATTAAATTGTAAATATCCCAAAATTGTTTTGTAACTTCAAAATATTTTAATTACAAAACTTTACAAATGCTTCTTTAATATATTCCTTCCAAAATTTAATCTTCAATAATATATGTCTAAGGTTAAGTATTAGATTCCTTCTCTTAAAAATAATACTTTCAACCTCGCATATGCTCTTATCTCTCCTAATTCAATCTTATGAGCAAATTTAATAAAGTGAATTACCTTCACTTTGAAACTAGTGATTCATTGGTCAACTTGACCTCATTTTGAATCTTCTCTCCTCCACATACGTTGATGAATATTGCTTGTAGACTTTGGGTGAACGTTGAACTCTTTGGAGTATTGCTTTCCTCCTCTCTAGCTTCAACGTATTCTCCACCTTAATTCTCACTACAACAACAGGTTTCAACCTCCACGCTAGTGTCTTGGGATTCTGTCTCAAACCTACCAACTATTCCCTTGCTATTTTTGTGCCCAATAAAACAACCTACTCTCTATTATGTGCCCAATCAAACAACATGCACTCTATTTTGTTTCCAATCAAACAACCTGCACACTACATGCTTTCTATACTATTTACTTTAATGGGCTTCTTAATGCTTGTGGTAGGAACCTAGGGTTCCTAGCACACAAAATGTTAAATAAATAATAAATAACCTAAATCTAAAAGAATCGCCTTTTGATATTGTCGGGAAGTCCATTCAATAAATTATATTATATTTTATATTCATGGATGATTGAATGATAAGTTCTTACAATTTTTTATACCCCTCTAGGGTTATAGGTGAAAGGTTGCAATGCTTCCTAACCCTAATATTATAATAATATAATAAATAATATAATTAATTATTATATTATTTATTATTATGACCATAGGATATAATATATTATTATTATTAAGATTATTAATTAATGTTAGGATAGGATCCTAACATTCCACCCCTCTTGAAAATAGCTTTTTCCTCAAAGCTGAAACCCTATTTCTTTTATAATCACCATGTATAAGGCCTTGTCGAAAGAGCTTCGTATGCTTTGTATTACTTGTTAAATGTGATACTCTAGCCAAAACCAACCAATTTAATTTTCATAAAGGTTGATGCCAACATTCTTCAAAAGGAAACTCGAAATTTACTTGTATTCACCCCCACCAAGTTGCATACATCATGAAATTTTAGCATTTGGATACGACAAGATGCAAAAGTGTTTGGTCATATTGGTATAAAACTAAATGGTGCGGGAAGCAAGATCATTTTAATATTGAAACGCTTTTTGATTGTAAGGTAGAAAACCCACAATAGACTTAATTTATATATTTGTTCGATGATGCCTTATTATCATATGTGGATTGCATTTATATACCTAGTCTAATAGTTGTAAGAGTGAAGGGTTTGACCCTAGAATATAATGAATAAATAATATAAGTAATTAGGACATGTTAGGAGGGTCCTAACATGCCACCCCCCTTAAAGGAGATTTGTCCTCAAAGCTGGAAATTTGGAAATCACTGCTAGATATCTTGAAAATTTTCCCACGTTGCGTCTTCTAAAGGTAGACCTTTCCAATGGATTAAAAATTTTGTGATATTGCGAGTACGAAGGTGATGAGAGCGGCGATCCAAGATAGCTTCTGGCTCAACTAGAAGTACTCCATCATCGGAGAATTCAGGGAGAGTGGGTTGTGTCGTGATATGGGCTCCCACTGCGAGCTTAAGGCAACATACATGAAATAAAGGGTGAAGTTTGGAAGAGGGAGGAAGCTCTAGTTTGTAAGAAACGGTACCAATACATTGGAGAACTTTATACGGCCCGTAAAATTTGGGTGCTAACTTCTGAGAACCTTTTTGTTTAAGAGAGGATTGATGGTAAGGTTGGAGAAGTAAGAAAACCATATCACCCTCGTGGAAACTATGTTCGCTTCTATGTTGATCGGCTTGCTGCTTCATGCGATGATGGGCGGTGTGTAGGTTCTCTTTTAGGATCCGTAGTATGTCATATCTATTAGCAAGTTCTATTTCCACCGCATGGAATTTTGTAGTCCCTGGATAATAGGAAGTGAGGGATGGTGGTGTTTGACCATATAGTGCTTCATAAGGAGTCATTTTTATGGACGTATGGTATGAAGTGTTATACCACCATTCCGCTAGTGAAAGCCACTTTACCCAATGGAGTGGTTGAGTAGAAACAAAACATCGAAGGTATGTTTCCAAGAATTTATTTACAACTTCTATTTGGCCATCGGTTTGAGGATGGTAAGCGGAGCTCATACGAAGTTGAGTACCTTGTAATTTGAACAATTCCTTCCAAAAGGTGCTAGTGAAATTTGGGTCGTGGTCACTAACAATTGTGGAGGGCATACCATGTAATTTAAAGATTTTATCTAGGAAGAGGTGGGCTACAGTGCTAGCGGTATAAGGATGAGCCACGATACAAAAATGGGTATATTTAGATAACTGATCAACGACTACGAAAAATGGTTGTTTTTCCTCCTGATTTTGGTAATCCTTCAATAAAGTCCATAGAAATATCTGCCCATGTTTTGGAGGGTATAGGAAGAGGTTGAAGTAATCCTGGACTAGCGACGGTCTCCCCCTTTTGTCTTTGGCAAACTACACATTCTTTTACAAATTTTTTGATGTAATTTTTCATTCCTACCCAATAGAAGGAGGTAGTGGCTCTTTTATAGGTTTTTAAGAACCCTGAGTGGCCTACAGTGGGTGAGGTATGTAACTCATGAAAAAAAATTTCATGATAAGTTGAATTGGGGATGAGGACCATCCTCCTTTTGTATCTTAATATATTGTCCTTCCAAGTGTATGGAGTTTTGCTGCTAGGATTATGTTGAAGTTGTTGAATTAAGGTGTGGATAGTAGGATCATTTATCCATTCTTCATGCACCTCATATACCCATTTAGGAATAAGGGAGGAAAGAGCATGGACTTGAGGCATATCTTCAAATTTTCTAGAAAGTGCATCGGCTGCCATGTTGTCCTTTCCCTTTTTATATGTAATTTCATAATCATAGACAAGAAGTTTAGTAACCCATTTTTGTTTTTTTGAGGTATTAATCCTTTCTTCCAAAAAATACTTCAAGCTATGATGGTTAGTGCGTATAATGAAATGTTGGCCAGTAAGGTAATGCCTCTAATGTTGAATAGCATGGACAATTGCCAACATCTCTTTTTCATACATAAAGCGAGCTAAATTCTTAGGATAAAATGCTTTGCTTATAAAAGCTAGAGGCCTTTCATCCTGCATGAGTATGGCTCCCATTCCTATTCTTGAAGTGTCACTTTCAATGACAAACGGTTTAGAAAAGTTGGGCATGGCTAGAATAGGGGTGGTACACATTACAGTTTTCAAGGTGATAAAGGCCTCATCCACTTTAGACGACCATTTGAAAGCATTTTTCTTAAGTAATGTTGTTAGAGGAGCAGCGATTTTACCATAATTTTGGACAAATTTTCTATAATATCCCGTTAGTCCAAGAAACCCACGTAGAGATTTTAAGGTTTTTGGAATAGGCCAATTTTTCACCTCCTCAATTTTGGAAGGATCTACCATAACTCCTTCCTTTGAGACAATATGCCCTAAGTATTCAATTTCTTGTTTTCCAAAGGAACACTTTGATATTTGTGCATAAAGTTGATTTTCCTCCAAGATTTGGAACGCTTGTCTAACATGGTCCAAATGTTCTTCCCATGTTTTGCTATAAATCAAAATGTCATCAAAGAAAACTAATATAAATTTACGAAGAAAAGGGTAAAATACCTTATTCATTAGACTTTGAAAGGTAGAAGGAGCGTTGGTCAGGCCAAATGGCATCACCAAGAATTCCTAGTGCCCTTCGTGAGTGCGAAAGGTTGTCTTAGGAATATCCTTTTCATTGACTCATATTTGGTGGTAGCCTGACCGTAAGTCTAACTTGGAAAAATAAGCTGCCCCGTGGAGTTCATCTAATAGCTCGTCTATGACCGGAATAGGAAATTTATCTTTGATGGTCATTTTATTAAGCGCTCAAAAATCGACACATAAACACCACGAGCCATCCTTTTTTCTAACTAAAATAATTGGAGAGGAGTAAGGGCTTTTGCTAGGTCTAATGACTCCTGCCTTAATAATCTCTTGAACTAATTTCTCTATTTCGGTCTTTTGGAGGTATGGATAACGATAAGGTCTAATATTAGGAGGGTGATGCCCTAGAAATAGTGGAATGGTGTGAGTGTGACTACGTTGTGGAGGTAGTCCTTTTGGTTCAATGAATACAGCCTTATGGTTGTCTAAAATATTTTGTAACTCTGGTGTCTCGTCTTCTTTGTGACTAGGTTGAATTGAAAATAATTGGGTGACCATTCCTTTGTTTCCTCTTCTGATAATTTTCTCCATTCTATGTGAGCTGACGATTTGGGAAGGTCCTGATTTCAGGCCTTGAATAATATAGGTTTGGTTCTTTGCTATGAATTTCATCCATAGTTCATCAAATTCCCATTGGACTACGCCCAAAGTTCATAACTATTGTACGCCTAGTACAATGTCACACCCACCTAGGGGTAGGACGTACATATCGCTTTTCATGTTATAAACCCCCATAGTCAGTTTGATATTTCTGCATTTTTCTTTGCATGCAATTTTTTTGTCGTTTCCAATCATTACTTCGAAGTTATTTCAAGGGTATATAAAACAATTTTCTTATTTAGCCACCTTTGGATCGATAAAATTGTGCATGCTACCAGATTCTAGGAGCATGGTAAGGTTTTGTTTCTTAAAATACCCTTTAACTCGCATTGTTTGAGGTGCAAAAAATCCAGCAAGGGAGTTGAAGGAAACCTTTGGTACATTTTCTTCGTCACTTTCAAGTGTGTTGGATAATACCTCTACTTCGAGTTCAGGTTCCTCTTCAGTAGAATTCCCTTACTCTGTGGCATCTAGAATATATAATTTCTATGAGGCACATTTATGATTTCTGTCAAATTTCTCATCGTAATGGTAGCAAAGACCCTTAGCTTGTCTTTCCTTCATTTCCTCGAAACTCAGACGCTTAATTGGTAGAGTGGGGTTAATTTTGGGGGCTGTGTAGGAGTTTTGGGTTCGTCCATTTTGTATTGGTTTGAGGTTGGTATAAGTGTTTGATGTTTTCCCCCAAGTTGGTTTTGTGAACCGATTTCATGCCTTGATTTTGTCCTCCGCTAATTTTTCCAAGCCGATGGTCTCTAACATATTTTTGGGGTTATACATTTGCACCTCTATTCGAATTTCTTCTTTTAATCTATTGACAAAACATTCTTGAAAGAAGGCAGCATCTAATCTGGATGTTTGATTAGCTAGCCTTTCAAATTTTGCTTGGTATTCGCTTATCGAAGTGGTTTGGCATAATTTAGTGAGGGCCCCTGTAAAGCAACTTGCTAGGGCTGAATCGCACTAATAGATTATTTGTAAAGGTTGACCACATCAGAGTGCCGTTAGTTTTCTCGAACCATTGGTACCATTGGATGGCATCGTTTTCCAAGTGGAAGGAGGCGATATGCACTTTTTGCATTTTTGAAATTTGATTTAGTGAGAAATGTTGCTCTCCTCGGTAGATCCAGTTTGTAGGGTCTCCTCCTTCAAATTTTGGGAATTCTAATTTGGTCGTCCATGGTAGAATGGAATTTTGTGGACCTCCTAACATTGCTCGGTTTGATGACCCATGGTTGGGTGAATTTGCATGTGTTGTGACCTGATTTTGACTGATGGCATCAAGTTTAACATCCATTGCAAATATTTTCTCAAAGAGTTCTCTTGTGGTCCGGGTATTCTCCTCTCTTTCCTGTTGAACTTCTTTAGCGAGCCTTTCGTGTTTCTCATGAATGGAATCCAGTGATCATCGTCCTTTAGCCATTGTGGTTGGTGTAGGTAAAGATCAATATGACTTGGTACAGGTGAGCAAAAAAAATAATAATAATAATAAATAATTTTAATTTTTTTCCTTTGCGTTTCGGATGTCGAAAACCTTGATGCTGCGTTGAAGATTTTAGCTTTTTCCAAAATAGCCACTAGTCACCACGCGAAAGGTCGAGCAATTTCGGTGTAAGACAACTTAATTCGTACCTTAGGAGAAGGTTTAATTTTTTGCGAGGATTTTGACATGGATCCGTGAAGCGTGAATGTTGTTTGTGTCCTTGCGAATGTGGACTGGCTGAAATGTGCGGTGGGAAAATTTTTTAATGGTGAATTTGCTCCTTGATCTAGCTCTGATCCAGATGGTATGAAACTAAATGGTGTTGGAAGCAAGATCATTTTTATATTGAATCGCTTTTTGATTGTAAGGTAGAAAACCCACAATAGACTTAATTTATATATTTGTTTGATGATGCCTTATTATCATATGTGAATTGCATTTATATACCTAATCTAATAGTTGTAAGAGTGAAGGGTTGTGACCCTAGAATATAATGAATAAATAATATAAGTAATTAGGAGATGTTAGGAGGGTCCTAACACATATGAACACTTGTAGTACATATCCTTAGAAGATGTGACTTCTAACAATATTTTCAAGGGGTGTTATAATACTTTCCTTGGTAGCTTAAAAACAATACCGATTCACCATCATTATTTATATTAGAGGCGAGATCAACATATTCCTCTAATAAATACTTCACTAGCTTATCATGCTCTCCTTTGGCTGCTGTATTTTTTTTTTTTTAATACAATCAAGTTTTTAAAATATAAGATGAATGTATTTAGTCACAAGGGTAACAAATAAATTTGAAAGTATATTCCGCCTTCCATCCTTTTTAAGGCTCTATATCCCCATATTCCTCTATAAAAGAAAAAAAAGTGCACCCTGAAATAAAGTTTCTAGCTGTGTAAAGAGTCAAGAAAATTTACTTTTGGAATAGATCATCCTTGTTTTGGTTTCCACTTTCATGCCCAACTGTCTTTGAATTCTATGTCCTCCACGCATGCTGATGTCAATATCAAGCTGTGGCGAGATGTTCCCCAAGACATATAACATGACATGAGGAATAGTGGTATCATGGTGGTCGTAAACCACATATTGGGTGAACATATTAGGTCTTAGACTTCGGCTTATGAATCTGGTCACATTTCCACTCGCAAATCTTTCTTCATCACATAATGTTGGACCAAGTGTAAAGGATGGATCTTCTAAGCCTCCAGGTCTTTTTTTTTTTTTTCTAAAAGCCACTCTTGGTATGTTTAATAGCTTTGCCATGTAAAAAATAGATTCTTGTAAAATGAGTTACAGTATATGAGAGTTATTTAAATTGTGTAGTGGGCTGACCTAATTTATAGTGGTTGGCACTCATTATTTGTTGACTGAAACTTTAATTCTACCTAGCAACATTATTTTCACGTACCTCACATGTGCGGAGAAATTGCTCTTGCCAACCATATAGCAGGGACTTTATCACCCATATGAGGCCAGTAAGTTGTTTTTTCTTGTTTTACATTTGTTAGATTGTGCCATGTTGAACGTATTATCTATTTCATTGCTTTATTGAGCTAGTATTACAATATTTGTGCAGCATCTAGTTCTTCTTGGACATCGGTCATGGACTCAAACCACTTGTTGTCCAGAGTGATGCCAATGCACCCTCTTTGCGTCTCCTTTTTATTCACATAAATACCATGATTGTTACCCTTATTATTTTTAGACATAATTTCTGTTATAAGAGTCTGCATTCTATTCCATGACCTCATTCTTTCCATCCAATGCAGGGTTCACCAGATCTGAAAGCTGTGTGATAAGGACTACTGTAGTCATAACAGCAAGGAATATGAAAACTACCACAAGCAGACCCAGCTGTTTCAGGTATGATATTTTTTTGTTATTCAGAGAGACTGTAAAATCAATCTGGGCATTGATTACTAGATGTTGAGCATGTTTATCCCAGATCACATAGATCACTGTCACAAGTTGTTGAGCAATCACAAATTATGTCAAGTTTAAGTTTAAGCCCACGCAGTATATCTTTGCTACTGGATAGGTACTTGGATGAACTAAGAGGAATCATTGTGTACATAGAATGGGCATAAAGTGTTAAAATATAGCAAACTGGTAAGCTAGTTATGTTTTTCTTGTTCTACTGTTCACACTTTGGTAACATAACTTTTGACATTGAGTATATTTGTGATTGAATTTGTGATGTATTTGTGTATTTTTTACAGGCACTAAGGAAATTTAAATGTCGCATCTGGGGAAGATCTTTCAGGCTTGGGACACAAAAGTGTGTTATTTTATTTCAAATAATCAATTGGTTAAATAATAATAATAAAATTAAATATAAAAAAAAAGAGAGGCCAGCTTCAGGAAACATGGGGTGAGATGGGCACTAAGAAAAAAAAAAAATTTGTTTGTAAATACGAAATATTCTGTTGATATAATGGGTTTCTTTTGGAATTCCACATCTGAAAGGCCTGCGACTTCTCCAGGTGTGGAGAAGCAATTGATCACTTGGTAAAAAAAAAATATGAAAATGATTTAATGGGTCCAATTATTAGTCTCATATTTTATGTTTTCAACTTCCCTTGGTCATGTATGTTTGCAAATATCTGGTGCTTCATGTACAGCCAGTTGCTGAGAGCAGTTCATCATTTATTGTTGATCAATTCATCCTACTACAGTCATGGTAAAATTTAAGGCCTCTTGAGGTGATTGCTGGAGAATTTCGTAGTAACACACTACAAAGGTTCTTGTTTCCATATATGTCAGTGCTTCTTGATCGTTAGCCATTTTAGAACCAGTCAAAAGTGGTGTTTGATCAGATTCAATTTGCTGTGATATTGAAAACCAAATAATGAAAAGAGTTGGATATTTCGGTTATTTTCAATAATTAACAGTGTTTTGTGGTATTAGATTCTTATTGTCTATATGATTTCAAACAGATTGCATACTGCGATGACGTCTGCGCCATATGTGAATCCACTTCTACTATTTTGGATTTTTATTTTTCACCTAATGATGGTGGCCATGGGTGCAGTCTCGAAGGAGATAGACATCCACTAGTAGTGATATCATGTGCTACTGGCAGTATATATCTTCCCAATGGATCGTATGCTGATTTTGTAAATACACTTACTTCCTTAACATTAATTAAATTATTCCAAAAATCATTGTGAACAGTATTGGAGATATTGGAAAAACTTGTTTGTTGCTTTAGGGTTATATTAGGTTGTTTTCTACATTGATGGTTATGTGCATCACCCATATGCAAATATGTAAAACACTATTTTTTGGAAGCCTTTTTCCTTGATATCCCTTTCTTCTTGGTACATTTCTTTGAAAAAATATTTACATTTTTAGGGTTTTTAATTTTTTTGGAAGTGCCATATGTATTTCTGAAAGTTCTTTGGTTATGGACTCATCCATAGAAACAATTAATTTAGGGTTTGGAGCAATATGTTCAGTTGCATTTTTTTCTTTCTTGGGAAGAGCAATGCCTACCACCTGGAATTCGTCAGCTATGGCTTCTTCCTCCACATGGGATTCCATGGCTATGGGTTCTTACTCCTCTACCAGAGATTCCATGGCTTGGGTCTCCTCCTCTTGCATTTCCATTAAATATTGTATAATACGATCAGAACGTTCCATTTGTTTTTTTTGTTTTTGTTCAATCATTCTTCTAATTTTTGCAATGTCATTTTTCATTTCCTTGACCAATATGGTTGGATCCATAAGTCTCTGATACCAGATGGTAGGAACCTAGGGTTCCTAGCACATAAAATGATAAATAAATAATAAATAACCTAAATCTAAAAGAATCACCTTTTGATATTGTCGGGAAGTCCCTTCAATAAATTATATTATATTTTATATTCATGGATGATTGAATGATAAGTTCTTACAATGTTCTATACCCCTCTAGGGTTATAGGTGAAAGGTTGCAATGCTTCCTAACCCTAATCTTATAATAATATAATAAATAATATAATTAATTATTATATTATTTTATTATTATGACCATAGGATATAATATATTATTATTATTAAGATTATTAATTAATGTTAGGATAGGATCCTAATAGCTTGGCACCTTAGAGGAACATTTACCTTGACTTGGTGCAAAAATATCTTGACCTTTTGGCTTAAGCTTTCCACTTGGCTCACTAGGTTCTAGACCTTTCATGTTCTACCTTGTATGTGCCACCTGGCACTCAATCTCTTCCACTATGCTTGCAAGACATTTCCTTTCCTGGTGGATGGTATTATGACAATGGGCATTACTTGTAATAATTTTTTAACACTTATCCAACGTTCAACCATGTGGCATGTGCATGCAAAACCTTACTTCCTCCTTTGCTTGTTGTTTCCAATGCAAAACAATATTTCTCTAATTTATTTCATCCCTTGTCTTAATATGTTTGTCTCAACATATTCCTGTGCTCACTTCTCACAACAGTAAGCTTCTACTTCAAGGATGGATGTCTACTTTTCTTTTATGCTTTCAATGGTGTCTACGTCTCTTCAATGGTGTGGAGCTTCTATCCATATCTCTTCAATGATGTAGAGTTTGATCACTTTCCCTCCTTAGAGCAATGGTAACACTCCTTTTGAGTGGTGTTTCCTCTTACTCTTTTGAGTGATGATTCTTCTTCTATGATGACACCTTCTCTCTATGCCTCTCAATGCTTGTGCTCATCCAAGATGCTTATGCACATCCTAGTGTCTTTAGACACTTAGAAAGTTTGCCAAAATTTTAACCCTTGTTCAATTTTCACTTTGCTTAAGTAAATTTGCATTGCTTAAAGACTATAACATAGCATCCATTAACAATGCTATGCACTTCTTATTTCTCCTTTATTTTTCTAATTTATCTTTGCAGATATTAAGGTGTAAATACTACTAACACCTTGGTTTAAAGAAATCATTTTTAGATTCCAACTAATGCAATGTAGATCACAAATAATAATATGGTGCTTCTTAAAACTTGATGTAATGTTCAAATAATAAACTTGTATTGCACCAATATTATAACTTGTATTGCATACCTTTTTGTTCTCTTTTAGCTAGTATATTTGGTGAACTGGTTCACCCTTGAATGTAATATAAATTTTGTAAGATTTATATCTTCACAAAAATTTATCAAATTTGTAGCTCTAATTGCTGCCCAAATTTCTCCTTTATTTTTTCCAAACAACACTTCACAAAACTATCCCAAAACTCTCCAAATCTACAAATTTCTATCTCCCTCAAATGCTATCCATAAAAACTATTTTTGTGGATTTGATTCTATTTTGAATCTATCTTCAAAAATACTGAAACTAGCAGCTATTAATGCTGCCCCAAATGGTTTTCATAAACCTGCAACTCTACAGTCACCTCCTTCCTTCTTTCATTGGCTTAAACCTGCAATGAGAGTCTCCAGATGGCTATTTTTTGTTGCTGTCAACACACCTTCAATATCCTGTCTATGGGTACTCCAAAAATCTGCCCAAATATTATCCAAAATGTAGCTCTAGGATACCTTAAGTTTGCTCACCTATAACCCTTCAATATTTGTTACAAAACCTACAATATTCTCCTATCAAGTCAACCTTCAAAACTCTATGACTATCCTTATATTTCCCAAAATCTTGGGCTCTTCAATCTTCTCTTCTCTTGCAATCTCCTTGTCGAATTTTGACTTCAAAAACCAATCTTCTATGATATCCAATTTCTCAAGAATCTGAATGTATTGAGATCTTCAAATACCTTCTCCAATATTTGGCAAACTTCTTGCCAAAACAATTCTTCCTCTTGGGCTTATTGTCGGATGGTGACAATTATCTCAAAAACTTATTTATTAGAAACTTCTTTTTTCTTCTAATCTCCTATCACAAACCTTCTCTAAATCTCCTCCACCAGCAACTTCTACAAAGTTACTCTTCTCTGCTTGCAATCTCCTACTCGCTTTCTCCAAGATGCCTTCAATGGCCACTTCTCCAAATATACAATAAGGATTTCTCTAGCCTTCTTCTTCTTCTTTGAAATATCTTGAGACCACTTCTCTTGGATCTTCTACTTTTGCAACTCTTCAAATCCTCTCTACAACTCTTCAACTTCTCTTATTGAATATCTATTAAAACCTTTTCCTATTTTTCTCAATCTCCCAACTATAAGAATTCTACAATGATATCTCTCTACTGGATATCCAAATTCTACTACTCCCAATCTTCTAAATCTTCAAAGTCTTTTGCTCTTTGAATCTACAATATGATATATTCTTAGGTTTTCTCTATCTCCAATAACCAATTTTCAGTCTTCAATCTGCAATCTGCTATCTCCAATATTCTATCTTCCAAAACTAGAAGTTCTTCAATCTGACCTCTTTCAGGTCTCTTCAACTTCTCCAATCTATAGCTATCTTAAATCTGCAATCTTCTTATGGGGACTTCCTTCTTGAGTCTCCTCAATATTTAATCTCCAATAGGGTCTTTTCTTAGACCTCTTCAATCTCAAGTTTTTTGCAACAAATAATTAATCCCTACATGAGGAAAACACATAGACTTTCAGGCAACGAAGGTGAAATTCTTCTCTATCCATTTTAGGAAGCTTCTCAACTTCTGGGTGTTAATTTTTTTGCAACTAGAAACTTATATAGTAGTGCCAAATATGTTAGAATTTCCAAAATTCTAAAATAAAAAAACTTCACTAGTTATCCTCAAAACTAGCGGAATGAATTTTTTGTTGAGTCCTAGTCTTCAAGAGTTCTTATGTAACCCTATGAAAATACTCTAGCCAATCTACAATTTTTAGTCTCCTTCAATATTTCAACTCTCTTCAATAGGACATCTTTCTTGGGTCTCTTAATCTCCTCAATATCCACAACATCTAGGTTTGACTTCAAGACCTGAAATCTCCTTCTATTATGAATTTGTTCTTGGAATAGAAAAATCTCCAATTTTCTCTAGTTTCACCTTCCATAGATAATCTCCTCACCTTCACTTGTTTCTCCTCTGCAATTTCAAAAAAATCTGCAAGTCTAAACCTTGCAATAGCTCTCCCTATCTCCTGTCAAAGTCCCTTGTGGCTTTGATACCACTGTTAGCTTTTGATAATGTTTAATATGTAAAATAACCACAAGATGTAAAGTAGAAAGAATAAGATAACAAACTTCTGCAATAACTCTAAAATATGCTATTAATAGAAACTTGCAAAAATATGGAACTACTCTACTAATGCATGCTATGAGCAATGCACCTTTGATACCCATTACAATACTTTGTCACACATATATAACAGTATGTGACTCTTCATATGGTGCACTCTTGACCTTCACACTTCTAGACTATTCAGCTCCCTATTCTATGGACTCATGTACACATGGACTAATGTGCACATTTACATTATTGAATATTATGCACACTTGTGCATTTATTACATTACATAAAGTAAAGCCTAATCTAAGACATGTACAAAATAATATAATATACTCCAACATGAACTGGTAAGACCCCAAGGTCTTACTATAAAATTATTAACAAATTAATGTAAATATAATCACAAGCCACTCAAAGAGGGCTCCCTTGTAATCGCTTTGCCACTGTAGGGGGCTCCCTCCTTTAGAATTTATATTCTTATTCTTCTTCTTGGATGATTTGATATGGATGGCCAACCTAATATATATATCTACCCTAAAGCTACGTTGGTGAAGAGACATGATGGTTCACGTATGAAGAGACGTGATGGTTCACGTTATGAAGGGTTGTGATGGTTCACTTTATAAGTTAATAATATAATAATTAAATGATTAATAATACTAACTAATACTAACTAATAATGTTAGGATTGAGGATCCTAACATGCCACCCTCCTTAAAAAGAGATTTGTCCTCAAAGCTCAAAGTGAGAAGCTTTGTCCTTTGTTTTCCAAGAAGGATTTGTGTAAGTTCTTGGAATCTTTTAATGGCATCCTTTCACAGGAAGGGATATCGAGAAGGATGAAGCACTAGCGGGGGGTTTCTAAGAACAATAGTAGAATCTTCCTTAGGAAAATCATGATGACGATGGGAGGGCAACCCTTGGGGTTCATCAAATACTTCAGAATGATGCATCAAAAGTGATGGTAATGATTTCATATCTTTTTTTTTGGTTCCTTGGTAGAGCCAACAAAAAAGGAGTCTTTAGTCACTCTGCATTGGTTTTGAATAGGTTTGGTCATATGGCAAGAACTCACTATTGGTGAGGAAGGTATGTGTAGGTCTTGTAGAGTGCATGTTTGGCTAGCATTGATCACTTTGGGTATGTATACCTCATTCTTGCTTGGTACATCAATCACTTCTTGCACATCGACCTCATTGTCTTCATTGCAGTGAGTAGGTGCACTAGTCGCTTTAGACACAACTACCTCTTTTGCTTTCTCTATGGAGATACAGGGATCAACTTCCTTCAATAAATACAATGTTAGTGTAGCACATTTATGGTGGGGTCCAAATTGTTCATCACAATTATCACAGAGTCCTTTTGCTCGTCGTTCCTTCATCTCCTCAAAGGTAAGATGTTTAATTTGTAAATTTTAGTTAGATTTGGGGGTTGTGTAAGTGCTTTGTGCCCTTTCATTATGCATAGGTTTGGGAGTGATGTAAGTGGTTGATGATTTTTCCATAAGTTGTTTCCCTAATCATTGTGCATTGATTTTATCTTCAACTAATTTTTCCAATCCATTGGTCTCCATCATGGTATAGGGATTGAAGCTTGTCACCTCCATTCTAATTTCCTCTTTTAATCCCCTAATGAAGCCATTTATGATAATTGATTCATCCAATCTTGTGTTGTGTTTGGTGATATCCTCAAACCAAGTTTGATACTCATGCACAAAAGTGATTTGATGAATATCTTTGAGCAATTCCCACATGACTGGGTCCCACATGGCTCTGATACCAAATGGTAAGACCCCAAGGTCTTACTATAAAATTATTAACAAATTAATGTAAATGTAATCGCAGGCCACTCAAATGGGGCTCCCTTGTAATCGCTTTGCCACTATAGGGGGCTCCCTCCTTTAGAATCTATATTCTTATTCTTCTTCTTGGATGATTTGATATGGATGGCCAACCTAATATATATCTACCCTAAAGCTACGTTGGTGAAGAGACATGATGGTTCACGTATGAAGAGACGTGATGGTTCACGTTATGAAGGGTTGTGATGGTTCACTTTATAAGTTAATAATATAATAATTAAATGATTAATAATACTAACTAATACTAACTACTAATGTTAGGATTGAGGATCCTAACATGAACCAAAATTGTATTTGAAAGAATAATAAGTTTTTTTAGAGTGACTTACTATAGAAACCTATGGCTTCACATGTATGCTTTTTTTACAAGAAGAAAATCATAATTTTTTCAAGAGTGAAAGAATATTACACTTCTTATGTGGCTTAGCACAAACAAAAACCTAGATAAAAGCATAATACTGGGAGTCAAGATAATAAGGATAAATATCCTTATATATCAATACTTAATCATCCAAATAACCTCCATGTCCAAAACCTCGATAGAAATCAATGAAAAAAACTAGCAAAAAAGAAAAAAATAGTTAAAAACTACCATAAAACTCTAATCAAAGGAATTAGCCAATAGTAAAAATCTAGATCTAGCATAGAAACTAGGTATATGATATGTGGGTAAAAGAAGAAACTCCATCCTTGTTCTCTTCCATTTGCAAGAAACCTTCTGGAACCTGTTGACCTTATTTTGATAACCTATTTGTTTCTTGATTTAATTCCCTATAAACATGTGTAAAAGAGATATTTTCAAAAAATAAAATTACCTCTAGTATTTCATCTCCCATTGGTCTAAGCATATTATTTTTTAATTGAGTAGATCTATTCATCTAGTTGATTACTAGAGTAGAATCTCCAAAAATTTGTAATTTTTTTACATTTCTCTCCACAACACACTTCATTAGCAATCTCAACGCCTGAAACTCAAAAAAATTGTTGGAACCTATCCCAAGACCTACTCTAAATTGAATATATTGGGTATCCTAGAAGTACAAAATACCTCCAAAGCTACTAAAGTATGATTGTCTTTGACTAGTCCCATCAAAAAAACCCCAAGGTTGAGACTTTTCAATGAACAAATTGTTTACTTGTCAAGGTTTATTATGTTTGTCAGGCCTTTTATTGATTGAGACCAAAGCCCACACCTAAAATATGACCTAGAATAGGGGTATTAACTTCCCTTTAAAAATAGTTGCATTCTGTACCAACCATATACCCCAACATATAAGCCATGGTAAAGAAAAAAAGTATTTCAACTCTTTTTTAAAAAACCATTGTCTTAAGCATACCTCCACTATTTCTTCTTCCCAAATATTTTGTACTCCAATTATATTTTTAGCTTTTGACCAAACCTGTTGAGAAAAAGGACATTTGATTAACAATGTATGATGTTTTCCTCCTCTTACTGACACAACATACAAATACTTGGACCTTGTCTACTTCTCCTCTATAAAACTTCCCAAGTCAAAGCCTTATTTCTCAAAGCTAACCACATGAAAATAATTATCTTTTTTGGGGAAAATAATTTCCAAATCGGTTTCCACCACCAAGTAGACCCTTGAGGATGAGGGTAAAAACTTACTTTATAACCAAGTCTAGTCGTATATTGACCCCCAGATTTATTGTATACCCAAGAAATAGTATCTGGTTCAGCTCTCAACTTGATATGACTCTTTTTAAGACTATCAATGTAAGCCTTCCATAAAATAGCTTGCTCATCAAAAAACCCCAATACTTGAGCCTGCTTCCAAACATGGCTCAAATACTAGAAGAATCTGAGTCCCCCACCTTATGAAGAAAGTGAAAACCCTTGTCTTGTAAATAACTTATCATAGCTTCCTAAAACAAAATGTTTTCTCTTCAAACTAAAATAGAATTATCCCCTATTCTAACTTGTTCATCGTTGCCCACTTTCCAAGCCAAACATTTTTCAATCATAAGAAAGCTCTGTACTAGTGCTTTCCATTGAATGGAAATATTTTTAATGCTTTTCTGTGGACTTCTGATCCAATCCATAAATGTCCCTAGAAAAATATAGCATTGTTAAATAATATTCTTCTATAATCTTTCTCTGGTCAAAATCCTCCATAACCTTTTTATTTCCAAAGAAGAAAAAAAATATGGATATTTTTAAGGCCCCAACCACCTTCCTCCTTTGGCCGAGCAATACTTTACCACTTAACTAAAAGAATGTATTCATGTTCCTTGCATCCATTCCAAATAAATTTCAAGCAAAGTTTTCTTATTTTCTCTAAAACTCCTTTGGGAATGAAGTTCATGGAGTGCCAAACACAAGAACTGAATTTACAAGTGTTAATATCCCACTAATAGATAACCATATATTAAACCAATGGTTAATCCTAAATTCAATCTTCACTAAAAGCCATCCCCAATCTCTCTTCCTGTAAGAATTTGGCTTCAATACAAACCCCTAATACTTAAAGCCTTCCTGGAAATCTAAGAGAATAAAAGGAAAAATTATGATTAGACCCTGTTAAGTCTCCTGCTCTAGACTATTAAAGCAAATAGATGATTTTTGAATATTTATCTCCATGTCGATAGCAATACTGTAAATGTCCAAGATTTCCTTCAAGTTTCTAGCTTCCCTTAAAATTCCATTTGTGAACAACAATACATCATCAGCAAATAATAAATGATATAAATAAAGGATCCCCACTTTGATCCTAGACAAGGATCCTACCCTCTTTGCATCCAAAATAGCTCTACTCAATCCTTCAACAACTAACAAAAAAGTAAAAGAGATAAAGGAAATCCTTGTCTCGGTCCTTTCAAGGCTATAAAGAATTTAGAATTTGATCCATTAATAAGAAAATCAAAAGATACATAAGAAATACATTCCATAATCCACTTTACTACCAGATAGCTAAAACCCACATGTAAGAGCATCAATTTGATATACAACTAGCTAGTTCTATCATAAGCGTTAGATAGATCTAGTTTCAATACCATTGCAGGAAGATTTTTGGTTTTAATAGAGTGAAGGCCCTCTTATGCAACTCCTATGGATTAAAAAAATTGTCTACCTAATAAAAACCCAAAATACTCCTAGGAATAACTTCAGAGAAAATATTCTTCAATATAACAGCCAAAATCTTTGCAATAATTTTTTAGATACAGTTACACAATGAAATAGGTATAACTTAATCAAACATTTTAGGCTTCTCATTTTTTGGAGTCAAAGCTAAAAGGGTGGAGTTAAAAGCCCCCAAACCTAACCACTCAACCTAACTTTTTCCATTACTCTGAGAAGATCCTTCTCAACCAGATCATAGAAAACTAGGAAAAACTCCACAGGCCATCCATCAGGCCCTAGAATTTTATTCTTTTTGAAAGAATTCATGATAGCTTCTAGTTCTTCCTTTGTGACCTCATTCATAAGTAACTGATTGTCCTCCTCTATCACAAAATTGGGGAAGAAATTAGTTCTTTGTAGATAGATTGAAAATGTTTTACTTGCAAATATGCTAACTCAAAAAAACTCCTAATAGGAACCCCTTATTCATTTTGTATCTCCTAGATAGTGTTAACCTTATTCCTGTGATTAGCAAAATTATGAAAAAAAATAGTATTTTCATCCACTTTTTTTACCATACAACTCTATTTTTCATTCTCCATTCAGCTTCTCTCCACTCCAAGAATTTATTCTTCTTAATTTCTAGTTCAACCAGTATTTTTTTCTCCTCCTCTTTAAACAAACCAACCTCATTATTTTTATGAATTTCTGAAATTTCCTTCTCCACCAACTTAAGATCTCTATCCATACTCTCCTTTTTAAATGCAATCCAATATGACACAACTCCTTTTAATTTTTATATAGTAGCAATAAATTGAAAAATTGTTGATGACCTGGAACTTTGGTCATAATCAATCCATTCTTTTTCTAACAGTTGTTGAAAATCTTCTTCCTCCAACCAAATTGGATTGAGCTTAAAAGGATTGGCAGGTTTTCCCTCTTGACTTTCTAATTGAAGAAATATGGTAGAATGATCTGAGCCACCTCCTATCTCAATCCATAATCGTTTTCTATCTATTTCATTGTGTAATGTATCTAAGATCAAAAATCTATCTAATCTCTTTGATATCCCAACTTCCCCAACTCTATTATTTCTCCACATAGGCATTAATTTTATTGGTTCCAAATCAATTAAACTAGCTTCTTCAATATTATGCTTGAATTAAGCTGCAAGTCTATCAAGTCTTGTAGATTCTTCCCAGACCTCACTTCTATTCATAGTAAAATTTAAGTCCCTACCAATGATAACTCTTCTATCCCTAACACACCTTTGGGAGAAAAAATATTCCTAGAAGACCTGCCTATCTTCATAGGGACCATAACAATTAATAACCGATAACCTCAAACCCAACTATTTAAAAGAGAATTATGTCCACAAGCCTGAAACCATAAAGGAGTAATTAATTAAGGATATTAAGTTCTTCCAACCAGTAAAAACACCTCCTAAATTTTTGGTAGCATCTAGAGCCAAGAACTCCTAGTCCCTAAGCAATTTACTTAACCCTTGAATGACTTTTGTACTTGCCCCCATGGTTTCTTGTAAAGGATAACATTCGGATTATGAATTTCCACCAACCTGGATAAGGCAAGTCTTTTAAAGGGACTGTCAAGACCTCGGATATTAAGGGATAACAATATTATTTAAACATCTTAGAGGGGTTTTATGCTGCTCTAAGGACCCCTTTGATAGATTTTTGTTTACCCTGTTAAATTTCCCTCAAAAATTTCTCCTGTGCATGAAACAAAAATGATTTCCTACCTATTGAAGTAGTTGAAGATTCCTTTATATGCTCCAGAACTAACCCTAACTGGTAGGAACCTAGGGTTCCTAGCACATAAAATGATAAATAAATAATAAATAGACCTAAAACTAAAAGAATCGCGTTTTGTATTGTCGGGAAGTCCCTTCAATAAATTGTATTATATTTCATATTTATGGATGATTGAATGATAAGTTCTTACAATGTTTTATACCCCTCTAGGGTTATAGGTGAAAGGTTGCAATGCTTCCTAACCCTTAATATTATAATAATATAATAAATAATATAATTAATTATTATATTATTTATTATTATATTATTTTATTATTATGACCATAGGATATAATATATTATTATTATTAAGATTATTAATTAATGTTAGGATAGCATCCTAACACTAACCTTCCAACAACTACATAATTTCTTAGCTCGGATTCCCTTTTCCTAGAAAGTAACAAATATCTGCAAGAGAAACCCATCTCCGAACCATCCCCTGAAATAGATAGCTCCCTCGAAGATTCATCTAATAGGTTACAAAGACTTCCCCTAATAGTAGAAATATTTGGATCACAATCCCTATTCAATGCATTTGAGGTTGTCGGTCCATTGTCCAAAATCTTAGAAAATTCCTTGTCCTTGGGACTTCTCTTCGAATATTCATAAGGAAGTGTACAAATTTCTTTATTACCTAAGTCCATATTATTCTTATGTATTGGATAGTAATTTTCATAAGGCTTAGATGTCTGAGCAACCAACTTAATAGTATCAGGTTCCAAACCTTTCATAGTTTTCTTTATGACTCTATCTCCTTCTCCAAAAGCTTGTGAACAGTGAAATGGAGATAAATCTAAGTCCAAAATTTCTTCCTCCTTTATATTTTTGGTTCTAGGTTGAACAACATTGTTTTTGCTTGTTTGTGCCAAATCAGGGAGCATTATTGAGCTCTAAAAAATAGGTATCTCTTGATTGTTGTTAGCTGACTTGAAATTCCCACTAGTCATTTGTTTTCTCCTCCATACTTTCTGTGTGAAAACTTGAGAACATTCCTTAGCAATATATCCATAAACATGACAACGAACACATCTAAAATGAATCTTCAAATAATCCAAGATTTGATTATGAACTATATTTTCTACAACTATCTCCATACAGTCTGGTAAGCCTTCACTGATATCTATATCAACCAAAACCCAAACTACAGACCAAAAAACACTAGATTTGAAAGAAATATCTATATCCAAGGTTTTACCTAATGAATCTCCAATCTCTTTCAAATCTCTTTCTGACCATAACTCCATTGGAAGACCTAGAATTTTTACCCAGATTGGGATTCTCCTAGAAAATTTAGTCCTAGGATCAAAGCAAGCCATCCAAGCCTTCAAAGCCAAAAAAGAAGACCCCCAATACCAATGACCTCCCAAAAATTTTTGTGCATCTTCCTCAGATCGAAAAATGAAACCTATCCATCCTTTCGCAAGTAAGAGAAAAATTGGCCCATATCCTAAGATTGGGACCCAAACCTTCTACAGCCACTCATTTAGTGTATTATCATCTATTTGACATCAATGAAACTTTCCAATAAGGGCCTTCCCTGAAAAATAAAAAACTTTTTCCATCCTCAAGTCTTCCCTAAGTATTCCCCAAGTACCATTCTGATATTTGACCTTCTCTTTTTAACCACTTTATGTGCTTTACACACTTTAGTGATCAGAGTTGTATACTGTGTTGATTGAAGGTTTAGACCCATTCCACTTGGGGCCTCTAAATCAAGACTTTTGCCAATAAAACCAAAACCACACAAAGGAAACTTTGTCAAAAAAAGTGAGTTTGGGTTTTTTGGAGCCTACTCAAGTTTTTCTTCTTAGCAATAAAATGCTTTCTCATTCATTAGACCCATCACTTGAGTAGAGTTTTCTAAGACACCCGAGGGTGAGAAATCAATAGGACAACTGATTCACTCTAAACCTTTTGATATATAATCCCCTCTTTCCACTAAAATCTGATTACTTGTAGTGTAATTTTGGTCACTCAAAAAATGCAAGGACCCCTAGTTCTCAACTTCTAAGTCTTGTCTAGAAATGGAGCCCTTGGCCCTTGGAGTTCAAAATATGTGTTGCCCCTCAAAGGGATCCTCTGAGAAGTTCAAACATTCCTCTTCATTCTTCATAAAAAACAAGAAATCAATTTCCCAAATTATACTACCATTTTAATAATACCAAATACAAAATATTTTTACTTTACTACCCTAATGGACGCAGTAAGAGACCCAACTCAAATCAATTAATAAATAATAAAACAGCGGACAAAAATCAAATTTGATTTATTCATGCACCCATCGTCCACCTTACATTCATTTGCAAAATAATATTATATAGTGTATAGGGGATAAGAAGGGAGAAGATAGGGGATAGAAAGGCGCGGAGGGATAAGGAGGTTGGAGGGATAAGGAGAAGGGAGGAAAAGGAGGGATAAGGAGGGAATATAGGAGGAGAATAGGAGAGAAAATAGGATAGGGAGTTAGGGAATATTGCCGACAAGAAATTGCCGACAATCATAGGGAGTGGAGTGTTCACACTTAGGCTGAGGAAAGGGATTTTTCTAAGCCTCTTTAGGTGAACCCCTGTTCACACTTGCAACATTCTCCCCCTTAAAGTTGAGAGGACTGACTACACAGTCTCTCAGCTTTACAAATTGAGCTTTTGTCATCGCCTTGGTGAAGATGTCAACGACGTTCTCCAAAGTGTGACAGTATTGAAGCTCAACAATGTCATGTTCCACCATATCTCCGATGAAGTGGTACTTCATATCAAAATGTTTCGTTCTGCTATGGTGGACAGGATTATATGCCAACTGAATGGCACTGATGTTGTCGCAGTAGATTCTGGTCGGACCACTTTGTTGTTCTCCAATCTCTTCTAGTACTTTCCTTAGCCACAAGGCTTGAGTACTTGCATAAGTAACCGCTATATACTCTGCTTCTGTTGAAGATAGCGCTACTACTGTCTACTTTTTTGAACTCCAAGTTATTAGTCCTGATCCAAGACTAAAACAGTTTCCTGATGTTGACTTCCTGTCATCAATATTGCTACCCCAATCACTATCATTGAAGCCTACAAGCTTGATAGTGTTACATTTATGGTATTGGATTCCAAAATCCAATGTACCCTTCACATATCTCAAAATTCTTTTAGCTGCTCGCAAATGCAGCTCGGAGGGGTTAGACATAAATCTAGAAACAAGAGATACAACATACTGAATATCTGGTCTAGTGTTGGCGAGAAACATCAAACTCCCAACCATGCTTCTGAAAGTGGTCACATCAACTTTTGGTGCTCCATCATCTTTGCTTAATTGGATCCCATGTCCAACTGGAGTTGCAACTGGTTTGCAATGCTCCATAGCAAACTTCTTGATCATATCCTGAGCATACTTATGTTGACAGATGAAGATCCCCGTATCTGATCGATGAACCTCCATTCCAAGGTAGTAGTGCATTAATCCAAGATCCTTCATCTCAAACTACGTCATCATGGAGTGTTTGAACTCCATATTCATTTTTTCATTACTACCCATAAAAATGAGATCATCCACATACAAACAAACTATGAGGATGTCATTACCTTGCTTTAGGTAGTAGAGTGTGGGTTCATTTTTGCTCCTGGTGAACCCATAATCTTTGAAGTACCCATCAATGCGTGAGTACCAAGCTCTTGGTGCCTGTTTAAGACCATAGAGTGCCTTCTTCAATCAGTAAACAAGGTGTTCCTTACCTTGCACTTCAAATCCCTGTGGTTGCTCAACATACACTTCTTCTGTCAAGTAACCATTGAGAAATGCACTCTTCACATCCATGTGTTGGACTTTCCATCCTTTGTGTGCAGCTAAGGCAAGAACTGTTCTGATTGTCTCCTGTCTGGCTACAGGAGCAAAAGTCTCTTCATAATCTATTCCATATTTCTGAGTAAAACCCTTTGCCACTAATCTTGCCTTATGCTTCTCAATGCTTCCATCAGCATTAAACTTGGTCTTGAAGATCCATTTACAACCAACACATTTCTTTCCTTTCGGAAGCTTCACGAGCTCCCAAGTGTCATTGTTTTTTATAGAGGTTATCTCCTCTTTCATGGCATCTTGCCAAATCTTCTGAGTACATGCCTTCTCATAACTAGAAGGTTCAAGTTGTGCACTAGTTAACAAAGCATAGTTAACTTGATCTCCTCTAGGTTCCTGCTGGGATTCATCATCACCATACAAGTGCATACTTTCTAATCTGTGTAAAACAGATTCCATTTCACTAGCTTGACTCCTAGTATATCTTCTTGAAAATTTTTATCCAACATCTGAGAGGATGGATGATACCTGTAAAGTTATCTTACCTTTGGAAGGAACATCAATGTCCATTGGTGAGGAACTTACCGATCTCTGTGGAGAAGGACTTGGTGAGGAAGTTGAATCTAGAAGATGGACTTGGTGGATGTGTGGGCGGAGATTTCTTTCCTTTCTGTGGTAGTTGCGGTTGCACTTGCTGAGCAACTACATCATGTGGCTTCAACATCATCGAATATTTGGGGCTTACCCCACTCTCCCCCTTCATCAAAAATCACATCCCTTGAAACCACTATCTTTCGAGTTGTAGGATTGTAGAGTCTATAACCCTTTGTGTTTTCACAATATCCTACAAAAATGCATGCCTGACTCTTTGGATCCAACTTCTTTCTCAGCTCATCAGGAATGTGAGCATATGCCAATGAACCAAATACTCTGAAATACTTCACATTTGGTTTCTTACCATACCAGGCTTGGTAAGGTGTCTTCCCTTTCAAACTTGAAGTAGGACTTCTGTTCAAGATGTGAACACTAGTCCTTGTTGCATCTCCCCAATATGCATTACTCAAATGCTTTGTCTCGAAGCATTGATCTTGCCATCTCCACAATGGTGCGATTCTTTCTTTCTCGCTACACCATTTTGCTGTGGAGTGTAGGCATTTGTGAACTGCCTCTTGATGCCATGATGTTTACAAAAATTCAAAACTGATTAGAGGAGTATTCTCCTCCTCTATCTGATCTAAGACATTTTACAGAATATCCACTCTCACTTTCAACTTTTGCTTTAAAATCAACAAAGCATGCAAATGCTTCATCCTTATGCTTCAAAAAATATATCCAACACATTCTTGTGCAATCATCAATGAAAAGTAGGAAGTAAGAGTGATTACCTAGACTCTTGGTCTGCATCGGACCACAGATGTCTGAATGTACCAACCGAAGAGGATAGCTGGCCCTCCATGCTTGTCCATGAGGAAATTTCGATCTGGCATGCTTGCCCAAGGCACACCCTTCACAGACTTCCTTATTGTCTTGAACTTTGGGAAGTCCAGTTACCATTGCTTGTGAAGTTAGCAATTTCAAACTTGCTGAATTCAAATGACCATATCTCAAGTGCCATAGGACACTTGGATTGGTAATTGCAACATTTGCTAACTTATTTCCTCCTTGCTGGCCAAACTTCAAAGGAAATAATCTATTCTTCGACATTGGCACTTGTGTAATGATTCTATTACTATTGTTTTTGTCAAAAATGGTGCATTTACCCTCATCAAAAATCAACTTATAATTCTTTTCAAGCATTTGACCAACACTTAAGAGATTGTGTTGAAGATGAGGAGTGTAATAGATATCACTTACTTGCTTTATGCCTTCTTTCGTTGGAACCTCCATGGCTCCAATGCCTTCAACTGCCAATGACTTGTCATCTCCCAACCGGATGTTGGATTTGTATGAGGAGTCTAACTTAGCAAAGAGTTCTTCTTTGCCACTCATGTGATTTGAACACCCAGTGTCCAAAATCCATGTATCATTCATATTTTGCTCTGTCCGGCCATAAGAAAGAAAGAGATTTGAGGACTCTTCCTCTTCTCCAAAATTCCCAAACTGATCGCTCTGGTTGTTGTTGCTTCCTTGCGAAGTCTTTGACCAACAATCTCGAGCATAATGGCCAGGTTTGCCACAATTGTAGCAAACTTGCTTTGATTTGTCTCCTCCTTTTCCTTTGCCAGATTGTTTCCCTCTGTATTGTTGTTGTCCTCCTCTATTCTGATTTCCACCTCTGTTGGATGATCCTCCTCTGTTAGGAGTTCCCCCTCTTTGATTATTCCTGCCTCTCGCCTCTTTGTTGACCTCTCGCCACGGCCTCTACCTCTTCCTTCATGTGTGGCAAAAGCTTTTTCATCTCCTCCATAGCTTGTGGTAGGAGTTTCCTGTAACCTCTCTTCATGTGAGAGAAGTGAACCAGTTAATGCATCAAAAGACAATGTGGTTAAGTCTTTGGATTCTTCAATAATTATTGCAACAGAATTCCATTTTGGAAGAAGTGTTCTCAACACTTTCTTCACCATCATCTCTGGCTTAATATCCTCCCCTAGTGTGACCATTTTGTCGACTATTGCTTTCACTCGCACGCAGTAATCACCGACTCTTTCATTCTCTTGCATCTTGAGATTCTCAAAATCTCGTTTCAAAGTTTGCAGTTTTACTCGCTTCACTTGATCACTACCTCTATAGCTTTCTTTGAGGGCATTCCATGCATCTTGTGCATTTACATATGAGGCTATTCTAGGGAAGATAGTTCTATCTAAGGCAGCATGAATATGATAAAGGGCAAATGAGTTATTTTTTTGGGCTTCCTTTTTAGCCCTTCTATCGATAGTTGAAAAAGTCGCCCATTCTGCAGCAGTTGGTTCTTCATAGCCATCTTCTACAACATCCCAAAGGCCTTTTCCTATCAACAAAGTCTTCATTTTTATAGACCAGTAATCATAGTCGCTACCATTAAATTCAGGGATTGGTAGACTATTACTTGCAGCCATTTCAAAAAACAAACTTTGATTTCACTGAAATAAGCAATTACAAAGCAAAGTAATTCTCTTACTGATTGCTTGTTATGAGACTCCCAATACTGGCTTTAGCTCTAGCTCTGGCTCTGCTCTGGCTCCACTGGCTCTGACTCTGCTGGCTCTGGCTCTACTAGCTCTGGATTTACTGGCTTTGGCTCCACTTCAATATTGAACCCTTAAACGGGGTTCCAAGGGGCAGCGCCCCTGGCGTGCCACCCCCGTCACGAGACGGGGAGTCCAAAAAATTTTGGAGGTGCTAAACGGGTGCTCCGGAAGACTTCCCGTCACTTTTCCAGATTCACAATATGCAAATTTTCAAGCCCCCTTGGGCGAGTTTTAATTGACCACAAAAAACTCTTCAAATAAGGCTTTAAAATTTTTCTAAAGTTTTAAAAAAAAAATTAATAAATTTTTATATTTTATTTAAATTATCTTTTAAATTTATTATTAAAAAGATAATATTAAATAAATATATAATTTAAATTTATTAAATAATTTTAAAACTTTAAATAAAAAATAAAACCTTATAAAATTTTAAATAAAAATTTTTTTTACCTTTTCGTCACGCAGGGGATTCGACCCCGTGACCACCCTGAAAACAGCGGCGTGCTTTGCCGCTACACCACGGCCGCAGGCTGAAAAGAAACAGGGCTTATGCCCTTTTAATTTCCTCGACGGCAAACCTTTTAAAAAAAAATATTTCCTCGGCGTGCGTAGAGCGGGATTCGACCCCGCGTCCGCCTGCGGGCTAGCGGACCAACTCAGCCATTGGGCTATGTCCCTCGGACGACTAACAGGTAGCGATGCAACAATTTAAAGTCAGGGGCGGATGATTTAAAAAAAAAAAAACTTTGATGTTTTTATCCCACACGCGGTGGGAATCGCCTGCGCAAGGGTTTATCAACCCGACAGCGCCACTAAAACAATGACTGCCTTCGGGCAGTCACGGGTGCCGAATTTTGTCGCCAATTCCTCCAATTGCCAACCGACACGTCAGCACGACACGTGCCAAAATTTTGGACCAATTACGCACTGCCACATCACACGCCTCGTCAGCCAATCGGATGCCGCCACGTCAGCTGTCGCCTCGATCCACGTGCTATCTCGTCAGCACCTTGAAATCGGTGCCGCTGCCACCTATCGCCTCAAGATTCGTGTCACTGCCAAGTGTCACCTGGGGATCCATGCCCGAACTGCCTCGAGATCCTCCTCAGGATGCGTGCCCGCCTGGCCTCGCCTCGCCTCGAGAACCGTGCCCGAATGACTGCCGGATTTTGCCTCGAAAACCGTGTCCGGCTGACTGGCTCTGATACCAGTAATGGACGCAGTAAGAGACCAAACTCAAATCAATTAATAAAAAATAATAAAGCAGCGGACAAAAATCAAATTTGATTTATTCATGCACCCATCGTCAACCTTACATTCATTTGCAAAATAATATTATATAGTGTATAGGGGATAAGAAGGGAGAAGATAGGGGATAGAAAGGCGCGGAGGGATAAGGAGGTTGGAGGGATAAGGAGAAGGGAGGAAAAGGAGGGATAAGGAGGGAATATAGGAGGAGAATAGGAGAGAAAATAGGATAGGGAGTTAGGGAATATTGCCGACAAGAAATTGCCGACAATCATAGGGAGTGGAGTGTTCACACTTAGGCTGAGGAAAGGGATTTTTCTAAGCCTCTTTAGGTGAACCCCTGTTCACACTTGCAACATACCCTAGCACTGCTGCACTTGCCTTCACTACCCTAGCACTATTGAATCACTATTAAGTTGTTTTTACTTCACTACCCTAGCACTATTGTGACACTGTCAAAATATTTTTACTTTGCTTCCCTAGCACTATTGCACTCGCCTTCACTGCCCTAGCACTACTACAACACTATTAAAATATTTTTACTTTTCTACCCTAACACTGCTGCTCTTACCTTCACTACCCTAGCATTGTTATGGCATTGTTAAAATATTTTTGCTTCCCTTCCCTAGCACTGCTACACTCATATTCGTTGCCCTAGTACTGTTGCGGCACTATTAAAATATTTTTACTTTGTTGTCGTTGCACTGTTGCACTCACCTTCACTACCCTAACACTATTATGGAACTGTTAAAATATTTTTACTTTCCTAACCTATTACTATTGCACTCACCTTCACTACCCTAACACTGCTGCAACACTATTAAAATATTTTTACTTCACTTCCCTAACACTATTACACTCACCTTCGTTGCCCTAGCATTGTTGTGGCACTATTAGAATATTTTTACTTCACTACCCTAGCACAGTTGCACTCACCTTTGCTGGCCTAGCACTACTGTGACACTCTCAGCCCCTTTAAAGATATATATCTAAGCATGCAACCGAAAAAATATATAAAAAAATAGGTGAGGGTATTCCAGCCTGAAAACAATCGCTCCTTCCTCCAAAATTTTCCAAGTAGCTTGTTGATTCCTTCTGGTTTCCTCCTCTATAGCCTTCCCTGGTATGGATCTCCTTCTGCTCTATCTCCACTCTCTCTCCTTCCCTCCTTTCACACATGTATCCTATTACTATAGAGATATTGAACTATACTTCTAAGTGAAATAGTATCGAATTTAAATCTACTTTACTCTCTTTACATTAAAATATACTAAATGGAAGTTCTAAATTATGCTTGCAAAATTAAAATTATATGAATTAAACTTATTCTATGTTTATTGAAATGAAAGTGCTAAAATAGGAAATGCTTTAGAAAGGAAAACTAAATCTATAGCTGCAAAATCAAACATAAGCTCTAGCTACAGAGATTATATAAAGCTAAGTCAATGTCTAAACCATTAACATTTTAAAACAAATTACGTTATACTAACTAAAACCAAAAGTATAAAACTAAATTATATATTGTTGAATAGAGTAAAACATAAATGAACATGATACCTAAATTAAATCAAAAGTTATGAATTGTACAAAATTGAAGTGTTAGAACTGTAATGACATTAAGCTAAAAATAGAATGCTTTAGCAAGAAAGAGTGATTAAAGGTTTTAAAATGAAAAGAACAAACCTACTAGAAAAGAAAAATATCACAAGATAGAGTAAACAAATGGGAGAAAATTATAAAATAGAGTAAAAAAACAGGAGGAAAAAAATCATAAAATAGAGTAAGCAAGCCTACGTAGGAAATGCAAAATGCATCAACAAAAACTAAAACAAATGGGAGGAAATCACTAGCTCCTGCTCAACGCTTGTGTGCCCTTACTCATTGAGCAAGTCTTAAATATTCACATCTTGATCACTTATGGATTATTGAACAATGTAAACCAAATATTCATTTATTTAAATGAAAGTTATAGAGAATAATCTATAGTCTACTTGTGCTCTGTTGTCCTCTCCAATTGTCTTGACCATGGGACATAAGAATTAAATGATCAGGATTATAGTACCTCACATAGAATGTCATATCAGGGATACTCTAAGAGCATGGCGTTTAGCTCAATTGAGTGCCTTTGGGATTTTTACAAGGCTAGATCCTAACACACTTCCTACTATATACTAATCTAAAATATTCAAGTGAAAAGGGTTAGAGAAATTGCAAAAAATAAAGATAGTAGAAAGTAAAATATTCTAGGCTACCATATTTTAATAGGGGGTGATGTATCAAGATCAAAATAATATTCCTTTACATAACGACCATGAGTGTAATGTGTCAACAACTCAAATATGAAAACTTCCTCCTCTCATCATGTTAAGAACAAATTTATATATATAGAAAACATAATAGATATTTGTTAGTCATGATCTCTAGTATGCACACATAGACACATACATACATGAAGTGGGTCAGAAAGAACCAAATAGTCATAACCTTAAGCATATATATGAATATGAAACTTTAGAGATGATGCTAGAACTAGTGGCCTGAAAGCTTACCTACAAGACCACTCAGGGTTCAATTATTGCTATACAAAATAAAATAAAGGGAAATTTATACAACTCGTTAATTAATTTTAATGCCTAAATAATTACTAATTATAGATACAATTAAGGGGGTTTCCCTCCAAAAATAATGCAAGAATAATTTGGTTATACTCTTCTACTATGTAGTGAACACAATAGAGAAAGATTTATTATAATGCTAGAATAATAAAAAGGAATCACTTTTATTAAGGAATCGTTGTTGTATTGTATGGGGAAACCAACAATTAATTAATAATTATTTTCTTCGATGCCTCAACTACACCAAATGAAATACCTATTTCTACGAGTGTGAAGGTGTGATCAAAGGTCACAACCTTTGTGAAAGAGAGAGTGATTAAATAATTAACTAATAATGTGATTAGTATGGAGGTTAGGAGTAGAATCCTAACATGCCACCTTCCTTAAAAAGAGCTTTGTCCTCAAAGCTCAAAGTAAGAAGCTTCGTTGCTTGTTTTCCCAATTGAATTTGTGTAATTTCTTGTACTATTTTAATGTCATTTTTTCGAAGGCAAGGATATATTGAATGTCGAAGCATTAGTGGGGGGTTGCTAGAAAGAATAGTAGAATATTCCTTAGGAGAATTGTGATGATGGTAGGCTTCCGCTTTAGCCAATTCTTCCTATGTAGAATGAAGGGAAAATAAAGGTGCACTCACTCTTTTGCCTCCTTTCTAAATCAAGCTGCCTATACGATGAGAACTCACTATTGGCGATGAACTTGTGTGTATGGTAAGACCCCAAGGTATTACTGTAAAATTATTAACAAATTAATGTAAATGTAATCGTAGGCCACTCAAAGGGGGCTCTCTTGTAATTGCTTTGCCACTATAGGGGGCTCCCTCATTTAGAATATATATTCTTATTCTTCTTATTCATGGATGATTTGATATGGCTGGCCAACCTAATATATATATCTACCCTAAAGCTACGTTGGTGAAGAGACATGATGGTTCACGTATGAAGAGACGTGATGGTTCACTTTATAAGTTAATAATATAATAATTAAATGATTAATAATACTAACTAATAATGTTAGGATTGAGGATCCTAACATGCCACCCTCATTAAAAAGAGCTTTGTCCTCAAAGCTCAAAGTGAGAAGCTTTGTCCTTTGTTTTCTAAGAAGGATTTGTGTAAGTTCTTGGACTCTTTTAATTGCATCCTTTCGTAGGCATGGATATCGAGAAGGATGAAGCATTAGCAGGGGGTTGCCAAGAACAATAGTAGAATCTTCCTTAGGAAAATCATGATGATGATGGGAGGGAAACCCTTGGGGTTCTTCAAATACTTCAAAATTATGCATCAAAAGTGATGGTAATTATTTCATATCCTTTTTTGGTTCCTTGGTAGAGCCAACGAAGGAGTGTGTAGTCACTCTGCGTTGGTTCCGAATAGGTTTGGTCATATGGAAAGAATTCACTATTGGTGAGGAAGGTATGTGTAGGTCTTGTAGACTGCATGTTTGGCTAGCATTGATCACTTTTGGTATGTCTATCTCATCCTTGCTTGGTACATCAATCACTTCTTGCACATCGACCTCATTGTCTTCATTGTGGTGAGTAGGTGCACTGGTCGCTTTGGACACAACTACCTCATCTGCTTGCTGTATGGAGATACAGGGATCAACTTCCTTCAATAAATACAATTTTAGGGTAGCACATTTATGGTGGGGTCCAAATTCTTCATCACAATTATCATAGATTCCTTTTGCTCGTCGTTCCTTCATCTCCTCAAAGCTAAGATGTTTAATTCATAAATTTCAATTAGATTTGGGGGTTGTGTAAGTGCTTTGTGCCCTTCCATTATGCATAGGTTTGGGAGTGATGTAAGTGGACAACAATTTTTCCATAAGTGATTTCTCTAATCGTTGTTGTGCATTGATTTTATCTTCAGCTAATTTTGCCAATCCATAGGTCTGCATCATGGTATAGGGATTGAACCTTGTCACCTCCATTCTAATTTCCTCTTTTAATCCCACAATGAAGCCATTGATGAGAATTGATTCATCCAATATTGTGTTGTGTTTGGTGATATCCTCAAACCAAGTTTGATACTCATGCACAGAAGTGATTTGATGAAGATCTTTGAGCAAATACCACATGGTTGGATCCCACATGGCTCTGATACCAAATGGTAAGACCCCAAGGTCTTACTATAAAATTATTAACAAATTAATGTAAATGTAATCACAGGCCACTCAAAGGGGGCTCCCTTGTAATCGCTTTGCCACTATAGGGGGCTCCCTCCTTTAGAATATATATTCTTATTCTTCTTATTCATGGATGATTTGATATGGATGGCCAACCTAATATATATATCTACCCTAAAGCTATGTTGGTGAAGAGACATGATGGTTCACATATGAAGAGATGTGATGGTTCACTTTATAAGTTAATAATATAATAATTAAATGATTAATAATAATAACTAATACTAACTAATAATGTTAGGATTGAGGATCCTAATAGTGTAGTTCTTCGAGAGTGTATGTCTTGCCTTCATTGTTTACTGCATGGATGTCTACCTCATCTTTTCGTGGTGCATCAAGCACTTCTTGCAGATCGACATCATTTCCTTCATTGTTATGATCAAGTGCTTTGGTCATGTCGTGCACATCTTCCTCACCTTCTTCCTCTATGGAGTGACAGGGATCAACTATATTCAATAAATATAATGTTTATGTAGCACAACAATGAAGGGGACCAAATTGCTCATCACAAGTATAGCAGAGGTCATTCGCTCGTTGCTCCTTCATTTCTTGTAGGCTAAGGTACTTAACTAGCAAGGGTTTGTGTTTTGGAATAGTGTATGTGAATGTTGATTTATCAATAGGTTGCTCCCCATGTTGACGTTGAACATTGAATGTATCCTCGGCTAACAAGGCTAATCCAATGGCTTCCTGTAGGGTGCGAGGAGTGTACATCATGATATTTACTCTAATTTCTTCTTTCAATCCATTTATGAACCCACTTATGAGGACTGATTCATCCAACCCTCTGATGCAATTGGCGATATCCTGGAACTGAATTTTATATACACTCACTGATGTGATTTGACGTAGGTGGGCAATATTAAGTAGCAAAAGTAGGTTAGGTTCGTGATATATTTTTCCATCGGCCATTTTCATAGTCGTTTGGCGAAAAGGTGTCACAAAAAGTGTTGAAAGTCGTCACAAAAATTTCTTGAAAATTATCATTAAAAATTGCATAAAAGTCATCCTTCGACCATTGCGGTTAGGTTTTGGAGATTTTATAACCTTTGTAAGTGGCAGAATTAGTGAGAATTTTACGAAACCCGATCAAATGAGTGGCTTCGATCACACGAGGGAAGGCTAGAGCATGACTGAAGTCACAACTAAATACTCGCCTTGAATATTTTTTAAACCCTACTTTGTCCCTCTTCCTATTGAATGTGGGATATGTGTTATATCCACTTTTTTAAATATTCTCTTGCCGGCGTCGAAATACAAAGACGTATCAGAATTTTAGTTTTTCAGTGACAGAAAATGATTTAAAACTTTAATAAAATATGGCCAGTTTTCTCCAAGACATCGTCGGAAGTTGCAGACGTCGTTGCATAACGTAAATTTTTTTTTTGCGTGGATTGTTTCTATTTTTGATCTGGGCATTGACTACAAGATATTGGAGGATTTCTAGGATAGTTTGAGGGTATTTTTGGATTTTTTCCCTTCATATTATACCTTCCCAATGCTCTGAGTTCACCAGTGGTTGGTGAGTGTATTTTGTTCTATGAGCTAATTAGATTCTTTGATGCTCGGTTTGTGAACTTATACGATCTGCCACTCGGTCTCCCAATGACTCTTGAGAATGAATTTGCGATGTTTGATGATATATGGACATCTTAGGAATGATGTGGCAGATGATAAGATAAACGTAGGCACAGGATCTGAATGGCAGACGACTGGTGATGACGAACGAGGTGAAAAAAAAATTATGTTTTGAAGCTGGCTCTGATACCAATTGTAGTGAATCCAATAGAGAAAGATTGATTATAATGCTAGAATAATAAAAAGGAATCGCTTTTATTAAGGAATCATTTTTGTATTGTATAGGGAACCCAACAATTAATTAATAATTATATTCTTCGATGCCTCAACTACACCAAATGAAATGCCTATCTCTACAAGTGTGAAGGTGTGATCAAAGGTCACAACCTTTGTGAAAGAGAGAGTGATTAAATAATTAACTAATAATGTGATTAGTATGGAGGTTAGTAGTAGAATCCTAACATACTACTTGTTTGACTATGTCATTATAGTTCTTCAAGGTGCTTGGATATTTAGCCATTATTTCTCAACTATTGGATGCTCAACTAATGTTCTTGGATTTAACTCTAAGCCCACAATTCCTTTTATAATTACTTATATTAGGTTAGGTGCCATACCTCTACCTTCAATAAACCACTCACCTTTCTTGGATTGTTGCATTGAAGAGACATCAATAGGCGATATTTAACTTTCTCTAATAATGATGCATTAATTCATCCCATCTATATTTTCTTGGGAGATGTGCATAGGTACTCATATTTAGATCTTATCCTTCTTCCTCATTGGCCGCTTTCACATAGTTTCTTGCTTCCTAAAGCATTTCCTTTCCTTTTTTTCTTCCTTATTTCTTTTGAGGTGGTTTGGACTTCTTAATCTTCAAGTGGATAGTCATTGGAATTCTTATTTATCTCCTTGCATTGGACCTTTTTTAAAATTTTGAGGCTAGATTTTTGTTGCAAGGGTTCTTCCTTCTTGTTAAGCTTGTTGGTTTCTTTGGCTATCGAAAGCCTTTATTTAATTTGGCCTCAAAACTTTTTATCCCCTTTCTCCTTTGAAAGTTTCAAAAATTTTGACCTTTGGACATTTCACCTTTATTGTACCTTTTGGAACTTTTATCACTTTTTGCATCTTTGGACTTCAAGGTTACATAAGCCATTAGAAATTTTGCCTTTCTTTTTTTGTTAGATCTTTTGAAAACTCTTGATATTTAGATATTTGTTCTTCCCAAAAATTTTGGTCTTGCTCCAATTCTTGAAAATCTGAATAACATAATCCATCTAAACTCTTGTAGACTAGTGCCACCCTAGATCAAAACTTGTTGTTGTCGTTATAGGTTTGAGATTTATTTATTTTATTTCCACTAACTTTACCTTTTATATTTTAAATTTTTCCCAAGTTATTTTAAGGTAAAGTTGTCAAAAATTTCCTTAGATGAATTATATATGATGACATCTTATCAATTTGTAGGATCTTTGACTTGAAGTGCTCCCATAGACCTACAACTCTGCTATCATTAAGAATTGGTCTCCTTCTTAAAGGATTCACTAGTGTAGAGAAGCTTAACCAAGTTTTATCCTTGAGAAAATATTATGGAATAAATTACTCATGGTATCTCTTGATGATGAGCTTCTATAAGTCTTCATCTATTCCTTATCATTGTAGGTTTTTCCTCAACCATATCTTCTAATTAATGTATCCTATTTGTGTGGTGGAGAGATAACGAATGAGAGGTCTAGAGCCATGAACCCAAATAAGTTTGGATGATATATAGACTTGATAGCTATCCCACAACCATTGTTTTAATTGAGCCATTGCCAAAGGTATATCTTTTTCAGTTATCACCAAAAAGTCTTATGAGCTACTACCAATGATAGGATCTAGTTTAGTTATCACTAAAAAGGCAAGGAAGACTTACTATGGGTTGCTAACTGTTAAGATTTGATAAGTAACATGACCACACAACATAAGGATTTTTACACCCATATTAAACCTTTAGTGATTTTTCGCTAGGGGCTTCCTTGTGGTCAACAATGGTTTGAGTGATTTTCATTCTACACAATGTTCCAAGTCAACTTCAATTATAATTCCTTCCTTTTTGGCTATATTGCAGTGATATTTCACAACTTTGGTAGCTCATAGGGGTCTTATTATTTTATAATGAGATGAACCCAAAAAATAAGGCCTTATCTATTGGTTGCAAAGTCATTCAAAGGCAGCCCCAATAATAAAGAAATACCCAACTTAGCTCAAACTATAATTTGAGTTGATAAGGCCTTTTATATTTTAAATTTTTCCCAAGTTATTTTAAGGTAAAGTTGTCAAAAATTTCCTTAGATGAATTATATATGATGACATCTTATCAATTTGTAGGATCTTTGACTTGAAGTGCTCCCATAGACCTACAACTCTGCTATCATTAAGAATTGGTCTCCTTCTTAAAGGATTCACTAGTGTAGAGAAGCTTAACCAAGTTTTATCCTTGAGAAAATATTATGGAATAAATTACTCATGGTATCTCTTGATGATGAGCTTCTATAAGTCTTCATCTATTCCTTATCATTGTAGGTTTTTCCTCAACCATATCTTCTAATTAATGTATCCTATTTGTGTGGTGGAGAGATAACGAATGAGAGGTCTAGAGCCATGAACCCAAATAAGTTTGGATGATATATAGACTTGATAGCTATCCCACAACCATTGTTTTAATTGAGCCATTGCCAAAGGTATATCTTTTTCAGTTATCACCAAAAAGTCTTATGAGCTACTACCAATGATAGGATCTAGTTTAGTTATCACTAAAAAGGCAAGGAAGACTTACTATGGGTTGCTAACTGTTAAGATTTGATAAGTAACATGACCACACAACATAAGGATTTTTACACCCATATTAAACCTTTAGTGATTTTTCGCTAGGGGCTTCCTTGTGGTCAACAATGGTTTGAGTGATTTTCATTCTACACAATGTTCCAAGTCAACTTCAATTATAATTCCTTCCTTTTTGGCTATATTGCAGTGATATTTCACAACTTTGGTAGCTCATAGGGGTCTTATTATTTTATAATGAGATGAACCCAAAAAATAAGGCCTTATCTATTGGTTGCAAAGTCATTCAAAGGCAGCCCCAATAATAAAGAAATACCCAACTTAGCTCAAACTATAATTTGAGTTGATAAAAGTATGGGTGATAGTCATTTTTATAATATTATCCCCAACGCAAAGGAGCCTACCTATGTTAAATTCTTCTTTTTTGAATTTATTCCTCCCTCTATCTATAATCTTTTCACCTGACTGGAGCTTATCTTGTTTTTGTCAAGGTGATGTAAGAAGATCTTGATATTTCATCTCAACATTGGTGTTGCATGATATAAAATTACTCTACTTTTGTACATTGTGTAGGCAACAAATCCACCTCCTAGAAGAAGAAGAAATGATAATATGTGGATTTACACAATTTTGGTGAAAGTACAAATTTTGTCTAATTGTACAATGTAGGGTTTGTCTAATTGTACAATGTAGGGTTTTTTTAATTGTGCAATGTAGAGAAATAAATGTGAATGCATGAAATTAAATGAAATAAAATAAGTTGTAATGTGCATGAAATGTAATTTGATGAAAATAAAATTAGAACCTTAGTAAAGCATTAATGAAATTAAGTTGGTTGGGAAGTTGCGGGTGGTAGTTGTAAATGATGTGATGCCTTAGGAACCACTTTGGAATGGCCTGGATATGCATTATAAGTCCCCCATTAAATTTTTTGAGGTTGTTCAATAATATGGATCATTGTTCAATACTATGGATCATTGTTCAATGTTGTCCATTGTTGTTCAAGATTGTTATTGATTGCTAAGGAGAATTACATGTCATAATACAACATTGTTGTGTATGTGCATGTTACTAGTTGAGTATGGATTATAGACTTTCATGCAATTTTGAAGATATACCATTGTCTTGGAATGATTCTACAATGAAAATAAAGTATTGATTGATACCCAATTATGTAAGAGACTTGTGGATGAATAAGTATTCATTAATTTCTTCATATACATTGTAATTACCATGTTTACAAGGTGTTGTACGATTTTTGCAATGAACTATATGTATTGTGGTTGGATTTGAAATAGGAGTTGTAGTTCCAAGTTTGCATGACATTACTAAGTCAATAATTCCATCATTAGAGTTATCCAATTCCATTATGCCAAAATCGTATACCAAACATTGCAGATTTGAGATTGAGTAATTGTATTAAGGGTTTACTATAACCATATAGTCAGCCTCCCTAACCATATAGTTGGTCAATAACTTTGCATTTGGATGGTAATTGCATATTTTGTACTTGCTAGAGAATAATTTATGATTGCCAAAGTGAACAATTACAAAATGACCAATTTATTGCCCAGTAACTAAGTTTGGCAGATTGTACAATTGGAAAATCATATAGTTTAGGCTATTGTATGATTATAACTATACAATTAAACATTTTGTGAGTGTAAAATCACTAATTATATATTTTTGAGAATCATACAATTGTAACCATACAACAATACAAATTTTCCCATATTGAGTGCAAATGATTGGTATTCATCCTAAAACCTTCCATTTCACCTCCCTCATAGAGAATACCACCACTTGTACTACATTTGGTATTGTTGCCTATCAAAATTGGGTTAAATTATCATAGTTAAGGACCTATGATTGAAATTTTTGAGAAGGAATAAATTAAAATTGGAGGTGAATGATAAATATAATTCTACGAAGACATGGGAGATGATATCATAGAGAAGAACAAGTTCCAGTAAGGAGAAGTACCATAATTACTCAAAGAGAATGTGAACAATTTAACACATGATACAAAAAAACCAATATTAAAACAAGTATGGAATTCATATGAGGGAGACATTAATAGAAATGGAAGAGAGGGTATAAGAACCACCAAGAGTCAAGGAGAACGTTGATGTAAGGGAAGACATTGACATAGAGACTGTGCAAGGATACGATGAGTGGATGTTAACACCTAAATATCAGTAGATAGGTTGTCAAGGGGTGTAGAGGATGGGAGTTAGGAACCAGAGCAACAATATGTGAGGTCTCAGGAAGAAATACCAAGACCACAACCAGGACATCAACAAAGGAGGTCACAGAGTGAGGATGCACAAGAAGTTGAGAGATGAATATTTGGTGAAAATAAGATACCATGAATAGAAACATCCGACGAAGAGCAGCATATTGAATCACCCATGAAAATGAGAAATCAATCAAGGATTCTAGGGGACACCTCATCAAGTGATGATGAATGAGAAACCCCACCGATGGCTTACATAGCCATAAGAGCAAGGAAACAAAGGTGTCCACTTTTCACAAGAGAAGGGAAGGAAGATCTAATTAGGCATTGGAGAATTTGTCGCATGGTGTGGAAAGCGACTGGGCAGAATAATGAGGTAGATTGGAGGTGGTTGTTTCCTACAATGTTTTGAGGATTTGCAATATACTGGTATATGGAATTACCAAAGGATAAGTACCAAACATGGGAAGAATTATGTGATGCATTTGTGAAAAAAAAAAATTATTATATGATAATGATAAAATTTATAGAATATAAGGAGAGAATGAGTTTGTTCGTTCTTATAATCAAAAGGTTGAGTGGGTTATTTAACCATTTGGAGAAATATCAATCAGAGGTATTGAAGAAGATGTGGTTTATAGATGGACTTCTTCCTACATATCAAAGGAAGATAAAGATATTTCATCCAAGATCATACCAAGAGGTTTTGGATTATGCTTTGATTTGGGAAATTAATGCAAAACATCATCGAAGAATTGACATCCTTATGCAAACAAGAAAGAAAAAAATACTACCATACAAGTGGCACAAAACGTTATCCAAGATGATTGTGTATGATAACCCATCATGGAATAGTCAATTGTACAATTGGAGGATGTTGTTCAAGTGGAATAGTCAATTGTACAATTGGAGGATGTTGTTCAAGTGGAACATTCAATTGTACAATTGGAGAATGTTGTTCTGGTGGAATAGTCAATTGTACAATTGGAGGATGTTGTTCAAGTAGAACAATCAATTGTACTTGGAGGATATCGTTTAGGTGGAACATTCAATTGTACAGTTGGAGGATGTTGTTCAAGTGGAAAAGTCAATTGTATAATTGGAGGATGTTGTTCACGTGGAACATTCAATTATACAATTGGAGGATGTTGTTCAAAGGAAACAATCAATTATATAATTGAAATATGTCTAAATAAAACAACCGATTATACAATCAAAATTTTCCAAGGAAGAATGAGACTGTAGGATTGTGCAAAAGGGAACTATACAAATATTGGGTAAAATCGAACAATTAATACAAATCATACAACTAGTGAGTGAAATCATACAATTGATAGATATTGTACTATTGCAAGTCAAATCATACAATATGAAATCATTCAATGTCAAATCATACAACATGGAATCATACCATGTGAAATCGTACAAAGTGGAATCGTACAAGGTAAAATCATATAAAATGGAAAAATATAGAGCAGAATCGTATAATGTGCTATCATACAAGGAGAAGAATGTCTATTACTGGTTAAGAAAGGGTAGTCCAAGGGCAAGGTTTAGTCATCTAGAGTCTGAGAGAGGTAAAATGGAGTCGATGGTGAGTTGTTTAAGTGGGTTGAGCAGAGGTCACCAAAGTACCAATGAAGAGAAAAAAATAGCTTTAATGGTGATGGTTTTAATAGCTTCATTGTTGAGGTTTCAGAGCGCTACCTTGAACCTTGTGAGGGTACGCGTGAAGGGCACTGCCCCTTGACCCCATAAGGTATGTTGTCTCTTAATATTGTGAGGGAGATATTAGGATTCTCAATCCTAACATTATTAGTTAGTATTAGTTAGTATTATTAATCATTTAATTATTATATTATTAACTTATAAAGTGAACCATCACAACCCTTCATAACGTGAACCATCATGTCTCTTCACCAACATAGCTTTAGGGTAGATATATATATTAGGTTGGTCATCCATATCAAATCATCCAAGAAGAAGAATAATAAGCATAGATTCTAAGGAGGGAGCCCCCTATAGTGGCAAAGCGATTACAAGGGAGCCCCCTTTGAGTGGCCTACGATTACATTTCTATTAATTTGTTAATAATTTTATAGTAAGACCTTAGGGTCTTACCATTTGGTATCAGAGCCATGTGGGACCCAGTCATGCGGGAATTGCTCAAATATCTTCATCAAATCACTTTTGTGTGTGAGTATCAAACTCGATTTGAGGTTATCACCAAAAACAACACAATATTTGATGAATCAATTCTCATCAATGGCTTCATTAGGGGATTAAAAGAGGAAATTAGAATGGAGGTGACAAGGTTCCATCCCTATACCATGATGCAGACCTATGGATTGGCAAAATTAGCTGAAGATAAAATCAATGCACAACAACGATTAGGGAAGCCACTTATGGAAAAATCATCGACCACTTACATCGCTCCCAAACCTATGCATAATGGAAGGGCACAAAGCACTTACACAACCCCCAAATCTAATCGAACATTACAAATTAAACATATTAGCTTTGAGGAGATGAAGGAACGACGAGCAAAAGGACTCTGTGATAATTGTGATGAACAATTTGGACCCCACCATAAATGTGCTACACTAACATTGTATTTATTGAAGGAAGTTCATCCCTGTCTCTCCATAGAGCAAGCAGATGAGGTAGTTGTGTTTGAAGCGACCAGTGCACCTACTCACTGCAATGAAGACAATGAGGTTGATGTGCAAGAAGTGATTGATGTACCAAGCAAGGATGAAGTCGACATACCCAAAGTGATCAATGCTAGCCAAACATGCACTCTACAAGACCTACACATACCTTCTTCACCAATAGTGAGTTCTTGCCATATGACCAAACCTATTCGAAACCAACGTAGAGTGACTACACACTCCTTCTCTATTGGCTCTACCAAGGAACCAAAAAGGATATGAAATCATTACCATCACTTTTGATGCATCATTCTGAAGTATTTGAGGAACCCCAAGGGTTGCCCTCCGATTGTCATCATGATTTTCCTAAGGGATATTCTACTATTGTTCTTGGCAACCCCCCGCTAATGCTTCATACTTCTCGATATCCCTGCCTACGAAAGGATGCCATTAAAAGAGTCCAAGAACTTACACAAATCCTTCTTGGAAAACAAAGGACAAAGCTTCTCACTTTGAGCTTTGAGGACAAAGCTCTTTTTAAGGAGGGTGGCATGTTAGGATCCTCAATCCTAACATTATTAGTTAGTATTAGTTAGTATTATTAATCACTTAATTATTATATTATTAACTTATAAAGTGAACCATCACAACCCTTCATAACGTGAACAGTCTCTTCATACGTGAACCATCATGTCTCTTCACCAACGTAGCTTTAGGGTAGATAAATATATATATATTAGGTTGGTCATCCATATCAAATTATCCAAGAAGAAGAATAATAATCATAGATTCTAAGGAGGGAGTCCCCTATAGTGGCAAAGTGATTACAAGGGATCCCCCTTTGAGTGGCCTGCGATTACATTTACATTAATTTGTTAATAATTTTATAGTAAGACCTTGGGGTCTTACCAGGAGATCCCACCCCCTTAATCCTTGGCATAGGTGGTGATGGGTGTTGCCTATCATGTTTATGATGTTGTTCATATTGATCAAGACCACAAGGTGGTATGAGCTACAAATTGAATTGATGCCAGTTACAACGAACCTTTAGAATAGGTAAAAGTGAAAGGAGCATGACAAGCAGTGCATGTACGTGGTAAAGAAAAAGAAAAAGAAAAGAAAAAAGCAAAAGCAAAAGAAAAAGAAAATAAAATGAAAAATAAGCAAAAATAAGAAAATATTAGTGAAAAAGCAAAGAAAAGGACAAAATTGCATGCAAACAGGATTGAGTTGACAGTAATCCATACAACCAGATAAAAAAATATGCAAAGAAGGCTAATATGGCATATTTTCATGCAATTGGGTATTTTAGCTATAAAAGAGAGCGCCATGCACTTTTTTTTAGCAATTGAATGAATTGAATAGGTAAAATTAGGTAATTTTGAGAGCAAGGCGCAGTGTAGTTTTTTATTTACAAAGAAATTTACCATATGGACATGCAAAAAAACGCTGGTTAACTAATTTTTTCACACCCATTATGAATTTCCACTGAGGAGTTTTCTTTATTTTAAAATTGCAAGGAAAAGCAAGCATAACGCAAAGTGCATGTGAACGGACAAAAGGTTTTTTTTTGGAAAAAAAGCTAGGGTTGATTTTTTTTTTAAAAGATAGGGTTTGAAAAAAAATTCGAAGACAAACCCTAAGTTGTGGGTTTTAGAATACAAAGCATATATGAGATCAATTGTATGAGTTTGGAGCTCAATTATATGATTTGGGTGCAATTGTATGATTTTGAGACTGGTAGGAACCTAGGGTTCCTAGCACATAAATTGATAAATAAATAAATAAATAACCTAAGACTAAAATAATCGCTTTTGGATTGTCGAGAAGTCCCTTCAATGTTTTAATAAATGTTTTATATATTTCATTGATGATTTGAATGATAAGTCCTTACAATGTTTTATACCCAGTCTAGGGTTATAGGTGAAAGGTTGCAATGCTTCCTAACCCTAATCTTATAATAATATAATAATTAATATAATTAATTATTATATTATTTTATTATTATAACCTTAAGATAAAATATATTATTAGTATTAATTAATGTTAGGATAGGATCCTAACATGCCACCCCTCCTTAAAATAGCTTTGTCCTCAAAGCTAGGAAGATTGAAAAATATGTTTTAGCGTCTATATAGTTCATGAAGGTATTCATTAGCATTGATTATTTCCTCTTGATTTGAATCTAACTTCACATTAGGAACACTTTTCACATAGAACACATGGTTGTTTTGGCTTTCATAGGGTCTATATTGTAGGTTAAGAACCTTCAATGGGCAAAGGGTATTATAAATACCTTCGCCTCTCGAGTACGTTATTTGCAGGTAGAGACCTCGATTAACCTCAGGGTGACGGGACCCACATCAAAGAGTTTACGTGATGTCATGTTGCATATAACAACCTCATATAAATCGTACCTTTATTTTTTTATTTCAAGGTCTTTAAACATAAGTAGACCCCTTCTCCGTATTAAGAAATTTATGGCATGATTTTATGAGACACGGCCCCAGAAGGTTGTATAAGCCCTTAAATCAGTTACGATGCTCTTCGATGTTGTATCCATGTGAAGTGAGAAATCACCAATGCAATCTGGCAGTTAACAGCCCATATGATACATGTGTACATTATACCTCCAATGTTTGAGGAGTCGGAGGTCTCACCTCCAGTGCTTCAACTAATATATTATGAATGTTTTATCCAAGAGAATATTCAATGACTTTACATCATGGTGGAATACAAGCTGAGATACCACAGAATGCAAAAACAATAGAGCTTCGGTTATCTCCATGGCAACCCACAAACGAGACTCCCAATCCAAAGACTCCTCACCCGAGTGCAAATACTAAAACAATGGCTTATTAGGGATAAATTTGTATACCATCAATGGAAATTGAGTTTTGAAGCAACACCCATGCAATTTCACAATGTTTCTGTGAATAATTTGAGACAGAATGATGAGTTTGTTGATAAACTGATCATCTTCCTGTGGATCAGAAATCTCCTTGCACCTTTTGATTTCTACATATGTGCCATCTAAAAGAATTCCTTTAAATACCGTTTGGTAGGCACCTCTTCCCAGTATCATATCGCTTGAAAAAAATTTGAGGCCTTTGCGAGCTTTGTTGTAGAATATATGTTCAAGTTTTCTGGTCTACCCATGGAAGCAATGTATTTATGCAACTGGATACCGCCTTTTTGTTGGAAATATTTGGCCTTCACAACTTTCTTGTGTCATTTATTCAGCCACCAAAATAGTACTGTTGCTGCCAAAGATACTCCAATGAATGAAGGAGTAATTGGATAGTCCTTTAGTTGCTGGGCAATTCATATCACCCATACCCCAATCAAGGCATAGAGCATAATGACCTATCCTAAGCATTCCTATTTCTTTCTTGGATATGTTAAAGGTAGTTAGATCTAGTATTGCCAAGAACCCACACAAGTTGCAAGAGTTCACATATTTAATTCCTCCATCGGTGAAATTTTTTACCACTTCCTGTTTCCATGAATGCTAGCCTCACAACAACCATAATAATTTTTAGTATTGTGGATCATATTGATTTAGACATGTTGCTTTACAACTCCCTTTGATCCCTTTCTCGTTAACAAAAGAACCACTTGAATTGCAGCCCTACAAGCCTAGTGAAAGAAGAAACAGTGAAAGGGCCATCTGGGCAAAGACTAAACACCATGTATGCATCATCCATGTAGTCTTTGAAAGGAATATGGTTGAAGTCTTAATGTCAAGTGACCTTTTTAGACCACCTTCGCAATAGGGACTTGTCACATACATGCGGATTTGCACTCTAAAATGGAAAAATATTGTGTGTTTGCTAGTTTGGGATGAATGGCACACATCCTCCTAAGCATGTACAACCTCAAGTATCCGCTCCCCAATTGATCAACGATAATTCAGGATGTAACGAAGCATACTGCAACTTCCAACGTGAGACTAGGGTTGTTTCTAGAAAGCTTTGATTTTTTTTTTTAAATAATTACGCATGGCCGAGCTACAGAAACACTGATGTTCTAGCTTCTATTGTCTAAATAAGTGCTCATTTCTTGGACGGAACTTATTTTCGTACATGTTTCTGTTAGGATACTATCCTAACATTAATTAATAATAATAATACATGTTATCCTATGGTTATATTAATAAATAATATAATAATTAATTATATTAATTATTATATTATTATAAGATTAGGGTTAGGGTTAGGAAGCATGGTGACTCTTCACTCATAACCCTAAAAGGGTATAAGACACTATATGATTCTATCATTTAATATATCCATGAATATAAAATATAATATAATTTATTGAAGGGACTTCCCGACAATATCAAAAGGCGATTATTTTAGATTTAGGTTATTTATTATTTATTTATCATTTTATGTGCTAGGAACCCTAGGTTCCTACCATCCGGTATCAGAGCCTTATGGATCCAACCACATTGGTCAAGGAAATGAAAAATGACATTGCAAAAATTAGAAGAATGATTGAACAAAAACAAAAAAACAAATGGAACGTTCTAATCGTATTATACAATATTTAATGGAAATGCAAGAGGAGACCCTAGCCATGGAATCTCAAGTAGAGGAGGATCCCATAGCCATGGAATCCAATGTGGAGGAAGAGCCCATAACCAAGGAATCCCATAGAGTACCCATTGCACTCCCCAAGAACGAAAAACATCCAAACCCTAAAAATATCTCCAATATTGTTTGCAATATCTCCAATGTTGTTTGCAATGTTCTTTTTAATGCAGAGGAAGAAACAAAAGTTTGTAAAAATTACAATGCATATCAAAGTGGAAAGCAACCTAGTATCACCTATGCAAACAAAATAGAGTCTCAAGGTGCTCAGTATCGTAAAGTTATTTCCATTGCACTAACATCCACTAAAGCTCCTTATTTCTCTCCTTCACCTGGTGCTACTAAAATTATTTCTCAAAATTTAGGAGGTCCAATCCTCGTGAAGGACATCATTCCCAGAGAGGTTACATTTGAGTATTCTCATAGCTCCAAATTAGTTGCAGGTGAATTTTAGATTGCAAAAGCAAAAGAAACAAAATCTAAGGAATGCAGCCCTGTCCGTCCGCCTCCATGGCCACCTCCGCCATTTCCCATTTCCTATGCAGTGTCAATGATCCTTCTTTGTGGAATTGTCTAGCTGCAGTTGAATTCGTATTTAAAATTATAAAGTACCATTACCATCCTTTCTATTTTATTGAAATGGTCACTCGGTTTGGTGGTAATTCAAACAATTGGGCACATAAAGTGAAGGACTTGTCAAAATTTTCTGAATCTACATGTGAGGACCAACCCCATGCACTATCATTCATTCTTAGTGACATTCAGTATGAATCCTTTCATCATCAATTTATGGTTTTGAAAAATATGTATAGTATAAAATAGTGGTTCACGTCTTTAATTCGGTTCACAAAAACCTAGAACAAATCACAGATAATGGACAGAATATAAATCTTTGTGAGCGTCCATCTCAAATTCAATGCCATATTTTAGAGTTTTTTTGGGTAGATTTTCGTCAGTAACTCAAGCTTACTCTTCTTCGAAAGGGAAATCGAGCCTGAGATATAACAAAACATATGTGTTTAAAAATGTGAGGAACCACATGCTTTATGGGAATCACATCATCAAAGCCATGTTCAAATCCTAAGCCCACCGTGACCATCCAAACCAGGAGACCAGTGCTGATGAACGATATCTCTACTTCAAAGATGAAATCTAGCAGCAAATCGATCCAAAAATTGTAGGCCAACTACATACCACACCAACCACACAGCCAAGATAGATGACTACTCAAACGTAAAATAAGAAATTAAAAACAAAAATACATTTGGCTTCCCTTAAATTCTAAGTGCCATGAAAAAGTTCTTCCTTACAATCTCTCACACTCCTATGTTGCGAACGAACGTCAAACATAGTAGTCGGTTCTAAAACACATCGATTAAGTTATGGGTGATAATATCTATTGTGCGCATACTCTACCATACATGGAGAACGAACGAGGGATTTATCTATTCAAAATATTTTTTTCTATCTATTCATGGATTTCATCCTAGGGATGTCTTTTTGCGGCATCTCATGATCATTGAAAATTTTGAATGAGTTTGAGAAGAAAAGATTAATGGAGGTGCCAATAGAGCATTAGTTCAATGATAACATATAAGTGATGGGATACACTAAAGTTGAATCAGAATGATAGCAAATTATCTCAAAAATAATATATCGTAGTCTACGTGCAGAAAAGGCCGCCCTTTTTCGTTGTGGTGAACATTAGTTATTACCGGTGTTCATCAATAATATTTAAGATGGACTCTTATATCACTGGCGGTTAAAATCAGTAAAGTTAAAAGAGAAGTTTTCTAACTATTGTCTCTTCTTATAAGGTTAAAATGGAAGCTTTTGTATACAATTTAGAAGGACAATTAGGTATCTATATCATATTTTTTCTATGTTCAAAAAAAAAAAAAAGACTGAAGTGAAAATTGTTCCATTTTGTTTGGATACAAGATGAACTTCAAAATAAGATGATATAAATACTATTGAGTAGTGACTACTAATGGAAATGATGATTGTTGATAGATGGACATCTTTTCATTTCATTTAAAGTGTACATAGTTTGCATGTATTATGTGTACAGCTTACCGACATGTAAGCTTACAAGCATCAAGCCACATTGAAGAAATTCATAGGCACATGGCACTCAAGTTGGTAACAGACACTTGGTAGATGGCCACACTTAACGAATTCATAAAGCCCTTTTATTTCATCAAACATACTATGGGGGAGAATCACACAATCAAATTCACCAACTATCACGATCACAACTTAGAAGAAAGACCATCTCCATAGAAGATTGCACATCGTGTTTGTCCTATGCACTAAATAATATAGAGCACTATTATTCTAAAAAAGAGGGAGTTCAATACCTGTCATACTCATTTTATAGCATTCCTCGCTTGTTGCATTTTCCTAGGACCACATTGGAAGTCCTCAAAAAATTTACCCATAATATTGGGGGTTGCGGGAGGTGTGATTCTGAAACTGGCCGCCTTTCTCCTTGGAGTTCCAAGTAAGAGATTATATCAATCTTCCCTGGGAAATTCAAATCCTATTAGAACGGGCATAGAAACTATACAAGGAAGAAAATGTTATGAATATCATGGATTGGACAGTTAGGAGAAGTTACTCCAATGAAGAAGCCATAGGATGCATTCGCATTGGGCTTCTGTGCATACAATCTGATGCAATGATCCATCTAGATTGTGCATAGACGTCACGCAGGAAGCCGTTGACAGAAAGAAGTTGTGAATAGATGAGAATTGGTTGATGTTAATGTGCATTATAGGTGACAATTGAGTTTTTTTTTAAAAGACAAACTTAACTACAAGAAGCATGTGATGTTGAGATTGGCGAACTTTGTAGAAGCATATTTCCAAATTTTTCTAGCTTTGAGGACAAAGCTCTTCAAAGAGGGATGGCATGTTAGGATACTATCCTAACATTAATTAATAATAATAATACATGTTATCCTATGGTTATATTAATAAATAATATAATAATTAATTATATTAATTATTATATTATTATAATATTAGGGTTAGGGTTAGGAAGCATGGTGACTCTTCACTCATAACCCCCTAAAGGGGTATAAGACACTATGTGATTCTATCATTTAATATATCCATGAATATAAAATATAATATAATTTATTGAAGGGACTTCCCGATAATATCAAAAGGCAATTATTTTAGATTTAGGTTATTTATTATTTATTTATCATTTTATGTGCAAGGAACCCTAGGTTCCTACCAGTTTCTTATATGCTTATTACCAAGATTATAAGATATAAAGAAGACTACACCATTCACACCTAGTATGTGTACGTATGTTCTTATGTTGTATGGTCTTATGCTTTTCTATGAGCGCTTCAATAGACAATGATGGGGCTTCTTAAGGTGTAATTTCCACTACTCCAGGTTAATGCTCCCCATAGGAAAGTATACTTTGCTATAATTTTTAATTCAGTTGTTACATTATACAATAGTTTATGCTTGACGACGGTGAAAGAGAGTGTATCTGGTTTCGCCGTCACATTTACTCTAGAAGGTATTTTCTTTTCTTTTTTTTAAATTGAAAAAAGCTTGCATTAAAACAAATTACAGTTACAAGAGGGAGAAAGGGCATCCCAACCAAGAGCAAAGAGACCAGAAGAACAAAGGGCATGAAAACGCGACAAGTCGCGAAATCGCGACACCAAACCTAACAACCGCCGCGCCACGACAACCGGTCGCGAAAACGCGACATGTCGCGAAATCGCGACATGTCGCGACATCGCGACAAAACAGCGTCGAGGCCACACCACTCAAAAAATGTCACGAAATCGCGACAGCACAGCACCAAAGCACCCAAACGCCAAAAACATCGTGAAATCGCGACGAGAAAGCCAGAAGGCACCTGCTCCCCAAAATTGTCGCGAAATCGTGACGAGTTCTCCTTTAAACAGCAACTTTGAGAAAGTGTCGCGATATCGCGATGGCTTTTCCTTAAGGCCCCAGTTGGCCGGAAGTGTAGCAAAATCGCGACAAGAATTCCAATGGGCACCCCTTTCGCAAAAGTGTCGCGAAATCGTGACATGTTCTCCCCCATGGTGCCCTTTACTTAAACTAGTCGCGAAATCACGACGTTTATCCTTCATGCAGTTTGTTCTCCAGAACTGTCATGAAATCGCTACAAGTTTGCCCCTTTGCTTCCTTTCCTTAAAAATGTCGCGAAATTGCGACAGATTATCCTTTGAGAAGCTTTTCACAAAAAATGTCGCGATATCGCGACGGTTTTTCCACTTAACGCAATTTTGCTCAAAGCGTCGCAAAATCACTACAGGTTTGCCCCTTTGCGTCCTTTCCTCAAAAAAGGCACAAAATCGCGACAAATTTTCCTTTAAGTAGCTTTTCACAAAAAAGGTCGCGATATCACGACGGTTTTTCCCGTTCACGCAATTTTTCTCAAAGCGTCGCGATATCGCGACGCTTTTCCTCCAACAGCAGAACCAACAAAAAAGGTCGCAAAATCGTGACACCTTCTCATCAAAGACCGCGACGACGCAACAAGTCACGAAATCGCTACAATTTTCCTCCCAAGGCCGCGGCAACCAAAAGGGTAGCGAAATCGCTACAGTTGTCCAGGAAAGGTCGCGACATAGCAACATGTCGCGAAATCGCGACAGATTTCCAAACAAGGTCGCGACGGTGCAATATGTCACGATATCACGACAAAAACTAACCTTAGCCATTTTTGAGCTCATGGATGCAGGGATTGTTCCAGACCACTCCGAATCTCTTCATCTATCATAGGCATATCACTGTGCAGCTGAACACCTACCTCTTTCTCAGCACCCATCTTCGCAAGGAAGTCAGCTACCGTGTTCAATTTTCTACTCACATACACAGGGATAACATCATCTAACTCCATCCATAACTCCTTGATTTGGGATATCAAAATCCGCAGTCTCTAGGCTTTTAGTGAGAAATTCTGCAAGCAATCCAGAGCGCCGATCAGGACTTGAGAATCTGATTCAAGAATTATCCTCCGATAACCCCCGCTAATGACCCAGATAGACGCTGACTTAATGGCAAAGGCTTCGGCTTCATTGTTCGTGGCTCTGCCCAATCCCTGCAATTCCCAATAAAGAACCGCACTCGAGTGATCCCGACAAACAACACCAATTCCTGCGCTGCCCGGGTTGCCTTTTGCAGCCCCATCAATATTGATCTTGATCCAGCCACCAGGGGGAGGTTTCCAGCATGCTCTGCCTTGCCTCTCATGTCCCTCAACCCCCTCTTCAAGATGCCCAAGAGCAACCTGATTCTCTTCATCAACATAAATAGCAACAGTTTCTGTGACTTTGCTCCAGATGACCTGCCAAACGCCGTCAATCGAGGAGAAAGTGTTTCTAAAGATCCGGGCATTTCTCTCCAACCAAACTTGCCACCAAATGAAGAGAAAGCCTAACTTCCAGCCAGTTCGGAGAGCTATGGAATTGAACCTGCCCCTTTTCCATTTTTCCCAAATATTGGTACGATTGAAAACACCATTAGCCTGGAGTTTAAATTGAGAGAACCAGCATTCCCAAATCTGATGAGTAAAAGAGCACTCAAAAAACAAATGATCTGCAGTTTCCTCATGTTGGAGGCATAAAGCACATTGAGAGGGGCCATTGAAACCCCTACGTCTGAGATTGTCAAAGGTGAGAAGACCATTATGCATAAGTTGCCAAGCAAAGAAATTCACTTTCGGCCAACCCTTTGAATGCCAAATCCTTCTCCAATGCTGAACCGAAAAAGAGTGTGGGGGAGGCTCAGGGAGGATCTCTTCATATCCAGCCTTAACTGAGTAGACCCCAAGGCTCAGGGAGGCTCAGGGAGGCTCAAATTTTTATTCAACATATCCATTTTTCTTTCAATTTTTTAGTTTTTTTTTTTTTTTACAAATCACTCTGCCTTGCAGTGAATCATCACCTTGTAGTTTCACAATTTCTAGTTAGTCAGTTGTTAGTCGAGGAGAATTGCATTATAAAATATGGTGGTGGCCATGGTGGAGGGCGACTATCCATTTGTAACTTAATAGGTGATAAACAACATGTCCCATATTTGCCTTTTGAATTTCCTATGAACAACAGTTTGAAAACAATGTGACTTGCTGCCTTGGCCGCTTCTGCAATTTTACAATCAAAACTCACTTTTCCTTGTTCGTCTTGAAACTTCATAATAGGAGAATCAAATTTCAAAAGAAAAATCTGAAACAACTCGGGCAGATAGGTATCATCAAATTCTTTCACTATTGGATATAAGGTTGGGCAGACATAATTCTTGTCGATCCAGGCCTTCTCATTAAAACTTGGATAAACCCTGTATTCTATTTTTTTTGAATTATTTACCTCTTCCTTGTGGTATACTTTTGTAATGGGAAAATTTGCATTTTTAGGGTTTACTAATTTTTCTCCTTCCAAAAATGTATTATATACCATTTGAAAATATTTGCCTTCTAACTTTTCGAAAGAAAATTTTTTTCTAGGGTTTTGATTTATTTCTTTCTTCCCAAAAGATGAAATGGATACCACCTGAGATTCAATGACTATGGGTTCGTCCTCTACCTGGGATTCCATGGCTATGGGTTCCTCCTCTACATGGGATTCCATGGCTAAGGTCTCCTCTTGCATTTCCATTAAATATTGTATAATACGATCAGAACGTTCCATTTGTTTTTTTTGTTTTTGTTCAATCATTCTTCTAATTTCTGCAATGTCATTTTTCATTTCCTTGACCAATATGGTTGGATCCATAAGGCTCTGATACCAGATGGTAGGAACCTAGGGTTACTACCACATAAATTGATAAATAAATAAATAAATAACCTAAAACTAAAAGAATCGCTTTTGGATTGTCAGGAAGTCCCTTCAATGTTTTAATAAATGTTTTATATATTTCATGGATGATTTGAATGATAAGTTCTTACAATGTTTTATACCCACTCTAGGGTTATAGGTGAAAGGTTGCAATGCTTCCTAACCCTAATCTTATAATAATATAATAATTAATATAATTAATTATTATATTATTTTATTATTATAACCTTAAGATAAAATATATTATTATTATTAATTAATGTTAGGATAGGATCCTAACAGAGGCATAATTATATGATTTGAGTGTAATTGTATGATTTTGAGACCCAATTGTATGATTTTGGATATAATTGTATGATTTTAGGTGCAGTTGTACAAAATTATAGTGCAAATGTATGATTTCGACTGCAATTGTATGATTTTGGGAGCAATTATACATTTTTGGGTGCAGTTATACGAAATTAAGGTAGATTGTACGATTTTTAGTGCAAATTATCTAGAATTTGTTAATTGCACAAAATTTATGAAGAACAGGGGTTCCACAAAGATGAAGGTCTATGAAGTATGAACACTGAGTGGGAATTTTGAGCTCATATATGGTTAATTGCGATAGTAAGAACTGAATGCTCACCAAGTCCATTACATCAAAGAAATCCATGGCCTAGGTAAGGAGACCTTCCCTACCCTATACAAGACCAAGGATGAGGATTTTAGCCAAGAGGAGGGTAAGGCTACTATCCTTGGAGGGGAATAGGTTATAGTTTATTGAGAGGATAATAAAATTGGCATGGTCGTAGAAGAAGAAAGCAACCACAATTCTAGGAGGAGATTCAAATAGAACCACCTAGAGTACACCAGAGGGAGCTTTAGAGTGAAATTCAGAGAGAAAATACCCTAGAAAATTAGGTAAACCTACCTAGCAAAGATGAATGAGAATAGATAGATTTGAGCAATATCAATTTCACATAGTTGACAAGTGAATTATGTCAAAAATGGTGGAATGAACATGATGAATATCACTCACTGAAGGTAACATTAACTCAGGTAGGAGTGAGTGTGTTGGCATGAGTACCTCCATAGGACAAGGTTTTCTTTAATTAGTACTTGTTGCATATGGTACAATCTTATGATGCTAGTAAGAATTGCACCTTTATCAAGATAGGGAATTAGCATCTAAAGGTGGAGTTATTGGCTACCAATTTTTGAAGAACATTTGGGTTGCCAAAGGAATGGCTCCCTATTAAGAAAGGACATGTGGATCCCATTGAGACCCGTAGGTTAATTATGTATTTGACATCACTTAAGTCTCCCTCAGTCACTAAATATTTTTATCTAAGAGGATGAGGGATCAAGTAGAGTATGTTGAAGACCAAGCAGTTTATGTGTGCTATGAATGTAGTCATGGCTCGACTATTAGGAGAGGTATGGTATTTATAAATTACAATTTGGATGGCATAGTATTTGGAAGGCATCACTAAGGGAGTATAGTATGAGTGGGGCACATACTTAACTCAAAATATTCAATGGTTGTTGTATAGGATAAGGAAAGTTTTTCAATAATATTCCATGCAATCACTATAATGTTGGATGTAGTTTCTTAGGTAGGCATCCCATTCTACAGGTTAACAACTTCACAAGATCTACTAAAGGATCAACCTTCCATACTATGATGGGTAAAGATAGTCCTAATTCCCAAAACTACTCCAAATAATCTAAAGCACACAAGAAGACTGAAACCCACATTGGTTGAAGAGATTGAGACTTCAAAGGAAGAATTCCACCATCAACAAAAAATATATGACCAAATACATCTAGAATCTTATTCAAAGAAGCAAGTACCTATACAAAGGCCACTATCTCACAAGGAGTAGCCACTCTCTCACAAGGAGGAGGAGGTAGCAGCACCAACATCAAGTCCAGTGTGAACACGAAGGTAACGAGAGAGGCAAACATAGGAAAAATATCCTATATAGAGTGAGCAATTGTAGATAGTGCTCATATATCCAATAGAGGAAATAAAATTAGGATTGGAGGCATTGGAGTTGGCAAATACCAATGTGCCAATGGGAGCAAACCGGTTAGGAGAAGTAATGGTATCTCTTACATTGATTGATGCCAAACAGTTTGAAATATTGGAAGCATCCAAGTACTAGGTGGATAGAATGGTAACACCACCATGAATAAAGTCAAAATAAGTGATGGTGGTCCCATAAAACGAGAAAAATGAGAAGAAGAAGCCACAAGTATAGATTGTTATGAGAGATGGTAATAGTCAACTGATGGAGATAAATGTGATACAAGCATAAGAGCGATATGATTTGGTACCTATAGTAATGATTGGAGAATAGCTAAATATACAAGAAGAAGCCCAAGTTCCTAAACAAGAACAACAATCGACTAACAAATTCATTGATCTTGATAAAATCAAATCAACGGAAGCAAACCATGAAGCATAAATTGTAGCTCAAATTTTGTTGCAAGAAGAGACTACGACATGTCCCATTAAGGAAATCAAGGAAATATCACTTTCAAATGAGGAAGAGGAGGAAAATACTTAGACACAGGATATGGATCACACACTTCAAACAATATTTTTGCTCGAAGTACCATAGTTCAAAATTTTAGATGGAGAAGGATAAGATACAGATGAACAAGTGGATCATTTCTAGAGCAAATCTGTGAAATATTCATGAGTACCCGATTGCAATTTTACATAGGCTATATTAGACACCTAGACCAATGGAGGGAGGGAACCTTCATGAAAATGGAAAAGCTCATGGATTCGGTATGTAGTGAAGATCGAACAAGGAGCATAGCACAAATACATGCACACCACCCATGGTAGTTATTGAGAGGAGAGGTAATAAATATGTTAGGACTTGATGATTTGTCAAAAGGGATGAAGACACATTATAGAGTGCACCCATGGGTATATCTAGATTTAGACAATAATTAGAGGTGTCCATTGAATATAACCAACACAGAATACCAAAGGACCTCACTAAAATTGACCTTCATTTTTTGGAAATTAAATTTCCTAACACATTGGATTGAATGACTTAGCTTGGGACTTGAACAAATCTATCAAGCTAAGGAATCTAAGTAGGAAGAAGCAAAAGTGGTTATGAAATAAGTGGTTGTAATTAAAGAATTAGAAAGCAATAAGAAAGAAGTTGAGGAGAAGCTGAAGCAGGTGTAAACCAAAATTATGAGTATGAATCAAGCCTATGAGGATAAGCTGTAGTTACAATAAAAGAAAAAACAACTTATGATCCATTAAATGGAAGAATAGATGAAGCAACTTGGTAGGAACCTAAAGTTCCTAGCACAAATATTGATAAATAAATAATAAATAGACCTAAAACTAAAAGAATCGCCTTTTGTATTGTCGAGAAGTCCCTTCAATAAATTGTATTATATTTCATATTCATGGATGTCTTTCAAATGATACATTTGCACCATTCTTTATACTAACCCTAATCTTCACGTCATTTCAAGGTGTCTTTTCATAATAATTAATGTATTTAATTATTATGACTATAGGACTATCTAATCCTAATAATATAATAATTAATTATTATATTATATACTAACCTAGTATATTAATTTATTATATTGTTATTATTAATATTGTTATTATTAATAAGGAAGGTAGATCCTAACAAGCCATCCTCCTTTGAAGAGCTTTGTCCTCAAAGCTAGAAATATGCTTCTACTAAGTTCGACAATCCAAACTTTACATGCTCCATTGTACTTAATTTTGTGGTCAAGGAAAAACGTCATATTCTCCTTGCTGCCATGGGTATCTCTAGGAGCGTGGCAAGTTATAATTGTGAGATATTCAAACAACTAAAATTCTACCATGGTCAATATCCTTTTATTCATGCTTGTAGCAGATCCATTTTTTTTATTATTTCTAGTTCAGAACTTTAAAATACCATTTTTTTTTTAGCATTCAGAATAGATTCTTGGGTTCAAACATGGCCAAATCAATTTCTGCCCTATTTCATTCACACCTTCCAATATTTCCAATGCAATTTGGATCACCTCACTTCAAGCTATGTTCACAAAGATTTCATCTCCAAAAATTATTGTTGATCTGCAATTAATTATCTAATTCCCAGGGTTGAATACTAAACCTTTTTTTTTTACTATACTTTTGGCTATAGGATTTTTAATGTAGTTCACAATGTACATCTTGTCATGCAGGTAACATTTCCTTGCTTCTTGAGCACATTGAAAAGGGCAAGGACTTCACAGATATCCAATTTTGAAAGCATGTGGCAGATCTTGTTCTTGTTCATAATTTAATTTCGTATCTCATTTGGTTATTATTTTGCCTCCTTGTTTCATTTTTAAATGCAAATGAGTCATTCATATCTCTTGTGCACCTTTTCTATATGGTATATTTGGTTCAGGTAATTCACATTTATGAGATACACAATTTATATTTTTGCATTTCAAATAGTCATGTTTTTTGCACTAATTGCACTGATTTATTTGAAATTTAGTAACTCTTTGAGTTCTTATTCATTTCAAGCAGTTGATTGCTGTAAGATATATTTCCCCTGATCCCAATTTAAATTTTGGTTCTTGTTTCTTTATCAAAAGTATCTCTACAACATTGCTAGGGGCTTTACTAAGACAATATTTGGAGACTGATGATGGCAATCTTTTGGTGGTTCCAACAGAATTATTAATTCTTCGTTCGAATTTAACCTATCTACGGAGGTGTGCCTTGCTATATAAGTTTCTCTATCCTTCTTCATCTACCCATTTGTATGAGACCGATTATCAATAGTACACGTTATTGATGACCACATGTTAAATAGAGACCAGATTTTAAAAGAATTGGAAGAGCTTCAATATTTAGAAAATTTGTTTCACATTCCACTTCTAGAAACAATTCTTGAAGATAAAAGTGTCCATGCTCTTGCCTTGATATGGTGTCAACACTTAACTAGGGAAACAAGATCTCGGTCATATAAACATGTGCAATATCTTCCTGCTCGACCGTTTGAACTGATGCATCTGCCACATCTTTACCAAGACCTTATACAATGGTTAGTAGGGGAATCAGTCTTTACTTATGTGGTGTATGTTATTATGTGATATTGAACTATATGTGATTTGATCATTATTTGTTACCAGGTACATAAAAGAGTGTTGTCCCTCATGTAAAATTGTGCCTGATCAATCGACATGGTACCTGCTATGTGGCAATATTTGTTGCATCCTAAGTCACCGCTAGATAGAGAGAAAATTGTGCTTTAGCTTGCTATCTATTGTTTTTACTATATTGTGGTACCATTTTGTGTGTTTTTGTATATTAGTGTTGAATAACTATTTCCCTCCATAGGCAAAATGAATGTCTCCGACATGCAATGGCTTGTGGTGCTGGTATTGGAGTTTTCTTACTGATAAGAGTATGCATGCAAATAAAAACCCTTACAAATTTGTTACATTAATTAATGCATCACCAAGATTTTGATGCATCACCAAGATTTTGTAGTTACTGAAATAATTTTATTTCGTACTGATTAGTAGAGTTTTGTCTTTGCCCAAAGAACTAATATCTTGCTTCAAAGGTCTACCCGTCAGGCACCCTGGCCTTCCCCATACTTGGCTACATTTGGAGAGCAGGTAAAAAAATAATTAAGCATTTTATATTATGAACAAATCTTTAGGTCCGAACTCCTTTTCTAGTAGTATTTTGGAGACCGTTGGACATCAGTTGGTATTGGAGGAGAGGAGGTGGCGGTGCTATTTTTTATAGGGCTGATTTTGAATGGGGACATAGAAGTTCATTCGGCCTATTCATTTCCATGTGATCCCAGCAGTGGACAGAACACTTACCCCTTCTGCAACACCTTGTTGCCTATTGGGAACAAATCCAAGGATCTTGTGGGGCGTCTTACGTTGCAGGAGAAAGTTTAGCAGCTGGTGAACATGGCGAGTAATGTTTCCAGGCCTAGAATTCCCAAGTATGAATGATGGTCCGAGGCCTTGCACAAAATCTCCAATGTAGGTCTCGGGACTCGATTTGCTGGAAGCATTCTCGGGGCTACCAGTTTCCCCCAAGTCATTCTCACTGTCGCTTCATTCAATACTTCTCTCTCAGAAGGGATTGGCCAGGTTCGTATTCAAACCTTTCAATCTATTTTATAAATTTAAATGTCAAAATGTGGCATATCTTGGGCTTCTGTTGATTGAAGTTTTCTATTTTGGGTAAAAGGCTTCGAGGCTTCTATTGGCTTTCATGACCGAGGTGGTCTGTGTCCAATTCTTAGGTTATGTCCATTAAATTTGGATTTCTGCAAGCTTGCAACAATATTATATATACCCTCCCATCCCAAGGTGCATAAATCCAATAAACATCGTTGAAACTTTAAATTTAATAAACTCAATCAAATACAGTGCCAGGTTTGGGAACATGATCCTATTATAGATACACCTAAATGAAGTGTTTATTACTGCATTTAATGATTTTAAGTAGAATGGTTTTGATGTCTTACATCTATTCGCCACAGAGGTTCGATTCAGGAAAGGCTATTGGTTATAAGAACTACCTATGCCTGGAAATTTATAGTTCATTGAAATCAACATATAGGGTGTCAATGTCTTTTCCGCATTGGTCTTCGGCCTTCAAATAGCATGCAGAGTCATTTACATAATTTTTTTTCTATTTATTTTGCAAATCCAACTTCTGATAGTTTTACAGTCATCGTTGTATCTGAATGTGTGAACTTCGAGGATGAATGAATTTTTATATCAAGTCTTTGTTCCACTAGAATCAAGTTCATTATAGCAGCTTTTTTTTTTCTTTCATTTTTTTTTGTCAAGTCTTCCTAAAGACGTCACAATCTTAAAAGATTGAAATAAGTTATTTAAATATATTTGGTTATGCTTTTCATTTAAATTATATTTTCAATGATTCGATTGAGATTTATTGCAATTGAGATTCATTACAATCCCTCTGAACATCTAATTAAACTGATATGAAAGGAGGTTTGTTATTCCAAAAATGGTGGTGGCCAAGGCGGAGGATGCACCGATGAAGGCAATATGCAAAATGTTTCGTATCTAATCGATTTTTTTGAAATGTATCCTTCTTGCCAACCATGCATTGTTTTTTTGTGAGAACCTAATTTTTTTATTTTTTTATCAATGATACCAGCCTATAATTTTTTAATCTGGTCTAATTCTAAAGAATTGCTGCCACTGAGAAGATTTTTACTTGGTCTAAATTGTTCCAAATTTGGAGGATTGCCAAGTTCTGCTGGTATTTCATTTTCAAAGATATTATTTGTCAAATCCATTTTAACCTGTGCATTATTGCTGAAAAAAACCTCTACATTGTTGGTAATGTTTTCTTCAGTAAAGCTATCCTCATCTTCCTCATACACTTCTAAAAAAACATTTACATTTTTTTCTTTCTCGGGAAGAGAAATGGGTACCACCTGAGATTCGTCGTCTATGGGTTCTTCCTCCACCTGGGATTCCATGGCTATGGGTTCTTCCTCCTCTACCTGATATTCCATGGCTATGGATTCTTCCTCCTCTACCTGAGATTCCATGGCTAGGGTCTTCTCTTGCATTTCCATTAAATATTGTATAATACGATCAGAACGTTCCATTTGTTTTTTTTTGTTTTTGTTCAATCATTCTTCTAATTTTTGCAATGTCATTTTTCATTTCCTTGACCAATATGGTTGGATCCATAAGGCTCTGATACCATATGGTAGGAACCTAAAGTTCCTAGCACAAATATTGATAAATAAATAATAAATAGACCTAAAACTAAAAGAATCGCCTTTTGTATTGTCGGGAAGTCCCTTCAATAAATTGTATTATATTTCATATTCATGGATGTCTTTCAAATGATACATTTGCACCATTCTTTATACTAACCCTAATACTCACGTCATTTCAATGTGTCTTTTCATAATAATTAATGTATTTAATTATTATGACTATAGGACTATCTAATCCTAATAATATAATAATTAATTTAATAATTAATTATTATATTATATACTAACCTAGTATATTAATTTATTATATTGTTATTATTAATAAGGAAGGTTAGGATATAGATCCTAACACAACTATAGGAATAGGATGAGTATTTATAGTGGTATGTGGTATAGATTAAAATATAGGAGCAGTTGATTTTGAACAACCAATAGCTCAAGCAGCAGGTAAAACAGTTGGCAGCCTAGATAGAGTAATTGCCAAAGCATAAAGATCAATTGAATATGTATGAGAGGCAACTACAACTGAAGGACCATAAAATTAATAAAATGGAAAAATATTCCAACCACTACAACCAAATAATTATGGATCATAATTTTATGCTTCAAGTCAAGAAAGAACTTCAACATGCCCATCAATCTGAATTGCATTAGAGAGATCAGGTGATTTCAAAGAAGAATGAGGAGCTCGGTATAGTCTTTCGAATAGAGGCTTCTTTTAAATAAAATCTATGCAAGGGCACAACTAATTGGGAGAAAAAGTTATTATTAGCTCCTAGCTATCATATAGGAGAAAACCAACACATATGAACTAAAAGTTGTAGAGATTAGTAATTATGCTAATAAGTTATGAAATAAGTGGGCCATCCTCCAAGTTCAATTGCAAGATATCCAATAGGATTAGTCAACTAAGACCAAGAATGAGACATCAACGAGGACACCAAATAATTTAAATGAGAGGGTATATGTATACCTCATCCTTGCTTGGTACATCAATCACTTCTTGCACATCGACCTCATTGTCTTCATTGCGGTGAGTAGGTGCACTAGTCGCTTTAGACACAACTACCTCTTTTGCTTTCTCTATGGAGAGACAGGGATGAACTTCCTTCAATAAATACAATGTTAGTGTAGCACATTTATGGTGGGGTCCAAATTGTTCATCACAATTATCACAGAGTCCTTTTGCTCGTCGTTCCTTCATCTCCTCAAATCTAATAAGTTTAATTTGTAAAGTTTGGTTAGATTTGGGGGTTGTGTAAGTGCTTTGTGCCCTTCCATTATGCATAGGTTTGGGAGTGATGTAAGTGGTCAATAATTTTTCCATAAGTGGTTTCCCTAATTGTTGTTGTGCATTGATTTTATCTTCAGCTAATTTTGCCAATCCATAGGTCTGCATCATGGTATAGGAATTGAACCTTGTCACCTCCATTCTAATTTCCTCTTTTAATCCCCTAATGAAGCCATTGATGAGAATTGATTCATCCAATATTGTGTTGTGTTTGGTGATATCCTCAAACCAAGTTTGATACTCACACACAAAAGTGATTTGATGAAGATCTTTGAGAAAATACCACATGGTTGGATCCCACATGGCTCTGATACCAAATGGTAAGACCCCAAGGACTTACTATAAAATTATTAACAAATTAATGTAAATGTAATCACAGGCCACTCAAAGGGGGCTCCCTTGTAATCGCTTTGCCACTATAGGGGGCTCCCTCCTTAGAATCTATGCTTATTATTCTTCTTCTTGTATGATTTGATATGGATGGCCAACCTAATATATATATATATATATATCTACCCTAAAGCTACGTTGGTGAAGAGACGTGATGGTTCACATTATGAAGGGTTGTGATGGTTCACTTTATAAGTTAATAATATAATAATTAAATGATTAATAATACCAACTAATACTAACTAATAATGTTAGGATTGAGGATCCTAACAGTATGTGCATGTTACTGGTTGAGTATGTATTGTAGAATTTTATGTATTTTTGTAGATATACTATTGTATTGGAATGATTCTACAATGAGAATAAAGTATTGATTGATACCCAACTATGTATGAGAATTGTGGATGAAGAATTGTTCATTAATTTCTTCCTGTACATTGTAATTGCCATGTTTGCAAGGTGTTGTACAATTTTGCAATGAACTATACACATTGTGATTGGATTTGGAATAGGAGTTTTAGTTCCAAGTGTGCATGATATATTACTAAGTCAATAATTCCATCATTAGAGTTATCCAATTCCATTATGCCAAAATCTTATATCAAACATTGTAGATCTGAGATTGAGTAATTGTATTAAGGGTTTACTATAACCATACAGTCAACCTCCCTAACCGTACAATTGGTCAATAAATTTGCATTTGGATGGTAATTGCATGTTTTGTACTTTCCAGAGAAGAATTGATGATTGCCAAAGTGAACGATTACAAAATGACCAATTTATTGCCCAATAACTAAGTTTAGCATATTGTACGATTGGCAAATCGTACATCTCAGGCTATTGTATGGTTATAACCATACAATTGAAAATTTTGTGATTGTGCAATCACTAATTGTACATTTTGGAAATCATACAGTTATAATCGTATAATTGTACGAATTGGCCCATATTGAGTGTAAAATACTAAAATTCATCCCAAAACATTCCATTTCACCTCCCTCATCAGGAATACCACCACATGTGATGCACATAGGTCCATCAATATTGTTTTGCATCAACTTCATGTTATGTGACCTTGACATGGTGATTGATTTAACAGTTCCAATTGTTTGGCACTAGTCCCAAGAGCCATCCTTCTTGATTTTCCCAAGAAATATTCCTCCTCTAGGATATTGCTTGCTCATGCACCTATAATTTATCAATTTCATAATTTACATTTCAACAACTTACATCACCTTGAATTCAGATATGGCCTTCAAATTTGCTTTAAAAATGATTCCTTGCCTCATCAAAATGTAATCACCCTTTCAAACTATAAGCAACTCTTTGCATATTTGAAATATTATCTTGAAAAAAATACATTAAAATAATAACACATACCCCATATTTTTTTACTTTTCTTTATGTAAATGACCCTATGAGGGTTAAAAATTTGTTTTTACTTGAGCTTCAACCCATTCCTATAGATCCATATGTCTTAGGAGGGTTTAAATCCTAAAATTTTGTCACCCATCGACCTATTTTATCATCTTGGATAAATGAATGTGATTTCATCTACCAAATACTCGAACCATTCCTCTTTTGACATCAAAATATAATCATTGTTTAGACTAGTTGTCAGTAGGTGTAAGTTCTCAATATGGTGTAAGAAGAGTGGTTCTAATTGAATTTTAAACTTGGTTCCATACCAAGCCCTTAATATCATGAGAGACTAGTCTAGATATAAATATCCTCCTAGCTTAGAAGTAGTCTCTATATAGGTAGATACTAAATGAAGCTAAAATATCAATTATTGGAATGTCTTGTGTGATAGTCACACTCGAACAACTACACCACCCTCTTATCCATAGCCTAAAAAATTTAATTCCAATGCATATTCTTCTCCTTTTGACATAAAAAATGTACTTGCCCTTGAATCTATCATGCAATTATGGATCAACTTTTTCCTTGTATATTAGAGACAAATAGAAATAAAGTGATTTAGGCCTATGTACTCCATGGGTCGATATTCACAAGACTATGGATACTTGTTAAACTTGCTCTTTTTCTTCTTCCAAGACCACCTTCAAATGCTCATTCTATCCTAGGATAGATAGGATGTCCCATACAGGTACTGCTATAGTGGACTTTCTTTAGATGATCCATAATATTGAATGATCTAAGGGTGGTCTTTCGTAAATATGCACTGGTTGTGGGAGCCTTGACATTTCCCCAATTAGAGAATCTTGGATAGTTTTGACTAAGGTGCTTGCCACTATGGGATATTAGAGATACATTTCCTAACAACTGGTGATGGATCCTATACACTTGGAGGTACAACTACTGGAGGCTTTAGAGATACCATGGTAGGCAGATGATGGCCTTACTCAACTAGTCCATTTTGGTTGCCTAGGGTTGTTAGATTGCTCTTGTATTACTCCTTAATTGCTCACTTTTTTTATCTCGTTAAGTATTTTGATATAACTTGAGGCCTAGTGGTTACCAAATTACCTACTCCATTAGATATTTCATATACTTTTACCCCATCCCAAGTGACTAGGACTTGCTTTGAATGTGCACAAATTAACTCTAGAAAAGAGGTGAGATGGACATATTGGTTTTCCATCTTGGCATCGCTCCATGAATAAGTTGTAGATGCTTAATAAGGCATAATTTTACTTGTCATGGCTATGGTAAGATGAAAATTTTCCCTAGTATAAATTTGGGTGGAATAAGTATCTATATTTTGGTAGCACTAGGAACCAAACTCCTCTATGTAATTTTTCCAAATGGAAGTTATCTCCCTAACATGGTTAGGAGATTCTTGTTATAGAGGGTTTAGGAATAACACCATTATTGGTTGTAGTTTTGAGTTTGACCATTATCCCTATATGCCTAGTACTAGTGTTGAGGGTAGCCATTGAATGGAGATTTAATGCCCTAGTTCCCTTGTGGGAAAGGAGAACTTGGGCTATTTTGGTACTGTTAACTCTAGGCATTTTCTTGCATATTCATAGAAAACACTTTATTTGTGCTAAATCTAAGTAGGTTTTTCATTAAATAATATTTTGAGTTATCTAGAATAGATGGCACCAAAGTAGTTAGGCGAGTAGTCATGATAGGTAAGATTGAGGTTGTTAGCTTTTGAAGCTTATTATTCATTGACCTAATGTTAGGATTCTACTCCTAACCACCATACTAATCACATTATTATTTAATTATTTAATCACTCTCTCTTTCACAAAGGTTGTGACCTTTGATCACACCTTCACACTCATAGAAATAGGCATTTCATTTGGTATAGTTGAGGCATCGAAGAATATAATTATTAATTAATTTTTGGGTTCCCCATACAATACAACAGTGATTCCTTAATAAAAGTGATTCCTTTTTATTATTCTAGCATTATAATCAATCTTTCTCTATTGGGTTCACTACATCTAGTATCAGAGCTAGATCAAGGAGCCAATTCACCATCATTTTTTTTCCCACCGCACATTCCAGCCCAGTCCATTCTGTTTTATCACTCTCACTTCCCTGCGGATCGTGGAAAATAAAATCGAAAGTAGAGAAGTTTCCATATGACTGAAATATTCATCGACGGTGTCGTGAAGAGAATTTTGATGAAATAAAATAGAGCACGTTGCTGGAGTTGAGATAGGTACCCTTCTTTCGCCATCATAATACATTCACCATTACAGTGAGTCTGTTACAGTCTTACCAAAATCAGACTTAAGGTTCAGACGTAGGCATTCGCGAGGACGCAGACAGCATTCAGGCTTCACTAGTTCGTGTCACAATATTTGCATAAAATTAAACCTTCTCCTAAGGTATGAATCATTTCTCATTATCGGCATACATCTTGCAAAGATTCAAAGGGGTGATGATTGCTTACGGTAGAGCTCAATTTCCAATTACTAAATTACAAACTCGATAAATTTCATTAAAATTTCATTTCGTTTGTCCAATCATAAAAGCAGAATAAAAAATAATTAAACCAAACGAGTGTACATAGCCTATCAGGGACCTTTCTTACATGTGCCACTTTCGGTGATCGTCCAAGTCACTTGCGACACTTAGAAATTTTGGTGACGTTCAGCTAAAATTGGCATCGATCTAGGAAATCCAGGGACGTTCTCAATACTCCAAAATACTCCAACACGTATTGGCCATTCTCGATAGTGGACCATTTGGCATAGTACCATTACTTCTATGTTCCTCTTGATTCACGCCACTAATGATAGAGCGAATCAGGTTAACATTTTTTGATGATTCTGTTATTTATCTGGTAACTTCCTGGCATAAAATCATGATTTTGGGATATAAATCCCACATATTCCATGTAGAGGGCATCTAGTGCATTATAGTGCTCACGTGGTCACGTCATAGTTGGGTGTAGACATTATTTCGTTGACCATTGTGAAATAAAATGAAAATTACGTTATAACCAAGACATTTTTATGACTACTTTCAACACTTTTTGTGACACCTTTTTGCCAAATGACTATGCAAATGGACGATGGAAGAATATATCATGACCCCAACCTACTTTTTCTACTTAATCTTGCCCACCTACGTCAAATCACATCAGTGAGTGTATATAAAATTTAGTTCCAGGATATCGCCAATCGCATCACAGGGTTGGACGAATCAGTCCTCATAAGTGGGTTTATCAATGGATTGAAAGAAGAAATTAGAGTGAAGATCATGATGTACACTCCTTGCACCCTACAGGAAGCCATTGGATTAGCCTTGTTAGTCGACGATACATTCAATGTTCAACGTCAACATTTGGAGCAACCTATTGATAAATAGACATTCATGCATACTATTCCAAAACACACACCCTTGCCAGTTAAGTACCTTAGCCTACAAGAAATGGAGGAGCGATGAGCGAACGACCTCTGCTATACTTGTGATGATCAATTTGGGCCCCTTCATTGTTGTGCTACACAAACATTGTATTTATTGCATATAGTTGATCCATGTCACTCCATAGAGGAAGAAGGTGAGGAAGATGAGCATGACATGACCAAAGCACCTGATCATAACAATGAAGGAAATGAGGTCAATGTGCAATAAGTGATCGATGCACCACAAAAATATGAGGTAGACATCCATGCAGTAAACAATGAAGGCAAGACACACACTCTCAAAGAACTGCACACAAGTTCATCGCCAATAGTAAGTTCTCATCGTATAGGCATCCTAATTTAGAAAGGAGGCAAAAGAGTGAGTGCACCTTTATTTTCCCTTCATTCTACACAGGAAGAATCGGCTAAAGTGGAAGCCTACCGTCATCACAATTATCCTGATGAGATTCTACTATTCTTTCTAGCAACCGCCCACTAATGCTTCGACCTTCAATATATCCTTGCCTTCGAAAAAGTGAAATAAAAATAGTACAAGAACTTGCACAAATTCAACTGGGAAAACAAGCAATGAAGCTCCTTACTTTGAGCTTTGAGGACAAAGCTCTTTTTAAGGAAGGTGGCATGTTAGGATTCTACTCCTAACCACCATACTAATCACATTATTAGTTAATTATTTAATCACTCTCTCTTTCACAAAGGTTGTGACCTTTGATCACACCTTCACACTCGTAGAAATAGGCATTTCATTTGGTATAGTTGAGGCATCGAAGAATATAATTATTAATTAATTATTGGGTTCCCCATACAATACAACAATGATTCCTTAATAAAAGTGATTCCCTTTTATTATTCTACCATTATAATCAATCTTTCTCTATTGGGTTCACTACACCTAACCACATGAATTTAAGTACAAGAATTAATAGAATGCAATATCAAATGTAATAGAAATAAGAAATCAATTTAGTATATGAATATGAATGGATTCACACACTAAATGAACAAATGTGTGCAATTCTATATTGCACTATCTTCTATTACAATGACTCTCAAAGAGAGTATAATGGATCTCAATAGTACAATAGCTTTGTAAGTATCAAGTAGGCATTCCATAACTCAAGGCTATGGCATGCATATATAGCCTTCTACAATGACTCTTGGATGGCTATGACTCTTCTATTCCTTGTGACTCTTGGCTATATTTTGCACACATATGGAGTCCTATTTGATGTACAATTGTAATATGAATCTTCACTATCTTTTTCTAATCTATGAACACATGTACACATGGACTAATGTGCACATTTACATTATTGAATATAATGCACACTTTAATAATATTTGTGCATTTATTACATTACATAAAGTAAAGACTTAAATACTAACCTAAGATACTCAACTTAATCTAACCATGTACCAAATAATGTAATATTCTCCAACACCCCCTTGTATTACATTATTTGGTAGAAAGGATTTTTGCCTTCAATCTATGATTCTTCTTTGTCTTCATTCTTAAACTCTGACTCTATCATGGCTGGATACTATTATCTATGTCTACCTTTATATCAATGTATCTAAGTTGCTTTTGGATTTCTATCTCTAAACCACTGCTTCTGGATTAAAATACTCTTAGCAAAATTCGATCATACTTGATTTCATTTTGTAGAAACCATACAACATTTCTTTTATCTCATTGCATCCATTCATGTTTATCCATCCATAATTCATTCCCAGTCTATATTTTCCTTTTCTTTTTATAAATAAGATATTTATGAATGGTTATGTTTGTCACTATAATTGGTTCTATATGCCTTTTGTCATAGATTTGATGCCATTGTTTCCTGCCACAAACTTAGTTCTTGATTCCTTGTTGCTTGTCTTTCATGTATATCCAAGACCTTCATGTTTAGGTCTTATTATTGGTACAATTAGATCTTTCATTCCTTGTTCATATTTTCCCTAACTTATATCTTTATATCCCATTTTCTTCATCAACTTTGAACCAAATCCTTTAGTATATTTTTCAAAATGACCAATACAATCATTAGATTGATCTTTATCAATATCAATACAACTTTGAGCATCACTATTTCTATCATCATCTGAATTCATGCCTTCATCAATTTTGATAACATAATATTTTTTAAACAATCATGAACTGTATTCAAATCACTTGTATCACACATAGCATCTATTTTTGTAACAGGTCCTTCTATCTTTGTCAGGAATTCTAAATCACTAATGTCATTGCTTGCATCATAATATTTTCTTTTATTTTGACAAGAATAATAATTTACATATTTTTCTTTTTGAAGAATATCACTAGTATCACAACATGCATCAATCATCAATGGTTTTGATTCTATAGTATTGCAACATGAATCTATCATCATGGGACTTAAATCATTTGTATCACAAGAAGCATCTTTCATTATTGATTTATTCTCTACTTATTCAACCTTTTCTTGTTTTCTCATTTTAGAAACATTTAGAGTGATAATTCCTTTGTATATTATTCTCCATAGACTAATAGGTATAGTAACAAAATCTTCATAACAATCATTAGCATCATTGAGAATACTTTGCATGCATTTCTGAAGTATTGAAAATTCTCCTTTTTCTACTTCAATGGTAATATCAACAAGCCTATTCTTCAATGTATCATCAATAAACTTGTTTTTCAAATATTTAATCATGTCCTCTTGTCTTCTATTCTTATCTTTAAGTATTTCATGAGAAATAAATACCATATACATCAAATGTCCTATATCACTAGGTAATGTAAAATCACTTTTAGAATCTTCATATGCCTCTTGAAGCTTTGCATTCAGATAACTACTAAGTGTTAAGAAATTTTCATTTTTTATTTCTCTCAACATTGATTGTGAGGCACTCTTTTCACTTATTGATGTATCCTTTTCAATTTCTTCTATCATGTGTTGTGTATGGCATTTTAATCTTTCCAACCTTTCTAAAATTTCTTGAATGTCTAATTTTTCTTGGACACATAGGTTTTATTTTTCAAATGTTTTTGACAACTCATGTCTTTCAATTTTTTGATCATTTTTATTTTTTTTCATTTGCTTTTTCTTTGCCATGTTCCTTTGAAGTTGACTACCTTATAACTCCCTAGGTTTTGAATGAGAAACTAAAGACAATATTTTTTCAACTATTCTAAGCTTTTGAGTTGAATTCCTTATGTCTCCCTAAGTTTGAATATATTATTTCTAAACTCTAAATTTCACAAGACTATTTTGATGTTGAATACCTTATGGCTCCCCAATAAGAAATTTAGAATTTTTTGTAAATTGTATTTACAAATTTTGTAACCCTAATTTGATGTAGGAATCCTTCTCTCCAAATTTTAAAAAAATGCAAATATCAAAAATGCTTTACAAAACTTTATAATTCAATTTCAAAAGTTTCCAAAAAGTTGAAAAACAATTCTCAAAATTTTAAAAATAACTTTAGGGCTTCTCAAATTTTTCCAAAAATAGTAATTCAGCTTTCTAAGGTTTCTAATTTCTCTTCTATACCTTATTTCTCCACCAATTAAATTAATCTATAATTAATTAGATTAATTTCTTAACAACCTTAGAAAAATAATTGTGTTTCTCCTTATAGTTCCTAACTTAGGTAAAAGTTTAAAATTCAATTAAATTAACTTGTACATCTACAATAGGTGGTGCAAATCATGATCAATGGTGGTTGATCTCCTCCTCAATACTCGTTTCTCCTTGAAAGCCTCACCTGATGTAGCGATCATTCAAAAACTCTACCACTTCTTGGATGTACTAAGTTTAGTCTCATTCCTATAGACACCTAAAATGTGTCATATTGAGGAGACTACCTATATTGACTCCCTGTAGACTATATGACCCAACTTGGGCAGCCCCAAGGGCTAAAATAGTGGTTTTCACCACTCAAAAAAGGGATATTCCCCTTTACAACCCTGGCCATACTTCCAAGGGATGGCCTCAAGAGGCCATCTCACCCTTAGATAGTTATGCTAGAAGCAAGATTAAAAAAAGAGCGAGATATAATTGGTAGTCGAAAATACCAGTTAAACCCGTGCATGAACTTGCACCATAATTTAGTGTGTGCATAAGCCCCAATTAGAACAATCGCATGACAAAATCAGCTTGCATTGATATTTTGAAGATAGGCATTCATTTTTCTTAACATGAACTGCCTCTTCACTTTTTCATGCACAAGGTTGGGCTATTATTAAATTCCTTTTGAGAAATTTATATAATAGCGCTCACCCCTAATTCAAAATATATCAAGTTTTCAAATATTCAAGCAATGAAGTGCTGCCAGAATTTGACCATGAGCCTCCAAGCATTTTACCTTTATATTAATGTAGAAAGCATGATGTCGGTTCATTCTAAAGGTTGAATACTGCATTCATATTCATTGTGCAATCATACGTATCTACCTCGAATATTGATCCAAATCTAGAAAAACCATTCACACAAACACACCAATCCATCGACCAAACCACATATCAAACTCAGGAATCACCCCGTATCAACCACGAGAAATCACTTATAGGTTAGTGTTCACCTCGCTTAGAGACGACCTACAGACAAGGTCATCCCACCCTGAGACAACCCCAGGGCAGAGATCTATTTTCTTATTTTCTTTTAGTAGATTTTAGAAGCATTTTTTTATTATGTCTTAGATCAATAGTAACTTCATTTATGCATGCATCTATCTTTATTTCCTTTATTTATTACATCTCTTGTCATTAATATAGGCTTTATCTCGAAAGGCTTTGCATATGCTTTTAACTTTCTTCAATTTTCTTGTGTGTAGACTATAGGTTTCAAAAAATAAGGAAGAGAACAAGAACTTAATATCTCAACCCTTATGGCAATCATGAGAAACCTACTTCAAGATGGTTCATGGGTGCAAGAGAGATCCTATAGAGTACACCTTAATATTTCATGATTGTATCCATTGTATCAAGACTTGGTAGCAAATCCCCTCAGGAGGGATCTCATTGTAACCATTTGAAAATAATATATTCAAATATTAATAAAGGGACACCATTATTTTATAATAATTTTTTATTGTGGTTGGATCATTTCTATCTATTTTCGTCTTGTATTTCATTGCTTGGTGTACAGAATTTTCAACATTACAATGGCGATCATGATGGGATCTAGTCCCTGTTTTCTATTTATTCCTACTAATTACTATCTATTTTTATATTTATAGGTTGTAGGCTTGACCTTATACCACATATATGGCCCTTATTCGATGATCGTCTGACCTTGATATGACCTTTGTTCGACAACCATACCTGAGCAAGATAACCTCGGATCAGAAAGCAAAAAATAGTAGAGAGCTAGATCTTCGTCAAATGTAGGACATCAAGGTGAGTACATCTATTCTCTATTTCTACTTTCATAGAAACTTATTGGAAATTTGAGCAAGTTTTGTTGTCATTGATGTCAAGAGGTTGGATGTCCCAATTTGATGAAATTAATGTCAAAAGGTTAGAGGTCCTAAATTGATGGAAATATTTATGAGAATATTTCTCTTGATGACATATGAGGTATAAGGTAGCAAGAAGAAAGGAAGACCTCTCCATAATATTTGAAAAAGGATTTATAAATTACCTTAGTGGTAATTTGGCAAAGGTTAAAATATTAATGGTGGTAATTTGGCAAAGGTTAAAATATTAATGGTGGTAATTTGGCAAAGGTTAAAATATTTACTAATGGTGGCAAGGTTCTCCCTAAAAGGAAAAATCCCAAAAGGTTTTAAATATTTAAATCCTTTAGGATTTAAATAATTATAATTAAATATAATAATTCAAAATATCCAAATTTGAATTAAAACAAAAATGCAACCGACATCAAATATTGAATTGGGCATGTGTATAAATAAGGCTGAGGTTAGCCTATGCTTTGGAAGAAATTACGCTTTTGATATTTGCCCAAAGTAATAGCCTTGAATGTTTTATTTCTTGCACACGGTAGAAGAAGGAAGGCGCAGGTGTTCATGATTTTTAGAGCGAACAGAATATTAAACCGTGGAAGGTGCCTGTCCCCACTGAAGTGAGGTGGTAGCCGAGTTGGCTTGCACGGTGCATTGGGAACAACAAGGTGCAAAGTTCAAACTGCACGAAGTTTTTTTTGGGAATAGACCTTTCAACTTTCGCACTAGTGGAGGACATTAAGGAGCACATGCTCTTTGGTTCATGTGGGGTAGTATATCCCATGCGGGAGTGGCCCTTGTGTTAGGGTGCATGGGGTAAGAAGGTTGCAGGTTCGAGCGACGGTAACAGTATTTAATGTTTGCATTAAGGTATGTGTATTTGCCATAGTTGGGAGTTATAAGGTTTAAATAAATTTGTATTAGTTGCCATAGTTGGGAGTTATAAGGTTTTGATAAATTTTTTGTTGCCATGATTTGAAATTTATGAGGGTTAAATAAATATTATTGTGTATGCTCATAGTTGGGAGTCATAAGGGTTAGTGAGTAATACTTTGAATTTATTTAAAGTGCTTTACTGTTAAAAAGGAGTTATAAGGTGGATGTGAGAATTTTTGTTTATGTAACTCTTGTTGATGAAATTTATTTTTAATATAGGAGTAATAAGGTGTATAATTGATTTGGCATTGTATGGAGAAATATTTATTGAGGTGACTATTATTGTGAATATTTTGAGATAGATTATTGCTATCTAACCTTGACTTGGAAAAAGGTTTTGGTTGTTATTAAGACAGGTTTTGTGGATAATTCTCCATCAATCAAATAAGAATTATGGACAAATCATATTTTGTTTAAAGTGATTGGAATGAGTGTGTGAAATATAAGGTGGAGTGAAAAGGATTGTTTGATAAGCATTGTTGAAAATGTTGAGCAAGTTTTGTGTATCTCATTGTTGAATGGTTTTGGAAATATTTAAGATAGATTTTTGAGAAAAATCTAGGCTATATTGTTGAATGAGTTTTGGAAAGTTTTGAGATAAAGAGTGAGAATCATTTGTGCTAGGATTGTAAAATAAATTATCTTTGTAAGAAATTTTGAGTGATACTAAAAGTGAATGTGCAAACATTAGAAATCAGATTTGTGAAAGTGATAGACTTAATGATTGAGTAGAACATATTGAGTTTTTTATAGAGTACATCATTCTCTATATGTTCCAGAGGTTAATTTTTTTTTAATAGAATATGTCTAAACTACTTCAAGTTAAAGGAATTACTTTGAATATTAGACAAAGCATTTGATAGCATTGTGTACAAGATTTGATATTGATTGAGCATATCTTGTGAGTTATTTTGAGCATGTGTTTGAGTAGATTTGAGCAAGTCTTTGTGAAGTCTTGAGAGCATAATTGAGCAAGTTCTTGAGAGGGATTGAAGGTAGATTAGAGCAAGTCCTTGAGAGGACTTGAAGGTAGATTTGAGCAAGTCCTTGAGAGGACTTGAAGGTAGATTTGAGCAAGTATTTGAGAAGGCTTGGAGGCAGATTTGAGCAGATTTGATTTGTTGATTTGTTCAAGCTTTGTGTTAAGGCTTGGAGATATCTAAGCAGAGTTGATTTATGATTGAATCAAGCTTTGTGTTAAGGCATGAGGACAAATTTGAGATAGAGATTAGTGAGTAAATTTGTACTACACTAGGGACAGATTTTTGTGTAGATCTAAGACTGAGTTGAGAGTAAGCTTTGGAGGTGACAGAGCAGAGGACAGCAATCTCCAATGGATAGATATCCATTAGCCAGGGAAATGAGGATAGAGGTCTTCTATGGAGAGAGACCCACAAGCTAGTGCAGTGGGGGTAGAAGTCTTCTAGAATATCACCATATAGAGCAAAGGGGAAAGATTTCTCCTATGGATAGAGTTCCATGAACTAGAGTCTTACTATAAAATTATTAACAAATTAATGTAAATGTAATCGCAGGCCACTCAAAGGGGGCTCCCTTGTAATCACTTTGCCACTATAGGGGGCTCCCTCCTTAGAATCTATGCTTATTATTCTTCTTCTTTGATGATTTTATATGGATGGTCAACCTAATATATATATCTACCCTAAAGCTACGTTGGTGAAGAGACATGATGGTTCACGTATGAAGAGACGTGATGGTTCACGTTATGAAGGGTTGTGATGGTTCACTTTATAAGTTAATAATATAATAATTAAATGATTAATAATACTAACTAATACTAACTAATAATGTTAGGATTGAGGATCCTAACATGCCACCCTCCTTAAAAAGAGCTTTGTCCTCAAAGCTCAAAGTGAGAAGCTTTATCCTTTGTTTTCCAAGAAGGATTTGTGTAAGTTCTTGGACTCTTTTAATGGCATCCTTTCATAGGTAGGGATATCGAGAAGGATGAAACGTTAGCGGGGGGTTGCCAAGAACTATAGTAGAATCTCCCTTAGGAAAATCATGATGACGATGGGAGGGCAACCCTTGGGGTTCCTCAAATACGTTATAATGATGCATCAAAAGTTATGGTAATGATTTCATATCCTTTTTTGGTTCCTTGGTAGAACCAATGGACAAGGAGTGTGTAGTCACTCTGTATTGGTTTCGAATAGGTTTGGTCATATGGCAAGAAATCACTATTGGTGAGGAAGGTATGTGTAGGTATTGTAGAGTGTATGTTTGGCTAGCATTGATCACTTTGGGTATGTCTACCTCATCCTTACTTGGTACTATTGACACTTTTTGTCACATTATACAAGGGGTAGAAGAATAGTAGAATTTTGTATAATATTTCATTGTTGAAAGTTTTTCTTTTATTTTAAGTTACAACAATTTTGACTCTCCTTATCGCCCCTTTTATAAAATGAAGAAGAAAGAGCTTCGTGACCAAACAGGCCAAGGAAAATAACTTCACCAAAGAGAAATAAGGAGAATGTGGAAGAGCTTCAGGCCCAAAGCACTTTAAATTACCACTTAAGGTGAAAGCCTTACGAAGTAATATCGTCGAAGAAAATACAAAGATAACGCTTCACACCCGAAGCATTTTCAGCAGCCGCTTCGAGCGAAAGTTTTGCAAAGCAGCATCCAAACAACTTCATCAAAAGAGGAGAGCATAATCTAAATCAGCTAAGGCAAAGAAACTACTTCAGGCTCGAAGTATTTCTGACACCTACTTCGACCAGTTTTCACCCAAAGCAGTGGCGCCCGAAGCAAAACGACAATGGTTCGAAAACAAAGAAGTGCTTCGGGAGGATATTCCTCAAACCACAGTTTTGAGAGAGAATCAGGCCAAAACATTTTCCATCCAAATTAGTTTCACCAGCAAAGGACAAAGAACCCCATTTCAAATATGGAGCCCACTCGGCACTCGACATCCCCAAAGTAGTTTCTGTGAAGCATTATTTTGCGAAGAACAAATCAAGGAAGATCTACTTCAGCCCAAGGCTTTAGCAAGGCGAAGATGTAGCGAAGCACTTTTTGGGCCCACGTTCCAAGGCGGGTAGCTTTCCAAGGTGATCGAAGGCCCCTTATAAATACTCCCTTTCTTTCCTGATAAGCCCGCTGACCATTTTTGGAAAACGAAAGGGACGTAACAGTCCTCAAAGTAAAACACGGCAGGCATAACGATCACTCAAGCACAGCATCCAGAAGCCAGGGACACTCGAGCGACGCATTAAATGAATGTTTCCATGGTTGACCCAGTCGCAGTTGCCAGTTTTGACAACCGATTTGAAAGCTCAGTCGTAGCAACCGTGAGGAGCCTATTTCTCAGAGCCCGAGGGTGTACTCCGTCAGTTTTTGTAATAATGACTCAGAGGGCCAGGTCTTCTATAAAAACCCAAGCTTTTCAATGTAAAAAGGGGGGGAACTTTCTGCTAGAAAGCTATTGTAACTTGATGTCCTGCATCTAATACTAAAGATTTTTGTACTTCATTTCTCTCTTTTATGCTGCCTTCTGTGCTTAATTCTTTTGTCTGTCTGCACTCGTATACTAAGACTATGAATCCTAAATCCGATGTGTGATTGGGGACTGTACCCTAAAATTCACCCTGAAGGATACATAGGAGAGGAAAAACATTGTATAAGCTTTCTTTTATGCTGCCTGGTGGGTCATGGTTTCTGTTATTCCCTTGTCTTAATCATTGTTACTCTGAACCCTAAATTCTAGCGAGAGAGAAAGGAGAACCCTGTGAACTCGTCCAGAGGATACATAGGAAAGCGAGTATCGCATTTCTTTCATCTATTCTTGGTGTTCTTTGCTGGTATTCGAGTTATTAGCGAGTGATCGTGCTTCCTGTTCTCTCCCACCTTAAATCATCATCTTCTAACCCTTACTCTTTTTATTTCTTTCTCTAACCCTTACCCCTTTTTATTTCTTTTCCTAACCCTTACTGTATCTATTTCTTTCCTGCACTCTTGTCTCAAACCCCAAAAGTAGATTAGTATAGGAGCCGGCTTTTCTCTGGATATTGGCACGAGGGGCATCTCTTCCCCTCGGCCTTTCAATGTTGGTCGCAGGTCCAGGGCACGCAAACCCACCGAAAGTCCTTTCCTGTGTAGATTTGATGACCAACAGTTTTTGGCATGCCCGATGGGACTCAAGGTCCCATATTTGAGAAAATTTCTAGTCCGTCTTCACTAGAGCCAGTAGTTCTAACAAGTTCTCGGTGAGATCTGGTCAATCTCATCTTCTGAGTAGTGGTGAGAATCAATGCTTTCATTACTAAAAGACTCTTAGCATCTGGTGACTCTATTTTACCCGAGAATCTCTAAATTCATGAAGACCAGTACCTAAGCCTGGTTTTTGTAACCAGGACTCCCTGTGCCTTAAGAAGGTCTGAGTTCGATGAATCTCTGGCCTGTATTCATCTGATAAAATCACCTGGCAACTTAGTTGAGCTGAAAATCCAGATTTCCTAGTCATAGGTGCCTTTCAAATCTGAAAGAAGATATCCTGGAGGAATCGAGGTTCAGTGAGTAGCTTTGACCTCATAAGCGAAGAAAGAATGTTCACCTAACCACTCCAACTCAGTGGTGACAACCACGATTTCTATAGGCTGCTGCTATAATGGCAGGGGTAGGTTTTCCCAGCTGGGATGACTGAGGCCCCTTGAATCTTCAAAGCTACCACAAGATTCTTGAGATCACCTTGAAGGCATTGATTACATATGATGGCACCACAAGAATGGCCCGAGAACACCTTGAATTTGTTGCTACCTTAGTGTTCCTCTACGACATAATCCATGAAGACATCGTGGTCAGACTTCTAGCCCTGTCTCTGGAAGGAAGAGTGCTACAGTGGTACAGACTACTCAGACCTAAAAGCATCTACTCGTGGGATGACTTGGCAGGAGCACTATTCAAAACATTTGATGGCTCTCAGGACCCCTTCCAGCTTTTGATGTACCTCTCCACCATCAAGAGAGCACCTTTGGAGAGTGTCACAGACTTCAATGTTTTATTCATCAGAAGTTGGAAGAGAATTCGAAGGGAGATCCAACCAATGCCCGCCCAAGCCCACCTCTATTATGTTTGGGCTTTTCACCCAGATATAGGCCTCCTCTTGCTACGATCTGGTGAGCAAATATTCCCTCAGATATTCGAGGAAGCAATACGCAGAGAACAATTTTTATCGAGAAAGTGGCAGTGGGGAGAAGCCCCATCACTTTCTTCGATAGTCGCTACTCCCGTCTATCCAACGCAGTATTCTTCATGGCAGACTCCTAATACTGAGCAGAAGCCTGAGATGCAGTCATGTGGAGCTTGAGAGGCAGATCCCATCCAAGTCCAACCATGGCAATTTTTGAGCTTTGCCCCAATGATGAACAATACGGTTGCTTGCGATCTCCATCAGAGTACTGGCCAGGAAGGGGAGTAGGCTCAAGTGGTAGATCCTGAGAACAAAGAGAGCGCATCTTGGCACTCTTTTTATATCCCAGAACATAGCACACAAGTGATCGGTCAGGACTCAACAAGCATGTTTCATCGAGAAGCTGAGCCTGAAGAGATCCTGGGAGTTTGCTCTTTGTCAAAAAAGCCCTGTAACAGCATCAAGGATATGGAAGAACTTGTACCCAGTCCACAGTTATTGGACTCTTCGATATTCTGGTTCCAGCCATCACTACAACTAGTACCCCAAGAAGGTCCTCACATGGTGAACTTCTTCGCCACATCTTGCATTAGCAGTGCGGGTACTGGCAGGAGAGACAAACTATTGTATTGCTTTCTGTTCGCAGCATGGAGAACTTTGGGGAGGAGCCATCCGGACTTTAAGAATCAACTGAAGTTCAATCTGATCTGGTCCGGGCATTGCAAATTCATAGAATAAATATCTGAAGCTGGGTTTGTGGTGGCGGCATGCCTATTATGCCGCAAGCCTGTGTGAATATTGTAAAAAGTTTTGCTATTAAATAAAATGCTGCTCAGAAACTCAGGTTGAGTTTTACCTCGACAGCTATATATAAAAAAAAAAAAACTCCTTTAGGAACTTGGCTTGCAAAGTAGTGGATGCGAAGTGGTTCGTAGTGAAGTATGATTGGCCGAGCAAGGTTCCGACTAAGATGTGAAAGATGTTCACCTAAGAAGAGTCCGAGCGAGCTGCTTTTAAAAGGGGGAAAACAAGCTTCACGAGCAGCCTCGCGCAGGAGGAATCACTTCGAGCCCAAAGCATAAAATATTAACTGGTGCAAAAGGTTCACCGTGAAGTATGTCAGCTCCGATTTTGGCTTCACTGACCCAAATATGCACAAGACAAAATCATTTATTGCTTTCCTAGAGGAGCGTGTCGAAAGTCACCTTCAAAAGCATCCAAAATAGGCAAGTTAAATGAAAAGGCATCGGGTACATCCTTAGGGGATTCAGTTGAGAGAAAAGTCTGCCCCCAGGTACCAGGTGGCAGACGGTTGCATTCCCAAAGCAACCGTAATCATCGTAGCACATGGCCCTATGTACTACGCCATCGTATGGCCAATCCGATGAACCGATGATCTCTCAGGTGAGAAGTGCAGGATTAATTATGGCACATGCCATAAATGTGGGTAGTTGTCTTTGGCGGTTATATAACATAGACTCCAAGTAGCCAAAGGATTACTCGCTCAACGACTCATACAGACCCTGTTGCCAACCTGTAAACTTTTCCACTTCGCACTCTAAAGCTTTGATGCCAATTTTCTCCATACTGCAAACTTCGTTGCCCTAAGCATCAATGATGGAAAGTTCCAAGGAGAAGGGAAAAGGGCTAGAAGTAGTAGCCCCAGAGAAACCAAAGGTAAAAGGCCATGGAAAAAGGCCGAAGCCAAGGCTCGTTGATTCGGGCCTTCGCCCAGATAAGCGTGTCATGGAAGAAAAGGGGGATTTCGAGGACGAGCAGCCCCTAGAACCACCAGTCGACAGGTGGGAAAGAATCAAGGATACGGAGCTGTCGAAGAGCATAGCTAAGCTCAAAAACACTGTCGAGCTCATGAGAAGCAGGCTCCCGACAAAGAGCATACAAGCTGCAACTTACTACTCCTAGATATACTGGTATTTGATGCCCCCCACTCACCATTGCCCTGAGCTAATCAATGCCATCGCATAGAATTACCAGCCTACCACCAGACAGGTGTTAGACACATCTGGCCAAAATCTATTTTCTATTTTGAAAGATGTATAGGCAGCTTTTGTGCCACAACAGGGTCCACAGAGGGATGTATGGTTTGCAACATTATTTTGAGCAAACAAATGGAGAGGTTCACATCTGTTGGCTACATGATAAAATTTTTGCAGCAAAGCCTCAAAAGTGGGCTCCCTTTGGGAAAATTGCCCCAAATGCCCCTTCCCTTGGGGGCCTTTAAAAATGTCGACCTCTTCTCCATCATTGCATGGGTGGTAGGCCTATCTACTGACGCTTATGTATATCCATGGCAGGTGTCCCTGGTCGAGTGCATTTCTAAAGGAGAGTTCAATGCCCCTGATACTTTGAAACCCAGCACCGACCCAGTCTTTGTCGACAGGGCAGAATGGGTGGCCAGGGGCTTACACGTGCAACTCGCCAGCATGAAGAATGCTGGGACCAGCCAGTGCTTTGGGCCCTGCTCCTTTCTTGTTTGGCTATTTTTCTTTCATGTTCATAATAGTTTTCCTCATATTGCCATTATGGCAAGCAGCGAGGATGGAAGTCCTTTGCAAGTATATCAGTGGACTCCCCTACCATTGATATCGAAGTCCTACTACCCCTTTAATCAACAATTCTTGGGACCCACCATGCGTATGTTAGCAGGGTCCTCCCCGAGAGTCCCCCTTGGCTTGAGAAACATAGTGTTCCGGGAGAAGAGGGGAGATGTTTTTCGACTAACGTAGGGGCTGGTGATTCGCATCTTCGACTTCATAGGGAAGCCCTTCTTACTACCAGTTTACCCCTCTGAGTATCAATTTGCATTGGAAGTCACAAGGCAGAGCGATGCAACTAATGCCATCTACGGTAAGGGTCAGAAATGGGCCCACACTTGGGACTTCCCTCTTAAGATAGGAGTTATTGAAGTGTTCGCCCTGAATCAGAACGTCTTCTTGGAAGAAAATCTTGCCAATTTCGGCCTGCTCCAAATTCCCTAGCAATGGCTTTATGATCCTTTGGGAGTGATGAGGGACCACATACGGGTCAAGAGATTCCATGTTTGCCCCTATCGCAAAATTGTGAAACAAATAAATAATCCTCAGGGAAAGGATCTGGAGTGGCATCTGGAGAGGATAGAATCCTTTCGTCCCTGGCACGAATTCTACACAATGGAGGTCGCATATGACCCAGATCAGCATTCACTCCTGAGCCCCAATTCCACATTTTGGAAGAAAGCAAAAGATGACTTGAAGGAGGGAGTAAAGAATTGGGACGTGGCTCAGCTGAGAGAGTGGTGGATAATGAGGGTCCACCGATAGAAAACAAAATCTTATGGGTCCTTGGCAATAGACAAAGACTTCACCAAAATTTACAAAGCCAATGCTGGAAAGTGGAAGCCTTTGTCCTTCACCGCCCTCATCCCTCCAGCTACCCCAGGTTCGGGCGAAAGCCCAAAAAGAGATGATACTACTTCAAGGAAGGGAAGGGAGGAGAAGGCCCAAGCTACACATCAAAGATCACCTCAGATACCTGTAGGAGGCCATGATTCAAGCTCCAAAGAGTCAAAACAACCACTGGTGAGAACCAAAAGAAAGAGGCCAGAACAGGGCCCACTGCCTCTAAACTATCCAAAGTGACCCCGCACATGATTTGCAAGCCTCTCCACTGGGCGACCGATATCAATCCCATCCGAAGCAAGTGTCGAGGTCACAGCACTTTCGAGTGCTGAAACCACCCTGGGTGTCAATGTCACCAATGTGGGGAGAATCCCCCAGACAGAAGGGGCCCTCAGGGCAAAAATCGTGGGAGTTGGGATTGCCCAGGTCGATAAAGAGCAAGATGCGATTGCACCAGAAGTCACCACTGCCACAATGCCAAGAGGACATGCAGGTACGCATTCTCCACCCTTTTCCCTAGTCTCACACATTTTTGCCACAACCCCAGCTGAGGGTTCTCACCAGTCTCCCCTGCATAGCCCATCACCCCCTCACACGTCACCTATTGCTGGTCCGGTCTCATCCCATGATTATGACGGGGGTAAGACCATTGACCCTACTTCGCCCTTCCACACTACCATCCCCTTGGTCATTAGCAGAGGCAAGGGTCCCACTTCAACATCGAGTCCCACCCTCCAACCCCCTATCTCATGTGAGGTAGCCCCGGTTTCTGAAATTCCCACCATGCCTATCATCGAGCCTTCTGGTGAGGCATCCCTTGTGCATTCTTTATATTTGTTTACTCCCTTGGCTAGAGATCTAGCCTTGTCCAAATCATATGTGTCCTTAATTAAGGACCGCCCCCTTGCCGAGAAGTTATTCCAAGCACGGCAAAACACTGAGCAAATACTAAGGGAGGCAAGGAAAAGAAGAGGGCGCTCAACGACATCAGTTGAAAAATGTGCCATTTTTTATTTAGGGGCCAGAAAGGTGCATAAAATCAAGAAGGTCCCCAAGGTACAAAAGCCTCTGGATGAAATGACTCCAGCGAACTACGATTTTCAAGAGACACCTAAGGACCTAGAACACCTAAATGTTGACAATGAATCGGCCTCTATGCATGTCCGAATCGAGACTTTTCGGGCAGATGCAACCATTGCTAACCAACACAGGTTTGAATCCGAGGCCACCAATGTCAAGTTAGAGGAAAACCTGGCAAAGGTCCGCTTCGAATTAGCAGAAGCTGAGGACCAATGCAAATTGATGAAGAAGGAGACACTCGACCTAAAGCAGCAAATTCAACAGCTCCAGTCTATAGCCGAGAGCCAAGCGCAAAAATAGATCGAGAGTGATCTAAAGGCCAGAGAGCTTGAAGACAAAATCATGCAGATGCAGGCTCTACTGTATGTGAAAGAGGATCTAATGTTGTTTGACAGGGCCAAAATTAAGGAGATTCATGCACACTTGCTAAAAAAAATTTGGCCTCGATGCACCAGTGCTTTTTCAATTTTGACGTATGTCACCGAAGCACAGTAGCCTATTGTCGAGGGAGGGCCAGTCATCTACGAGGTCACACAGAAATCTAGGAGCTGACTTAAGCTAGAGTTCGACATCCAAAATGCTAGATATCAAGACTTGCAGATCACTGCAATGTCTCAGACGGCTAGAGATTGGTCGACGGCACGGGCTACTGTTCACACTTTCTTTTCCAAGGTAAGAAAAGCGCAAAAGGCAAGGAATCTCAAGGATATGTTCGATAATGAGCAGCGTGCAACAATGTGCCACTTTCAAGATCTTTCTTCCCTGGGTTTCTCGAGTTTCATAGACGATGATGGAAATCTTCTAAGCAAGGATGACCTCAAGCTAGTCTGGCTGCAATTCGAGAACGATGTCTCAGAGATCGATGGCTGGGAAGAACCAATTACAGAAGGGCAAGTGACAGATTTCATATTGATATATTGTAATATCATGGCTTGCCTCGATGACCTATTCACCAGGGCCAAGAATGATGACATCGGGCAAATCAATCGATTTTGCAACTTGGTTAAAGCGCTGCAAGATCAAGAGTCATTTCGAAAGGGCGCCTAGTCTCATGTTTGAAGAACGATGAAGTGCATTCGTGACCGCCTCGAACCATCTCCACAGCTAGAGGCTACACTAGAGGAAGAAGAAGAGGAACAAGAAGAGGGACAGACCGCATAAGCAGAATCTAGGGGGAATAGTAACTCCGCAGCCCAATGGACCAGGGCTAAAGGGTTCTTTTGCCGAGATGAGCTCGTCACCCCACGAGTCGCCAAGAATGTTGACACTTTTTGTCACATTATACAAGGGGTAGATGAATAGTAGAATTTTGTATAATATTTCCTTGTTGAAAGTTTTTCTTTTATTTTAAGTTACATTAATTTTGACTCTCCTTATCACCCCTTTTATAAAATGAAGAAGAAAGAGCTTCGTGACCAAACAGGCCAAGGAAAATAACTTCGCCAAAGAGAAAGAAGGAGAATGTGGAAGAGCTTCGGGCTTGAAGCACTTTAAATTACCACTTTGGGTGAAAGCCTTGCAAAGTAATATCGTCGAAGAAAATACAAAGATAACGCTTTGCACCCGAAGCATTTTCAGCAGCCGCTTCGGGCAAAAGTTTTGCGAAGCAGCATCCAAACGACTTTGCCGAAAGAGGAGGGAATAATCCAAATCAGCTAAGGCAAAGAAACTACTTTAGGCCTGAAGTATTTCTGACACCTACTTCGGCCAGTTTTCACCCGAAGCAGTGGCGCCCGAAGCAAAATGACAATGGTTCGAAAACAGAGAAGTGCTTCGGGAGGATATTCCCCGAACCGCAGTTTTGAGAGAGAATCGAGCCGAAACATTTTCCATCCAAAGTAGTTTCACCAGCAAAGGACAAAGAACCCCATTTCAAAGATGGAGCCCGCTCGACACTCGACATCCCCGAAGTAGTTTCTACGAAGCATTATTTTGTGAAGAACAAATCAAGGAAGATCTACTTCGGCCTAAGGCTTTGGCAAGGCGAAGATGTAGTGAAGCACTTTTTGGGCCCACATTCCAAGGTAGGCAGCTTCCCAAGGTGATCGAAGGCCCCTTATAAATACTCCCTTTCTTGCCCGATAAGCCCACTGACCATTTTTGACAAACAAAAGGGACGTAACAGTCCTCGAAGTAAAACACGACGGGCATAACGATCACTCAAGCACAGCATCTAGAAGCCAGGGACACTCGGGTGGCACATTAAATGAACATTTCCATGATTGACCTAGTTGCAGTTGCCAATTTTGGCAACCGTTTTGAAAGCTTAGTCACAGCAACCGCGAGGAGCCGATTTCTCAAATCCTAAGGGTGTACTCCGTCGTTTTTTGTAATAATCACTCAAAGGGTCGGGTCCTCTATAAAAACCTAGGCTTTGCAATGTAAAAAGGGGGGAAACTTTCTGCTATAAAGCTGCTGTAACTTGATGTCCTGTTTCTAATACTAAATATTTTTGTACTCCATTTCTCTCTTTTATGTTGCCTTCTGTGCTTAATTCCTTTGTCTGTCTGCACTCGTATACTAAGACTCTGAATCCTGAATTCGATGTGTGATTGGGGACTGTACCCTAAAATTTGCCCTGAAGGATACATAGGAGAGGAAAAATGTTGTATAAGCTTTTTTTTATGCTGCCTGGTGGTTCATGGTTTCTGTTATTCCCTTGTCTTAATCGCTATTACTTTGAACCCTGAATTCCAGCGAGAGAGAAAGGAGAACCCTGTGAACTCGTCCAGAGGATACATAGGAAAGCGAGTATCACATTTCTTTCGTCCATTCTTGGTGTTCTTTGATGTTATTCGAGTTATTAGCGAGTGATCGTGCTTCCTGTTCTCTCCCACCTTAAATCATCATCTTCTAACCCTTACTCTTTTTATTTCTTTCTCTAACCCTTACCCCTTTTTATTTCTTTTCCTAACCCTTACTCTGTCTATTTCTTTCCCGCACTCTTGTCTCAAACCCCAAAAGTAGATTAGTATAGGAGTCGGCCTTTCTTCGAAGATTGGTCACAGGTCTAGGGTGCGCAAACCCACCGAAAGTCCTTTCCTATGCAAATTTGATGAGCAACAGGTACATCAATCACTTCTTACACATCGACCTCATTGTCTTCATTGCGGTGAGTAGGTGCACTGGTCGCTTCGGACACAACTACCTCATCTGCTTGCTCTATGGAGAGACAGGGATCAAATTCCTTCAATAAATACAATGTTAGTGTAGCACATTTATGGTGGGGTCCAAATTGTTCATCACAATTATCATAGAGTCCTTTTTCTCGTCATTCCTTCATCTCATCAAAGCTAAGATGTTTAATTTGTAAATTTCTATTATATTTAGGGGTTGTGTAAGTGCTTTGTGCCCTTCCATTATGCATGGGTTTGGGAGTGACATAAGTGGTCGACGATTTTTCCATAAGTGGTTTCCCTAATCGTTGTCGTGCATTGATTTTATCTTTAGCTAGTTTTGCCAATCCATAGGTTTGCATCATGGTATAGGGATTGAACCTTGTCACCTCCATTCTAATTTCCTCTTTTAATCCCCTAATGAAGCCTTTTTTGAGAATTGATTCATCCAATCTTGTGTTGTTTTTGGTGATATCCTCAAACCGAGTTTGATATTCATGCACAAAAGTGATTTGATGAAGATCTTTGAGCAATTCCCACATGACTGGGTCCCACATGGCTCTGATACCAAATGGTAATACCCCAAGGTCTTACTATAAAATTATTAACAAATTAATTTAAATGTAATTGCAGACCACTCAAAGGGGGCTCCCTTGTAATCGCTTTGCCACTATAGGGGGCTCCCTCCTTAGAATATATGCTTATTGTTCTTCTTCTTTAATGATTTGATATGGATGGCCAACCTAATATATATATCTACCCTAAAGCTATGTTGGTGAAGAGACATGATGGTTCATGTATGAAGAGACGTGATGGTTCACGTTATGAAGGGTTGTGATGGTTCACTTTATAAGTTAATAATATAATAATTAAATGATTAATAATTCTAACTAATACTAACTAATAATGTTAGTATTGAGGATCCTAACAGAGGTCTTCTGTGGAGAGAGACCCACAAGCTAGTGCAGTGGGGGTAGAAGTCTTCTAGAAGATCACCATATAGAACAAAGGGTAAAGAGTTCTCCTGTGGATAGAGTTCCATGAACCAGAGTAGAGGGGAAATAGTTATCCTATGGATAGAGTTCCATGAACCAAAGCAAGGGGAAAGTGTTCTCTTATGGAGTGTGATCCACGAACCAGCTAGGAAGATAGATTTCTTCTATGGAGAGAGATCCACAAACCAATTTAGGAGAAAGAGTTCTCCTAGATCAAGTTCCACGAACCAAAGAAAAGGAGGAAGAGTTATCCTATGGAGAGAGATACACAAATCAGAGCATTATGGGATTGGTATCTCCTTTGGACAGAGTTCCATAAATATTGTAATAGGAAAGTGATTCCAAAGATATTTTTTGAGAAAAATTTAGTGGAAATATTTTCTTCGTGGAGTAGCCCAAACTGGATGAACCACGTTAAATTGGTATCTCTATTGTGTGTGATGATTTGTGCATTGCTTTGATTACTATTGTTGATATTGCCATTGATAATATTAGATAATATTGTTTGGGAAATAAAAGTAAAAGTTGGTCTTATACTGTTCACGCCCCCTCAGTATAAGCTTGTGTTCTTCAAAATTTATAGAAAAATATTTCATATTATAGAGCTTAGAATAGAAAATTATTACAGTATAAATCTTTTTTGGTGACCGTCTCTAGTCCAGAAGGCCCTTGTCTAAGGTTGTCCCTAGTTTAGATGGTCACTTTCTGTGGTTGTATCTAAGTCATTTGACCTCTATCAATAGTTATCTCTATTTAGAATAGATTTGAACCTATCATTGTTTGGCTTGCTTGTTGTTTCCTGCTCACATGTTGATATCATGTAAGGTTTTGCATTTAGAAGTTCTATTCTTTTGTATAATTTTTGAAAGTGAAACATTATTTTTATGCATTAGTGAAAGTTCATGGAATGCTTCTTGAATTTACTTTCTTTTGCATAAATAAAAAGAACCCCACACACCACAATTCACTTTAACATTAACAAGTTGGACTTCATCACCAACCGTTGATCAAGATAAATGATGATGGGCTTCATCTCCACCGGATGGCTCACACCGTAGAAATCCTAGTTGCCAAAAGTGAGTGGCTTTTAGTACTTCATCACCAAAAAGTCCCTTACTCTTGGGTGCACCCATAGTGGGAAGTATTAGTGAGCCCCTTTACCATAGGGCTCTTTAAAATAATTAGTGGATAGAGTTTTTTTTATTGTCCATACCTTAAACACATGGGTTAAGAAAAAGCCAACCTTGGTCGGTAACAGGACATTAGACAACGTAGTCCCTTCAGGGGTCATTTTGTTCCCATAAGGTTACCTTGAGACACATCCATTAGGAAGCCATTTTTTGTCATTTGAGTTACATTTCCTGATAGAGGGTGTGGTCGAACTACCTTTTAGTAGATTTATATTTTTTTACCCTTAGTTTTCATAGGTATAATGGATTATAGAAAAACACACTCAAAAAATTATAGAGACACACTTAAAATTTAAACAAGATAATCAAATTGTTTTCTTGTGTGTTTCTTTGTTGTTTGTTTAATCAATACCATGGTAGCAATGCATGGCCAATATCGATCAAGGACTAGGGCCATAGAAAATTTTCAAGGACACATGGAACACCTCCAAATAACTCTAGAGGATATGGCCATTCCATAATGGCATCCAAGTTTTAATAGGGAATCTGACCGAGATGAAATTCCCATTTAGAACACATATTCTAGTCCACGATATGATTGAAGTGATGTCCTCCATGGTAAAAATACTTGTCATGCTTTCCCTAGATAAAACCTTCAGCACGGGGAAGGTCCTAGTAGGTCATGCTATGAGTTCACATTTCGACTCGCTCTATCCACCAATCAAAGCATGATCAAGAGTACACCTTATGGATGAGGCTAGATGATTAAGCCACTCCACTTGACCATACATGGATGAGTCAACAATACTCCCATTTAGACAAATACGACACTCATTGTCCTACTCAAATAACCAGGTTACCTCATGCAGTCCTTGTCAATGAGGAGGAGGGAGACTTTGATAATCCCCCTACTACTCAGGAAGAGTATTATGTGCAAGTAAATTGTATATTTATATCACCTGAGTACATGGAGCTTACATTTAAGCTTGAATACCAGGTCAATGCAGCTTCTATCAATCATTGGAAATAGGTAGCCAACCTTTCTTAGGTCGTAAAGCAATTCAAGTTTATTTGTATTAATATGAAGGTCAATCGGTCCCACATTGTTGATCAGCTAGATTAGATACTTAGGAAGAATTTTGATAAACAAGCATTGTTGAACCAGCTACAGTTGGATAAATAATGCCTAGATGAGCAATATTAGTTGATTCAACAGAGGCTGCAAGAACATAAGTTGCATCAGGAAAGGCTATGTCAAGAGAGATTACAAAAAGCCTTGCATGAGGCAATTTCTACATCCAGTATCCATAGGTAGCAGATCCATCAAATTTGCCTTGTGCACCACCAGAACCTAACACCTATACCTAATCATAATTGTCCTCCTCGTGCACCCCCTCAACACGATAGGCCCCAAAAATGTCAACTAAACAATGCTCAATAGTAGCATGAGGCCTATGAAGACTTAGGGTTAGATTATCAAGATCAAGGGTACCCCAAGTCACTTTATGAGGATATGGTTGATGACCATAATAAACCACCTCATCTCAACAGACATCTTCCACCTCCCCCTCCTCGAGGGCAAAGACGAGGAGATGAGGTTATTTCATCTAAAGCTTACAAGGTGCTTACTGAGCGTATTAGATCATTGGAAAAGAAAGCTTCAGGAACGGGTTATCAAAAACTCACATTGAGTCAGATTTGTAATCAACCACTACATACTTCTATCCCATCTCCTCCATATCCTAAGCATTTTGAAATTCCCAAGTTAGACAAGTTCAAATGAGATGATGATGCATAGGAGAATGTCACTATTTTTATGAATCTTTACTTTTAACTTCAGGATGATGATGCCTTGTTACTGAGAACCTTCCTAATAATGCTCTCAAGCCTAGACCTAGAGTGGTACAATAATTTTCCAAGGCACAACATTCATAGCTTTGAACAACTTATGAATGTATTCCTGGAGTGCTTCTCATTTAGCGTAAAAAAGAAAGCAATCTTAATTGATTTATATAATCTTTGCTAGTTTGATGATGAACTAGTCTTGAATTACAGTAATAGGTAGCAAGTGGTTATTTTAAAGTTATCATTTACCTTGCCTGTGATAGAGCTAACTCGTATATTCACTAGGAGTTGTTCAAAATAGATTTCATTTTTGTTACAACTCCAACAATATCAAATGTTTGAGGATGTTAGGATACTATCCTAACATTAATTAATAATAATAATAATACATGTTATCCTATGGTTATATTAATAAATAATATAATAATTAATTATATTAATTATTATATTATTATAAGATTAGGGTTAGGGTTAGGAAGCATGGTGACTCTTCACTCATAACCCTAAAGGGGTATAAGACACTATGTGATTCTATCATTTAATATATCCATGAATATAAAATATAATATAATTTATTGAAGGGACTTCCCGACAATATCAAAAGGTGATTCTTTTAGATTTAGGTTATTTATTATTTATTTATCATTTTATGTGCTAGGAACCCTAGTTTCCTACCATCTGGTATCAGAGCCTTATGGATCCAACCATATTGGTCAACGAAATGAAAAATGACATTGCAAAAATTAGAAGAATGACTGAACAAAAACAAAAAAAACAAATGGAAAGTTATGATCATATTATACAATATTTAATGGAAATACAAGAGGAGACCCTAGCCATGGAATCTCAAGTAGAGGAGGATCCCATATCCATGGAATCCCAGGTGGAGGAAGAGCCCATAACCAGGGAATCCCAGAGGGTACCCATTGCACTCCCCAAGAACGAAAAAAATCCAAACCCTACAAATATCTCCAATATTGTTTGCAATATCTCCAATGTTGTTTGCAATGTTCTTTTTAATGCAAAGGAAGAAACGAAAGTTTGTAAAAATTACAATGCATATCAAAGTGAAAGCCAACCTAGTATAACCTATGCAAACAAAATAGAGGCTCAAGGTGCTTAGTCTCATAAATTTATTTCCATTGCACTAACATCCACTAAAGCTCCTTATTGCTCTCCTTCACCTGGTGCTACTAAAACTGTTTCTCAAAATTTAGGAGGTCCAATCCTCGTGAAGGACATCATTCCCAGTGAGGTTACATTTGAGTATTCTCATATTTCCAAATTAGTTGCAGGTGAATTTCAAATTGCAAAAGCAAAAGAAACAAAATCTAAGGAATGTAGCCCTGCCCGTCCGCCTCCATGGCCACCTCCACCATTTCCCATTTCCTATGCAGTGTCAATGATCCTTCTTTGTGGAATTGTCTGGTTGCAGTTGAATTCGTATTTAAAAATTATAAAGTACCATTACCATCCTTTCTATTTGATTGAAATGATCGCTCGGTTTGGTGGTAATTCAAACAATTGGGCACATAAAGTGAAGGACTTGTCAAAATTTTCTAAATCTACATTTGAGGACCAATGCCATGCATTGTCATTCATTCTTAGTGATATTCAGTATGAATCCTTTCATCATCAATTTTTGGTTTTGAAAAATGTGGACAGTAGAAAACAGTGGTTCACATCTTTAATTCGGTTCACAAAAACCTAGAACAAATCACAGATAATGGATAAAATATAAAGCTTTGTGAGCATCCATCTCAAATTCAATGTCATCTTTTAGAGTTTTGTTGGGTAGATTTTCGTCAGTAACTCAAGCTTACTCTTCTTCGAAAGGAAAATCGAGCCTGAGATATAACAAAACATATGTGTTTAAAAATGTGAGGAACCATAGGCTTTATGGGAATCATATCATCGAAGCCATGTTCAAAGCCTAAGCCCACTATGACCATCCAAACCAGGAGACCAGTGATGATGAACGATCTCTCCACTTCAAAGATGAAATCTAGTAGCAACTCGGTCCAAAAATTGCAGGCCAACTGCATACCACACCAACCACACTATCAAGCTAGATGACTTCTCAAACGTAAAATAAGAAATTAAAAACAAAAATACATTTGGCTTACCTTAAATTCTAAGTGCCATGAAAAATTTCTTCCTTACAAGCTCTCACACTCTTGTGTTGTGAATGAACGTCAAACACAGTAGTTGGTTCTAAAACACATCGATTAAGTTATGGGTGATAATATCTATTGTGCGCATACTCTGCCAGACATGGAGAATGAATGAGGGATTTGTCTATTCAAAATATTTTTTTCTATCTATTCATGGATTTCATCCTAGGGATGTCTTTTTGCAGCATCTCGTGATCATTGAAAATTTTGAACGAGTTTGAGAAGAAAATATTAATGGAGGTGCCAATAGAGCATTAGTTCAATGATAACATATAAGTGATGGGATACACTAAAGTTGAATCAGAATGACAACAAATTATCTCAAAAATAAACAAGACGAATATATCGTAGCCTACGTGCAAAAAAGGCCGCCCTTTTTCGTTGTGGTGAACATTAGTTATTACCGGTGTTCATCAATAATATTTAAGATGGACTCTTATATCATTGGCAGTTAAAATCAGTAAAGTTAAAAGAGAAGCTTTATAACTGTCGTCTCTTCTTATAAGGTTCAAATGGAAGCTTTTTGTATACAATTTAGAAGGAAAATTAGGTATCTATATCATATTTTGTCTACGTTCAAAAAAAAAAATTGAAGTGAAAACTGTTCCATTTTGTTTGGATATGATATGAACTTCAAAATAAGATGATATAAAGACTACTGAGTAGTGACTACTAATGGAAATGATGATTGTTGATAGATGGGTCTATTTTCATTTCATTGAAAGTGACATAGTTTGCAGGTATTATGTGTACAACTTACCAACATGTAAGCTTACAAGCATCGAGCCACATTGAAGAAATTCATAGGCACATGGCACTCAAGTTGGTAACAGACACTTGGTAGATGGCCACACTTAACGAATTCATAGAGCCCTTTTATTTCATCAAAAATACTATGGAGGAAAATCTCACGATCAAATTCACCAACTATCACGATCACAACTTAGAAGAAATACCATCTCCATAGAAGATTGCACATCGTGTTTGTCCTATGCACTAAACAATATAGAGCACTATTATTCTAAAAAATATTGGAAATTCTTAGATCCCATGGTATTAAAAAAAAAAAAGGTATTTCTTTAGAAATTGTTATCAAAACGAGAAAAGAAGAATATGGACCATAAATAATACAAGATAGCATTATTCATATACTACCGGAAGTGGCAATACAAAGAGGTTCTTTATCTCTAACAAAAAAGTTCTAAACCTTAGGAGAAATAAGGCATTTGCCTCGTTAAGGATTTTCAAAGGTTTAATTAACCAACTATTTAGAGAAAGAAGTTGTGAATAGACGAGAAGTGGCCGATGTTAATGTGCATTATAGTGTGACAATTGAGTTTTTTTAAAGACAAACTTAACTACAAGAAGCCTGTGATATTGAGATTGGCAAACTTTGTAGAAGCATATTTCCAAATTTTTCTAGCTTTGAGGACAAAGCTCTTCAAAGAGGGATGGCATGTTAGGATACTATCCTAACATTAATTAATAATAATAATAATAATAATACATGTTATCCTATGGTTATATTAATAAATAATATAATAATTAATTATATTAATTATTATATTAATTATTATATAATAATAAGATTAGGGTTAGGGTTAGGAAGCATGGTGACTCTTCACTCATAACCCTAAAGGGGTATAAGACACTATGTGATTCTATCATTTAAGATATCCATGAAATATTATATAAAACATTTATTAAAACATTGAAGGGACTTCCCGATAATCCAAAAGCGATTCTTTTAGTTTTAGGTTATTATTTATTTATTTATCAATTTATGTGCTAGGAACCCTAGGTTCCTACCATAAGCACTCACCCAAGTCAGAGTAATTGAAGAGATTAAAATCCAAGAGAGTGAGACCAAGCTTAAGAAAAAGGAGTGGTAGAAAAAGAATCAAAGGGGGAACAATCATGGCCAGTCAAAATATAGTCAAGTAAATCAAGTGGTCTTGAGCCAACCTCAACAATAGACACAACAAGCTCAAGTCCAATTCCAACAACCCCCACAACAAAAACAACCACGGCAACAAACATATCAAGAGGTATCACCCCCACCTCAAATTTAAAATAATAGAAACACAACAAATAACTGACAATGTTGGTAGTATACTCGACCAGCTTGCAACTACATCCCATTACCCGAGCCACTCACCAATAATTTCCAACAGTTGTATGAGGCACAAATGATTACACTGCCACAAATTAAACATGAAGACCCAAAAAAATATGGTAAGAACTTTAAGAAGTACCAATATTGCAACTTTCATCATCAAAAAAGGTCATGATATTAGTAATTACTATTTGTTCAAAGATATAGTCCAATATATGATAGACAAGGGACTATTAAGATTGATAACCCTGTGGCACAATAAAATCAGAACCTTGATATTTATCAAACACCACTTCCTAATCATGAGGAAACACAACAAAAAATAGGGGTGTCAACTTCTACAGTTACCCCTAACCAAGTCAACCATATACACAATGCACAACAATACCAAGGTTTTATGGGTGCTATCCACATAGTAACCCAAAGTCAAAGGAATACCAACCGAACATAGAAATCAAATGAACCAACACTAGTGGTACTCCCTCCTATGGTGCCATCACCCATCGTGCCTATACAACTAGATCACACAAATCCACCACCACAAATTCATCTTCAAAACCATCCACCAAGACTAAGTAGTTGGTTGATGCATAGCCTAAAGTTGGCCTCAGCCAAACTATCAATATATGAGCTCATACAACAGTCTCTCCCACATCGTGAGGCATTTATGGAGATCCTAAAATCCATTAAAATTCAAACCCAAGACCCCAACACCTTTGCCAACTTTTTGGGGAACATTCAGACATGCATGGAACCTGTAATCTCATTTTATGATTTTGAAATAAAAATAATGCCATCAGATTTACCTGATCCTTTGTTGCATATCATAGCTCATATCAACCAAAAACCTTTTAAATGAGTGCTAATCAACATCAGATCCTCTATCAACATCATCACCACCACAACACTTCAACACCTTAACCTTCCACCTTCACACATTGCCACCTCCACCTTTACCTTGTGAGCTTTCAACGATGCCCTATGTTCCATAGTCGAAATAGTCATCCTACCTGTAAGAGTGGGGATTAAGACCATCCACACCATGTTTTATATTATAGAGGGAGCCATGTATTATAACATACTACTTGGGTGCCCTTGGATTAGGGAAATGAAAAGTATTCTCTCAATGTTGCACCAATGCTTGAAATATGTACATGAGGGACAAATCCATTGCATACCATATGATACAAAACCATTCAAGTGTTGCAACTTCATCTCAAATCCATATGAGCCATCACTCCCATCCACACATTTATCCAACCTCCATAACCACTCCATCAGTCCCATGCCAAGACACTTCATCAAAATCATCCATCAAGAAGGCTCTTCCCATAGTTGATCATCCATCCACATCCCAAACCATCAACCTCATATTATTCTCCAATCACATCAAAGCATCCTGCAAATCAACCCACACCTTCATCAAGTCACATCTCATCACATCAACCAAATAATCAAATTGTCATACCTCTAACCATCATACAGGGGGATAAGCCTCCACATCACAGAGTCAACCACCAAATCAGCCAACACTAACCATCATCCTACCTAGTCATGATCCCTAAAATGTTAGCCACATCACTCAGCCAAATCCTTTGCCATCTACATCATCTAAGCCATAGGTCTCTCATAAAGCCTCCACCTCCACATCCACATTCGTACCCACCCAAGTTGTAGTCCATCTCGCAAATACTAGTATTGATGAGTATATAGTTCAAAATATCGTAATTAACCCGCTTATCATCAATATTGTTAGAGACTATGATTGCCCATGTAACCCATCTTTAGTCATAGGTGTGGTATATGACATGGGTTCAACTTTGAATAGGATCAACTTTGTGTATGGGGAAATAGATTGTTGGACATTTTGAGCTCAGTTAGTTGTCATTGATGTCAAGGTGAAAATTCGTCATTAATACCATGGAGCACACCATCAATAACACCAGGAACAATGCGAAGAGTTGAAGAAAAAGTTGGCAAAATAATGTTTTATGAGGGTTTATGGTAAACCCATGGTGGAAGATTAAATGATTTTATTAAAATCATTATGAGGATATAAAAGTCTCCTCACACATTGAGATGGCGAGTTAAGGTTTTAAAAAGACCCACGGTGAAAGAATAATTTACAAGTTAAAGGTTTAAGTTTAAACCCAAGGAAGGCTTTAATATTTTTAAAGCTAAAGTTTATAAATATAATTTATAAAATTTAAATTCCTTAGAATTTAAATAATTTATAAATTATAAAGGTGGGAGCGTTGACGTCATAAAATAAGTGGAAGCATCGACGTCTAAGAAACAAAGGGATTTCATGTATATATTAATGCCAAGGAGGCATTCAAAACTTACCCCTCGACATTTGTTTTTACATGCGATATAGTGAAACATTTTCGTGCAATTGTTATTCATTGAGGAAGAAGACAAGAATTTTGCTTGTCTTTAGCGCCAGGTGAAAAGAGATAAGGGAAAGAGCATATTGGTTGAAACACAAAGGACACGGTGGTCCATTGGAAGTGCACATTTTGCGAAGGCGTTGGGAGTTGAGAAGCCCGTGATCGATTCGCGTGGAGTGGTGTGTGTCTTGAGCGCCAAGGGAAATCTTTTGCGCGTGCCTTGTTTTGCGCGCCAGCCAAGGACAAAGATGAGGAAGAGCGTCTAAGCTCTTAACCGTGCGTCTAGCACACGTGGTGGTCAAAGCCATGGCTAGAGCGCTCGCAGAGGCAGAGATTGAGGGTTCGAAACCCACCATTGGCAAAGGTAATTTTTGATAATTAAAATCTTTATTTGCCTAAGGTTTTTAATGTGGAGTTATAAGGGTTTGTGAAAAGTTGATTATTTTGATTTATATTATTTTGGAGTAATAAGGGTTTGTGAAAGGTTGTTCATTTGACAATTGATTTTTATTATTGTGGAGTAATAAGGGTTAATGAGAGGTTGTGTTATTGATGAGTGATTTATATCATTGGAATTATAAAGAAAGTAGATTTGATTTTTATCAAAGTTTCTCTTGCCATTAAATTAAATTAAAGAGGTTTGAGTTATTTTTGGTGGATGTTAAGTTTATTTTAGTTGGGAGTTTATAAGGTGTTATTGGATAAATATTTTATGTATATTGATGGTTGTTTTTGAAAGTTGGAGTGATAAGGTGTAATTGAGTATTTACATTATATTGTGAGAAATATTTATCTTCTAACCTCTTTGAGCTTGGCATAGAAGTGTTTGTGGTTGTGATAGATTTATGAGATCCCTTCATCTTCAATAAAAAGGTATGAGCACATTCTTCCATAAGTTGAGTTGATTGATTGGTTTTTTGGAAAATAAGTTTGGAGTGAAAAGGACTTGATTAGGGTTTCCTATTGAGAGTGTTTGAGTTAATGCTTCAAGGTTTTCTGGAATAAAGAGTTGTTAAAACCTTGTTTGATAAGCATTGTTGTTGAAGCCATTGGTTGTGTGAAGAACTTGAGTTAGAGTTTTGCAAAGATCATGAGTATCATTGTTATGTGAAGATTGTTTTATAAGCATTGTTGTTGAAGTGAGTTGTTGTACAAAGAACTTGAACTAGGGTTTGAAGAGAACATGAGTATCATTGTTATGTGAGATTTGTTGTTGAGCATTGTTGGAAACATTTTGAGTTGGTGGTTATATGCTTGGACTAGGGTTTGTGAGAAAGAGGTGTTTCATTGAGTGATTGGTTGAGTAGAGTTGATTGAGCCTAGTCAAGTGGATGTGTGAAGTGATTGTTCAAGTTCCATAAAACAAACTATTCTATATTCTGATTTGAGTTGAGAAAGTGATTGAGCATTGAGTGTAGAACATATTGAGTCTCTAACAATTCTCTTTATGTTTCTATGATATTGGACAAGTTCTGTGTGGACTTGTTAAGCAGATTTGAGCAAGTTTTGAGTGGACTTGTTGAGCAGATTTGAGCAAGTTTTGAGTGGACTTGTTGAGCATATTTGAGCAAGTTTTGAGTGGACTTGTTGAGCAGATTTGAGCAAGTTCTAAGTGGACTTGTTGAGCAGATTTGAGCAAGTTCTGAGTGGACTTGTTGAGCATATTTGAGCAAGTTTTGAGTGGACTTGTTGAGTAGATTTGAGCAGGTTCTGAGTGGACTTGTTGAGAAGATTTGAGATAGAGCTTTGGAGGTGACAGAGTAGAGAGGATAGTAGTCTCCAGTGGATAGAGATCCATTAGCCAGGGTAGTGAGGACAGGTCTTTTGAGTGGGGACAAGAGTCTTCAGTGGAGAGAGATCCACAAGCCGAGTGCAGTGGAGGCAATAGTCTTCTAGAGGATCACCAGCCAAGAGTAGAGGAGAAGGAGTTCTCCTATGGATAGAGATCCACAAACTTGATTTAGGGGATCAACATCTCCTTTGGACAGAGGTCCATAAACATTGTAGGGAAAGGATTCCCAAGAGAATTTATTTGAGAAAATTTATAAGAAATATTTTCTCCGTGGAGGTAGCCATATTTGGGTGAACCACATTAAATTGGTGTCTCTATTGTGTGTGGTGATTTGTGCATTGCTTTGATTACTGTTGTTGATATTGCTATCTATACATTGCATAATATTGATTTGGAAAGAAAAGTAAAAAGTGGTCTTATATTGTTCACCCCCTCTCAGTATAAGCTTGTGTTCTTCAATTGGTATCAGAGCGGGTTCCTTCAGAAGAGTTTAACAACTTGAAGGAAAAGCTAACAAGAACACAATGGATTCTAAGAATGGGTCCTCAGATAATTCAGCACCAATATTTGATGGAAGTGACTATATGTATTGGAGCATGAGAATGAAGATCTACCTAATGGCACTTGGCAATGAAATTTGGGAAGCAGTTGATCTTGGTTATGATCCCTTAATCAATCCTCCTATAGAGAAGGAAGGTAAGCTCCTACTGCACTACAATTCAAAAGCAATGAATGCACTTTTGAGAGGTTTGCATAGAACAGAGTCTATGAAAGTTATGCATTGTAAAACTGCAAAAGAAATGTGGGATAAATTGCAAGGTATATATGAAGGAGATAAAAGTGTCAAGAAAGCAAAGATACAAAATCTCAAAGGACAATTTGAAGCATTAAGAATGAACGATGAGGAAAATATTAGTGCTTATCTAATTCGAATTGATGAGGTTGTTAATGATATGCAAGGACTTGGAATGAAGATTGATGAATCAGATGTTTGTGATAAAGTCTTAAGAACTCTTCCAAAAAGATTCAGTGAACAGGTTTCTGCTATAGAAGTGTCAATGGATGGTGATTCTTTGACAAGAGATAAGTTGCTTGGTATGCTTACAACTTTTGAGATAAGAACAAAATATCCCATTCCCCAGAAGGAAGCAACCTTCAAAGCAATCAAAAAGGCAAAAGGTAAGAAGTCAGAATCAAGCAATGAGTCATCCAATGATGAAGAAGCTAATTATGGTAGAAAAGATAAATATTCCAGAAGATCTAGAGATCTAAGAACTGTTAAGTGTTTCAATTGTGGAAAGTATGGACATTTTGCAACAGATTGTCAAGAACCCAAGAACAACAATGGTGAAGAAAAACAAGATCACAGGAACAGGGAATCAAAAAGATATAGGCATCAAAAGAAAAGCAAGGATGGACAAAACAGACAAGGAAAGAAGTTCTTCCAAAGGCAAAAGAGGAGCTACTATGCGGATAAGGCAAGTAAGTACTCAAGTGATAGTGATGCTAGTTTTTCAGACAATGATAGAGATGAAGTCTTATTTATGATTGAAGAAAAAGAGCAAGTTAAGAAAAGGACTCCAGTAATTCTCAAGTGTTTTAGATGTGGTAACTTTGGACATCTTGAAGATGATTGTACAAGGGATGGTTATAGTTTCAGTGATGATGAATATGAAGATGCACTTGAAAGACTAGATGAAAATCTTCTAATGGCATTAGAAGAAGAAGAAAGTGATCCTATAGAAGACAAGCCAATAGAAAATAAAGATGAGGACAAAGGTAAACAAATAGAGGAATATTCAGAAAAGAATGGTTATGATCTCAAGGGAGAACTTATTTATGCCCTTGACATGGTAAAGAAGGTAAGAAAGCAACACTCTAAACTTGAAATTCAGTTTCAAGAATGTGATGAAGAGAGAAGATTGCTTATAGAGGATTTAGAAAAATCAAAGGCTAAGGCAAAGAGGTTCAAAGATAAGTTAGAAGCAAAGATCTTGGAATGTGAGAAGTTAGCACAAGAAGTGGCACTACTAAGAGAATATTTAGAAGACTCCAAGGTCAAGATGAAAGGGTTCAAAAATAGCTCAAAGAACTTGGATAAGTTCATCAAGATACAAAAGCCTACATCAAGCAAAATAGGTCTTGGATTTGAACAGGTTCAAAAGAAATGGGAAGGAGAGTCAACTTCAAGTTTTGGAGGAGAAGAAACTTTAGATGAAGATACTTCAGAAGAAGATAGTGTAAAATATAGTGAGACATCTGAGGATGAGTTGGACAATAGAGAGTTCAACAAAAATAGGAACAATGCACAAAGAAGATATAGATGGAACAACAATCAGAATAGGTCAAGAGAGACCAAGAGACCAATGAGGTCAAGACAAGGAAACTTCAATGGAAGATGCTTTTCATGTCATAGGTTTGGGCACATGGCTTCACAATGCAGGACACATGAAAGATAGGAATATGGGAACAAATAACTTTTCCATGGGTATTGCTACTCATGTAATCAGTTTGGTCACAAGGCAATGAATTGCAGGGTTCATGACAGAAGAGGATATGGCTTCACTAGGAGAAATCCTAAGACATTTGCACCTCCAAGGAATAATAACATTAAGTGTTATAAGTGCAATAATGATGGTCACACAACAAAGTGGTGTAGAGCAGACATTCCAAAAATAAGTATGAATAGGAACAAGAACAAGAATATGGATATGAACAGGAACATGGATATGAATAGGAACAAGAATAGAGACATGGAAAGGAATGTAGACATGGACAGGAACATGGATATGGAAAGAAATAGTCAGAGGAATCAGAAAATTCAGATAAGAAGAAAAGAGGATAAAGGTAAAGAACAGTGCTTTCTGGGAGTAGAAATACTCCCACCCCAGAATTAACCACCTCAAAAGAAGGTGGGGGAGGGGCTAAGCTAAGAGGCTCATTCTTAGCCCCGAGCCCCAAAGGTGACCCTTTTCCATTGATGTCAAAGGGGGAGAGATTTGAGTAAAGGGGAGAGATTTGATATTTGAGAGAGCATTGAGCCAGGGGGAGCAATGTCCCGGGGGAGAGAACAAAGGAAAGGTCAAGTTTTTAGTAAAAGGAAATTGGGTTGCCATCAATGACAAAGGGGGAGATTGTTGGACATTTTGAGCTCAGTTAGTTGTCATTGATGTCAAGGTGAAAAGTTGTCATTAATACCATGGAGCACACCATCAACAACACCAGGAACAATGCGAAGAGTTGAAGAAAAAGTTGGCAAAATAATGTTTTATGAGGGTTTATGGTAAACCCATGGTGGAAGATTAAATGATTTTATTAAAATCATTATGAGGATATAAAAGTCTCCTCACACATTGAGATGGCAGTTAAGGTTTTAAAAAGACCCACGGTGAAAGAATAATTTACAAGTTAAAGGTTTAAGTTTAAACCCAAGGAAGGCTTTAATCTTTTTAAAGCTAAAGTTTATAAATATAATTTATAAAATTTAAATTCCTTAGAATTTAAATAATTTATAAATTATAAAGGTGGGAGCGCCGACGTCATAAAATAAGTGGAAGCACCGACGTCTAGGAAACAAAGGGATTTCGTGTATATATTAATGCCAAGGAGGCATTCAAAACTTACCCCTCGACATTTGTTTTTACATGCGATATAGTGAAACGTTTTCGTGCAATTGTTATTCGTTGAGGAAGAAGACAAGAATTTTGCTTGTCTTTAGCGCCAGGTGAAAAGAGATAAGGGAAAGAGCATATTGGTTGAAATACAAAGGACACGGTGGTCCATTGGCAGCGCACGTTTTGCGAAGGCGTTGGGAGTTGAGAAGCCCACGATCGATTCGCGTGGAGTGGTGTGTGTCTTGAGCGCCAAGGGAAATATTTTGTGCGTGCCTTGTTTTGCATGCCAGCCGAGGACAAAGAGGAGGAAGAGCGTCTAAGCTCTTAACCGTGCATCTAGCGCACATGGCGGTCAAAGCCGTGGCTAGAGCGCTCGCAGAGGTAGAGATTGAGGGTTCGAAACCCACCATTGGCAAAGGTAATTTTTGATAATTAAAATCTTTATTTGCCTAAGGTGTTTTTGTGGAGTTATAAGGGTTTGTGAAAAGTTGATTATTTTGATTTATATTATTTTGGAGTAATAAGGGTTTGTGAAAGGTTGTTCATTTGACAATTGATTTTTATTATTGTGGAGTAATAAGGGTTAATGAGAGGTTGTGTTATTGATGAGTGATTTATATCATTGGAATTATAAAGAAAGTAGATTTGATTTTTATCAAAGTTTCTCTTGCCATTAATTTAAATCAAAGAGGTTTGAGTTTATTTTTGGTGGATGTTAAGTTTATTTTAGTTGGGAGTTTATAAGGTGTTATTGGATAAATATTTTATGTATATTGATGGTTGTTTTTGAAAGTTGGAGTGATAAGGTGTAATTGAGTATTTACATTATATTGTGAGAAAGATTTATCTTCTAACCTCTTTGAGCTTGGCATAGAAGTGTTTGTGGTTGTGACAGATTTATGAGATCCCTTCATCTTCAATAAAAAGGTATGAGCACATTCTTCCATAAGTTGAGTTGATTGATTGGTTTTCTGGAAAATAAGTTTGGAGTGAAAAGGACTTGATTAGGGTTTCCTATTGAGAGTGTTTGAGTTAATGCTTCAAGGTTTTCTGGAATAAAGAGTTGTTGTTAAAACCTTGTTTGATAAGCATTGTTGTTGAAGCCATTGGTTGTGTGAAGAACTTGAGTTAGGGTTTTGCAAAGATCATGAGTATCATTGTTATGTGAAGATTGTTTTATAAGCATTGTTGTTGAAGTGAGTTGTTGTACAAAGAACTTGAACTAGGGTTTGAAGAGAACATGAGTATCATTGTTATGTGAGATTTGTTGTTGAGCATTGTTGGAAACATTTTGAGTTGGTGGTTATATGCTTGGACTAGGGTTTGTGAGAAAGGAGTGTTTCATTGAGTGATTGGTTGAGTAGAGTTGATTGAGCCTAGTCAAGTGGATGTGTGAAGTGATTGTTCAAGTTCCATAAAACAAACTATTCTATATTCTGATTTGAGTTGAGAAAGTGATTGAGCATTGAGTGTAGAACATATTGAGTCTCTAACAATTCTCTTTATGTTTCTATGAGATTGGACAAGTTCTGTGTGGACTTGTTAAGCATATTTGAGGCAAGTCTTTGAGGAGACTTGTGGAGCAAATTTGAGCAAGTTCTGAGTGGACTTGTTGAGTAGATTTGAGCAAGTTCTGAGTGGACTTGTTGAGCAGATTTGAGCAAGTTCTGAGTGGACTTGTTGAGCAGATTTGAGCAAGTTTGAGTGGACTTGTTGAGCAGATTTGAGCAAGTTCTGAGTGGACTTGTTGAGCAGATTTGAGCAAGTTCTGAGTGGACTTGTTGAGCAGATTTGAGCAAGTTTTGAGTGGACTTGTTGAGCAGATTTGAGCAAGTTTTGAGTGGACTTGTTGAGAAGAGTTGAGCAGGTTTTGAGTGGACTTGTTGAGCAGATTTGAGATAGAGCTTTGGAGGTGATAGAGCAGAGAGGACAGTAGTCTCCAGTGGATAGAGATCCATCAACCAGGGTAGTGAGGATAGGTCTTCTGAGTGGGGACAAGAGTCTTCAGTGGAGAGAGATCCACAAGCCAGTGCAGTGGAGGCAGTAGTCTTCTAGAGGATCACCAACCAGAGCAGAGGAGAAGGAGTTCTCCTGTGGATAGAGATCCATGAACTTGATTTAGGGGATCAACATCTCCTTTGGACAGAGGTCCATAAACATTGTAGGGAAAGGATTCCCAAGAGAATTTATTTGAGAAAATTTATAAGAAATATTTTCTCCGTGGAGGTAGCCATCTTTGGGTGAACCACGTTAAATTGGTGTCTCTATTGTGTGTGGTGATTTGTGCATTGCTTTGATTACTATTGTTGATATTGCTATCTATACATTGCATAATATTGATTTGGAAAGAAAAGTAAAAAGTGGTCTTATACTGTTCACCCCCCTCTCAGTATAAGCTTGTGTTCATAGATTCTTTGTCGATCTACCTCCTTTCAATGAACCCCAACAACAAGTTTGTGTCTGTATTGAATATTTATCCAATCTAGATTTCCTGATGTGATATTTTTGATGGGTTAACTAGCAAGTATATGACTTAGGATGACACAAACAATACATTTGTGATATCATTGAACCTCATTATTGAGAGGTGCATAATTTCTTGGGCTTGGGATACATGTCACTCTCCTCCACTACTTCCTTCGAGCAAGCATTTCAATAACTCACTCTAAGTCCTAAATAGTATGGTGAGGAGGATGAGGAGAGTGATGATAGTGAGGATGAATACATAGACCCTGAGTTCATACATATTTTATGAGGTTTTTTCAAAAATGTGATCACACGTTGTCATGATTGACTCCATTTTTGATGATGACTCTAAGGAAGACTTTTATGACAAATTTGAGATACTCTCAATTACCTCTGACAATTTTGAGAAATATTTGATCCCCATTGCACCCTTCATTGATGAGGATGAGTTTTACCTTCACATGTTTCCTATCCATCAACCCATATTTCATCTCCTTCTCTCACTAGAGCGACATGATGCAGTAGTCAATATTCCATATATACCTTGGCCACCCCTATGACACCATGATAATCCACCAATCCTAGGTCAATTGCTACCTTGAGAGCAAGAATGAGAGAACCCACCCTCCACATCACAGTCATAATAAGTCCATCAAGTTAACATAATTTATGTTGACTTGTTGGCACCCCTCCGTAATCCATACGATTTGGAAAACCAATTCCTATTGACATAAGCCTTATCGACATGGATCAAATTTCATCACCACCATCCATATCTGAGGTCATCCCATTCGAAGAGTTGCTAATATCTTCCAATGCTTATATCCCTATGCAACCTTTACCATCCTTCGCATTCATGTATCATACCAATGTAGAAGAAGCTCCACCAAAATCATTTAAAAATTTGGAGGATGACATTCATCTCATCCTTAGTCCACATTGGTTGGAAGAAGGTTCACATATAATTATCGAAGAAGCAATTAACATGAACACAAGTGTAGACGTGAACAATCCACAAATTATAAAATTGGCAAAAGGTCTATCTGCAAAATAAAAAGAGTGGCTAACATAGATATTAACAAAGAAGAAGGATATTTTTACATGGTCTTAAAAAGACATGCTTGGCCTTGATCCCAACTTGGTGGTCCATAATCTCACCTTAGGTTCGAAAGCAAAACTACTTAAATAAAAGTTAGGGAAGCTTCATCCTACCATTGACCTCTTGGTTCAAAGAAGAACTTCAAAAATTATTAGATGTGGGGTTCATAAAACCCATTTATTATCCTGAGTGGCTATCAAACATGGTACCTTTTCACAAACTGAATGGGGGATTCACATATGCATAGATTTTTGAGATCTAAACAAAGTGTATCCCAAAGATGATTTTCCCCTACCAAACATAAATACTCTCATAGACTCTACTACAGGTCATGAAATGCTTTCTCTAATGGATAGTTTTTTAGGAAACAACCAATTTCGAATCAATCGTAATGACCAACACAAAATAATATTCACAACACCTTGGGGGACATTTTATTACAATGTAATGCCATTCAGCCTCAAAAACATAGGAGCTACATATCAACGTGCCATGATGTATATCTTTTATGACTATAAGCATAAGATCATTGAAGATTATGTGGATGATTTAGTAGCAAAATCTAAAACATGTCAGGACCATATCGATGTATTAAAAAAAGTGCTTATTGGTTACTTGAACATAAGGTGAGGTTAAATCCTAAGAAGCGCGTATTTGAAGCTACATCAGGTAGACTTCAAGGCTTCATTATCTCCAAGTGAGGCATTGAAGTGGATTTAAACAAGGTTAAGGCCATTATAGAATTTATGCCCTAAAGAAACCTTAAATATTTGTGCAATTTACAAGGAAAAATATAATTGATTCATCATTTTATAGCGCAACATTCAAACAAATGCAGACCTTTCAATAACCTGCTACAAAAAGGGGTCACCTTCTCATGGATAGAAGAGTGTCAGGTGGATTTTGAGGATATAAAATAATATCTAGCCTCGTCATCGGTACTAATGCTACCTCTTCAAGGAGTCCCATTTCATCTTTATATCTCTCCAATAGATTTTACATTACGAACAATGCTTGTACGAAAAAACAAAAATCAAAGAGATCAAGCAATTTATTATATTAGTTGAACATTGGTGAGATATGAAACAAGATACGCATATGTGAAAAAGTTATGTCTAGCTATGGTTTTTGCCACTGAGAAATTTTGACATTACATGCTAAGTCATACCACTTATGTCATAGCTCGAGAAAATCCTCTGCAATACATGATAACTCGTACATAATGCTTCTAACAAAATTTGATCTTGAATTCATCATTCAAAAATCCATTAAATGTCACGTAATAGTTGATCAGCTCATGAAATATCTACTTCATGATGATAAACCTTTATTCATTGAGCTAATAAATGATTTGGTATTTAACATCACTGAACAGGAACCAATAGCTTCTGAAGACGATGTCGACATTACCATATTATTTGATGGTTCAAAGTGTAAACAAGGACAAGGTATTGGAGTTGTGTTCTACACACCGAAAGGAATGACCATCTCTTCATCATTCAAACTTGAATTTCCATGCACAAACAATAATGCAAAGTATGAAGCCCTAATTCTAGGACTTCAGGTAGCTATCGCTATGGGCATCAAGCACATAAGAATATTTGGTGATTTCCAAATTTTTTCAAGTAAAGGTAACCTACCAAGGTAGAGAACCATTCTTAAAATTTAAATAGTAATAAAATTGCTAGCAAAATTTGACTAGTATGAGATCGACAACTTGCCTCATTCAATTAATATATTTGCAAATGCAATGGCCTCTCTGGGATCATTGACTCCAAAGAACCCTACTAGAGAGGTCCAACTACTAGTCATTAAAATAATGTCAAAATATGCAATTACATGAACAGATTCTAAATATGAAAAGGAGTGAGCTTCATTCACGTAGAGCCATACAAGCCATAGCTTAGTCAAATAAAGGACTTTCTCAAGTTCAGTACTCTCCCAACATATTTATCATGAACTGCTAGATGCACGTTTAAACAAAGAGCATCTTGTTACACTCTTTTGGGTGATGTATTGTATAGACGTGGCTATGATGGGATTTTACTTTGATGTTTAGAGCCCATAGAGGCCCAATGGGCCATATCTAAGGCTTATGATGGTACTTGTGGTGGCTATTTTAGTGGGATGGTCATTGCAAAGTGCATCTTGCATATGGTTTACTATTGGCCCATAATGGAAAATCACTATTACAAATATGTCAATAAGTATAAAAAATATCAACAACATGCCAATCTAACTCATGTACCATCATAAGCGTTACAACCCATTCAAAGTCTTTGGTTCTTCTCGTAATGGGGCCTTCATTTGATTTGTAAAAATTTACCTACCTCATTAAGACAATACAAATTTATCATCACTACCATAGAATATTTCACAAAATGGGTCAAGGTAATTCTGATGACCACTATGACAGAAACAAAATTTTTGGAGTTCATACTCCAACACATTATCTATCATTTTGGCATCCCCTCAAAAATTATCTCTGACAATGGTAAGTCATTTAAGAATAAGGATGTTCAAAAACTTTGCAAAAAATATAATATCCAACATAGTTTTTTGACTCCTTACTACCCACAAACAAATGGATAAGTTGAGGCAACCAATAAGACATTGATAGCCATTCTAAAGAAACTAGTCAAAGAAAATTATAGAGATTGGCTAGATCCACCTTGGCCACCCTCGTGACACCATGATAATACACCAATCCTAGGTCAATTGCTACCTTGAGAGTGGAAATGAGATAACCCACCCTCCACATCATAGTCACAAAAAGTCTATAAAGTTAACATAATTTATGTTGATTTTTTGGCACCCCTCCGTAATCCATACGATTTGGAAAAACCAATTCCTATTGACATAAGCCTTATCGACATGGATCAAATTTCATCACCATCATCCATATATGATTTTATCTTGTTCGAAGAGTTTCTAAGAGCTTCCAATGCTTTTATCCCTATGCAACATTTGCCATCCTTCGCATCTGTGTATCATACCAAATTAGAAGAAGCTCCACCAGAATCATTTTAAAATGTGGAGGATGACATTCATCTCATCCCTACTCCACATCGGTTGAAATAAGGTTCACATATGCTTATCGAAGAAGAAATTAACATGAACACCAGTGTAGATGTGAATAATCCACAAATTGTAAAATTTGGCAAAAGGTCTATCTGCAAAAGAAAAAGAGTGGCTAACACAGATATTAACAAAGAAGAAGGATATTTTTGCATGGTATTACAAATACATGCTTGGCCTTGATCCCAACTTGGTGGTCCATAATCTCACTTTAGGTTCGAAAGCAAAACCATTTAAACAAAAGTTGAGGAAGCTTCATCCTACCATTGCCCTCATGGTCAAATAAGAACTTCAAAAATTATTAGAAGTGGGGTTCATACAACCCATTGATTATCTTGAGTGGCTATCAAACATAGTACCTATTCACAAACTGAATGGGGGGATTCATATACGCATAGATTTTTTAGATCTAAACAAAGTGTATCCTAAAGATGATTTTCCCCTACCAAACATCGATACTCTCATAGACTCTACTACAGGCCATGAAATGCTTTCTCTAATGGATATTTTTTTAGGATACAACCAAATTTGAATCAATCCTAATGATCAACACAAAATAATATTCACAACACCTTAGGGGGCATTTTGTTACAAGGTAATGCAATTCGGCCTCAAAAATGTAGGAGCTACATATCAACGTGTCGTGACGTATATCTTCCATGACTATGCATAAGATCATTGAAGATTATGTGGATGATTTGTTAGCAAAATCTAAAATATTTCAGGACCGTATTGATGTATTAGAAAAAGTGCTTGATTGGTTACTTGAACATAAGGTGAGGTTAAATCCTAAGAAGTGCGTATTTGAAGTTACATTAGGTAAAATTCTAGGCTTCGTTATCTCCAAGCGAGACATTGAAGTGGAATTCAACAAGGTCAAGGCCATTATGAAAATTCCACCTCCAAGAAACCTTAAAGAGTTGTATAGTTTACAAGGAAAAATCCAATTGATTCATCATTTTATAACGCAACTCTCATACAAATGCAGATCTTTCAATCACCTGCTACAAAAGGGGGTCACCTTCTCATGGATAGAAGAGTTTTAGGTGGCTTTTGAGGACATAAAATAATATCTAGCCTCATCATTAGTACTAATGCTACCTCATCAAGGAGTCTCATTTCATCTTTATATCTCTGCAATAGATTTTACATTACGAACAATGCTTGCACAAAAAAATAAAAATCAAAGAGATCAAGCAATTTATTATATTAGTTGAACATTGGTGAGCTGTGAAACAAGATACGCATACGTGGAAAATTTGTGTCTAGCTATGGTTTTTTCCACTAAGAAATCTTAAAATTACATACTAAGTCATACCACTTATGTCATAGCTTGAGAAAACCCTCTACGATACATGATGACTCGTACATACAACAATAATCGTACCGCAAAGTGGATAATGCTTCTAACAAAATTTGATTTTGAATTCATCAGTGAAACATCCATTAAAGATCACGTAATAGTTTATCAACTCATGAAAGCTCTACTTCATGATGGTAAACCTTTATTCATTGAGCTACCAGATGATTCAATATTTAACATAACTGAACAGTAGGAGCCAATAGCTCCTAAAGACAATGTCGATATTACCCTATTTTTTATGGTTCAAAGTGTGAATAAGGACAAGGTGTTGGAATTGTGTTCTACACACCGAAAGGGATGCCCATACCTTCATCATTCAAACTTGAATTTCCATGCACAAACAACAATGCAAAGTATGAAGCCCTAATTCTAGGACTTCATGTAGCTATCACTATGGGTGTCAAGCACATAAGAATCTTTGGTGATTTTATGGGGGAGCCAAAATCGCTCAGCCCAAATACTCACACATCTCATTCATTAACTTGGAAAAATTTACAAAAATGGCAGACTCTGCCAAATAAACTTCTTTTACAGAAAGATAGTTTATTATGTTTTACATTACATTACATTATTCCAATTCTGGAAGAAAAACAGCCTAACGGGTCCAATATGGCCCTCTTGCCTTCACGACTGCAACTTCGTCTTTGTAGTTTCTCGACTGCAACTCTGTCTGCACTATTTTATGACCCTTGTGCATGCCTTTGCTTCCCCTTTAAACTCTCTGGTGTGACTCTCCGTTTTCCTTTTCTGACCCTTTATTTCATTTCCCGTGCCTCTTCGTTGTTTTGGCTTTTGAAATGTTTCGACTCTTGGTCTTCGTCCGCTTTTACTGCACCTTGGCACCACGTGCTTGTCCAGTGCTACCACTATAGACTCTGTCCACCTGTCACCCAATGATGGCGTTCGGTATACCCCCTGCTCGATAATTTCCTCTGTAACGACCCCTGTAACCACCTATCGTTTCTTTTCTTTCCTTTTATTTGGTCGCGAAAACATGACATGTCACAATATCGTGACACTTTAAGCTTCTTTGCCTTCCTACCCTCTTCGAGTCATGAAAATGCGACATGGCACGATGTCACGACACTTTCGGCTCTTCTGCCTTCCTGTCCTGTTCGAGTCGTGAAAATGCGACATGTCGCAATATCGTGACACTTTTGACTCCTCTGCCTTCCTACTTTACTCAAGTTGCTAAAATGCAACATGTCGCGATATCGTGACACTTTTGGCTTATCTACCTTCCTGTCCTGTTCGGGTCGCAAAAATGCGACATGTCGCGATATCGCGACATTTTTCTCTCTTGCGCCTTCCTTCGCCTTTTGGTCATGAAAATGCGACATGTCGCGATATCGTGACATTTTCCTCTCCTGTGCCTTCCTTTGCCTTTTGGTCACGAAAATGCAACATGTCGCGATATTGCGACATTTTCCTCTCCTTCGCCTTCCTTCGCCTTTTGGTCGCAAAAATACGACATGTCACGATATCGTTACATTTTTTTTTCTCCTTTGCGCTTTCCTTTGTCCTTTGGTCACGATAATGCGACATGTCGTGATATCATGACATATTTCCTTTCCGGTTCCTCTTTCTCCTTTTCGGTCGTGAAATCGCGACATGTCGCGATATTGCGACATCTTTCCTTTCTGCCTCCTCCTCGCCTCTCGGATCGCAAAATCGTGACATGTCACGATTTCGTGACAACTTTGCTCTCTGCCTTCTTTCTCTGTTTCAGGTTGCAAAAATGTGACATGTCACGATATCCCGACAGTCTCCTTCCTTTCCTTCTTTCTGCACCGTCGGTCGCGATTTCGTGACATGTCGCGAAATTGCGACATTTTCTTCTCTGGCCCTTCTGGTCTTCTTTCAGTCGCAAAAATGCGACATGTCACGATATCATGAAATTTTTGCTCCGTGCTTTCTCTCTCCTTCCTGAGTCACGAAAATGCGACATGTCGTGATATCGCGACACTTCTCTCTCTTGCACCCTCTCTCGGCTTTTGGTCGCGATTCTGTGACATGTCGCGATATCGCGACACTTTTCTCTCTTAAGCCTTCTCTCGGCTTTTGGTCGCGATTCTGCGACATGTCGTGATATCATGACACTTTTTCTACTTGAGCCTTCTCTCGGCTTTTGGTCGCGATTCTGCGACATGTCGCGATATCGCGACACTTTTCTCTCTTGAGCCTTCTCTCGGCTTTTGGTCATGATTCTACGACATGTCGCGATATCGTGACACTTTTTCTACTTGAGCCTTCTCTCGGCTTTTGGTCGCGATTCTGCGACATGTCGCGATATCGTGACACTTTTCTCTCTTGAGCCTTCTCTCGGCTTTTGGTCGTGATTCTGCGACATGTCACGATATCACGACACTTTTTCTACTTGAGCCTTCTCTCGGCTTTTGGTCGTGATTCTGCGACATGTCGTGATATCACGACACTTTTTCTCCTTGAGCCTTCTCTCGGCTTTTGGTCACGATTCTATGACATGTCACGATATCGTGACACTTTTTCTACTTTGTTGTATTTTGCCTTTCGTTGGATGCTCCTGCATCAGACAACCGGGGTGGATGGAGAAGTGACCTTCACTTCTGTATTATTTTGTCCCCTTATTTTTAACTGGGCCTATACAAGCTCTCCAAGCTTCAGCAAAATCTGCATCTACAGGGTACAAACCCTTAAGTTCTTCAGATCCCACAACTTCCACTCTCATTGTTGTCAGCAAACTCTTTTTATCCATCTCCTTCAATGGCTTCAACTTGTGACGCACTCCACCTTTTGTCAGAGAGTAAGTATTCGCATACCCATCATGCACCACACTTCTGTCAAATTGCCATGGCCTCCCCAACAACAAATGACAAGCATCCATAGGCAAAACATCACACAGAACCTCATCTTGATAAGTTCCAATATGAAATTTAACTAAACACTGCTCACTAACTAATGCTCTGTGATCTTTCTGCAACCACGTAATCCGATATGGATGCGGGTGCACCCTCTTCCCCAATTTCAACTTAGCAACCATTTCTCCTGAAACCAAATTATCTGTGCTACCATTATCTATGATAACATTACAGACCTTCCCTGAACATTTGCACCTTGTGCGAAACAGGCTCTTCCTCTGGTCTGGTCCTTTCTCCTCATTCAACAAGGTTCTCCTTGTGACCATAGCTTCTCCTTTCTCTCTTCTCACAAATCTTAACCATAGATCCTGGTGCAAACTGCCTCACTTTCGGCGATCTGCTCACACACTCAAAACTCCTGCTCTTCCACAGATCTTGGTGCAAACTGCCTCACTTTCGGTGATCTGTTTACACACTCAGGAACTCCCGCTCTTCCATAGATCCTGGTGCAAACTACCTCACTTTCGGCGATCTATTTACACACTCAGGAACTCCTACTCTGATACCACTTGATGGGGGAGCCAAAATCGCTCAGCCCAAATACTCACACATCTCATTCATTAACTTGGAAAAATTTACAAAAATGGCAGACTCTGCCAAATAAACTTCTTTTACAGAAAGATAGTTTATTATGTTTTACATTACATTACATTATTCCAATTCTGGAAGAAAAACAACCTAACAGGTCCAATATGGCCCTCTTGCCTTCACGGCTGCAACTCCGTCTCCGTAGTTTCTCGACTGCAACTCTGTCTGTGCTATTTTTCGACCCTTGTGCATGCCTTCGCTTCCCCTTTTAAACTCTCTGGCGTGACTCTCCATTTTCCTTTTCTGACCCTTCATTTCATTTCTCGTGCCTCTTCATTGTTCTGGCTTTCAAAACATTTTGACTCTTGGTCTTCGTCCGCTTTTACTGCACCTTGGCGCCATGTGCTTGTCCAGTGCTGCCACTATAGACTCTGTCTGCCTGTCACCCAATGATGGCGTTCGGTATACCCCCCGCTCGATAATTTCCTCTGTAACGGCCCCTGTAACCGCCTATCGTTTCTTTTCTTTCCTTCTGTTTGGTCGCAAAAACGTGACATGTAGCGATATCGCGACACTTTCGGCTTCTCTGTCTTCCTACCCTCTTCAGGTCGCAAAAATGCAACATGTCGTGATGTCACGACACTTTCGGCTCTTCTGCCTTCCTGTCCTGCTCGAGTCACAAAAATGCGACATGTCACGATATCGCGATACTTTCGACTCCTCTGCCTTCCTGCTTTCCTTGAGTCGCTAAAATGCGACATGTCGTGATATCGCGACACTTTTGGCTTCTCTGCCTTCCTGTCCTGTTTGGGTCACGAAAATGCGACATGTCACGATATCGCGACTTTTTTCTCTCCTATGCCTTCCTTCGCCTTTTGGTCGCGAAAATGCGACATGTCGCGATATCGCGACATTTTCCTCTCCTGCGCCTTCCTTCGCCTTTTGGTCGCGAAAATGCGACATGTCGCGATATCGCGACATTTTCCTCTCCTACGCCTTCCTTCACATTTTGGTCGCGAAAATGCGACATGTCGCGATATCGTGACATTTTTTTTTCTCCTTTGCGCTTTCCTTCGTCCTTTGGTCGCGATAATGCGACATGTCGTGATATCATGACATATTTCCTTTTCGGTTCCTCTTTCTCCTTTTCGGTCGCGATATCGCGACATCTTTCCTTTCTGCCTCCTCCTTGCCTCTCGGGTCACGAAATCGTGACATGTCGCGATATCGCGACAACTTTGCTCTCTACCTTCTTTCTCTGTTTTGGGTCGCAAAAACGTGACATGTCGTGATATCGCGATAGTTTCCTTCCTTGCCTTCTTTCTGCTCCGTCGATCGCGATTTCGCGACATGTCGCGAAATCACGACATTTTCTTCTCTGGCCCTTCCGGTCTTCTTTCGGTCGTGAAAATGCGACATGTCACGATATCGTGACATTTTTGCTCCGTGCTTTCTCTCTCCTTCCTGAGTCGCGAAAATGCGACATGTCATGATATCGCGACACTTCTCTCTCTTGCACCCTCTCTCGGCTTTTGGTCGTGATTCTGCGACATGTCGTGATATCGTGACACTTTTCTCTCTTAAGCCTTCTCTCGGCTTTTGGTCGCGATTCTGCGACATGTCGCGATATCGTGACACTTTTTCTACTTGAGCCTTCTCTCGGCTTTTGGTCGCGATTCTGTGACATGTCGCGATATCGCGACACTTTTCTCTCTTGAGCCTTCTCTCGGATTTTGGTCACGATTCTACGACATGTCGCGATATCGCGACACTTTTTCTACTTGAGCCTTCTCTCGACTTTTGGTCACGATTCTGCGACATGTCGCGATATCGCGACACTTTTCTCTCTTGAGCCTTCTCTCGAATTTTGGTCGCGATTCTACGACATGTCGTGATATCACGACACTTTTTCTACTTGAGCCTTCTCTCGGATTTTGGTCGTGATTCTGCGACATGTCGTGATATCATGACACTTTTTCTACTTGAGCCTTCTCTCGGCTTTTGGTCGCGATCCTACGACATGTCGCGATATCACGACACTTTTTCTACTTTGCCGACATGTTGCGATATCACGACACTTTTTCTACTTTGTTGTATTTTTCCTTTCGTTGGATGCTCCTGCATCATGATTCCCAACTTGTAGTTCATTAAGTAAAGTAAACTTACCAACGTAGAGAACCAGTCTTAAACTTTACAATGAAATAGCAATGAAATTGCTAGCAAAATTTGGCTGGTATGAGATCAAAAACTTGCCTCGTTCAACTAATAGATTTGCATATGCGATGGCCTCTATGGGATCAATGACTCCAAAGAACCCTACTAGAGAGGTCCAACTACTATTCTTTAAAACAATGTCAAAATATGCAACTACACGAGTAGAGTCTAAAGATGAAAAGATGTGAGCTTCATTTATGTAGAGTCATGCGAGCCATGGCTTAGTCAAATAAAGGACTTTCTCAAGTTTAGTACTCTCCCAATAGATTTATCATGAACTGCTAGATTCACATTTAAACAAACAACAACTTGTTACACTCTTTTGGGTGATGTGTTGTATAGAAGTGGCTATGATGGGATTTTACTTCAATTTTTAGATACCATAGAGGCCCAATGAGCCATATCTAAGGCTCATGATGGTACTTGTGGTGGCTATTTTAGTGGTATGGCCATTGCACAGTGCATCTTGCGTATGGTTTACTATTGGCCTACAATGGAAAATGACTATTACAAATATGTCCAGAAGTATCAAAAATGTCAACAACATGCCAATCTAACTCATGTACCATCACAAGCGTTACAACCCATTCAAAGTCTTTGGTTCTTCTCACAATGGGGCCTTGATTTTATTGGTAAAAATTTGCCTACCTCATCAAGACAATACAAATTTATCATCATTACCACAAAATATTTCACAAAATGGTTCAAGGTAATTCTGATGACCACTATGACAATAACAAAAAATTTGGATTTCATACTCCAACACATTATCTATTGTTTTGGCATCCCCTCAAAAATTATCTCTGACAATGGTAAGTCATTTAAGAAAATGGATGTTCATTAACTTTGCAAAAAATTTAATATTTAACATAGTTTTTTGACTTCTTACTACCCACAGACAAATGGACAAGTTGAGGCAACCAATAAGACATTGATAGCCATTCTAAATAAACTAGTCAAATAAAATCATAGAGATTAGCATACTCAAATCCCCTTGGCACTATGGGCTTATTGAACAAGCATTTGAATGCCTACAGGGAAAACTCTATTTTTACTGGTCTATGGAGCCAAAGTGATCATACCTCTTGAGTTCAATATCTGCTCGCTACGCATTGCTTTACAATAGTTCATGGGTGACAATGCTTCTCAACAAGCACGTTTTGATCAACTCACACTCCTCAATGAAAGGTGAATCAATACCTTAGAACATCTATGAATATATCAAGACTATATCAGGCATTCTTATAATGCAAAAGTGAATCTATGTGAATTCTAAGTAGGAGATCTCGTTCTTATAGAGAATCAACAGAACACCAATGCATTGCCCCACCTTCATGATAAATTTACAACTAATTGGTTGGGTTCATTCATTGTCAAATAAAATTTGGTTCCTAGAACATATAGACTTGCCAGTCTAGAAGGAATAGAAGAGCCTGAGCCATTGAATATACCTAAAAGTGTTCTATACCTAATGCGATCTATACATATGTACATATACATGGCTAAAAAAATATAAAATACAATGTTTCGCTTGCTCATTCACATTGCATTTCATACGTTCATCCATGCATCCATAACTCATAAACACATTTCTATCATCTGCATATTAATTCATATCGCTTGCATAATAGTAGTCATTAGGGCAGTTTCGATAATTTTTAGTCCACTACATCTTGTTTCTGTAATTAGGGGCACCTTCGATCTAGCATTAGTTTCATGTCACCATCCATAATTCATGTGAAAAAATACAAAATTGCAATAAAATCCCATAGCACCTCATTTCTTTGGTAGTTTCTGGTTTAAGGAATCTCTAGGTATTTTCAGCCACTTAGCCATTCCTAGTATTTCAGGCAATGTCCATTGAAATTTAAACAATCCTTAGGTGCTATAAAGTGTTCCTGGTTAATCAAGTTTTCTCTCGGACCATGCACATTAATACACATTAAAACATTCTAAAATCTAGGAATGACAAAGTCATGAGTAGTTATTTCCATAAAGCGAATGGTTTCCCCTAGTCATTCAATTATACTCATGGTCTAAAAAGTTGAGAATTGGCAAAAGGACAAGCTCCCCCTTCTCACCAAAAAAATAAAATCCCTTGCTCTTCTACAAAATGAGCAAGTAGTCCAAAAAACATCCCAAAAAGTAATAAAAATCCCCTTGCTCTTCTCCAAACGAGCAAATTCAAAAAAAAATCCCCCTTGCTCTTCTAAAAAATGAGCAAGTCCCTAAAATAATAAAAATCCCCTTTGCTAGGTCCGAGGTGTAGACCAATTTGTTCCTTCAAACCCCATAAGGGGGGTGAAGGTCCAAGGTTCAAATATCGGGCCTCACCGGACTGAACGCGTGTTCCTTTCCTGGTGCTTTCAGTGGTGTAAAAGGTTTTAAATGATCATGGCATGGTGGTTATAGGGGCAGACTGTGCAAAGATCTGTGTGGTGGCTTCCAGGGTGGACGGTGCAGAATACTATGGCGGCCATAAAAATCTGGACATCCTACCTGAATTCGTGGCAGCTAACAAGCCCACCATGTAAAATCAAAATTAAAAAATCTCCTTTGCTCCACTACAAAATGAGCAAAAATCCCAAAATAAAATCCCCCCAAAAAAGTCCTAAATTCTAAAAAATGCATTAAAAATAAGGGAAAGGAGCTTGAATCCCTGTAATTCTCAGTATTTCAAAGATAATGGGATGATCTTAATATCCAATAATGGGCTATAGAGGTCGACCTGGCAATGGAGTAGTCTTACGTGTGGTGACATGTTTGTCACATTAGCGACCTTTTGTATAGATCTATGAGCACTTTTGAATGAGCTATCTTATTAAAATAAGTTACAACTGATCAATTTGCTCTCACTCATAATGGGAAATGAACATTCATTGCACACACAATTGGTCCTTGAGAGATTTGACTCCACTAGGACACCTTTAGCATCACATGGATTAGCAAGATGAATAAATGAGTTTGTTTGAGGTCACTAGGATGTTTGAGTCTTTAGAAAACAACTCTAGATTCTTTATCCCTAAGGCAAACAAATTCAAAATGATTCCATTCCATATTACCATCACATTGTTACATTATAGCCCACATTAGTGTTAGATGTTGGTGCCCTTGATTAAGCAATAAAGAAAAGTTGAACAAGCAAGAGTCTAAAGCATCTTCGATTGTTAATGCATTCATACCATTAGCTCATTCACATATATCACTACAATAAAAACACACATGTCATTCATAAAGCATTCATCCCATCAAATACATATGCATTCATCCATACATACACAATAAAGAAAAAGCATGAACAAAATGATACCAAAAGAAATCCATGTATATGTGTGTGTGTGTGTAAGTCAAAAAGGTACATAGTTCACTCGAAGACTATATACAATAGAGCACTAAGGCTCATACAACACAAAAATGAAAACTACAAAAAGAAGTATTCATCAATGTTAAAGTTAGAACCAAAATTTGCTTAAGGTAAAATTTACACAAGTTTACTTAGGTAGAATTATCATGACCATAAGTTCCATTCCAAAAGCAAAATTTGTTAGGATCATGTCATACATGTGCTTCAAACCTATCATTCATATGGTATTTTTAAGCTTAAGTGGTGGACATATTTTAAGAATATCTTCATAAGTCCATTGAAGCATCATATTCTCAGGTTTTGGACCACCCTTAGATTTGGTCAACATGTGTTCAAGATCTCAAACTATCTCTAACTCATGAGGTATATTCGACTATCCATTGTAAACCCCATCCCTTACACCATTTTTGTGAGGGTTTTTAAGTTTCAAGTATTTTTAGCCTTGTTTCTTTTTCCAATGTTCAAATATTTTAACAAAATGTATATCTTTGTCAAGGGTAGGAAAACCATAAAGATTTTACTACTATATCTTAGCCTAAAATAGGGCTAAGCTTGTTTATTAACACTATTGTTGTGGCCTCTTCAGTTAAGTTTATGTTAGCATGGCATTTAAGTCTTATCCACCTTTTTTTTAAATCAATAATAAACTCATTGGGGCCTTGTTTAGTATTCATCAAATTTTTATTTCAATTTTTTACAAAGGTATCTAGGAAGTCAATAGAGTGTCTAGGTAAGGATGCAAACCAATCAAGAGTGTTTCCTACCAAATCCTTAGTCATCAATTTTAGTAAACTTTTTCATTATGCAACCAATCCCTAAAATATGTCATGAATTTGTCAATGAATATTTGGGCTTTATTTGTCCCATCATAAAAATAATTTTGACACATACCCAAACACGTCAATAGTTTCCATATCATGGACTAGATATTGGTTGTTATAGTTCCTCAAAGTAGGATCAATTGATGCAGGTAAAGTCTATCTAGGGTCAATCAAAGCAGATGGAGGAGTATTGGGGTTTAAAATCAAAGGATGGATAATAACTTGCACCATAGGGTTTATGTTAGAACTCAAAAGTTAAGTAATATATATTATAAAATCCTAAATTTGTTTGGTTGTTTATATCCTAGAAGCTTCCATTTCTCTCCTAAAATCCTCCATTTGCTTTTCAGTTAAATGCATACGACTATCTAGCTCGTAAGCCAAATATTTTATATGGGTCGTCATGTACACAGGTAATTTTTTGTCATGAGGCTAATAATGGGTATTAGATCTTGAGAAATTGCATTTTGCATGTGTTGTTTGCATGTCTAACTATTTTACTATAATCACCAAATTTGGTGATGATCTTGATCTTATCATGATCATCTCATCGAGGGGTGATCTTAGTTCAACACATCGCTTATCATCATTTCCTAATGTAGATGCTCCCAATGCATTTTAAGACCCTACAATAGATCTATAAGATTTGTCAAAGTTGATTTTAGGGTCTTTTTCTTCTTTTGAATCATAACATCTATCTATCCAATCCCTAATTTGGAGTTCATGATCATAATTAAGTGCAAGAGGATGAAAAAAATAATTTTCATGGGGAATGGATTGGGTGAGATCTTTTCCTATATCTAAGAATTCTAGAGTTTGCTTCTTATTAGACCTAGTAGTCATTCCAATGCCCTTGGAATAAATAGGTGTCATAAGAGCAAGTAGAAAGCCTTCTCAAGGATAAGCAGGGTTATACCAAAATGTTCTATCCTCAAGCAAGCTAATTAAAAAAAACTTCATAGCGAACAAAATTAAATTTTCAACGTAGCTCTAAGAGAAAGAGGAAAACTATGTCAGGATTATTCAGATTTCAACTAACAACTGCTAAAACAAAATTTATGACAACAAACCTCCTAAACCCTAGGGGCTCAAAAATAGAAACAAAAGCCTCAAAGGGCATATTTCATGTTGAGTTCACCAAAATATCTACAGTAAAAATGGATATCTTGTATAATTACTCAAATTAATACAAGATAAATCAAAATGCTTAAATCAAGATAGTAAATAAATAATTCAACAATCAAGGCTAAAACTATTATAATCCAAGCATAAATAAAATATAAAGCATTCAAGAGTAAACCACACTAAGATTATCCATAAATAAGAAAATGCTAATGCTAATCCTAATGTAGCGAAATAAATTACTTCACAACTATAGCATCAAAGACCAAAGCATCTCATAATAAGCATATTCTAACTTGCTTGCAATATTGTCATAATAAGGAGATATCACACTTGGGCTATATGTAGAGGGTTTGACCTACTTTGTAAATTGGTCCTCGAATGACAATCAATGATCTTTGGTTACAAATCCTAGTAGAGCATTTCGTCCTCCTTTGTGGAAGGCAACAAACTAGTGATTTATGACTTTGAGTGTACTTGTAAGGATGAGAGAGAGAGAATAGTTGTGTCATAGTAGCAACAAAGGTAAAGAGTTGAGAGTGATATTAGCAAGAGCATGAAAATTATAGATTTGTAGATGGCTAGTAAGAAAATGAGGAGATGAAATGGGTATTTATAGTGGATGAATGATATAACTTTTCATTTGGAGTTGATGACTATTTTTTCACCCTTTTTAGAGTCATAAAATCATAATCATCGATCTAAATGATATGCCATTCAGACCTAAGGTGTAAAAAAATGGTACAAACAAAAAAGAAAGAGAGAGAGAGAGAGAGCAATCATGTGTCACAGTAGCAATAGAGGCAAAGAGTTGAGAGCAATATTAGCAAAAGCATAAAAATGACAGAAAAACATTTGTGTAGATGTTTGGTAAGAAAATGAGGAATTGAAATGGGTATTTATAGTGGATGAAATAAAATAAATTTTCATTTGGATTCGATGACTGATTTTTCACCCTTTTGAGGGTCATAAAATCATAATCATCTATCTAAATAACGTGTCACTCGAACATAAGGTGTAAAAACACACTAAAATGTGACTATGCATCAAAAACTCTAAAATTTATTTGATGATCAAGCTTCCCAATTAAAGCGGTAGTCTTAGCATCATCAATTTTTTGGGTGTGTGCTTTGGGGAATACGTGTCAAAATGTCTCTTAATCATGACTATATCCTTATTTTGGGATTTTGGGAAAGTTGGCCAGCAAAAATGTCAAGAAAGGTGACAAAAAAGTGACAAATTGATGAAGAAAGGGAACCAAAACTATTGGTCAATATGGTTTGCTATCATCCTACCAAAGGACTAACAAAGTTAGTCCACTCCTATCCCATATATAGGAGGACATGACTCTCCACTACTTGCAAAGTTAGTTGTTAATGTTTTTTTTACAAATAACCTTCTATATTTGGAGAGAGCAAAAGCAGCCATATATTTTGTTTAAAGGAAATTCTATAGAGGTAGTAACAATATAAAAATACCTTGGATTAAATTTTCAAAGCAAAATCAATTAGGGAATATACAAACAAGATAGGGGGCACTCTACTCATTACAAAATAGGGGTAAAAAACATAACCATAAGATTGAAAATCCATAAGGGACCTTTTGGGTTATTAGTTTTTCCAATGGTGTTATATGTGTGAGGTGTGGGCTAACAATACATCAAATTTCAAATAAAGACAAATAGAAAAAATTCAAAAACGAACAGTAAAAAATAATTTCATAATTAGAGCATCAATCCCATATGAGATTTTACTTGTTGAAACAAAGACTTTTCCACTAGAAGTAGAAGAGACAATAAGATTATTAAGGTACCAAATAAATAGAATGAATGGAAGATAACATGTTACCAAAACATGTAATCAAAGAAACATCGAATAGAAGAAAAGACATATGGATGAAACAAACAACAAATAGATGAAAAAATGGAGCAATAAAGTTTATGAGGTCCCAAACTCCAACAAAGAAATTAAACAATATGTGAAGGAAATATTAAGACTTATCATGTGGACCACTAATTTAAGAAGGAAAGAACAACACAACGAGTTCAACTCAAATTATGAACACAACAAAAAGAAGTGCATAGATGCAAAGATCAAATAGAAGGAAAAAATGCTTATAGCTCAACTAAAATCTAATTCATACCAATTCAAATGTGAAATTGGGAGACAGACAACTTTTTAAAAGACATTGTTACGAATGTCTTTTGCACAATAGAAATAGTGGAAACCAAAAATCATTTTTTCATAGAATGTGAAGCCTACAAGGACATAAGGAATACATATAAGGACATTTTAAAAGTGGAGTCATTGATGTAACCTTTTGAAGAATTAAGAATTAAAAAAATAGGAAAACTTCTCATTAAAATTAACAACAAAAAAACATACTTAAAAAATGATAACAAGATTTTTTTATTATTTGGTTAGTGTGAGAAATCCCTACTACCAACGCACAGGGCTGAGCAGTCTCCTCTCAATCATGACCTCTCGTAATAGGGAATTTAACACACAACCACCACACACCCACCCTCTCACACACACTCGCCCATGTCGCGGTTAAGAGATATTGAACTTTTTGACTTTATTGACTAATTTTTTAAAATAAACAATTATACTAATCATTTTTTTTCTTAAATATTGTTAAGATGTGAAAATTATAAATAAAATGTCTAAGGTTCGAATGTAAAAAGAGTAGAGTTGTACTCTAAATAAAAGGTTCAGAGTTCACCCAGGTGTTGTAGGTGAGTTGGAGAGGAGAGGGTAATCCTCCAAGGGAGGTCCCAGGTTCAAATCTCCACCCTACCAAAAAGCTGAATTGGGTATCCAAAATTCAATTGATAATGTTGGTGCGGGCAGGGGTCGAGTGCGACTCCCGGGTGACTTTGACGGTGTAGACCCCCCTGTTCGTGGTCTCTCAGACCAAGGCAACCTCACAAGGGGTTTTTCGCTTAAAAAAAAAAAAAAAGTTCAGAGTTCGAATCCTTGAATCCAAAAAGAGTAAATTTGTACACCGAACACTATTTAACTTTTGGTCCATAAGATGCATTTGATCTAGTAAATATAATTAAAATCATTTTAGCTAAAAAAAAATACTATTTTTTATTTAAAAAGATTAAAAAAAATTAATTAAAATCGCTTGAAAAATGTACTATTTTTTATTTAAAAATATAAAAAAAAAAATTATGAATTGGTTAGTGTGAGAAACCCCTGCGATCGACACTCAAGGTTGGGCATCCCCATCCCACCATGACCTCTCATAAGGGGGGAGAGTTAAGCTTATCAATAAGGAATTTAACACACAACCTCACACACATTACGGTTTGAATCTTGGACCTCCCGAAGAAGAGTCAAAGCCCAGACGGTTGCACTGTCCTCTGGGATAGATAAAAAAAAATATAATATTTTAACTTTGAATCTATAAGATGCATTTGATTTAGTAAATATAATTAAAATCATTTCAATTTAAAAATTACTATTTTTAAGATAAAAATAAATGAAAAAACTGTGATAAAATATATGCAAAAGTCACGTATAACCTATTAATTTTTTCAAAATACTATTTTTTATTTAAAACAAAAATAATAATAATAATAATATTTTAAATGTGGATCTATATAATGTATTTGATCTAATAAATATAATTAAAATAGTTTCAAAGTTATATTTTTAATTTTAAAAATAATATATATATATATATATATATATATATATATATATATATAATATTTTATAGTGTGTGGAGGGCTCTCAAAGATTCGACCTCATAATCTCAGGTTTATATACATGCCTAACGTATAAATGAATAAAAAATATTTATTTATTTATTTTTATTTTTTGGGTAGTGTGATAAACTTTTTAAATATATATATATAGTTTTTTGTTTGGTCATAAGAGACTTAAGTTCAAACCTTAGGGGCATGCCTCTCGCAAAGGTAGTAATTTAACCTAAATCCTCAATGCACGTTCAAACCTTAGGGGCATGCCTCACGTTCAAACCTTAGGGGCATGCCTCTTGCAAAGGCAGAAGCCTGATCTGAATCCTCTGAGTGCACGCCAAACCAACTGGCCAAGCACCGAAGAGAGTTTGGTAAGGCACTTATCAAGAAGAAACTTAGGTTCAAACCTTAAGATCAAGAAGAAACTTAGGTTCAAACCTTAAGGACATGCCTCTTGCAAAGGTAGTAGTCTGATCTGAATTCTCTAAGTGCACGTGACTACCAACGATGACGATATTACAAATCATAAACGGTGATTTCCCTCACACCAACTCAACAATAACAAGGTGGCTTCACTGGGCCCAGCGATTTTGTCCTTCCCGGAATAAAAAGTCTATTTAGAAGGTCCCCCAAAAACGTGTATCGATTGATCGTATCTCACGGGTACATGTCTGGGTTTTACCTAGATTTGAATTTAATCTTTTGTGGATTATATTTTTGAGAACATTTTTTAAAGTGTTTATTTTTAAATGGAGAAAATAATCTATAGATATGAGAAATGACAGTCTTGACCTTTTTAAATTAGTTTAAATTGTAGGTGTCCTTCAGCCTTTAAACATCTAAAAAATAAAGGTGAATGTATATACGATGCCCTTGGCATAATCGAGCTTGCCGGTGGCATGACCGGTTTTTTGAATTGATGGGCGGTTACATCATGAAAATTTGCCACGAAAAGCATCTAAAAAGTTGAAACGTCAACAAAAAAATCCACTTGACGGCTGGGATGGGATGTGAAAGACATAATAGAATCAATAGAATACATAATATGTGTGAATGCTAAGCAAGCTGAAACGCATTCCCTACTTTGGGTTTTCGAATCGAGTGAGGTCAAATGAAGCATTAATGACGATGATATCAGGTCAAATGAAAGCATTAATGACGATGATATCATTTGAGAAGCTATGCTTTTCATCTTGCTTGGTGGTTCAAGGTATACTAAACAAATGGTATTGTTTTTTTTTAATTTATATGGTGGAATCTGTAGCTGCAGCCACGAATTTAGGTAGGCTATCCGGTTTTTATGGTCACTACAGTATTCTGCTGCGTTGTTAGCTAAAAACACCAAAAAAGGGACAAGCGTTCAATCCAAAGAAACCCGATATTTGAACCTTGAACCTCCACCCCCTTAGAGTTTGGTCGAACCAATTAATCTACACCTTGAACCTAAACAAATTGTATTATTAATCTTAACATTAAATATTATAAATTTTATTCTTATGGTTCACTTAAACTCGGCAACCAAAAGTAGCCTAGATCATGTGGCTTACCAGAGAGGATATTTTTTCTAAGGATATTTAGTTTATCTATTTAGAATAATAATGGTATAACACATGCACTAATTTCATCAACCAAGGCCTTATAGACCATCATATTATTATAAATAATTATTGCAATTAACAACAAATTATCAACCCTATTCTTAAGGGTTAGATGGATTGGTAATTGTCTTTCTAGTCATGCACTTACTAAAAAGAGATATAGATTGAAACTTTGAGGGCATGTATGTTGCAAAGGTAGTAGTTTGATCTAATTCCTTTGAGTAAAGGTCAGAACGATGACAACAATACGAATCCCAAGCGACATTGGTCCTCCTTATCTTGGGTCATCAACAACGAGGTGGTATAGGTTTGGTGGTAAAGACTTTTCCACTAAAAGTAGAAGAGACAATAAGATTATGAAGGTAAAAAAAAAAATAGAATGAATGGAAGATAACATTTTACCAAAACATGTAATCAAAGAAACATCGAATAGAGGAAAAGACGCATAGATGAAACAAAACAACAAATAGATGAAAAAATGGAGCAGTAAAGTTTATGAAGTCCCAAACTCTAACAAAGAAATTAAACAATATGTGAAAGAAATATTAAGACTTATCACGTGGACCACGAATTAGGAAGGAAAAAACACCATTACATCAACGAGTTCAACTCAAACTATGAACACAACCAAAAAAAGTGCATAGATGCAAAGATCAAATGAAAGGAAAAAATGCTTATAACTCAACTAAAATCCAATTCAAATGTGAAATTGGAAGACAAACAACTTTTTAAGAGACATTGTTATGAATGTAGTGGAGACCAAAAGTCACTTTGTCATGGAATGTCAAGCCTACAAGGACATAAAATTTAAAAGTGGAGTCATGGATGGAAGAAAAAATAACTAAAAAAACAGGGGAACTTCTAGTTAAAATTAACAACAAAAAAACATTCTTCAAAAGATGATAACAAGATTTTTTTTTATTTGGTTAGTGTGAGAAACCCCTACGACCAACGCACGGCTGAGCAGTCCCCTCCCAACCATGATCCCTCGTAAAATCAAGAATTGTGCTTTATCAATAGGGAATTTAACTCACATCCATCCCCTCACACACTCACCCATGCCGAGGTTAAGAGATATTGAACTTTTTTACTTTGTTGACTAATTTTTTAAAATAAGCAATTATTCTAATCGATTTTTTCTTAAATATTGTGAAGATGTGAAAATTCTAAATAAAAGGTCTAAGGTTCGAATTCAAAAAGAGTAGAGTTGTACTTTAAATAAAAGGTTCAAAGTTAGAATCCTCGAATCCAAAAAAAAGTAGAGTTGTACACCCAACACTATTTAACTTTTGGTCCATAAGATGCATGTAAATATAATTAAAATCATAAAAATGTACTATTTTTTATTTTAAAATATTAAAAAAATAATAATTAAAATCATTTCAAAAATTTACTATTCTTTATTTAGTTAGTGTGAGAAATCTCTATGATCGACACTCAAGGTTGGGCATCCTCATCCCACCATGACCTCTCATAGGAGGAGAGCTAAGCTTATCAATAGGAAATTTAACACACAACCCCACACACAAAGCTAAGCTTATCAATAAGAAATTTAACACACAACCCCGCACACACTGTGGTTTGAACCTTGAACCTCGTAAGAAAGAGTCAAAGCCCAAACTCGCTCTATCTTCTAGAATAAATAAAATTAATAATAATACTTTAACTCTGAATCTATAAGATACATTTGATCGAATAAATATAATTAAAATCATTTCATTCAAAAAATTGCTAAGAAAAAAAAGAAATGAAAAAAATGAGATAAAAATGTATACTGCACCAAATATAATATTTTGGTATTTTGATAGGAATGACCCCAAATAAAAACCACAAATAACCTATTAATTTTTTTTAAATACTATTTTTTATTTAAAACTAAAAATAATAATTATTATATTTTAACTCTAAATCAAAAAAATACATTTAATCTAATAAATATAATTAAAATCATTTCATTATAAAAGTAGTATTTTTAATTTCAAAAATTAAAAAAAATTATAATATTTTATAGTGTGTGTGGAGGCTCTCAAAGATTCGACCTCATAATCTCAGGTTTATATACGTGCCTAGCGTATAAATGAATAAAAAAATATTTATTTATTTATTTTTACTTTTTAGGTGGTGTGAAACTTTTTAAATATATATTAGTCTTTTGTTTGGTTAGAAGAGATTTAGGTTCAAACTTTAGGGGCATGTCTTTTGCAAAGGTAATAATCTGATCTGCTTTACTAAAACACTTATCAAGAGGAGAGTTTGGTCAGATACTTACCAAGAAGAGACTTAGGTTCAATTCTTAGGATCATGCCTCTTGCAAAGGTAGTAGTTTGATATGAATCCTTTGAGTGCACGTAAGGACAAAAAGCGATGGTTTCCCTCACGGTAGGTCAACAATAACAAGGTGGTATAGGCTGGTTGGAAGTAGTCCATGTGGTTTAAACCCTACACGAGGTGATTCCTAAAAATAAGTAGATGTAACCAACTCCCCTTTCTATATATATATATATAGGAATATGTATGAATTGATAAAGAATCATGGGAATGAATATCATCATTAAATGTTTTTTTTTTTTGGTTATATAGGAGAGTTGGTTGCAACCACTATTTTTAGTAATTGGTCAGTGCAGCGTTCAAACCAGAGGGACTCCTTCCAACTTATCCGTCTTGTTCTTGTTGACCATGACCCGATGTGAGATGGAGACCATCAGCCACTAAAATTTTGTACCATCATCGTCGATTTAGCGCGCATTCAAAGGATTCGGAGCAAGACTACTACCTTTGCAAAGGGTAGCTTCCCCCAAAGGTTTGAACCTATATTTTTTTTGGTAAATACCCGACTACACTTACACTTACCAATCCACCTAACCTTTAAAAGTCGTTAAATATTATCATTCTAACAAAACCGATGGAATGGGTTAGAAGAAAGTTTATGGTTGAAGATGAAATTTAATATTATTTTTAATTTGTTTGCCTGTACATGTTGTTCTTTAGCAAACTTTACAGTTATTAATTACATTATATACCTAAATAATAATAAAAAATAATAATTTTATTTTTTATTAATTTAAATAATGTAAACTTTTATATAATTATATATATTTTTTATTAAATTACGGGAAGAATAGACTACTCCCTCTTCTCGTACTGGTAAACAGCAAAACACGAGAAAAAGAAGCAGCGAGGCTTCACTGGGCCCACCGATTTTTGTCCATCTCGGAATAAGAAGTCTATTTAGAAGGTTCCCCAGAAGCGTGTATCTGACAGGAAGATGCACATCTATGTCTTATCAGGTTTGAATTTGAGATTTGAATTTATACTTGAATTTATATTTGTTGTAATTACAAAATTATATATTTTTTAAATGAAAAATATTTTGTATTAGCTTAAAATCTTGGAATTAAAAAACACCCAGTTTAAAAAAAAAACCTGATTTGAACAAATGTTTTTATTTTTAAATGGATAAAAAGTCAAATTTGCTTTCTTCTTTTATTAATTTTAATTGTAGGTGTCCTTCGGCCTTTAATAAAGGTGAATTTATATACGATGCCCTTCGCATAATAGAGCCTGCCGGTGGCATGACCGGTTTCTTGAATTGATGGGCGGTTACATCATGTATATGTGGCACGAAAAGCATCTAAAAAGTTGAACCGTCAACAAAAAAAAATCCACTTGACAGGCTGGGATGGGATGTTAAATAGAATACATAGTATGTGTGAATGCTAAGCAAGCTGAAACGGATTCATCTTACGGATTGATCTAAACATTAATTACTATAAACTTTACTCTTATTGGTTTAGTTAAACTCGGCAACCAAAAGTAGTCTAGAGGATCTTGTGGCTTTACCATTATAAACATAGCAACAATGAGAGACGATATTTTCTTTAAGGATTTTTAGTTTATCTATCAAGGATAATAGTATAACACATGTACTAATTTTATTGATAAAGTATAACACATGTACTAATTTTATTGATAAAGGTCTTATTATAAATAATTGTTGTCAATAATAATAAATTATTAACCTTGTTTCAAAGGTTAGGTGGATTGGTAATTGTTTCTTTGGCTACACACTTACCAAGAAGAGATCTAGGTTGAAATCTTGGAAGCATGCTTGTTGCAAAGGTAGTAGTCTAATCTAAATCTTCTGAGTGTGTGTTAGAACAACGACGATACAAATCCCAAGCGACTACTGGTCCCCCTTATCTTGGGCCATCAACAACGAGGTGGTATAGGTTTGTTGGGAGCAACCCCTGTGGTTTGAACCTTGCACTTGGCAATTATTAAAAATAGTGTGGATGTAACCAACTCCCTTATGTATCAAAAAAATAAATTAACAACCCTCGCTAAATAATTAGCAGTAATCATGTTCTGAAAGGGGAGGTTTATAACCAAATCAAGGCTAGTATGTGCATCAATGCAATTTTCTTTCTATGTTATTAGATATATTACACTTCATAAAACCCTGAGATGATGAGCATAATGTTTACAATTCTTGGTCCAAGTATCTCCATTTCATTTAGTAACTGTTTTAACTATTGTCGTTGATAAGGAGATGTTCTAAGTAATTCCAATTATGAGACTTTGTAAGGGGTTATATGCAACTTTGCAACAATATTCTGCGCTTTTGTTTTGCTCATTCACTTTGTGTAGTGATTTCATGGGCTAGATAAGATATTGTCATTTTTTTTTTTGTTATGGGGGTTGAGATCACCACTTTAAGTGGCAATTGCAGGTTTTTAGCATTTTCATAAACAAAAAGTTTCGTATACTGGGTTGAGGACTTTTTAGGAATGATTTTTGAATTTTTTTATGTTTTTTTGTTTATATCAATTTACCAAATGACCAAAGGAGGGTTTTTAATATTATCCATAATGTTAGGATTAACCATTGCCTGGATAGGTTCTTGCCTTTATCCTTATTTTCCTTGTCCTCTTTAGAAGGTTGCTTCTTTTTCTATTGAGGTGCACTTTTAGTAATAGCAACAATTCGTTATTCTAAAGATGTAAATGCTTATATTTGCACCTCTAAAATTTTGACATAATGAGATACATTTGATTGACTGCAAATGTATTCTCCATTTGGGCTAAGTTGGGCAAAGACTTGGTTAACTTGATATGCATATTGAGAAATACTAGCTCTAGGATTTTGATGATGGAGGTAATTACCATTTTGGGTTTGTTGATTTTGAACCCCTCAAGTTGTTTGAACTAGAATTGTATCCTTGATTTTGATAATGTTGATGGCCACTTTGATTAAACCCTTGATATTAATTTTAATTCATTTCCTATTGTTGATTGGGAGCTTGTTGTTCATGGTTGGGAAATGGGGTGTTATAGATACCTAAACTTTGATTACAAGGTTGACAAAACCTTTTTTTGGAGATTGTTTCTTTTCATGGGACATATTGATCCTATTGTTTTTTTTTTTAGTAATACTTCTTATACACATCCACCATAGGGATTGAACTCGGGTCACATCACCGATAATGCAAGTGGTGTCCTTGCCGGTAGACCACACTCACGGGGATATTGATCCTATTGTTGACATCCGATAATATTGATCCTATTGTTGACTTGATCAATGTTAAATTTAGGACCAAAAGCTTTCTTAAGGTAGAATTTACACAAGTCTATGTAGGTAGAATTATCATGACCATAAGTTCCATTCCAAAAGCAAAATTTATTAGGATCATTGCCATACATGTGCCAAAAAACTCTCATTTATATGGCAGTTTTTAAGCTTGGGTGGTGGACATATTTTAAGACTATTTTCATGAGTCCATTGAGGTATCATATTCTTAGGTTTTGGACCACCCTTAGATTTGGTCAACATGTGTATAGGATCTCTAACTATCTCTAACTCATGAGAGGTATCTTGTACAATCCATTGTAAACCCCATCCCCTACACTATTTTGTGAGGGTTTATAAGTTTCAAGGATTTTTAGCCTTGTTTCTTTTCCCAATGTTTAAATATTTTAATGAATATTATAACTTTGCCAAGGGTAGGTAAACCACAAGGATTGTATTTCTAGATATTAGCCTAAAAAGAGGGCCTTAGCTTGTTTATAAACATTATTGTTATGGCCTCTTCAATTAAGTTTATGTTAGCATAACATTTAAGTCTTGTCCACCTTTTGTGGAAATCAATGATAGGTTCATTAGAGCCTTGTTTAGTATTTACAAAAACATACGTTGCCTCTATTGCAGTCATGCCATTATCAAATTCTTGTTTCAAATTTTGATAAATATATAGGAAGTTAATATAGTGTTTAGGTAAGGATGCAAAACAATCATGAGCATTTCCTACCAAATCCATAGTCATCAATTTTAGCAAATTTTTTCATTATGCAACCAATTCCTATAATATGTCATAAAATTTTCAATGAACGTTTAGGGTTTGGTTGTTTCATTATAAAATAATTTAGGCACATACCTAGATAAATCAATCATTTCTATATCAAGGACTAGAGATTGGCTATTATAGTTCCTCAAAGTAGTATCAATTAATGTAGGTAAAACCTATCTAGGGCTAGTTAGAGGATATGGAGGAGGAGGAGCATTAGGGTTTAAAATCGAATGATAACAACTTGCACTATGGGGATCCTATTAGCACTCAAAATTTGAGTAATTTTGGTCATCAAATCCTAAACTTGATTGGCTATTTCTCTCCTAAAAGCTTTCATTGCTCTCCTAGAAGCCTCCATTGGTTTTTTAGTATAATGCTTATGAATATCTAACTGGTTAGCCAAATATTCCCTAAGGGTCATCATATACACAACTATTTTTTCATCACAAGTCTAAGAATGGGTATTGGATCTTGGCAAATAGCATTTTGCATGTGTTTTTTGCACATGTGATTGTTTTTCCAAAATTGCCATATTTAGCAGTGATTTTCATCTTACCGTAATCATCTCATTAAGGGATGATCTTGGTTTAGCACATCACTCATTATAGTTTCCTAAAGTAGACACTCCCCATGCATTTTGAGGCCCTACAATAATCTATAAGGTTTGTCAAAGTCGTTATTGTGGTATTTTTCTTCTTGAGAATCTAAATCTCTATTTATCCAATCCCTAATTTGGAGTTCATGATCATGATTAAGTGCAAGAGGATGAACAAAATAATTTTCATGACGAATGGATTGGGTGAGATCTTATTTTATCTCAAAGGATTTTAAAATTTGCTTCTTCTTAGACCTAGTAGTCATTCCAATGCCCTTGTAAGAAACAAGAGGAGCCATAAGGGCAAGTAAAAAGCCTACTCAAGGATAACTTAGGTTTTACCAAAATGTTCTATCCTTAAGCAAACTAATAAAAAAACCTCATAATGAACGAAATTAAATTTTCAAGGTAGCCCTAAGAGAGAGGAAAACTATGACAGGATTATTTAGATTTAGTTAATAGCAGTTGCTAAAACAAAACCTATGACAATAAACTTCTTAAACCCTAGGGGTTCAAAAATGGAAACAAAAGCCTCAAAAGGTAGATTTCATGTTGAGTTGACCAAAATATTTATAGGAAAAATGTATATCTTCTATAATTACTCAAATTAATACAAGATAAATCAGAATGCTTAAAGCAAGACAATAAATACATAAATCAATAATCAAGGCTAAAACTATTATAATTCAAGCATAAATACAAAGCATTCAAAGAATAAACCACACTAAGATTAATCATAAATAAGCAAATTCTAAGGCTAATCTTAATGTAGTGAAATAAATTACTTGAAACCTATAGCATCAAAGACCAAAGCATCTCATAATAAGCATAATAAAATACTAGCTCCTATTCTAACTTGCTTGCAATGTTGCTACAATAAGTAAGTAGAGATCACACTTGGGCTATATGTAGAGGCTTTGACCTACTTTGTAAATTGGTCCTTGAATGACAATCAATGACCTTTGGCTGCAAATCCTAGTATAGCATTTCATCTTCCTTTGTGGAAGACAATAAACTACTGATCAATGGCTTTGATTGTATTTGTAAGGATGAGAGAGAGAGAGAACAATAGTGTGTCGTAGTAGCAACAGAGGCAAATATTTGAGAGTATTATTAGCAATAACATGAAAGCTCATCCAACAGCCTTTGCTCATGCTTTCCACCCAAGCCCTTGCATGCAAATTTATGGGAATATGACCTTAGTCCAATCACAATCCATAAATATGTTAACACACATTAGGGGGTAAAGTATCCTCTTATGAATTTGTGATGATAGGTGGAGGATACTTTGTCGTTACATTTACCTCTGTGTAGGACAAGAGCACTATCTTTCATGGAGGTCCCTGGTTTATGGGATCCAACCCACTTTACATGATCCCATGGAGCACGATATTTGATCCTCAAGAGGAGGAGCTTGAAGAAGTTTTTATCTGAGGTAGGTTACCAATTTTGCCACTGCGCCTATGGAACAAACCTTCGATGGAATTAATAGGGAACGTTATTGTAACATTCATTGATTGGGCTCCTTCAAAGTCTGATAATGCTATGTGCACGCATTTGTGTTTAATTGGATACATAACAACTCTTGGACTATGAGCATATACCATTCAAGTGTATAGCCTATCATAAGCATGGGTATTTCTCCTAAAACTGTCCAATTAAACAAGCACAAGAAACAAAAACAGAAGAACTAGTATTCCAAGAAGTCAAAATGAGATCGCGTAGATCAAGAAGCAAGAATCGACAACCTTAACCACAAGATCAAAAAATATTCCAACACAAAAATAAATTTGTAATTATTAATGAAGGAGAAAAGGAAAACACCTCTTTAGATGTGATGACTCCTAAATATAAAGAGAAGATACCTACAATTGAATCTGAAAACTCATCAAATATCTTAGGAGATATACCAGAGAACACAATAGCTAGAGAAGAAACTGATGGGAACTCAAAGGAAGAGGTAGAAGAAATACAAGTGGAGGAAATAGTGATCCTCAGGGGCTTACTAACCACATGATTTGCAACTAAGGGAAGAAAATAAAATCAATAACTTAGAAATGAGCAAACACAAAAAGTCTTGCAATCCAAAAAATAAAAATTGAAGAACACAAGCTTATACTGAGAGGGAGGTGAACAGTATAAGACCACTTTTTACTTTTCTTTCCCAATCAATATTATGCAATGTATCAGTAGAAATATCAACAATAGTAATCAAAACAATGCACAAATCACCACACACAATAGAGACATTGATTTAACGTGGTTCACCCAATGTGGGCTACTCCACGGAGAAAATATTTCACTAAAATTTTCTCAACAAATATCTTGGGAAACCTTTCCCTATTACAATGTTTATGGACCTCTATCCAAAGGAGACACCAATCCCCTAATCAGGTTTGTGGATTTTTATCCACATGAGACACCAATATCCTCTACTCTGGCTGGTGATCTTCTAGAAGAACTGCTACCTCCACTGCACTGGCTTATGGATATCTATCCACTGAAGACACTTGTCCTCACTCAGAAGACTTATCCTCACTGCTCTGGCTAATGGATCTCTATCCACTAGAGACTGTTGTCCTCTATAATTTGTCACCACCAAAGCTTGCTCTCAACTTTGTCTCAAATCTGCACTAAACATAGTCCTTCGATCTAGCACAAATATTCTCAATATCTGTCTTTGGTCTAGCACAAACCTGTCCTCAAATCTGCACCAAACTCTATCCTTAAATCTGCACTAAACACAGTCCTTCGACCTAGCACAAATCTATCCTCAATCTCTATCCTCAAGCCTTAACACAAACCTTGACTTAATCATAAATCAACTCTTCTAGATCTGGCCCAAATATTAACTCAAGGTTTGAACAAATCAATCAATCAACTCTGCTCACAAGTCTTATCAAATACTTATCTCAAATCTGCCTTGTAAGCTTCCACAAAAGCTCACACTAATCTGTCCACAAGTCCTCTCTAGAACTTGTCCAATCTGCTCAACAATATTTGTCCTCAAATCTGTATTGTAAGCTTCCACAAAAGCTCACACCAATCTGTCCACAAGTTTTCTCTAAGACTTACCTCAAATCTGCTCAACAAGTCCTCACTAGAACTTGTCCAATCTCACATAAACATATAGATAATTGTTAGAGACTCAATATGCTTCACACTCACAACAATGCTCAAATACTTTCACTCTCTCTCTCTTTTTATCATAGAAACATATAGAGAATTGTTAGAGACTCAATATGTTTCACACTCACAAACACTCAACCTCTTTCTCAAATAAATTTAGAATATGGAACAATTTGTTTCATAGAACTAGAACTATCATCTCAACACTTCCACTTGACTAGGTTCAACCAACTCTACTCAACCAATCACTCAATGAAAAAATCCTTGCTCACAAACCCTAGTCCAAGCATATGAAAACTCACTCAATTATTTCCAATCAATGCTCATCAAACAATCTCACATAACAATGATACTCATGTTCTTTCACAAACCCTAGTTCAAGATAGTTCTCAACTTCACATAACAATGATACTCATGTTCTTTGCACAAACTCTAGTTCAAGCATATGAAAGCTTTACTCAATATTTCCAACAATGCTTATCAAACAATCCTTTTCACTCCAACTTAGCATTCACAACATCCAACAATTACTCACTAGGAAGATGTGCCCATACCTTTTGTTTGATGAAGAAAATGACCTCAAAACTTGTCTTAAACACAATTTTCTTCTTTGCCAATTTCAATGGTTAGATGAAAAAATATCACACTAACACTCTCTTAGAAATATTTCTTAATTACAAAAATAATCAAACTCAAATACACCTTATTACTCCTTCTTTGAAATTAGCAATCATCAAAGCATACATAAAAATTAATTACTCAATTACTCGTTATAATCTTCAATCTTTAATTAACAACCTCCAAAAATCAAACTCTCAAAAATAATGTTGCCTATCCTTTTATCTCCCTGAAATACTCAATAATAAAACTTAAAAATAAACTTTATAACCCTTCAAAATATTTAATTTTCATTCAACCTTAGCAAATCCGAAATACCTAATGCAACCTTGGCAAATGGTAATGCATACCTTTTATCTCAAGCAAAATACCTCGATGAGTTTCAAATGCGAGACCACTCTCAGTCGAGTGCCTTATCGAGGCACTAGCCCACCACATGGGCTATGAACCTCCACATGAAGGGGAAGGATTAAACCTTCCTCTTCTCCTTTTTCGATTGGCACAATGCAAAAACAAAACGTACTCCTTCCTTGCAAAACCAATGTTGGCGCCTTATTCAAATTTCGAATTCAAATAAATAATTAACCTTTATAACCCAACCTTAGGGTTATTTAATTAATATAAATTAATTTTATAATTTAAATTATAATCAATCGATAATTAACTTAATAACTTTATAAGTTAATTAAAATTAATTAATAAATTAATTTATAATGAAATTATTTAAATTAATTTATAATTAATTTAAATCCCCCCTTTTAATATTATAATAAAATATTATAATATTATTTTGCTTGGGCCTCTTCATTGCTCTTTGAAACTCATCTGACCACCTAAAACTAGATATGACCAACTGGAGGTGGATTTTCCTTTTGCACTGATTGCGGAACCGCTTCTTCTTACACTGCTCACTGAAACTGACTTTTGACATCAATGACAGCTCAATTACTCAAAATATCTAGCAAAAATTATGTCATGGAACTATAGGGGACTATGAAGTCCTCTGAAAAAAACTATCTCAATGTTCTAATATAGGAGCAAAAGCTATCAATAGTTTGTATTCATGAAACAAAATTAGTAAAGGCAACCCAAACTATAGAATGGTACAAGATATGAGCACAATCAAAATTGATAACTGTTGATTCTGTGGGAGCTTCAGGGGGGCTGGATTTGGCTTGGAATCATACCAATTAGTTTGTAGCTTACGACATAAGCACAATAACTGGATAGGTATAAAATTTGTCTTACCATATGGAACTAGTGTAGCAGTAATAGTTTTTTATGGTCCAAATCATCCTATCCAGAAAAGAGAAGCATGGCAAAACTTAGCATAATGGCTAGACAATGAGAAGTTTGAAAATATAATACTAGAAGTATATATCAACATGATTCTCTACCACTGGGAGAAGGATGGGGGAAGTTTAGCAAGGGATCCAAATAGAGATCTATTCAATCAAATTATGGCAGATGAAAGCTTACAAAACATTTGACTGGCCAAAGGAAAGTACACTTGGAGCAATAGAAGAGCATGGGCAAACTATATTGCGAAAAATATTGGATAGATTTTTTATTAGTGAAAATATCCTAACATACTTTCCTCTCACTTCCAGACACATCATTCAGAACTCTATCTCATATCATAAGCCAATTCTCTTGGATAGTAGCCAAAGCCTACAACCCCAAAAAAATCCTTTTAAATACAACTTTGAATGGGTGATAGAAGAAGATTTTAGTGAACTTGTGGAAAGCACTTGGAACCAACATGTTAGGATCCTCAATCCTAACATTATTAGTTAGTATTAGTTAGTATTATTAATCATTTAATTATTATATTATTAACTTATAAAGTGAACCATCACAACCCTTCATAGCGTGAACCATCACGTCTCTTCATACGTGGACCATCATGTCTCTTCACCAACGTAGCTTTAGGGTAGATATACATATTAGGTTGGCCATCCATATCAAATCATCCAAGAAGAATAATAATAATCATAGATTCTAAGGAGGGATCCCCCTATAGTGGCAAAGCGATTACAAGGGAGCCCCCTTTGAGTGGCCTACGATTACATTTACATTAATTTGTTAATAATTTTATAGTAAGACCTTGGGGTCTTACCATTTGGTATCAGAGCCATGTGGGACCTAGTCATGTGGGAATTGCTCAAATATCTTCATCAAATCACTTCTGTGCGTGAGTATCAAACTCGGTTTGAGGATATCACCAAACACAATACAAGATTAGATGAATCAATTCTCATCAATGGCTTCATTAGGGGATTAAAATAGAAAATTAGAATGGAGGTGACAAGGTTCAATCCCTATACCATGATGCAGACCTATGGATTGGCAAAATTAGCTGAAGATAAAATCAATGCACAACAACGATTAGGGAAACCACTTATGGAAAAATCATCTACCACTTACATCGCTCCAAAACCTAAGCATAATGGAAGGGCACAAAGCACTTACACAACCCCCAAATATAACCGAAATTTACGAATTAAACATCTTAGCTTTGAGGAGATGAAGGAACGATGAGCAAAAGGACTCTGTGATAATTGTGATGAACAATTTGGATCCCACTATAAATGTGCTACACTAACATTGTATTTATTGAAGGAAGTTGATCCCTATCTCTTCATAGAGCAAGCAGATGAGGTAGTTGTGTCCGAAGCGACCAGTGCACCTACTCACCACAATGAAGACAATGAGGTCGATGTGTAAGAAGTGATTAATGTACCAAGCAAGGATGAGGTATACATACCCAAAGTGATCAATACTAGCCAAACATGCACTCTACAAGACCTACACATATCTTCCTCACCAATAATGAGTTCTTGCCATATGACCAAACCTATTCAAAACCAACGCAGAGTGACTACACACTCCTTCTCCGTTGTCTCTACCAAGGAATAAAAAAATGATATAAAATAATTACCATCACTTTTGATGCATCATTATGAAGTATTTGAGAAACCCCAATGGTTGCCCTCCCATCGTCATCATGATTTTCCTAAGGAAGATTCTACTATTGTTCTTGGAAAGCCCCCGCTAATGCTTCATCCTTCTCGATATCCCTGCCTACGAAAGGATGCCATTAAAAGAGTCCAAGAACTTACACAAATCCTTCTTGGAAAATAAATGACAAAAATTCTCAATTTGAGCTTTGAGGACAAAGCTCTTTTTAAGGGGGGTGGCATGTTATGATCCTCAATCCTAACATTATTAGTTAGTAATAGTTAGTATTATTAATCATTTAATTATTATATTATTAACTTATAAAGTGAACCATCACAACCCTTCATAACATGAACCATCACGTCTCTTCATACGTGGACCATCATGTCTTTTCACCAACATAGCTTTAGGGTAGATATATATATTAGGTTGGCCATCCATATCAAATCATCCAAGAAGAATAATAATAAGCATAGATTCTAAGGAGGGAGCCCCCTATAGTGGCAAAGCGATTACAAGGGAGCCCCATTTGAGTGGCCTACGATTACATTTACATTAATTTGTTAATAATTTTATAGTAAGACCTTGGGGTCTTACCACAACATGTCCAATCCACCAACCCGCAAGAAAAGTGGAAAAGCAAAACTCAAAAACTGAAGCACGTGATAAAAAATGGTTGGTAGAAAAAGTGAGAGTTAAACTAGACAAGAAAAAATTTGATGCAACAACTAGAGTAGCTAAAAACATAAATAGGGGATCATCCTCCTCAACCATCACAAGAAGATGCAAGAAATAACCTGATTTAGATTCTCAATAAATTAAGCACTAAAGAAAAAACACATTGGAGGCTTAGATCCCGAATGGTTTGGCTAAGCAAGGGGGATCGAAACACCAAATATTTTCATCTAAAAACCATGCAACACTACCAAATGAACACAATCGAGGAGATAGAGCATGAAGGAATCACTTATACAGATAGGAAGAAAATTAAGGAACTTGCCAATCAACATTACTCGGCTCTGTTGTCTAGGGAAAATGGTAACCTACATTACTAGGGAATACATCTGCAACATATACCGATAATATTAAGTTTGGAATACAAACATGATATCATTCAACCAATTACTATGGAGGAACTTAAGGAGATTATAGCAGCTCTACCAAAGGACAAAGCTCTTGGACCTAATAGATTCACAAATAATTTTTACTAGCAATACTTACACATCATCGAAGAAAACTTGCTACTCATGATTGAGGATGTTAGGATGAAAGGTAAGCTTCTTGGAGTCATCAACTCCACCTTTCTAGCATTGATTCCTAAATAAAAAGTTCCACAATTTCTCTATGTAACTCTTCCTATAAAATTAATACCAAATTTTTGGCCAATAGAATAAAGAATGAACTTGAAAAACTAATATCAAAAGAGCAAAGAGGGTTCATGCTTGGAAAATAAATATATGATAATATCATAACAATGCATGAAGCCCTCTACAATAGTAAAAAAAAAAAAAAAACAAATTGTTATAAAAATTGATATGACAAATGACTTTGATCAAGTTAATATATTATTTGTAGAACAAATCCTACAAAAGTTTGAATTCTCACATCAGGTCATCAGGTGGATTGGAGCATGCATAAAAAACACATGGATAACAACCTTAATAAATGGAGAACCAACAAATTTCTTTTAGGCTGCAAGGAGAATTAGACAAGGGCGTCCACTATCACCATACCTTTACATCATTTTAGCTGAGACTCTTGGAAGAACAATTAACCATCTTCGAAGAGAAATAAAAATAATAAGGATAGAGGCTGTGTTAGGATCATATCCTAACATTAATTAATAATCTTAATAATAATAATATATTCTATCCTATGGTCATAATAATAAAATAATATAATAATAAATAATATAATAATTAATTATATTATTTATTATATTATTATAATATTAGGGTTAGGAAGCATTGCAACCTTTCACCTATAACCCTAGAGGGGTATAAAAAATTGTAAGAACTTATCATTCAAATATCCATGAAATATGAAATATAAAACATTTATTAAAACATTGAAGGGACTTCCCGACAATCCAAAAGGCGATTCTTTTAGTTTTAGGTTATTTATTTATTTATTTATCAATTTATGTGCTAGGAACCCTAGGTTCCTACCATCTGGTATCAGAGCCTTATGGATCCAACCATATTGGTCAAGGAAATGAAAAATGACATTGCAGAAATTAGAAGAATGATTGAACAAAAACAAAAAAAACAAATGGAATGTTTTGATCGTATTATACAATATTTAATGGAAATGCAAGAGGAGACCCTAGCCATGGAATCCCAGGAAGAAGAGGAGCCCATAGCCATGGAATATGAGGAGGAGGAAGAGCCCATAACCAGAGAACTTCTAGAAATACCTATTGCACTTTCGAAAGAAATTAATCAAAACCCTAATAATGCAAAATTTTTTATAAAAAAAGTGAATGATGAAGAAGATTTTTTGAACAACAATGCATAGATTTTATGGTTTACAAAGGTGCAACCAATTAAAATTACAAACGGACATTATGAAGATCAAAATAAATACTATATAAATGGAAGAAAGTATCCCTTCTATAAAATTCAGGAAATAGCAAACAGGTTAATTGCTCAAAAATTATCTACTTTTGCAAACTTGCCTGCCAAAATTTTGAAACTGAACTTTTGGCATGAGATAACTTCACAAAAAACTAAGTTTTTTGGTGATGTTGAAGGGAGTGTATTTTCAAAATTTGTGTTACCCTCTCGTCCTCCACCTTGGCCTCCTCCCAAATCAAAAATGGCACATGTGATTTGGCTTAAAAATAATGAAATCCGATGTCAAAGTTGCTACCATTTCTCCAACCTAGATTCTCATTCCTCATTTGAAGGCCAAGTACTTGCCAGTTGATTTGTACAATCTAAACATAATTAAACAAACAAATAATATAAAATATTGAGTTATATTAAAATACTGCTTTTATATAAACATACAACGTATGAATGAGTGTGTTTTAGGATATAAACTTTAAACAATGTTGTTGCTATGGATGTATGTTCCCTACTATCATTATTTCTTGTTGAAAGTATTTATCTACAAGACATACATTACAAAAGTTATTTTAGGGGAACGAGTACAATAGTTGAATATTAATACAAGTTGCCTCTTATATTAGACTTCTACATTGTGATGAAGGAATACGCTTTCGGGATTTATATTTCATTCCAAAAACATTACAACAAGTTCATATAAAAAGAGAATGAATGACAAATTGATGCTTCATGGAAGTGCAACCATTAGTTTTAATTAAAACTTTAAAAAACAACAATTTACAAGAAAATACACTGCCTCCATAGTAACTTCTATACACACAAATTATCGGGTGGCTAAATGATTTTGTACAACTTATACAACAATTACAGTCTCCTCTCACTGCCTTTTTACAACTTACACAACAATTACAATTTACTCTCACAGCTATAATATGAAAAAAGTCATGATTAGAATATGGTCAGTGTGCCCCGCATCTCTAGTTTCATTGTTCACTTGTACATTTTTGATTGAGAACTGCTCTCGCCAACTAAGTTGCTATAGAAAATAGAGCTTTTCATTGAGATGCATAAGTGATGACTTCCACCTGCATCATTGCTAGAACTAGGTGAAATATCATTCATAAAGGGAGTAGGGGTGTTCATATCTACAGAAAGGTTGCCATCAATCAGATATCTTCATATCAGATATCTTCATAGATGAAACCACTGATTCGAGAGCTGACATCATAATCAGCTTGTGAAGTCTGAGTAGAGGTAGTGTTGTGGGCAAGAGAACAATTAACAAAATCTATAAAAGAAGACTAGACCATGATGGTTGTTGTTGATGTATTGGATATCTCCCAATAGGCTAATGCTAATGAAAGACTCTCTGCTATTGATTTGGAGTTCTTTAAAACACCACTAATAAATACCATGCAATCGCCAGTTTAGACAATTCCAACATGAAGAAGCCGAAGGTGACGGTGATAGGATTTTCTGAGCAGATGACTGTGTTGGAGACCGTGAAAAACACTGGTGATCCGACAGAATGAAGACAACATCTAAACAATATTTGTAATTGGATATCTTACATACAGACAAATTCCATGCTTGAAATTCTCCTATCCAAAGATCTTTTGGTACATGTGCACCTCTTGTTGACATTATTTTCACAGCCTCATGCCAAAAATAGATGAAGTTTGAAATTAGTGCATTGGTTTCGAAGAAATAAGCCTGCGAAAGTGTAGCTTGTCACTTGGACGATGTTAGAAGTCTTGATTGCTTTTAATTGATATTATAGGTAAGCTTGAATGGTCCTCCAACTGATAAAAACCAATGTTATCTACATGCAGAGAGTTTTGAACTCCCTCGTCGTACGTGTTATTTGCCAATAGCTTGCTCATGCCATATGGTTCTCAATGCTACATCGAATCTCCTCTCAATTGTATTGAAATTTTTTGAATTGATAATTGGTGCCTTCACTCTTAAATAAAAAATGACAACAGTGGATATGTTGTGCTTAATCAATCTACTCACCCAATTTTTCTTTTTAAAGATAGAAACAAAATGTAATCGGGCTTCATCCTTTGACATTGAGGAGAATTAAACTTAAAAAAAATTAAATCGGCCCACAAATTATAAAATCAACTCCAACATCTTAGAATCCTAGACGAGGAGAATTATAGCCAATGTTTCTGGCTTATTTGCTAAAGCATTGTTGGAAAAGAAGTGAGCCAAAGTACCCAGATATTTGTCACCCATATGATTTGTTCCAGTTCCATTCTAGTTTTTTGAGACTGCATTAGCTAACTTTGATTGGAAGTTGGACTCTTGTCTAAAGTGTTGTTATCTTCTAGAGGAAAATATTTTTACCATCGCTTGCATCACAGGGCTGACGTTCACATCTATCAGGAAAAAATACAAAATAAAACATGGAAGATTTCTAATGATTAAGACTTTTGGAATTCTATTAAAGTTTAAAAACAATAAGGTAATAAGAATTTGAAGTTAAATCTGGTTGACAGGATGGTATACCAAATCTGAACACATAAATTCAAATGATTTTATGAATAAAATAGTATGCCAAAAAAAAAAAAACTCTGGTTGATATCACCTTGGATGATAAGATGATATACCATACTCTATGTTTTTATAACATAACTAAGTGGTAAGATGGTACACATGTTCCATATTATGAAAGGCCAAACTAAAGTGTGGTTGAACTATGCTCCATGTTCTAATAATGACTATTTTATTGGAAGAAGGATATGTATCCTCACTTTTGTTGATATTTTTGATAAATCCAATGCAGTTGTATCATTGATCGCTGAAGACATCTAAAATGAAGACGTACAACTAGTATGAGGAAAAAAATATGTGGATGCATAATGAAGATGCATAATGAGTGAGCATGTAAGAGTGCAAGCACAATGAGGTCTAAAGTATTTATAATGGTTATGTGTGAAAAGTATTTCTAATGTGAAGATAGATTCAACTAAGAGAGGACATATTGCTGATGAAGACCTTCACAAATCCAATACTATATTGAAGCTGCAACATATTTTTCAATTTTTTTCAGCTTTGAGGACAAAGCTATTTTCAAGAGGGGTGGAATGTTAGGATCATATCCTAACATTAATTAATAATCTTAATAATAATAATATATTCTATCCTATGGTCATAATAATAAAATAATATAATAATAAATAATATAATAATTAATTATATTATTTATTATATTATTATAAGATTAGGGTTAGGAAGCATTGCAACCTTTCACCTATAACCCTAGAGGGGTATAAAACATTGTAAGAACTTATCATTCAAATATCCATGAAATATGAAATATAATTTATCAAAACATTGAAGGGACTTCCCGACAATACAAAAGGCGATTCTTTTAGTTTTAGGTCTATTTATTTATTTATTTATCAATTTATGTGCTAGGAACCCTAGGTTCCTACCAGTTCGCAACAGGATGCAATGTTGTAACACATCCCCAATTTGTAGATGATATCATTCTTCTAGGTGAAGCCACCAAGCAAAATGTTATACAATTCAAGCAATACTTGGATTGGTTCACGCAAGCTATCGAGCTCATATAAACACTCAAAAGAATCAGTTCTATCCAAAAAATGTTACAATAATAAGAGTCAAACTCTTTTACACTATCCTAGGATTTTAGTCTGGCATAAAAAATACCTTAGATATCTAGAAGTGCCAATGAGCTTCCACCTCAAAGCCTCAGATTACTAGACCCTAATATTGGACAAGATGATTAGGAGGATACAAAGTTATAGTAATAGTTAGCCCAGTCTTGCAGGAAGGACAATATTGATCAAATCAGTGTTAGCTTATCTTATAGTCTACCAAATATTAGTATATTATGCTCCCAAGTTTATTTTTCAAAAGGCATATGGAATCATTCACAACTTCCTATGGCAAGGAGGTAGGTAATCAGAAAGAAAAAAGTTTCACTTGGTCAATTGGGAGATGGCCACCAAAAGTAAAATTCAAGGAGGACTGGGAATCAAAAAAATGAAGATAGTTTCAAAAGTATTGAGAGAAAAAATTATTTGAAACGTGCTTAAACACAATCGAGCATGGCAACACATACTAGTCAGCAAGTATGTAATAGTCAAACAAATATTCAAATTCTCAAACACATAGACAAACTTCCCAGAGCCTCGTTGGTTTGGAAATATATAGTGGCTACAAAGAGCATAATAGAAGATAGAATTTCTTGGCTACCGAGATATGGTAAGTCAATTAATCTATGGGAGGAACCAATCCTAGGAAATCCACCATTAGGAGAGAAAACTCCAAACAAATAGTAGAATCACTTGGAAAGCCAAAGAATATTTAAATTAGATGACTTGTTTTATTGGACCTCACAAACTTTGAACCGGATCTCCCCTCCCATTCCATATTAGCTTCAAGGAGATTGGGATTATTTTAAGTCCCACATGGTGAGCATTAGATCTCTCATGATGCTACAAAAACTTATTTGGGGTAGTATCAATAGTAATGGAGAATACTCAATGCATCTAGGAGTTCAACATCAGTAGATTGGGTCTGCTAACAATAAACTATCGATAGTGTGGAAAAATATAGCACCACCTAAACTGTAAGTATTCAGTTGGCTAGTCTCTTACAATAAAATATTAACATATGATAATATGCAAAAGAGGAGTATAGCAAGGCCTCACGTTTATTACAGATGCAAGCAAAACACTGAAACAATTTTCCATCTTTTGTTTGAATACCCAAAGGTAATTTTAATTTGGTTAGGAATAACCAAAACTCTTGGCACTTCCTACTCTAGAATGACCATAGACACATGTTTTACCAATTGGAACAAAGAATATAAAGGTAAAGTGGTAGGTAAGCCCAATCTGAAATATTTGTGGAGCTCTATACCATATTTTGTTATTTGACACATTTGATTGGACAAAAACCAGATGATTTTTTAAGGTAAAGGTAAGGACAACAGAACTCTAATACAAAGGATAAAATAAGAATTAGTCCTAAATGTTAAATCTAGTTTCTATCAATAGCAACATGAAGAAGATCTATCACCCATAAAAAGAAAATTTATCTACCAACTTAATATCCAAGCTTTCCTAACATAGGGAGACTGTAGAGCAAACAATTCTTTGCTTGACATATGTTTTTTGGTGCTCTTCTTTGATGGTGCCTCCAAGTCCAACCCCAATCAAGCAACGATAGGGGGACTGATTCTTACAGGACCCCATGAGATCCTGCTCAAATACATGATCAACTTGGGAACATCTAACAATGTGGTAGAGGCTATTAGATGTGAAATCGGCTTAAAATTGGTTGCAAAACAATGAATCACTTTGGTCACAGTTTATGGGGATTCTAAACTGATAATAACAACTCTTGCCAAAAATAAATATTTTAGATCTTTACAATTGAAGATTATTCAAGACACAATTAGACAACTAGGCAAGATAATTGACAAAATATCCTATCAACACATAAGGCGAGAATTCAACAAAGAGGTCAACACATCAACGAATCAAGAAATAAATATAGCCCCTGGTTATTGCCGCCAAATCATAAAGAAGCAGAGGGCAGGGGTGGTATGCAAGGATGGTGAGGACTCCAATAATGAGATCCTTTTATATTTTCATCTTCAATTTTTTAGAATGTTATGTTCACTTAGATTTCTTGATTAGAGAGTTTTGTACCTTTTTGTTAACTAAATAAATATTTTCCTTTAAAAAAATAGCAACAATATATTGTTCTAATAATGTAATTGTTTATCTTTGCACCTCTAAAATGTTGACATAATGAACGACATTAAGTTGACTACAAATCTATTCTCCATTTGGTCCAGGTTGGAAAAATAGATTACAAATAATTTCAAAATTTAAAGCATCAATCCCATATGAGATTTTACTTGTTGAAACAAAGACTTTTTCACTAGAAATAGAAGCTACAATAAGATTATTAAGGTACTAAATATAGAATGAATGGAAAATAACATGTTGCCAAAATAGGTAATCAAAGAAATACTAAAGAGAAGAAAAGACACATGGATGGAACAAGACAACAAATGGATAAAAAATGGTGGTTTACGAGGTTCCAAACTCCAACAAAGAAATTAAACACTATGTAAAAGAAAATTTAGACTTATCTTATGAACCAATAATTTAGAATGGAAACAAATAACATTACATCAAATAAATCAACCCAAACTATAAACATAACCAAAAGAAGTATAGAGATTCAAAGATCAAATAGAAGGAAAAATACTTATAGCTTAACTAAGATCTAGTTCATACCAATTCAAATACTAAATTAGGAGATGGACAACACCTCAAGAGGTATGGTTAGAACGAATATTTGTTTTTTGCACAATAGTAGTGGAGACCAAAAAAATATGTCATCATGAAATATAAAGCCTATAAGGACACAAGGAATGCATGTAAAAACATTGTAAAATTCAAATCATTGATATAACCTTTTGAAAAACTGGAAATAAAAAAAAAAAAAAAACTTCTCATCAAAATTAACAATAGACCAAACACACTCTATAAAATGATAATAAGATGTTGAACTTTTTATTTTTATTAAACAACTTTTTTTAATAAAAAATTTAAAGATTAAATTTTTCTTCTTGTATGTTATTAAAACTTTGAAACTTTAACTAGAAAGTCAAGGAGTCGAATCTAAAAAGGATAAGATTACACAACATACTCTATCTTATATTAAGAATTCTTGATCCAATAAACTCTTTTGGTTTAAAAGATATGCTTAAAATCATTTTTTTCTTGGAGTAATACTTCTTATACACATCCACCATAAAGATTGAACTCGGGTTACATCACCAATAAAACAAGTGACGTCCTTGATCATTTTATTTTTATTAAAAAGTACATTATATTTTTTTAAGATTAAAAGAGATTACCATTTTTTAACTGTGTGGAAGGCTCTCATACTCACTTTAAAAAGATCAAATATTGGACTCTACAATCTTCTCTTCGTGTATGTTTAACGTCTTAAATAAAAAATATTAAATTATTAAAATAGTAAAAATGTATGAATATCATATGGGGATATTGTAGTGGAAATTAAGACCTCTCTCAAAAATTTGCGTTTTGAACTCAAAAAAATTTTGTTCACAATATTTTTATATTAATTGTTTCACATTAAAATAGTAAAAATGTATGAATGTTCCTAAGAGATACTGTAATGGTTTGTCTTTGGGTTTTGATTTTTCATTCAAAAACCCAAGATCAAAGGAAGAACCAAGTCTCCTCTTAAGAAATTTACTTTTTGAACTCAAAATTTATATCTACATTAATTGATTCCTTGGCTAGCTACGTAGGTCTATCACAAACTAATACCAATTTTTTAAAGTAAAAACTAAATTATATTATGTCATTAATTGAAACATTACAATATTTTATGTTAACAAAACTAGCACCATCTTGGTAAGAAAATATGACCCTATCCCCGTGAGTGTGGTCCACCGGTAAGGACGCCACTTGCATTGCATTATCGATGATGTGACCCGAGTTCAATCCCCATGATGGATGTGTATAAGAAGTATTATTCAAAATAAATTGAAAAAAATATGGCCTTACGTGTCTTACGTATGCTTGGGTCACATAATAATAGCACTTTTTTTAAATAAAATAAAAATAAAAACAAGGTTATATCATGTCACCAACTATAACATTACAATATTATGGTGTTAAAACCATCTACTAGACTCCCAAAAAAATTAAAATAAAAATAAAAAAGTGAGGTTGGTAAAGTATTTATATAATTGAATATACTTGTGTGAGGGGTAGGTGTGTATGATTGGATGTTTGACTTTTATTGATAAACTCATCTTTCAACTTTGTTAAAGTCATGGTTAGGATGGGATACCCAATCCTTAGATTTCTCACATTAACCTTAACTCCTACAATACATCAAATATCATTTGATTTTAAAATATAATTTACTTCAGATCATTAAATAAAATCTAAATTTAACATATTATATATTAAAAAAAAAAATCAACTGATTGTCCACGTGACAAACTAAAAAATAGAACCGTTGATAGCGGAAGAGCTTTTCTACAAAGGTGACAACTTTTAAATACCCAAAACATCTAAGGTAAAATCATTTCCCGAAAAATCAGGTCTACATATTTTTTTGAGTTATATAGGAGAGTTGGCTATAGCCACTATTTTTAGTAACTGGTAGCGTCGGATTCAAACCACACGGATTGCAACCACCAAACCTATCTGTCTTGTTAATTGTTGACTTGAGGTGAGATGGGTACCGCCGATCGCTTGAGGTTTGTGCTATCATGTCGGTTTGGCACGTATTCAGAGGATTCAGAGCAAACTACTACCTTTGCAAACTGACACCACCAAGATTTGAACCCAGGTCTCTTCTCAACAAATGCCCATCCAAACTAGCACTTACCAATCCACCTAACCCTTGCAACAAAAAAAATCAGACTTATAGCGCTTCCAATCCTCAACAATAGTATAATCTAAAGTTAGTAGTTGAAGACAAACTTTAATATTATTTTAAATTTGTTTGCCTTGTTCATGTTGTTCTTGGTTAAATATTTAACCATTTTAATTTTTTTATTAATTTAAAATTTTTATTTTTTTACTAATTTATCCATTTTAAATAATTACAATCAACAACCATTCTTAAAGTTTGAACACAAGACTATTTAAAAAACAACCATCATCTTAACTACTAAAACAACTGCTTATGGAAAAAAAATAAATAAATAAATAAATAAATAAATAAAAATTGTTTTTATTTAAAAATTTGACAAATAGACTACTCCCTCTTCTCGTTGTAGGAAACAGCAAAATACCCGAAAAAGAAGCAGCAAGGCTTCACTGGTCACAGCGCTTTTTGTCCATCTCGAAAAACTGTATGAACAACAATGGACAGCAGGGTTAGATTTTTTTTTAAAGATTCAGGTTGTTGGTAGCGATAAGAATGTTGTTAGTTGATTACTTTAGATTTAGATTTTATTTGTTGATAGTTTACCAACAAACTAAATTTATATTAATGACATTTAATAAAAAATCATACCGATGGTGTTATTGTAGTTGTACAGATCCAGATCCCGTGAGTGTAGTTGCAACCCCGCAATATGCATTCACAGAACCTCAAGTTTTCTCTAGAGGTGATGATGTGTCTCAGTACGCAGCAGCTGGGAACTAAGAGCAAACTCGTAACCCGTGAGTGTAGTTGCAACCCCGCAATATGCATTCACAGAACCTCAAGTTTTCTCTAGATTAGTTACGAGTTTGCTCTTAGTTCCCAGCTGCTGTGTACTGAGACACATCATCACCTCTCTAGAGATACAAGGAGCATTTCATTTTCACTGTTTTGTCTACTACGAGATACAAGGTAGATATTATTGCTTATTCAGAGACACCCATACACTAAAATCTTAGATTAATTATGAAGATCAGAGATGCATTGCCCTTTTCATCCGGGAATTATTCAATCTCAAGAAAGAACTACTTAGTAACAGTTTGCAGAAGATAACAGGATCTCAACTTATCACTTCATTCTTCGAGGCCACAACCAAGAAGTGCGGTGCCAGGGTGATCACAAAGATACAACAAGATCAACTCTTCGTCTACTACGACATCAACTCTTACATCACTCCTCTTCATACAACAAGATCAACTCTTCGTCACAAAGAACATCTACTACGACATCAACTCTTACATCACTCCTCTTCAGCTTTAATGTTGGGAGTAATCCTTGATCCACAGATCTTGTATATCATATGTCATCATGTTTACTGTTTTTTGTATTTTATTTTTTCTAAAGCTGCATCAGGGCACTCCCGTTGCTTTGTATATGTCTTACTTTACACTCCTATTGACATCTTTTGATCACCAATAAACATTAATACAAAATTTGACCTCTTTAATATAAAATTCAAATTCAAATGTACATTTATAATGTATTACCGGAAGGTGTATTTATAGCATACACTTCATTTATTTTATTTGTTTTCATATATAATACGATGCCCTTCGCATAATAGAGCCCGCCGGTGGCATGACCTGTTTCTTGAATTAATGGGCGGTTACATCGTGAAAACGTTAAACGAACGGCGTCCAAACAGTTAAACCGTTAAACGAACGGCAGTTACATAAAAAAAAATCTAGTTGACGGCTGGAATGACATGTTAAAGACATAATAATAGAATTCGAGAGATATTCGAGAGATATGCATGCATGTGAATGCTATATAAGCTGATTCTCATTCCCTACTTTGGGCTTTCAAATGCAGTGGGGTCAAATGAAAGCATTAATGACGATGGTACTCTTTCGTAGTTTCACTGCCATAATTCATTTCCGGAAGCTTCCGCAGGAGCGGCGAGGAAAACGGATACAGTCTATCCGGTGGTCCAGCTTTGCGGATATTTAAACCTTTGTTGGTTATTTTTATAAATTTTTAGAGTAAAGTAGATTCTTTGTATAAAGTTTGAACATAAAAATTCAAAAACATATAATGGGGTTTTTAGATTAAAATTCAAAACATATAAGATACAAAGAATAAAATTTTAAGAATTTAAATCTTATAAATAAAAATCAAAACATATTACTATAATATCTTTCAAAGAATAAATTTTTAAAATAATATATATGGAGAAAATAGTCCTACAGATATGAGAAATGACAGTCTTACCTTTTTTTTTATTAATAAATATCATTAATAATAAATTATTATCGCAGGGTTAATAATAGCGAGGTGGTATAGACTTGTTGAGAGCAGCCTTTCTAGTTTGAACCTTGCACTTAGTAGTTACTAAAAATAGTATAGATGTAACCAACTCCCCTATGTATAAAAAAAAAACAACAAATTATCAATCCTTCTAAATAATTAGTAGTAATCAATCAATTCAATTTTCTCTCTATGCTATTAGATATATTACACTTCATAAAACCATGAGATGATGGCATAATGTTTACAATTTTTGGTATTTCCATTTCATCCAACAACACTTTTAACTATTGTTGTTGATAAGGAGATGTTCTAAGTGATTCCAAGTATGGGACCTTGTAAGGGGTTATATGCAACTCTTCAGCAATGTTCCACTCTTTTTTTTTGCTCATTCACTTTGAGCAGTGATTTTTTGGGCTAGGTAAGATCTTGTCATTTTTTTTTGTTATGGGAGTTGAGATCACCACTTTAAGTGGCAATTGCGAGTTTTTAGAATTTTCATAAACAACAAGTTTCGTATATTGGGTTAAGGACTTTTCAGGAATGTTTTTTGAATTTTTTATGTTTTTGTGTTTATATCAATTTACCAAATGACCAAAGGAGGGATTTTATCTTATTAATAATGGTAGGATTAACCATTGCCTAGATAGATTCTTGCCTTTATCCTTATTTTTCTTATCCTCTTTAGAACGTTACCTCTTTTTGTATTGAGGTGCACTTCTAGTAATAGAAACAATTCGTTGTTCTAAATATGTAAATGTTTAGAAGTGGTTGCAAACGAAGTTACAAAAAATTTTGAGCTCTGGCGATTTTGCGGGAAATTCTCTGCGCAGGCGACAGGCGATGTTCTAGGGTTTGTGGAGCGAAGGATAATCCAGGACATCAGGTGGATTCCCGTTTTGTTTTGTTTTTGTGGATCTGAAGGATCACTTGCAGCCTTAGGAGGGCCCAATGGGGTCTCCTCTAGACCCTCTCTTCGGTAGAAAGAGCTCTTACGCTAAAATGCTCAAAGACAATCCTTCGTCTTCTAACGGCGAAGCTCAGAGAAATACTCTGAATATGATATTCAAGAACGCTGGCAAGAGTTCAGCAGTGCATCGAGTCAACGGATGTCTCCCACAATCCGCTTCAAGACCTAAGATTGTAATCGAACCAAAGATGGTCGAAGACACAATCCTCTACCGAGCCAATCATGATTTGATTTGCAAATTCATGGGTATCCGACCTTCCTTGAATTTCTTGCACACTTGGGTCAGACAGAACTGGGAGCCCCATGGTGAGTACTCCCTGTGGTTTATTAGCAATAGGTATTTCATCGTTAGCTTTTCTTCTTTAGCTGATAGAAACAGAGTGTTTGAGTCAGATAAGAGAAACCACGGTCCGACAGGGTTATTTGTTCAACCTTGAAGAGTGGGATTCAATCCTCGCATCAAACCCATGGCTGTCCCGGTCTGGATCCGGTTGTACGCTCTTCCAATGGAGTTTTGGGGGGAGCAGGTCCTGGAAATGATCGGTAACTCCCTGGGTAGGCACCTGGGCGTCTCCAAGGACACCATAGAAGGTAACTCTGGTGTCTATGCTAGAATTTGTGTGGAAATGGATATTAGCCAGCCTCTACCAACAGAGGTGGAACTGGAACTGGCAGGAACATCTTGGATCCAACAGTTAGACTATGAGGCTCTGCCTTTCAGATGCAGAGTCTGTCATAAACATGGGCATTTGGCCCGATTTTGTCCAAATATTTTGAACTCCAAAACAGAAGCCTAGCATGGTATGCCAAATAGCCCTAGAAAGGGTAAGTCTATCTCTGCCAAAGAAACATCCAATACTCCTCAGGGTAATGAGGGTTAGAAAGATGGCTTTGAACAGGCCAAAAGAAGGAGAAAGCAGAAGAAAAACGGTAAGGAGCAATTACAATCCAAGCCAGCCAACAGATATGAAATTTTTAAGACATTAGTGGATCGGGAGGACCATGATATGGATGGTGTGGATGGGAATATTGAGGCTCATAACATCCACACTCATGTTTCTCCTTCATCTCCTCCTGTCTTAGAACAGTGATTGAGCCCACTGAGGTATTGCTGCCAAAAAATGCAGGGGCACTGATAGTGCACTCCCAAGTGCCGCCAGTAATTAAGGATGTCAGCATGGGAATTACAGAAAAAAATAGAGAAAGGCCAGCCCTGGGAAAATCTCAGGTGGAAAAGAGATCAAAAAACAGCAACACTCAAGGAGCGGGCAGAAAGTCAAATAAGGACCTGATTGCAGCTTAAGGAGACAAGCTGATCAATGGAGGATCGGTGAGGACAATTGATTCTTACTGCTCTCAAGGTTTTCAATGATTATACAATCTTGGAATGTTAGGGGTTTAAACAATAGAACCCATCAATCCGTTGTTCAAAGACTCTTAGGAAAATGTAAAACAGACTTTTTGCTTATTCAGGAGACAAAAATGTCTTTAGATCTTATGAGTAAAACAATTAATAGAATCTAGTGGGGTGTTGGTCATATGGATGTGGCTGCCCAAGGTGCTTCAGGGGGGATTGTTACTCTTTGGAACCCTCTGGATTGGACTGCATTAGAACATATAGCTTGGAGGGGTGTTCTCACATCTCATTTTAGAAATAATTTCACAACAGAACATGTCTTAATCACTAATTTGTATGGGGCCCAAGACCTTGATGGCCAGAGGCTCCAATGGAAAGTTGTTCACAACATGAAGTCCTCCAGGGAATACTTAGACTGGATTATTGCAGGGGATTTTAATGCAAAATTATCTGCTCGTGATCAGGAAGGTGGCACCCCAATTTTGGATCCAGGGGACCGGCTTCTGATTGCCCAAGTCCAGGCCTTCCAATTAGTGGATGTTAAAGGTCCTGGAACCTACTTTACTTGGACTAATAAGAGGAAGGAGCCACATAGCAGGAAGGTCAAGTTAGATCATTTTTTGGTCTCGGAGGAGGCTTTTGTAAAGTGGAATACTAAGTTCCAGATTTTGGAGGGCCCTGTTTCAGATCACTTTCCCATTTTGTTGGAGGGAGGGACTATGATAGGGCAGCATCACAGGCCTTTTAAATTTGAGAATTTTTGGTTACAAAAGGAGGACCTTCGAAAGAAAATTCCACAATGGTGGGAAGAAGGTCGTCCACCTTTTGGGACAGCAATGTTTAAATTTCATAAACAGCTTCATTTTGTCAAACTTCAACTGAAGCAATGGAGGAAAGATAATAAGTCAGATTTCCAGTTCCAAAGGGCCCCCTTGGTGGCCAGATGGGAGGAGGTTCAGAAAATCTTTAGGGAAGGAACAATTATTGAGCAACTCAAATCCGAGGATGATGCCTTGCGCAAAGCGGTTGAGGCCATTGATAACCAAGAGGAGATATACTGGAAACAGAGGGCAAGAAATACTTGGTTATTAGAAGGGGATAGAAATACCAAATTTTTTCATCGGTCAGCTTGTGTTAGGAGACAGATGAACAACATGGAAGCCCTTAAAGATGAGAATGGACATTCCTTCGATACTCTTCCTGGTATGCACTACCACTCAATCGATTACTTTTCTAAACTTTTTAAGGAAAGTATGGACCAAGATGCTGAGGCTCAGAACGAAGTTATTAATGTCATACCTTCTATTATATCTAAAGAAGAAAATCAGGCCCTGCTTAGACCCATTGATAGAGATGAATTGAAAAATGTGGTCTTTGGAATGAGTACTGGAAAATCTCCTGGTCCAGATGGCTTTCCTATTGAGTTTTTTTAGGCCTTTTGGGATACTTTGGAGGAGGATGTTTTGGCTGTCACAGAGGAATCCAGAACTAATAAAAGAATGCTTAGGGCAATTAATCACACCTTCATCACTTTAATTCCAAAAGAGGAGGAGGGGACTCATATCTCTGATTTCAGACCTATTGCCTTATGCAACGTGATCTATAAAATAATCACTAAGATAATGGCTGAGCGGCTCAAACCTCTCCTTCATAACATCATTTCTTCAGAACAAGGGGGTTTCGTTGAGGGAAGACAAATCTTGGATGGGGTGGTTCTTTCTCAGGAGGCTATCCATACAATGCAAAAATTTGGAAATAAAGGAATGTTCATTAAACTGGATATGTCCAAGGCTTATGACCGGGTGGAGTGGAGCTTCTTGTCTAAAATGATGGCAGCCTTTGGCTTCTCCCAGGACTGGATTGATTGGGTCATGAGCTGTGTTTTTACGCCCTCTTATTCTGTCCTTATCAAGGGTCTTCCCTCGCATCCTTTTGGAGCCACTCGTGGTCTTCACCAAGGAGACCCTTGCTCTCCCTATCTTTTCCTCATTCTGGTCGAAGGATTAGGTAGACTTTTCTTGAGGAGAAGGCAACAAGGCCTCGCTAACAGTATCAATGTAGGGGAGGAAACTTTGACTCATTTGCGCTTGTGGACGATACTCGGATTGGTTGGTGTGGCCAGTCTCGGGGAAGCTAGAGGAATCGGGAGATACTCTTAATGTCTACCTTAGGGCTTCAAACCGGGCCCTCAATGACGGGAAGTCCAAAGTGGTCTTTTTCAATCTTGACCAAAGGTCACAGGATAGAGTTATTGAGATCCCGGGATTCACAAGGACTTCTCTTCCAATAGTTTACTTGGGAGTTCCCCTGCATTTCAAAAAATTAAAAATAGATATCTGGAAGGATCTATTGGAAGGTATCAAAGATAGAATGAATCATTGGTCCCATAAATGGTTAAGCTATGGGGGTAGATTAACTTTCTTGCAGTCAGTTATTCAGGCTATGCCAATATATAAATTCTCTATCCTGGTTGCCCCCCATTCCATTTGGAAAGAGCTGGACAAAATGGCAAGAAGATTTTTATGGGAAGGTGCAAAAGGGGAGAAAAAATGGGCTTTGGTTGGGTGGGATAAAGTTACCCAGCCTAAGGATAAAGGAGGGCTGGGCCTGAGAAGCTCCAAGCTTAATAACAAAGCCTTGGCTGGAAAACTGTATTGGAGGTGGATTTCCCAGCCAACCTCCTTATTCAACAAAATCCTATCCGATAAATATTTGGGTCATGTCCACCCCAATGAGGTGGTCCGCTTCCCCCTGGATGGTACTGGATCCTTAGTGTGGCAGACTCTCAAGCTTGGATCTCAGGTTATCAAAGACCAATTATTTTGAAAAGTGGGGAGAGGGGATAAGGCACATTTTTGGACTGATTCTTGGGATCAGTATCCACCCATCATTGCTACGTTTCTCGAATTACAACCAATCAAGTCCGCCATAGAAGCCAAGGGTTGGATTCAAATTGAAAGCTATTTTAACACCAGCCAATTGGGGGAGTATAAGTTTAAAAAGTTTAAGAGGTGGGAGGAGTGGCCAATTACAATCCCTCCGGAGCTGGCACCCATCTTGAACAAAATTTTGATAGAAAGGTTCCTCACAGGGAGGGATGAGGAGGATGAATTAGCTTGGGGCTATGGGAGCCTTGGGGTTTATACAGTAAAGGACGATTATGAAAAGATCCTCCCAGAGCCTCCCCCACACTCATTTTTGGTTCAAGATTGGAGAAGGATTTGGCATCCCAAGGGTTGGCCGAAAGTAAATTTCTTTGCCTGGCAGTTTATGCATAATGGAATTCTCACCTTTGACAATCTCAGATGTAGAGGAATCATCGGTCCTTCTCAATGTGCTTTATGCCACAAGCATGAGGAAACAACTGATCACCTAATGTTCGAGTGCCCTTTTACGCGTCAAATTTGGAAGCGCTGGTTCTCTCACTATAAACTCTAGGCTAATGGTGATCTAAATCGAGCCAATATTTGGGAAAAATGGAAAAGGGGCAGATTTAAATCTATAGCTCTCCGTATTGGTTGGGAGCTTGGCTTCCTTTTCATTTGGTGGCAAGTATGGTTGGAAAGAAATGCCTGGATTTTTAGAGGAACTTTCTCCTCGATAGACGACGTTTGGCAGGTCATCTGGAGCAAAGTCATAGAAACTGTTGCCATCTATGCTGAAGAGAAAAATCAAGTTGGTCTTGGGCCTCTAGAAGAGGGGGTTGAGGGGCAAGAGAGACAAGACAGAGTTAGCTGGAAACCTCCCCCAGAAGGTTGGATCAAAATCAATACTGATGGAGCTGCCAAAGGCAATCCGGGAAGTGCGGGTATTGGTGTTGTTTGTCGGGATCATGTTGGTTCAGTGCTTTACTGGGAATTGCAAGGCTTGGGCAGAGCCACAAACAATGAAGTCGAAGCCATTGCTATCAAATATGCTTCCATCTGGGCTGTTAAGCAGGGTCACAGGAGGATAATTCTCGAATCTGATTCTCAAGTCCTGGTTGGCGCTCTTGATTGCATGCGGAACTTCTCTTCGAAAGCATGGAAGTTGCGGATTCTGATCTCTCAAATCAAGGATTTATGGAGGGAATTAGATGACGTGATCCCTGTCTATGTGAGTCGAAACTTGAATAAGGTGGCCGATTTCCTTGCGAAGATGGGTGCTGAGAAAGAGGTAGGGGTGCAGCTGCACAGTGACATGCCTCTGATAGATGAAATGATTAGGCAAGGTCTGGAACGATCCCTACGACAATGAGTAAGAAAAATGCTAAGGGTGGTTCTTGTCACGATTTCGTGACCTGTTGCGCCATTGCGACCTTTGCTGGAAAGCTTTCGTGATTTCGCGACATGTTGCGCTATCGCGGCATTTGGAGAGAAGTTGTAGCGATTTCGCTACCTGCTGCGTCGTCGTGGTCTTTGATGAGAAGATGTAGCGATTTCGCTACCTGTTGCGCCGTCACAGCCTCTGCTGGAAAGCTGTCACGATTTCGCTACCTGTTTTGCTGTCGCTGCCTTTGGAGGGAAGTTGTCATGATTTCACGACCTGTTGCGCCGTCGCGGCCTTTGGTGGGAAGTTGTCGCATTTTTGCGACCTGTTTCACCATCGCATCCGTTGGTTGGAAGCTATCGCGATATCGCGACACTTTTGGAAAAAGTGCGCTAAGGGTGAAAATCGTCGCGTTATCGCGACATTTTTGGTGAATAGCCGCCTAAAGGAAAAATCGTCGCGATTTCGCGACACTTTTGAGGAATGGGCACCCAGGGGGAAAATCGTCGCGATATCGCGACATTTTTGCAAAACTTGCACCAAGGGGAAAAGTCGTCACGATATCGCAACACTTTTGAAGATTGGGCACCAAGGTGAAAACTCGTCGCGATTTCGTGACACTTTTGAGGAAAGGGTGCTAAGGGGTAAACTTGTCACGATTTCACGATAGTTTTGGAGAACTCGCTTCATGGGGGAAAATCGTCGCGATATCGCGACTCATTTGAGGAGAGGGCGCCAAGGGGAGAACACGTCGCGATTTCGCAACACTTTTGCTGAAGGGACGCCAAGGGGAAAACTCGTCGTGAAATCGTGACACTTTTGGAGAACTGGTGCCATGGGGAAAAGTCATCGCGATTTCGTGACACTTTTGCAGATTTAGCGCCAAGGGGAGAACTCGTCGGGATATCGCGACACTTCTGGAGAACAGGCGCCTTCTGGCTTTTTCGTCATGATTTCATGACGCTTTTTGTGGTTGGGCGCTTTGGTGTTGTGCAGTCGCGATTTCGCGACTCTTTTTGTGTTTTGCAGCCTCGACGTCTGTCTGTCACAATTTCGCGACATGTCGCGATTTCGCGACTTGTCACGATTTCGCGACCTGTCACCGTGGCGCGGCCTTGGGTAGGTTTGGTGTCGCAATTTCGCGACATGTCACGTTTTCGTGCCCTGTTGTTTTTTGGCTTCTCTGCTTTCGGCTGGGATGTTTTTACTCCCACTTGTAACTGTTATTTGTTTTAACGCAAGTTTTTTCATTTTTTTCAAAAAAAAAATATGTAAATGTTTAACTTTGCACCCCTAAAATTTTGACATAATAAGACACATCTGATTGACTACAAATATATTCTCCATTTGGGTTAAGTTGAGAAAAGACTTGGTTAACTTGATAGGCATATTGAGAAATACTAGCTCTAGGATTTTGATTTTGGGGTAATTACCATTTGGATGTGTTGATTTTGAATCCCTCAAGTTGTTCGAACTATAATTGTATCCTTGATTTTGATAATTTTGATGGCCACTCCGATGAGAACCTTTATCCTAATTTTAATTCACTTCCTATTGTTGATTGGGAGCTTGTTGTTCATTTTGGGGGAATGGAGGTGTTATAGATACCTAAAATTTTATTACAAGGTTGACTAAACCTTTTTTGGAGATTGTTTCTTTTCAAGGGACATATTGATCCTATTGTTGACTTGATCAACGTTAAAGTTAGGACCAAGAGCTTGCTTAAGGCAGAATTTACACAAGTATATGTAGGTAGAATTATCATGACCATAAGTTCCATTTCAAAAGTAAATTTTATTAGGATCATTGCCATACATGTGCCAAAAACCTATCATTCATATAGTGGTTTTTAAGCTTAGGTGGTGGATATATTTTGAGAATGTCTTCATGAGTCCATTGAGGCATCATATTCTTGGGTTTTAGACCACCCTTTGATTTGGTCAACATGTGTATAAGATCTTTAACTATCTCTAACTCATGAGAGGTATATTGGATAATCCATTGTAAACCCCATCCCCTACACTATTTTTGTGAGGGTTTTTAAGTTTTGAGGATATTTGGCCTTGTTTATTTTCCTAATGTTTAAATATTTTAACGAAATGTATAACTTTTTCAAGGGTAGGAAAACCACAAGGATTTTATTCCTAGATCTTAGCCTAAAAATGGGGCCTTAGCTTATTTATAAACATTACTATTGTGGCCTCTTCAGTTAAGTTTATGTTAGCATAACATTTAAGTCTTGCTCACCTTTTATGAAAATCAATTATAGGTTCATTAGAGCCTTGTTTAATATTCACAAAAGCATCCATTGCCTCTATTGCAGGTATGCCATCATCAAATTCTTGTTTTAACTTTTGACAAAGATATATAGGAAGTTAATACATTGTTTAGGTAAGGATGAAAATTAATCAACAACATTTCCTACCAAATTCCTAGTCATCAATTTTAGCAAATCTTTTTCATTATGTAACCAATCCCTATAATATGTTATAAATTTATCAATGAACATTTAAGGTTTGTTTGTTTCATTATTAAATAAAATAGGCACATACGAAGACAAGTTAATAACTTCCACACCAGGGACTAGAGATTGGCTCTTATGGTTCCTCAAAGTAGGATCAATTAATGTAGGTAAACCTATCTAGGGCTAGTTAGAGGATATGGAGAAGGAGGAGCATTAGGGTTTAAAATCAAAGTAAGGATAACAACTTGCACTATGGGCCTCCTATTAGCACTAAAAAGTTGAGTAATTTTGGTCATAAAATCATAAATTTGTATAATGTCTATGAATATCTAACTGGTTAGCTAAATATTCCCTAAGGTTTTTCATATACACAACTAATTTTTTTGTCACAAGGCTAAGAATGGGTATTGGATCTTAGAAAATTGCATTTTACATGTCTTGTTTGCACATGCAATTATTTTGACAAAATTACCACATTTAGCAGTGATCTTGGTCTTATAGTGATCATCTCATTAAGGGGTGATCGTGGTTTAGCACATCGCTCATCATCATTGCCTAAAGTAGACACTACCCATACCTTTTGAGGCCCTACAACAGTCTACAAGATTTGCAAATGTTGTTATTGGGGCATTTTTCTTCTTGAGAATAAAAATATCTATCTACCCAAATCCCTAATTTGAAGTTCATGATCACGATTAAGTGCAAGAAGATGAACAAAATACTTTTCATGAGGAATAGATTGGGTGAGATCTTATTTCATCTCAAAGAATTTTAGAATTTGCTTCTTCTTAGACCTAGTAGTCATTCCAATACCCTTGTAAGAATCAAGAGAATCCATAAGGGTAAGTGGAAAGCCTACTCAAGGATAACTTGGGTTTTACCAAAATGTTTTATCCTTAATCAAGCTAATTAAAAAAACCTCACAACGAACAAAATTAAATTTTCAAGGTAGCCCTAAGAGAGGAAAACTTTGATAAGATTATTTAGATTTTAGCTAATAGCAGTTGCTAAAACAAAACCTGTGACAGTAAACCTCCTAAACCGTTGGGGCTCAAAATGGAAACAAAAGTCTCAAAAGGCAGATTTTATGTTGAGTTGACCAAAATATTTACAGGAAAAAGGGATATCTTGCATACAAGATAAATCAAAATGCTTAAAGCAAGACAATAAATAAATAATTCAACAATCAAGGTTAAAACTATTATAATCTAAGCATAAATACAAATAAAGCATTCAGAGAGTAAACCACACTAAGATTAACCATAAGTTGTCAATGGGTTCTTGGTTCTATGGTTGGACAAATAGTTGATGTAGCCCACACCAAGGTTTAAATATCAATGACACCAAATAGGTCAATGTGACTCAATCAATGTAAAAGAGAAATGGTAACCCTTTCAAAATCCTATTAAAAAAAAAGTATTAACCATAAATAAGCAAATGCTAAGGCTAATCCTAATGTAGTGGAATAAATTACTTGAACCCTATAGCATCAAAGACCAAAGCAACTTATAATAAGCATAATAAAATATTAGCTCCTATTCTAACTTGCTTGCAATGCTGCTATAATAAGTAAGTAGAGATCACACCTAGGCTATATGTAGAGGCTTTAACGTACATTGTAAATTGATCCTTAAACAAAAATCAATGACCTTTGGTTGCAAATCCTAGTATAGCATCTCATCCTCCTTTGTGGAAGGCAATAAACTACTAATTAGTGGCTTTGATTGTAATTGGAAGGATGAGAGAGAGAGAGAGGTGCCTAAACTAAAATTAATTCCCTATCTCAAGGTCTAGTGTCATTATAAATAGAGCTCCCTCTCTCAATATTAAGAGTGCTTATCTAAAATCTTTGGAGATCTTTTATTTTTGTAGATGTTTGGTAAGAAAAGGAGGTGAAATGCTATTTATAGTGGCTGAAATGAAATAAATTTTTATTTGGAGCTGATGATTGATTTGTCATCCTTTTTAGGGTCATAAAATCATAATAATTGGTGTAAAAAATGTGTCATTTGAACCTAAGGTGTAAAAACACGTTAGATACATGAGTATGCATAAAAAACACTAACATTTATTTGACGACCAAGCTCCCCACTTAAAGTGGCAGTCTTTGCATCATTAATTTTTAGGATGTGTGCTTTGGAGAATATGTGTCAATATGTCTCTTGATCATGACTTTATCCTTATTTTAGGATTTTGGAAAAGCTGGCAAGCAAAAATGTCAAGTAAGGTGAAAAAAAAGTGATAAATGGATCAAGAAAGAGAACCAAAACCATCAACTAACATGGTTTACTATCATCCTATCGAAGAACTAACAAAGTTAGTCCAATCCTATCCCATATATAAGAGGACATGACTCTCCACTGTTTGCAATTTAGTTGTTAGTGCTCTTTTTACAAATAAACTTCTATATTTAGAAAGAGCAAAATCAACCATATATTTTGTTTAAAGGAAATTCTATAAAGTTAGTAACAAAATAAAAATACCTTGGGTTAGATTTTCAAAGCAAACTCAATTGAGGAATATACAAACAAGATAGTGGGCACTCTACTAAATACGAAACAGGGGTAAAAAGCATAGTTATGAGATTGGAAAACTATAAGAAACCTTTTGGGTTATTTGTTATTCTAGTGGTGTTATATGTGTGAGGCGTGGGCTAAAAATACATCAAATTTCAAATGGAGAAAAATAGAAAGAATTCAAAAGCAATCGATTGCAAATAATTTCATAATTAAAGCATCAATCCCATATGAGATTTTACTTGTTGAAACAAATACTTTTCCACTAGAAGTAGAAGAGACAATAAGACTATTAAGGTGCCAAAATAATAGAATGGGTGGAAGATAACATGTTGCCAAAATAGGTAATCAAAGAAATATTAAATAGAAGAAAAGACACATGGATGAAACAAAATAACAAATAGATGGAAAAATAGAGCAGTAAAGTTTATGAGGTCCCAAACTCTAATAAATGAATTAAACAATATGTGAAGGAAAAATTAAGACTTATCATGTGGACCACTAATTTAGGAAGGAAAGAACAACATTACATCAACAAGTTTAACCCAAACTATAAACACAACCAAAAGTACATAGATGCAAAAATCAAATGGAAGCAAAAATGCTTATAGCTCAACTAAGATCGAGTTCATACTTTCAAATGTGAAATTAGGAGATTAACAAATTTTTAAGAGACACTCTTACAAATTTCTTTTGCACAAGAAGAGTAGTGGAAACCAAAAAGCATTTTGTTGTGGAATATGAAGCCTACAAGGACATAAGGAATGCATATAAGAACATTTAAAAAATGAAGTCATTGATGTTTCATTTTGAAGAATTAATAATTAAAAAAATTAGAGAACTTAGTATCAAAATTAACAATAAAAAACACACTCCAAAAGATGATAACAAGATATTAAACTTTTTGAATTTACTGAACCATTTTTTAAAATAAAAATTATAAACAATTATACTAATCATTTTTTTCTTAAATGTTGTTAAGACTTGAAAACTTCAAATAAAATGTTTTAATCCAAAAATAAAGTTATACACCATACTCTATCTAAATCTTAGTCCATAAGATGCATTTGGTTTAGTAAATATAATTAAAATCATATTATTTTTTGAAAAATAATTTGAAAAAATTGTATTAAAACAAAGATCATTTACAAATTGGGATGAAACTTCTCCCAACCTTAGCCAAAGAGAACACATGTTTATAACAGTAAAAGAAGATTTGCATTTGAGTCAAATCTCTTAACCCATATTTCTACAATGGTTATTTGCCTGTTTATAACTGTAAAAGAAGATCTACATTGGAGCACAAATCTCCTAAACCATATTTTTGTAATGGTTATCCAAATTAGCTAAACACTGGATTTGCTCACCAACCTACCTAATCATATCATCCTCAATAGCCATGTCACTATGCCATTGAACCCCTACCTCCTTCTCAGTGCCCATCTTAGCCAGGAAGTCTACCACTTTATTTAGATCTCTACTCACATAAACTGGAATCACATCATCTAATTCCCTTCATAATTCCTTAATTTGAGTGACAAGAATCCTCAATCTCCATGTCTAAAAAGCAAAGTTCCTCATGCAATCTAGAGCTCCAACCATTATTTGAGAATCTGATTCTAGGATTATCCTCCTATAACATTGTTTTACTGCCCAAATAAAAGCAGATTTGATAGCTAAGGCTTTCACTTAATTATTTGTGGCCCTTCCCAAGCCTTGTAGTTCCCAATAGAGCATTGTTCCAACATGATTCCGAAAAACCACTCCAATTCTATGGTAGGAACCTAGGGTTCCTAGCACATAAAATGATAAATAAATAATAAATAGACCTAAAACTAAAAGAATCACCTTTTGTATTGTCGGGAATTCCCTTCAATAAATTGTTTTATATTTCATATTCACGGATATTTGAATGATAAGTTCTTACAATGTTTTATACCCCTCTAGGGTTATAGGTGAAAGGTTGCAATGCTTCATAACCCTAATATTATAATAATATAATAAATAATATAATTAATTATTATATTATTTATTATTATATTATTTTATTATTATGACCATAGGATAGAATATATTATTATTATTAAGATTATTAATTAATGTTAGGATATGATCCTAACATTCCACCCCTCTTGAAAATAGCTTTGTCCTCAAAGCTGAAAAAAATTGAAAAATATGTTGCAGCTTCAATATAGTATTGGATTTGTGAAGGTCTTCATCAGCAATATGTCCTCTCTTAGTTGAATCTATCTTCACATTAGAAATACTTTTCACACATAACCATTATAAATACTTTAGACCTCATTGTGCTTGCACTCTTACATGCTCACTCATTATGCATCCACATATTTTTTTCCTCATACTAGTTGTACATCTTCATTTAGATATCTTCAGCGATCAATGATACAACTGCATTGGATTTATCAAAAATATCAACAAAAGGGAGGATACATATCCTTATTCCAATCAAATAGTCATTATTAGAACATGGAGCATAGTTCAACCACACTTTAGTTTGGCCTTTCAGAATATGGAACATGTGTACCATCTTACCACTTAGTTATGTTATAAAAACATAGAGTATGGTATATCATCTTATCATCCAAGGTGATATCAACCAGAGTTTTTTTTTTTTTTTGGCATACTATTTTATTCATAAAATCATTTGAATTTATGTGTTCAGATTTGGTATACCATCCTGTCAACCAGATTTAACTTCAAATTCTTATTACCTTATTGTTTTTAAACTTTAATAGAATTCCAAAAGTCTTAATCATTAGAAATCTTCCATGTTTTATTTTGTATTTTTTCTTGAGAGATGTGAACATCAGCCCTGTGATGCAAGCGATGGTAAAAATGTTTTCCTCTAGAAGATAGCAACACTTCAGACAAGAGTCCAACTTCCAATCAAAGTTAGCTAATGTAATCTCGAAAAACTAGAATGGAACTGGAACAAATCATAAGGGTGACAAATATCTAGGTACTTCAGCTCACTTCTTTTCCAACGATGCTTTAGCAAATAAGCCTGAAACATTAGCTATAATTCGCCTCGTCTAGGATTCTAAGATGTTCGAGTTGATTTTATAATTTATGGGCCGATTTAATTTTTTTTAAGTATAATTCTCCTTAATGTCAAAGGATGAAGCCTGATTACATTTTGTTTCTATCTTTAAAAAGAAAAATTGGGTGAGTAGATTTATTAAGCACAACATATCCATTGTTGTCATTTTTTATTTAACAATGAAGGCACCAATTATCAATTCAGAAAATTTCAATACAATTGAGAGGAGATTCGATGTAGCATTGAGAACCATATGGCATGAGCAAGCTATTGGCAAATAACATGTACGACGAGGGAGTTCAAAACTCTTTGCATGTAGATAACATTGGTTTTTATCAGTTGGAGGACCATTCAAGCTTACCTATAATATCAATTAAAAACAATCAAGACTTCTAACATCGTCCAAGTGATAAGCTACACTTTCGCAGGCTTATTTCTTCGAAACCAATGCACTAATTTCAAACTTCATCTATTGTTGGCATGAGGCTGTGAAAACAATGTCAACAAGAGGTGCACATGACCTAGTAATGTATGTTTGACATATATTACGACAATATCTTTGGATAGGAGAATTTCAAGCATGGAATTTGTCTGTATGTAAGATATCCAATTACAAATACTGTTTAGATGTTGTCTTCGTTCTGTCGGTTCACCAGTGTTTTTCACGGTCTCCAACACAGTCATCTGCTCAGAAAATCCTGTCACCGTCACCTTCGGCTTCTTCATGTTGGAATTGTCTAAACTGGCGATTGCATGGTATTTGTTAGTGGTGTTTTAAAGAACTCCAAATCAATAGCAGAGAGTCTTTCATTAGCATTAGCCTATTGGGAGATATCCAATACATCAACAACAACCATTATGGTCTAGTCTTCTTTTACAGATTTTGTTAATTGTTCTTTTGCCCACAACACTACCTCTACTCAGAATTCACAAGTTGATTATGATGTCAGCTCTTGAATCAGTGGTTTCATCTATGAAGATATCTGATTGATGGCATAGATGAATATCTGATTGATGGTAGCCTTTCTATAGATATGAACACCCCTACTCCCTTTATGAATGATATTTCACCTGGTTCTAGCAATGATGCAGGTGGAAGTCATCACTTATGCATCTCAATGAAAAGCTCTGTTTTCTATAGCAACTTAGTTGGCGAGAGCAGTTCTCAATCAGAAATGTACAAGTGAACAATGAAGCTGGAGATGCGGGGCACACTGACCATATTCTAATCATGACTTTTTTCATATTATAGTTGTGAGAGTAAATTGTAATTGTTGTTTAAGTTGTAAAAAGGCCGTGAGAGTAGACTGTAATTGTTGTATAAGTTGTACAAAATCATTTAGCCACCCGATAATTTGTGTGTATAGAAGTTACTATGGAGGCAGTGTATTTTCTTGTAAATTGTTGTTTTTTAAAGTTTTAATTAAAACTGATGGTTGGGATTCCATGAAGCATCAATTTGTCATTCATTCTTTTTATATGAACTTGTTGTAATGTTTTTGGAATGAAATATAAATCCTAGAAGTGTATTCCTTCATCACAATGTAGAAGTCTAATATAAGAGGCAACTTGTATTCATATTCAACTGTTGTACTCATTCCCCTAAAATAACTTTTGTAATGTATGTCTTGTAGATAAATACTTTCAACAAGAAATAATGACAGTAGGGAACATACGTCCATAACAACAACATTGTTTAAAGTTTATATCTTGAAACACGCTCATTCATACGTTGTATGTTTATATAAAAGCAATATTTTAATATAACTCAATATTTTATATTATTTGTTTGTTTAATTATGTTTAGATTGTACAAATCAAATGGCAAGTACTTGGCCTTCAGATGAGGAATGAGAATCTAGGTTGGAGAAATGGCAGCAGCTTTGACATCGACTTTCATTATTTTTAAGCCAAATCACATGTGCCATTTTTGATTTGGGAGGAGGCCAAGGTGGAGGACGAGAGGGTAACACAGATTTTGAAAATACACTCCCTTCAACATCACCAAAAAACTTAGTTTTTTGTGAAGTTATCTCATGCCAAAAGTTCAGTTTCAAAAATTTGGCAGGCAAGTTTGCAAAAGTAGATAATTTTTGAGCAATTAACCTGTTTGCTATTTCCTGAATTTTACATAAGAGATACTTTCTTCCATTTATATAGTATTTATTTTGATCTTCATAATGTTTGTTTGTAATTTTAATTGGTTGCACCTTTGTAAACCATACAATTTGTGCATTGTTGTTCAAAAAATCTTCTTCATCATTCACTTTTTTTATAAAAAAATTTGCATTATTAGGGTTTTGATTAATTTCTTTCGGAAGTGCAATAGGTATTTCTAGAAGATCTCTGGTTATGGTCTCTTCCTCATCCTCATATTCCATGGTTATGGGCTACTCTTCTTCTTGGGATTCCATGGCTAGGGTCTCCTCTTGCATTTCCATTAAATATTGTATAATACGATCAGAACGTTCCATTTGTTTTTTTTGTTTTTGTTCAATCATTCTTCTAATTTTTGTAATGTCATTTTTTATTTCCTTGACCAATATGGTTGGATCCATAAGGCTCTGATAACATATGGTAGGAACCTAGGGTTCCTAGCACATAAAATGATAAATAAATAATAAATAGACCTAAAACTAAAAGAATCGCCTTTTGTATTGTCGGGAAGTCCCTTCAATAAATTGTATTATATTTCATATTCATGGATATTTGAATGATAAGTTCTTACAATGTTTTATACCCCTCTAGGGTTATAGGTGAAAGGTTGCAATGCTTCCTAACCCTAATCTTATAATAATATAATAAATAATATAATTCTTTTTGGTATAAGGTAGAGGTGGTTATAAGGTCCACAAACCTTTTACATAGTCAAAATGGGTTGGTTCTAGAATCAAGCCCGTATAATCAAAATACAAAATGGATCTTTCTAAGACCCACATTAAGCCATACTTAGAGTCCACAGTACTATACTTGTCGCTTGACTATTCAGGATAAAACAAAAACCAAACAACACCTAGCACTTACTAATACCACTAGGTTGTTGTACTGTACACTTGTCACCTCCCAGGCCCCAGCAAATGGGATGCCTTTTGTACCTCTACCTAATTACATCTGTCGGATTACTCATCATCAACCCCTCTGATCTCTTGATGCTCTAACATGTTTGATCTTAGCTCTTCTCTAGAAGCCAACACCAATAGTTCTTGAGGGAAGTTCTCCTTCCAAATTTGCATTTCCCCAACAGAAACTGCAATATTTGCCATTAGATCTGTCGCCTGGTTCCCTTCTTTGAAGGTGTGTTGGATTCGGGCATTAACCAAATGAGATTTATGAATCTTTGCTTCTAGGATAAGCTCCAAGATGGTCCAATTGGGGTCTTTATCCTCCTTAATTGCCTTGATTATATTAAGCGAATCCCCTTCAAAGATAACTTCCTTATAACCCTCAAATGCGGCAATTCTCATTTCCTGCATGCAGGCTCGGGCTTCTACAAAATGATTTGTTTGAGTTCCCAAAGGCTCTGCAAAGGCAAGGACCACTTTTCCTTCCTCATTTCTTAGAACTCCTCCTGCTCCTGCAACCCCCAGATTTCCTTTGGCTGCCCCGTCAAAATTAAACTTAACCCACTTTTGTGTGGGGGTATCCACTTGACACCATCCTGTGGGTTGGTTGTAATGTCTAGGTCTGGAAGGTCCTCTCCCAGGTTCCGTAAAATACTCCTTTCCCTTAGAGACATGGTCTCATTTTTGAAGTAGAAAGTTTTCCAGCTTTTCTTTCATAGCTCTGATTATTTTATTACCACATAACCTGGGATCTTTCTTACGTCCTTTAAATACTCTCTTATTTCTCTCATTCCATATCCCCCATAAAAAATGGGGTAATCTGAGCTTCCAGAGCCAAGTCAAAAGTTTCGCCCGAAAGGGGGAAGCCCACTGTATGCAGAAGTCAAACATGCTATTTGGGCAGACCCAATCTATATGAAATTTAGACAGGATCATTTGGAAGACTGTACAAGAAAATTCACAAGTAAGAAATATATGACTTACAGATTCTATCGCTTTCTCACACAAGATACATCGATTGATGAATTGGAAACCTCTCCTTTGCAGATTATATGTTGTCAGAATCTTATTTTGAACTGCCAACCAAAAGAAGAAAGCAATTTTTGGGGTTAAATTATTTAACCAAATAATAGAAGTTAGAGTCCAGCCATTGAATCCTGAGTGGATTAACTTATAGGCGCTTTTACTGAATAGATCCCACTTGTAGTTTTGCCCCAAATCGCCTTGTCTCTTCCTTCCCCAGGAATGATCGGGAACACCCTTAAAGCATCATTGAGTTTGGTTAGGGCCACCTTCTCTTGCTCTGACAGATTATGAACTATGATTTTCTTCCAAGAGGAAGTTTCCTGTGCTACAACAATAAAATCCCCTACTTTTCCTCCCATTTCCTTCGAAAGTTTATGTTGGAGGACCCGAAGGTCTAAGTTATCTTTCAGAGGGGCCTCTTCCAACCACGGGTCTTGCCAAAAGTCCACTTGTCTTCCATTACCAATTCTCCATCCGATGCCTTTCCTGACTACCTCCCGACATTCGAGCAAACAATTCCGGAAATAGGATCCTCTAGGGAGATTATCGACTTTCGGGAAGTCCCGATTATTTCGATATATTTTGTCTTAAGAAGTTTTACCCATCCCAATTGATCATTATTGATAAATCTCCATACCTGTTTGCCAATCAGATCTTGATTCATTTCTTTCATTCTCTTTAGCCCCAGGCCCCCCTGATCTTTGCTTGCACACACATGATTCCATGCTACCAACGAAATTCTCTTTCTCTCCTCTGAACCTGACCATAAGAAGTTGCGTTGAATTTGCTCCAAAGTAGCTCGGACCTTTGTAGGCATTCTAAATAGAGACATGCAATAAATTGGAATGCTTTGTAAAGTAGTTTGAACTAATAAGGCTTTTCTTACGGAGCTGAGAAGGCTGCCCTTCCACCCTACTAACTTTTTGGAGATCCTGTCAATGACTGAGTTCCATAATGTAGCCTTCATTCTTCCTTCGAACATAGGCATGCCTAGATAAGTCGCTGGTAGAAGCTCCTTTCCACAACCGAAGAGGTTAGCAATTCTTTCCTCCCTCCCACCAGGCGTGTTAAAGAAATAGATGCTACTCTTCTTATAGTTTATGTATTGTCTTGCTTTTGTATCATACTTGGTTAGAATTCTCTTCAGCTTCCTAGCCTGAGGCACCGAGGCTTTGGACACAATGATCGTATCATCCACAAACTGTTGGTGAGACACTGGCTCTGCTGTTGAGGCAGGTTTGAAACCTTCCAATCGACCATCTGCCATCGTTGCTGAAATGTTCCTACCCAATGCTTCCGCTAAAATAATAAACAAGTAAGGAGACAAAGGATCTCCTTGTCGCAACCTCCTTTCACTCTTAAAGTAACCGGAGGGTGACCCATTCACCATGACAAAAAATATTGTAGTAGAGATACAACTAAAAATCAACTTAATCCATTGGGGACAAAAACCAAACTTACCCAAAATCTTGGTGAGGAACCGCCATGAGACCCGATCGTAGGCTTTATTCATATCAAGCTTTAGTAACATACCTGCTTCCTTACTAGCCACCATTGAATGAATAACCTCATGAATTGTGATGATACCATCCAATATTTGGTGCCCTTTCACAAAGCCTCCTTGGTTCATATCAATAATGAAAGGAAGGATAACCTTTAGCCTATTGGCAATTGTTTTTGTGAGAATCTTCATCAGAGTGTTACATAAACTGATAGGGCGAAAACTGGAAAATTCCATTGCTCCCACTAGTTTAGGGATGAGGACTAAAAATGTAGCATTAACTCCTTCTGGGATTTCCATGTCCTTTTGAGCCTCAATTATAGCTTCCACTACATCATTGCCTAGGATATCCCAAAACTTCTGAAAGAAAGTCATGGGAAGCCATCCGGTCTCGGGGAGTCGTTACCATCCATGTCAAAAACCACCTTCTTGATTTCCTCCTTTGTGAAATGACTAAGTAAGAATCCATTAAGATTCTCAGTTACGAGGGGTGGAATGGCCGCCAACAGAGAGTCCTCTTCTTCAATAGTTGGATTTACATCTTCTAGCAACGATTTAAAGTAATCAACCACTTCCCTCCTTATGTCTTCCATATCTTTGGTGTTAGACCCATCGACCATCTTGATCTCCTTAATTTTTTTAGTACTCCTGTGGCGAAGAGTAGATACATGGAAGAACTTTGTATTTTTGTCACCCTCATTTAACCAACGCAATCTGGATTTCTGCCTCCATAAGGTTTCTTCAAATCCTAGCACCATGTGGTATTTGGCTAATGACTCCCTCTCCCGGTTTCTCCGATCCTCTGTAAGTCGCTCCGACTTTAGCTTCTCCTGTAGTTTATTGATCTTGTCTTTTAGTTCTGCATTTTTAACAAAAATATTGCCAAAGGAAGTTTTGTTCCACTCTCTAATGTTAGCCTTCACATTCCTTAGTTTACATGCCACTTGGGCTAGTTTCAAACCATTATATTTTTTGTCCCACCATTGGGCAACCAGATCCTTGAGATCCTGATGTTGGAACCACATAAGTTCGAATCGAAAAGGTCTGATGTATCTTTTCTTAGAGTCCTCCCTTATTTCCCACAAAATTGGGTTGTGATCAGACTTTATTCTTAGGAGTGCCGTTAATGAAGAGTCCCCAAACCTCTCTAGGCATTCTTGAGAAAGAAGAAACCTATCTAATCTGATCTGAATTTGGTTTTCCTTTAGTCTTTTGTTAGACCATGTATAGGAGAATCTATGCAGGTCCACATCCATCAGCTCATGTTGCTCAACAAAATCTCTAAACTCATAGATATCAGCAGTTATTCTTTGAGAGCCCCCCAATTTATCTGCAGGATTAAGATAGCAATTGAAATCCCCCGCCACAATCCAAGGGTAGTTGGGGACCGTCTCCCTCAATTCAACTAGCTGACTCCAAAGAACCTTTCTCAGTCCCTATCTAACTGGAGCATATACATTCGTTAAGATCCACTCTTCCTGCGTGGTTTTATCCACACATAAGAGACAAATAAACCAACTAGATATCAGAATCACTCTACTATCAATCACATTCTTGTTCCACATAACCAACAACCCTCCTGCTGTTCCAATGGCCTCTTGGCCTACTACTTCAGCTTCTCGCCAAGTCCTATTCTTAAAAGGAATAACTCTACTCTCCTCCATTTTAGTTTCTTGTAGTAAAATCATATATGATTTGTGTTCTTGTCTAAGAGCATACAAAGCTCTTATTTTTGTAGGATTACTATCGCATATATTCCATGAAAGAATCTTCATTTATGGGCTTTGGATCCTTGAACCTTCGCCCCAAAGAGCAATATTGCTTGAGTGCCATCAGCCACTCCTCGCTCTGCTTCTTTCTGCCTTAAGGCAACATTGCTAGGTTTCCCTCTTCCTACCGAACCATATCCCCATACATCCACTCTAGGTTGGGGTTCCTTGGGATTCAATTGGGTTCTAGTAACCATCTTGGATAGGTCAATATTGGTCTTTGGGGTAACAATCTGGCTTTCCAGGTTAACTGGTCTTTCTGACAGTGGAGATGATTTCGTGCTCTTAGCTTCTTAATTAGTAGATTCTTTTTTCTCTGCTTTGGGGTCACACTGATCTTGGTGGTTCACCTCTTCCTCCTGAGTATCCTTGCTCGTATTATTAGTTTCCTGCTCCTTCCTCTGATTTTGCTCCTCTAAATCCTTCTCTTGAGTCTCCTCTACCTCGGATTCCACTTCTTGGCTATCCATTTGATCTCCCTTCAGATGATTTAATGCATCAAAACTGTTCTCCACTGGGATGTTGATCTCCTTGGAATTTCTTCCCATAAATTCCTTTGCAGTACATGGGACCACTTCCACCAAGCCTCCATAGGTCTCCCATATTACCCAATCAAACTTACTTGCCCCAAGGCGTTGATCTATGGGGTTCTTTCCTTTGTTATTTGGCTCTGAGGCTTGCTGTATCATCTTAGGAGTAGGTTGAGCTTGAGGGTTCCCATCAAAGGGACTAGCTCCCCTATGAGAGGGTTTTGGGGCATAGGTATTTTTTGGAGGAGGGTTATAACGTTGCCTCTTGCTTACAATAGGGCGAACAGGGTCTCTGATATTCGGATTTCGAGCTCCACATCCTTGAGGCCCATGTTGGGTAGGAATGGAGATCTGCGGGGGAGGGATATTATTCTGGGTTTGAGGAGCAGTATTTTGGAGTGGGGGCTGGTTCTTGGAAATGCAATGGATACCCTGGTGCCCTACCTTCCCGCAAACACTACACTTAAAAGACATTTTCATATTCAAAGACCTGAGTGTGAAGGCCAAACATAGAAGACAATATAATGGATTTAGGGAGCTCTTTACTCAGGTTCACCAACACACACATGCGAGCAGAAAGGAGTCTTGTTTTGCTCAAGGTTGCAGGATCAATAGTTATTAGTTCCCCAATCTCTGTAGCTATCCCAGCCAAGATTTGTTCATTCCAGAAAAGCAGAGGTAATCCCGACATCTTAACCCAAATCAGAGCCAAATCTAGCACCTGAGTCTAGGGGTTGAAATTGGGGGACCAACGCCTCAGATACAAGCCCCTTTTCCCAAAAAACCAAGGACCTCCTTGAAGATTCCTTTTCATGTCCTGTTCACATTGAAATGTCACCAAAAGAAAACTCTTGGGTAAAGCCTTAATCATCATACCGGCCCTTGGCTGCCATTTTTGGATGGCCCATCTCCTTATGACTTCCAAGTCTGGCCTCACCCCCATAAATTTTGCCACCAGAGACGTTCTGCCCTCCATAGCCACATGTTGAGCTAAGGTATCCGAGACGTGCAACCTACCATTGACAGATTTTAGATTAAAATAAGAGTCGAATAATTTTTTCTTCCCATGAAGAGCATTAAGATATGAAGGTCTCCAGTTTCTAGATTTCTCTTTGTCTCCTTCCTGGGTCTTCCTTTGATCCTGACACACAGAGCCCTGGTCCCCCTCAGAGATATCTTCAACCGCATCCGCCCAACGCCCTTGGATCGGTTCCAATAGAACTTCCTTGTCCACATCCTGCGCTTGGGGGCCTGCTATCTCACCAGATCCCCCACCTGCCATGTCTGCTAATCTGCCCTCTGAAGCCCCACACCTAGGGTTTGTCGCCCCTAGACCTCCCACTCCTCCTCCTTGCTGCTCCATCCGTCACAACTTGCTGCCTCCAAAATCTGCCATTTTTTTTTATTAGGGCCAAAATTTTTGCGACCGCTACAGTGCACGGGCTGCTACAGTGGTGGTTGCTACAGATCGCAGGCTTCTACAGTGGCGGGTGCTACAGTCCACGGGCTGCTACCAGACCAAGTGATTCCTTAACTCTCTGTTCTGCGATTAGAACTTGCACAAGCGCCTGTTCAAATATCCACCAAAGTATTCGGGGCACGAAGAAAAATGCGGCCAAAAGCCAACCAAAACTTTCGGATTGACCAAAACAAAGCCCAAAGAGAAAAATTCTCAAAACTGAGCAACTAGGAGGGAAATTGGCATTTTTATTTATTGTTTTTCATTCCAGCAGGTAAGACTTTGTCATGTGAGAGCGCCAATATTGTTCCACTAGGAAGTTGGTCCAAAAGAATTTTTATAATAAATAATATAATTAATTATTATATTATTTATTATTATATTATTTTATTATTATGACCATAGGATAAAATATATTATTATTATTAAGATTATTAATTAATGTTAGGATATGATCCTAACATTCTAGCTCTACTCGGATTGCCTTTTGCATCTCCATCAGTATTAATTTTAATCTAACCTTCTAGGGGTGGTTTCCAACTAGCTCTTTACAACCCCTCTTGCACTTCAACTTCCTTCTTCATTGTCTCTATAACAACCTGCGTTTCCTCTTTAGCATACACCACCACAGTTTCTATGACTTTCCTCCAAATGACTTTCCAAACTCCATCTAAAGATGAAAATGTTTCTCTAAAAATTTTACCATTTTTCTCCAACCACACTTGCCACCAAATGAAGTTTAATCCAAGCTCCCAACCAATACAAAAAGCTTTATATTTAAATCTACCCCTCTTCCATATTTCCCAAATATTAATCCGATTCAAAATTTTATAATATAAAACCCATCTCTCCCAGATTTGACGCATGAATGAGCACTCAAACATCAAGTGATCAGCTATTTCCTCACTCTTGTAGCATAAAACACATTGATATGGACCAATGATTCCCCTACATATGAGATTATCAAAAGTAAGAATTCCATTATGCATGAACTGCCAGGAAAAAAAGTTTACTTTCAGCCAACCCTTGGACTGCCAAATCTTTCTCCAATCCTCAACTCGATATGCATGAGGAGGCTCTGGAAGGATCTTATCATATCCATCCTTCATCGTGTAAACACTAAGGCTCCCATAGCCCCAAGCTAATTCATCCTCCTCATATCTACCTGTGAGATTTTTTTTTGCCAATATTTTAGTCATGATGGGCGTTAAATCCGGAGGGATTGAAATTGGCCACTCATCCAACTTCTTAAACTGATTAAAATTATTATCCCCTAGCTGACTAGTGTTGAAATAACTTTTAATATGGACCCAACCCTTGGTTTCCATGGCTATTTTTATTGGTTGCAGTTCAAGGAATCCAAAAATAATAGGTGGGTATTGATCCCATGAATTTGTCCAAAATCGTGCCTTCTTCCCTCTTCCCACTTCCAAAATAATCCATATTTCACTACCTGATATCCTAACTTAAGAGCCTACCACACTAAGGATCCATTACCATCCAAAGGGAAATGACCCACATCATTTGGGTTTACCTGCCCCAAATATTTACTAGTTAAAATTATACTGAATAAAGAAGTTGGTTGGGAAATCCACCTCTAGTAAAGCTTTCCACCCAAAGCTTTATTATTTAAATTTGATATTCTCAGTCCCAAACCTCCTTTTACCTTGTGTTGGCTTACTTTCTCCCAACCTACTAAAGCCCATTTCCTCTCTTCTTTTACTCCTTCCCATAAAAATTTTCTAGCCATATTGTCCAACTCTTTCCATATGGTATGTGGGGCAACAAGGATATAAAATTTATAAATTGGCATGGCCTAAATGACTGACTGTAAAAAAGTTAATCTACCCCTATAGCTTAACCATTTGTGAGACCAATGATTAATTCTTTTCTTGATACAATCCAAAAGATTCCTCTAGATATCTATTTTTAGTTTTTTAAAATGCAAAGGGACCCCCAAGTATACCATTGGGAGAGAAATCCTTGTGAATCCCAAGATCTCTAAAATTCTGTCCTAAAGCCTTTGATCAAGATTTAAAAAGACCACTTTGAATTTTTTATCATTGATGACTTGATTTTTAGCCCTAAGGTAGACATTAAGTGTATCTCTAATCATTCTTGTTTCCTTGAATTTGGCCACTTCCACAAATCCTGTGTCATCCATAAACTATAGGTGAGTCAAAACTTCCTCACCCACCTTGATACTTGTTAGCAAACCTTGTTGTCTTCTCCTCAAGATGATTCTACCATCCAAGATCTGCCTACCCTCTACAAAACCCCCTTGCTCCGAGGAGATAATGCTATGTAGAAGAGGTTTTAGCCGTTCAACCATTACCTTTGTGATTATTTTATATATGACATTGCATAAGGCAATAGGTCTATAATCTGAAATATGCACCCCCTCCTCCCCTTTTGGAATTAAGGCAATGAAAGTATGATTTAATGTTTTAAGCATTATTTTACTACCTTTGGACTCCTCTATAACAACCATTACATCCTCCTCCAAGTTGTCCCAGAAGGCCTAAAAAACTCAATTGGAAAGCCATATGGACCTAGTGTTTTTTCGGTGCTCATTCCAAAGACTACATTCTTTAGTTCCTCTCTATCAATGGGTTTAAGTAGGGCTTGATTTTCTTCTTCAGAGATAACAGAGGGTATGACAACAAGAACTTCTTTTTGAGCCTCTTCATCTGGCACCATACTATCCTTAAATACTTTAGAAAAATAATCCATTGAATGGGAATGCATACCTGAAATTGTATCAAAGGAGTGTATGTTCTCATATTGAAGAGCTTCCATGTTGTTCGTTTGTCTCCTAGCACAGGCAACCGATGGAAAAATTTGGTATTTTTATCACCTTCTAATAACCAAGTGGTTCTTGTTCTTTGTTTCCAGTAGGTCTCCTCTTGGTTGTCAATGTCCTCAATCGCTTTATGCAATGCATCATTCTCTTCTTTTAGTTGCTCTGTAATTATTCCTTCCCTTAAGTGTTTTTGAACCTCATCCCATTTGGCCACTAATGGAGCTCTTTGGACCTGAAGTCTATCTTGTTAGTTCACCTCCATTGTTTCAATTTATCTTTGAGATAATAAAGTTATTTGTGGAATCTAAACATCGTTGTCCCATATGCTGGGCGGCCTTCTTCCCACAACGGTGGAATTTTCTTTTGAAGTTCCTCTTTTTGTAACCAAAAGTTCTCAAATTTAAACGGTTTGTGATGTTGCATTGTCTTGATCCCCTCTTCCAAAAAAATGGGAAAGTGATATGAAACTAGACCCTCAAAAATATAAAATTTTATATTCCATTTTACAAATGCCTCCTCTAAAACCAAAAAATGATCTAACTTCACCTTCCTACTATGTGGCTTCCTCCTCTTATTAGTCCAAGTATAGTTGGTTCCAGGGCATTTAATATCCACCAAGTGTAATGCCTGGACTTGAGCAATCATAAGTTGATCCCTTAGGTCCAAAATTGGGGTTCCCCTTCCTGATATCTAGAGGATAATTTAGCATTAAAATCCCTAGCAATAATCCAGTCTAACTCTTCCCTTGAGGCTCTCATGTTATGCATAACTTTCCATTGATGCATCTGACCATCTAGGTTTTGAGCCCCTTAAAAATTTAAGATTAAAACATGTTCAGCTGTGACATTGTTCCTAAAATGTGATGTGAGGACACCCCTCCAAGCTATATGTTCTATTGCAGTCCATTCAAGAGAGTTCCAAAAAGTAACTATCCCCCTTGAGACCCCTTGGACAACCACTTCCATATGACTAGCACCCCTCCAAAGTCTATTTATTGTTTTACACATAAGATCCAACAACATTTTTATCTCCTGGATAAGCAAAAAATTAGTTTATTTTTCTAAGAGTCTTCGAACAACAGATTAATGGGTTTTATTGTTTAAACCCCTAACATTCCATGATTGTATAATCATTGGTTACCTTGAGAGCAATAAAAATCTATTGGCCTCATCGATCCTCTAGTGATCAATTTGTCTTCTTGAATTGCTATCAAATCCTTATTTGATTTTCTACCCACTCCTTGAGAGCTACCATTTTTTGATCTCTTTTCCACCCGAGTTATCCCTAGAGTTGGCATTTCTCTGTTCTTTTCTACTATACCCATGATGACATCCTTAATTATTGGTTGCTCTTGGTTATGCACTATCAGTGCCCTTGCACTCTCTGATTGTGGTAACTCATTGCACTCAATTACCTACTCTATGATGGAAGGAGATGAAAGAGGGACTTGAACATAGTTGTTATTATTTTTATTATTCCCATCCACTCCTTCCATGAATTGTTCTTCTTGGTCCATTAGTGTCTTAAAGATATCATACCTATTGAAGGGCTTGAGTTGGGTTTGCTCTTTACCATATATATTTTTTGCCTTCTCCTTCTTTTGGGCTGTTCAAAACCATCTCCCTGTGCTTCTTTTCCCTAAGAAATATTGGTTGTTTCTTTATTGATTGTTGACTTACCCTCCTTAGGAAGATTTGATATTCCCAAAGGAGCCTCCATTTTTATGTTCATATTATTTGGGCAAGATTGGGCCAAATACCCATATTTGTGGTAAACTCTACATTTGAAGGGCAATGCCTCATAATCCAGTTGTTGAATACAAGATAGTCCTGCAAGTTCGAGTTCCACCTCTACCGACAAAGGCTGACTAAGATCCATTTTCACACATAATCTTGCATAAACAACTGTGTTTCCTTCCATTGTGTCTTTAGAAACACCCAAATGTCTTCCAAGGGAATTGCCAATAATTTTTAATACTGGCTCACTCCAAAAATCTATTGGAAGTGCATACAAACAAATCCAAATCGGGACAATAGTGGGTTCAGTTTGAGGATCAAATCCCACTCTTCGGGGTTGAACAAATAATCATGTCGGACCATGATTCGTCTCTGATTTGATAGCCCATTTCTATCAGCAAGTGAAAAAAACTTACAATAAAATATCCATTGCTAATAAACCACAAAGAATACTCACCAAGAGGCTCCTAGTTTTGCCGGACCTAGGAATGCAAAAAATTCAAGGTAGGGCGAATACCCATGAATTTACAGATCAAATCATGATTGGCTCTATATAAAAATTTTTCTTCAACAATCCTTTTCTCAATGACAATCTTTGGCCTTGATTCTGACTATGGCAAGCATCCATAAACTCGTTGAGATGATCTATTTCCAACAACCGTAAAGAGCATTTTTAATGCAGTTTTTTGTGCTTCTTCAGTCTTTGATGGAGATTTATCCTTTAACAAATTTGCAAAAGAACTGTCTCTCTAAAAGAGGATCCGGATGTGTCCCCATTAGGTCCTCCTGGGGCAACAATCTTGTCTTCAAGTCCACAGTAACCAGAAATCTTTTTGGCTACCCAACTGATGCCCTAGTTTTCTCTTCCAGAGCTCTCCCGCTACCATTCGAGTTCAACTTTGCTTATTCTAAAATCATATTATTTAAAAAATATTTTATTTTCTATTTCAAAAAGATAGAAGATATACCAAATAATTAAAATAATAATAATAATAAATAAATAATATTGTATAGTATTTAGAGGGTTCTCAAAGATTCGACCTCACAATATCACGCTCATTTATATACATGCCTAACTTCTTAAATACAAAAATTAAGGAGATCATTATAAACCCTAGTTTGTTGGGTTAAACTAAGTTAAAGGGATCTACCAAGGATAACACATGGTTAGGGTTCTGACCTCTTTTTGAAACCTTAAAAAATAATAAACCAAGTGATATTAATCAAGTGTTTGCTAATTGATTGCCCATATCACTACCCTATGTACAAATTACACCATGAAAATAATATAACTTTTGCAAACTAATATCATCTCTGCATAAATTAAATATATAACCCTAACTATATGACTACAACAAAAATTTTAATTTAAAATTCAATTTATTTGATATAAAAACTTTAAATATAACTTATTCCCTTATTCTCCTATGTATCTAAAAAAATTAAAAAAATACAAATCAATAGAAAGGGAACCGTTGGGGGAAGAACTTTTTAGAAGGTTGACTTTTGGATACCCAAACAATCTACGACGGAAGAGCTTTGCTAGAAGGTCGACGACTTGTTAACTATGTAGCAAACTTTACCATTATATTTTTAATAAAATTATTATTTTTAATCACATTTTTTTTCATGTTAAATCATGGTATTATCACTATAATTCATGTCTCGCTTTGATAAACATGGCTTGAGTAAGGGAGACCTCCGGTGGCTTGGGGTTGGTATCGTCATCATAAGCTGACGCACATTTAGTGGTCGGGTTAGACTACTATCTTTGCTTAGATTGGCACATTTAGTGGACTCGGGTCAGACTACTATCTTTGCTCAGATTGAGAATGCCCTGAGGTTTGAACCTAAATTTCCTTCTGGTAAGTGCTCAATGTCTTATCAATCCACCTAACACTCAGGGACAAAAAGGTTTATGGTAAACCAATGTGATTTGAATCAAAGTTGCGTGAATCCGCACCTACGGATCACATTCCTCAATTGACCGCCTCACACCAACTCGAACAAGGTTTTTTGTAAAATAGTAGTGGAAACCAAAAAGAATTTTATCACGGAATGTAAAGCCTACAAGGACACAAGGAATACATATAAAAACATTTTAAAAGTCAACCAAGGACACAAGGAATGCATATAAGAACATTTTAAAACTCAAGTCATTGATGTAGCCTTTTGAAGAATTGAGAATAGAAAAGACAGGGAAACTTCTCATCAAAATTCACAACAGACAAAACACACCTTAAAAGATGATAATAAGATATTGAATATTTTTGTCTTTATTGAACAACTTTTTTTAATAAAAATTATAATAATTAAAATTTTCTTTTTTAATTAAGATCATACCAATTCAAATGTAAAATTGGGAGATGGACAACACCTCAAGAGACATTGTTAGAATAAATATGAGTGTGTTTTGTACAAAAGTAGTGGAAACCAAAAAGTATCTTATCACGGACACAAAGAATGCATATAAGAACATTTTAAAAGTCAAATCATTGATATAACCTTTTGAAAATTTGAGAATAGAAAAAATAGAAAAACTTCTCATCAAAGTTCACAACAGACAAAACACACTCTAAAAGATTGATAATAAGATGTTGAACTGTCTTTTTGGAAACTTTGAACAAAAAGTTAAGAAATCAAATCCCAAAAAGATGAGATTACACACCATACTCCATCTTATTTCAAAACTCTGGCCCAATAAGCTCTGTCGATGAAAAAAAATGCTTAAAATCATTTTATTTTATTTAAAAAGTATATTATGTTTTTTTTTAGTGTGTGGAAGGTTCTCATACTCATTTTAAAAAATCAAATATTCGACCAAACTATCTTTTGTGCATTTATGTCTATTGTTTTTAATAAAAAAATATCTAGATATTAAAATAATAAAAATGTATGAATATCCTGTGAGAGATACATAGTGATATGTCTTTGAGTTTTGATTCAGAAACCTAAGTTCAATAGTAAGAGGGAATTGAGACCTTCTCAAATACTTGCATTTTGAACTCAAAATTTGTTTTCAATATTTTCACATTAATTATTTTTTTTTCTAGCTAATTACACCTACCACAAACTATTAATTAAATATTAAAATAGTAAAAAATATATGAATGTCCCACCCATGTTAAAACCTTGCTACAAAGGAACCGAGACCCCTCTATGCATTTTTTTTATATAAGTGAAAAACCCTTTGTAGGGCCGCATTGGTTGAGAAACCACAACCAAAGAATTCTACACCGTCAAAATCACCTGGGAGTTGCGCCCAACCCTGCCCGCACCAACATTATCAATTGGGTTTTGGATACCCAATTCAACTTTTTGGTAGGGTGGAAATTTGAACCTGGGACCTCCCTTGGAGGATTGCCCTTTTCTCTCCAACTCACCTACAACACCTGGGTTCCCCTCCATACATCTTGAACACAAAAATTTTGTCCGCATTAATTGTTTCCTTGGCTAACTAATTATGCCTACCACAAACTAATAACACATTTTTTTCAAAAAGCAATAGGTTATATTATGTCGTTAACCAAAACATTACAATAAAATATGACCCTACCTGCCTTATGCAACATGGCCACAATTTTTTTTTACCAATGGATTATATGGGATTGAAATGGCTCCACTCGTATTACATCGTCACCACGGAGTGGTATTGATATTACAATAAAGCTTAGATATTATTTGGTATTGGTATTACAACAAAAAAAAAAATTAGATATTATTTATATATTATTTGGTAAGATTTGAACCTGGTATCTCCTTGAAATGTTGAAGAATCTAATCGGTTGAACTAATGCCACTTGATATTTGAGCCATAAATTAATAACACTTTAAAAATAAAAGTTAGTCCCATAGGAACAACGCAATAGTTTGAGTTTTGGTTCTTCTTCTATAGGTCCAAGGTTCAAACCCTAATGTAAATGAGTGGATGAGGAAATAAGTGTGTTTATAAAAAAAAAAAAGTTAAACTATATCATAACATGAACAATAACATTATAATATTCTGATACTAATATTATTCACCAACCAAAAAAACAAAATAAAATACATAAGAAATAAAACATCTATATACATTAAAAAAAAAAAAAGTATGACTATAACCGGCTACAAGAGCTACAATACATCGAACATCATTTGATTTTAAAATCCAATTTAATTGCCTCTGTGGAACACCCTAACTATTTGGTTTTGGCTATTCATTAAATAAAATTCAAATTTAAATCATGGCAAAATATGTATATTATAAACAAAAATTCAAAGTGATTGTCGGCGAGACGAATTAAAACCAAACCGTTGATAGCGGAAGAGCTTTTTAACAAAGGTGACGACTTTTAGATACCCAAAACATCTACGCTAAAACCATTTCCCGAAAAATCAGGCCTATGTCGCTTCCACCTCCACAAAAGTATAATCTAAAGACGAAATTTAATATTATTTTTAATTTGTTTGCATGTTTATGTTAATATTTATTTATTTATATTTAATTTAAATTTAAATTAAATTAATTTTTTTTAAATTTAAACATATTAAACTTTTATTAAAGACATTAAAGCTATTATTCATATACACCATTATAATTAAAAAAATTTAAATTTTTATTTCAAAATTTGACACATAGACTACTCTCTCTTCTCGTTCTAGCAAACAGCAAAACATCCGAAAAAGAAGCAGCGAGGCTTCACTAGGCCCATAGCAAACAACAAAACATCCGAAAAAGAAGCAGCGAGGCTTCACTGGGCCCAACGCTTTTTGTCCATCTCGGAAAACTGTATCAACAACAATCTTAACAGATTTTTTTAAAGAGATTTAGGTTTAAATAATAAAGTAAGTTCGTTGATAGTTGTTCAAATATTTATTGATTGGTTATTTTAATTCAAAGGTTCGTTAACATCATATTCAAGGAAAACTAAGTTTATATTGGTAAATGTCTGATCCCGAATCATACAAAGGTGTTACTGTAGCTGTACAGATCCCGTGAGTTTAGTTTCAATCCCCACAATATGCATTCATACATACATTATATATTTATAATGTATTACCGGAAGGTGTATTTATAGCAAACACTTCATTGCATTCCCATCTTACAAAATAAAGGTGAATTTATATACAGATGCCCTTGGCATAATAGAGCCCGCCGGTGGCATGACCGGTTACTTTCCTTTCATTGATGGGCGGTTACATCATGAAAACGTTAAACTGACGGCGTCCAAACAGCAGAACCGTCAACAAAAAAAATCTAGTTGACGGCTGGAATGGACAATAAAATTCGAGAGATTTTCAATGCACGTGAATGCTAAATGACCTGAAACGCATTCCCTCCTCCGGGCTTTCGAATCCAGTCAGGTCAAATGAAAGCATTAATGGCGATGGTAACTCATTGCTGGTTCCACTCCCGTAATTCATTTCAGGAAGCTTCGGCACGAGCGGCGAGGAAAACGGATACAGTCTATTTGGTCGTTTTAATTCAAGCGCAATTGCCTCCAGCTTTGCGGTTATTTAACGTACAACTATTTGCCGCGCGGTGGAAATGGTTGACTGTTGATGGAATCCGCGTTCCTCCCAGACATGTCTTTTTAACAAAAACGTATGCGTCTGTTTTTACACGAATGTCGCAGTCGCTGGGGGTCCACAGGATGCTCGCATGATTCAAATGGTTCCTTGCCAGTACTAAAAGAAGAGGTATCAAAGTGGAACAGAGCTAGGCGCAGAGAGACCTTAAAAGAAGAAGAAGAAGAAGTGGTATTCGAGAAGAAGGAAGAAGCAAAGGCAGAGGCAATGGGAGAAGAAGCAGCAGGGGACGAGGGGCGCTCACTGGCCTTGACGCCAACGTGGTCAGTGGCCACTGTGTTGACGGTGTTTGTGGTAGTTTCGTTTCTGGTCGAACGAGCGCTTGACCGCCTCGGTCATGTAATCCTTTGATCTCCATATTTAAAAAATTACTTTTTTTTTCATGTAATCCTTTGAATTGAATTGAAAGATTTTAATTAAGTGGTTTATAGGAACATAGTTATTCAATTCTTATGACCATTATCATCATTAATATCTTGGGGAAGGCTGTTCTTTCTTCTATTGATTTGGGTTAGCAATTCAACTTTTTTTTATTTTACTGTCTTTAAATAATTTTGTCATAAACCCTTTTCCAAGAGTTTTTTTTGTATTTGCCACCGAAAAACTCAGATATTTATAGATGAAATGTTTCTCTGTCTCTATGCAGGGACAATAGAGTACATATTCTTTCTTCCCATTGTTTCTTTTTAAGAAATTGCATGTTCTTTTTTTTTATACGAATCCGCCATGAGGATGGATGGGATTGATCCTGAGTCACATTACCCATATACAAGTGACGCCTTACCTGTAGACCTTGCTGGTAGATCACATATCACCAATAATGCATGTTTTTTCTAATGTGGAAGTGGAATGAGTTTAAACGGTTGGTTCATGGCTGTAATTGCAGTGGTTGCGAGCGACAAAGCGGAAGCCACTACTTCAAGCCTTGGAGACAATGAAAGAAGGTTATCCGTCTTTTTTGTTCTGATGACCGATTAATTAATCAATTATGCGATTTATTGTTTTGGCAGGTGGTGGCGGCACAGCCATAATCGGAGCTCTCACTCCCATTTTTCTTTTTGGTGTTTGTGATTCAGAGCTGATGTTGCTGGGGTTCATCTCATTGATGTTAGCTGCCACTTCAAGCTCGATTTCGCGTATATGTATCCATTCGAAGTATTATAAGAAATTTGCTCCTTGCTCGGAGAAAGAGGTGGAAGAGAGTCCATCGGATGCCTCTGAGGGCGAAGGGGAGAAAGGTGCGAGGAAGCTGCTGGCTTTGCTTTACAGTGGAACCTCCTCCAGAAGGTTTCTTTCAGCAGATGCCGGAAATACTTGCAAGGAGGTAATTCATATAGATGGAGGATATCAATTCATGTTGGCAGGCAAGGAAGTAATAGTCCTTCGTAATTAACGGTTAATAATGAAGAGAAGATTCTATAACCCAGACAATCGCACAGTACGATAGAATGACTAACTCAACTAATTGTGAGATGTATAATCTGAGAAATTGAATTGCAATCCCTATAACCGCATTAGCAGCTGTCGAAGTGTTTAGATTAATTTTAAACAATATCTTTAAATATAATTATTCAAATAAAAGCGGCATAGTACTTAGTAATATCAACATTTACTTTTATTTATTCTTAAAGATTAATCCAGCAATAATGTGAGAAGATTTACTTTTATTAGTGGTTTAATAAAATTTAAGGAGAGGTAAAGATAGTAGTTTAACTTGATTTCGTTGAGTCAGTCACGACAGTATTCACCTGAGCCATTAGAGGTCTTCCTCACTCTGAGGGAGAGGTAGGGTTGGAACTGGGTTATAGTGACAGCTCCAAGAATTTAACCTGTGATCGATGACAGCTTCCCCAAAAATTTAACCCTATAACCAGTAGTTAAAAATAAAAGAACGTTACTGATTTTCTTATGTACAGGGGAGGCTTCGAGTATAATTCCAAATGCCCAAATAACAGGAAGGATAAAGCATATGCAAGTACAAAGGAGGTTGTGCTTCTAGAAGACCAGGTAGGAATAAAAATAAATAAATATATCTTACAAATTAATAAGAAGTAAAAACCTGTAAATAAAATTAACTCCTCCTGTATGTCTTATTTCAACCGAATTACAACAAACCTAATGAGACGTCAGAATTTTAATGAGGTCTTGCCAGGTTTTCTGAATATTTCATTAGTTTATTTTATTTCCTCATTCAAATGTTCTTTGATTACTATTATCATTATTTAAAACTGCAGGGGTACGAACCTTTTGTCTCATTTGAAGGCATGGAGCAACTTCATCGCTTTATATTTGTGATGGCAATCACACATGTCTTCTATAGCTGCCTAACCATGCTTCTAGCAATTGTTAAGGTTAGTATATGCCATGCACATTCTTTTAATATTCATTTCCAAGAGTTCAAAAAAAAAATGTATTGCAATGAATGTGACCAATGGACTGCACAAAGGCCTACTAATTTAGCGCATTTTCTTTTGAATAGTATATTGCAAATTCTGTAGTAACAGAAAACATAATTTCATCAAGGTTTACATTCTTTTCATCCATAACAACTTGATTTCCAGGATATACAGTATAAAAAACTTTAGCAAATGAAAATATCTTGGGTTCGTTTAGTGGATAGGGAATTTACAATTTGCTTGTTTAATTTTATGCTAGACTTCTTTCATTTACCCCTGTAAATCGTTTCTTAGAATGCTTACTTTTCTGTTTTAGCTTTTTTACACTTAGAGAGATCTCATGTTTATTAGACATCATATTTATATGGAATGTTGGATTGAATCTGTGATATAAGCATTAGAGACGTGAGCTTGTTATTACTTTACTGAGTAGTGGAAATTTATAAAAAATGGGGTGAAAGTTGTCTCGATAACTGAAGCATTTTGAGCTTTCTGTATTGCACTATAGGTTGCTAATGGGGCTTTGCAGACACCTTTTCTTAGAAATTGAGTTGCAAAACATAAAAAAGGGTTTAGTTATATACATTCATGCCTCTTACTTCAAGAAGTATTTTTCCATTAAGCCAAAACTGTGGGAGTTTTGACAATTTAAGACAGCTAAAATCTGAAACAGTGACCTTTCAAAAGTTGCATATTTGTGTATTTCAAAATTAGAAAAATCAGGCCTGATTATGAATTTAGTTGGAAACATTGAAAACCTACATAATCCTATTTGGAAATGTTCTTAGTAGAAAGAAACTTTCAAATATAAAAGGAAATAACCTTGCTAAGAGCAAGGAGAATAGCCATAAAGGTGAGTTTGGCTATAGAGCAACTAATGTGCTTGAAAGGGCATGCATGATGAACCTGAATTTCAAGTTCCTTTTAAGGGCAAAATGATAATCCACAGCACAAATTTCAAATTTCTATGAGGGTTGCTTGGACTAGAGTATTCTTTTGCAAGACTCTACCATACCTCTTGGAGATGGTTTAAACAACTTCCAAGCAGAGGTAGAGTTTAATTGTAATTGACACAACTGAGACAAGGTTTAAGTTGAGTGCAGCGCTTTTTATGTCTACTCTTTGTGGCAGTATCATCAGCTACAATAGGGGCTACTACACTACCTTAGAGGTACTTAAGTTGCATTGCTTACTTGGCGGATTCTGTAATTGACCTATAATATGGAAACAACCTCATTCTGTTGAAACAGATGTGGTGCTTAGTCATTAAGGAAATTGCAGACAGTGACTTGGGGGTGCGTGATATTTAAAATAGCTTTAAAGGAGCAACTTCAAATAAATATAAGCCAACTATATTGAATCTTTCAATTTAATATGGTAGAAAGTGCACACAACTGTTTGATAGGTGATAAGTATAATTTTAAATGATATGTGCTCAGAGTTTAAAATATAATGTTTTTCAGCCTTCAGTAATAAAACTGACTCTAGCCCAGTAAGAAGGAAAAACAAGCAAAGAAATTACTTGAGCAAGATAGTCCTAGTGTAGTAATTGCTGCATCTTATGTGATTCTGTTGGACATTGATTTGAAATACTATTCGTTTTGGTGATGACTTTTAAGCTTGAAAGAAGTATATTCCACATCTTTGCTGGAATCCCAATAATCCCTTCCATCCTTTTCCTTGTTTAGTTCTTACGTTGGAAGTGGTTTCTAAAATATTCTATGCACATGCTAGAATTTTTTAACTAATTGATGGAGACTAGTAAACTGTTTTGCTGGCTCATTGCCTCACTTCTGGAAATGCTTAATCAACATAAGCGTTTTGTGATTTCTCTGTGGAAAAAAAATGTGTAGTCCAATTCCAAGGTTTGCAAGTTGCAACCTAGTTTTCAACTCCAATGCTGCAATGTAGGAACATATACAAACTTTTACTAATTTCTAAAAAGTAAGCTGACTGTTTGCCTCTACTGTGACTATTGTACTTTATTGTATGAGTATTTAATGTTGTGAACTACTGTCCTTGCTTTGACTGTTGAATTATGACTATATTGAAGCTTACTGAAACAATCCTGGTTAACTGTCATAAATGCTGAATTATATTGGACTTTGTTGGATTCCATTATGGATGTTTGCAAGTCTCTGTTGGAATGATACTTGTAAATCATCCTTGTGTGTGGATGCCTGTCATGCATGTCCAGTGTGACTGCTATACTTTATTTGATGGAGAATTTAATGTCGTGAATCACTATCCTTGCTTTGACATTTTGAATTATGACTATTTTGAAGCTGACTGAAATAATGCTAGTTAACTGCCATAAATGCTGAATTCTGTTGAAGTCTGTTGGATTCCATCATGGATGTTTGCAAGTCTGTTGGATTCCATGTAATTTTAGAAATAGAATACAATACACTACAAGATAATTCTATTATAAGTATATAAACAAAGGCACACAAAGTGGATAGCTTATAGATACATGCGGATACACTACACAGTACATGCATAGCATATATCCTTCATGATCCAATTATCTGCAGTATCTCATGGACCAGTCATACTTCAATAAACTGTGTCAACTACCTTGACCAAGGTAGATGGTGTACATATGGGTATGAAGGGACCCGTAGCCGAACTCCCATACACATCAAAACATTAAAATACCCTGTAATATTATGTTACATAATTACAAACACTTATGTTGCCACGTACACACATGATAACACTACATGATGGCTAAACATACAATAATTCTATTTAGATGGTTTTGGATGTAGAAATGATTTTTAATGTATTGAAACTCAATTCCATTTCTACTTAAATACATCTCCAGACTTGCAGCACTTTAAAAATAACAATACACACAAGTAATGTACAATAACAACAACAGATGAGGACTAAAATATGCAGATTTTATATTAACAGCAATTGTACAACAATAACATACAATCTACCATTTGTGTGGAAATAGCATTCCAGGGTTTCTTGCACATACAACATTATACAGATTTAATTAGTTACAACAATGCACTCTCCCTTTGGTGCAATCAACCATTTATAGCCAACCGCAACCAGCCACCACAACTTCCAATATAAGCATATGCATCGGCCAACTCCATGGTCATCGGCATACCTCCATCAACCTTACGTCCGAATGAATGAGGCAAGGGTCATATTTATACAACCAGAAATTAGTTGCACCCTTTAACTACTTGACACCTCATCATTCTCCTAAATTACATTTGACTTGCATTAGCTTACATTTGCATTTCATTTCATGTCACTTTATGATTTTGCTGTACAGGCTAATATTTCACTTTATCACATATAATATTAAATTATGACTTTATACATATCCGCGTGATGTGGTCTACCGGCAAGGACGCCACTTGCATTATCGATGATGTGACCCGGGTTCAATCCCCATGGCGGATATGTATATGTATAAGAAGTATTTACTCATTAAAAAAAAAAACTTTACAACATTAGTTAAATATGTATTTGCACATTTTGTCAAACACTTTGTGTACAACTACAAAATAACACCAAAATGACAAAACTTATTTACTAAAAATAGACATCAATTTTCCTGCCTACATCTATCCCCTCCTTTTAACTGGTCGGCGTCCTTGACGACACATGAACTAAACACTGGGGACAGAAGCACTGAACAATGTACTGCCATCGCTTGTCACGCTCCTTATGTTTTCACCTATTCTAGATGTCCTTTGCAATTGGCATCACTTCAATTTGCTGCTCACACAACATTGTGTTTTGATTGCTCCTTCCACTTTCTGCTATTAGTTGCATCATCAACTGCATCTACATGATCGACATGACCGACTTGACGAACGTGACGGACAATGCCCATTGACACTTGTGTCGGGGGTCAACCCACTTAAATAGCTCACCCTCGACTCCACTTTACTTCTCTCGGGCTCTAGACGATTGCATCTTGACCTCGGAGTGCCTTGTCTTAACATTTGACAAACATTCTTCTCCTTGTACGGTAGCATCTTGTATGACACCTCCTTGAACGACAAGGTCTTGTATGACATGTCATTTTATGACTCCAACTTGTACGATACCTCCTTGGGCGATTTCACCTTGTACGGTTCCTCTTTGTATAGTTCCACCTTGTACGATTCCTCTTTGTACGGTTTCACCTTGTACGGTTACTCCTAGTACGTTTCCACCTTGTATGATTCCTCTTTGTATGGTTCCACCTCCATCCCTAGATTCGAACGACTTGTAGAGGCCCTTGCTAATGAGCTCAACACTAATATTCTACCAGATAATATTGTCCAAGGTGGAAGGAGGGTTTTCTTTTAAGGAACCGGTTAGTGCAAGGAACCAACGGCAACAGTGAGTGCCAACCCGGTACGAGCAAGAGCGTTACCAACCGACGAGATTTGGTTAGTTAATGCCATTAGTTGGTTCAAGGAACGAAAGACAGGTCTTACTTAATCAAATTTGTTAGTGCCAGGAACGACGGAGAGAAGGCAACGACAGAAAGGGTTTATTTGAAGGACCGTCGAGCCAGGAGGGGAACCAACCAACGAACGCAAAACATCGCAACAACGGAAACCTGGGACGGGGGACCACGTTACTGTGTGATTCCTCTTTGTACGGTTCCACCTTGTATGGTTCCTCCTTGTACTGTTCCACTTTGTACGGTTCCTCTTTGTATGGTTCCTCATACGGTTTCACTCTGTATGGTTCCTCGTTGTATAGTTCCACTCTGTATGGTTCCGCCTTGTATGATTCTAGTTGTATGATAGATTGTTCCATTTGGACAACATCCTCCAATTGTATGACAGACTTTATGCCACCCAATTTGTACGACAGCTCCTCCAACGGTACTTTGTTAGATGACACTTCCTCCATTTGTATGACACACTTGCCTTGGACAACGCTCTGCCATACCTTGTTCACTTGTACGGTAGTCTATTGTTCTTCCTTGTCTGCATCAACTACTTCTGCAACTTCCTGCATAGCCTTGACTACCTGCTACATTTCTGTCTCCTCTATTGAAATCAAGCTCATCAAGTTCACCTCCTTTGCTTCTTGGCAAGGGCTATAACTCTTCTCCAACACTTTGAAATCTGTATGCATCATTGGTTTATCTTGACTTGTAGCACTTTGACAGTCATGTGCGAAGTGCCCCCACAATTGGCATCGTCAACATTGTACAATGGGCCTACTCTCAGTATGTATTGTATTTCGCATCTTTTATTTCTTTGGCGGTTGTCACAGACTGCATCACTAGTGGCATCCCTCCTTTGTACAATCTCGCTTTGTGCTGCATATACCTGTAGCAATGTTCATGCACTCTCCAAGGCACACTCATCCTCGGATTTATCGCTCTTTTCTTTGGAGTCTCTTCCTTCCTTGACTTCTTCACTCCAATATTTGAACGAGAAACTATTCTCCTGCCCAAAATCATCACTTCATTATGTAAGTCATCCTCAATATCAGAATCACTCTCATCATCAAAGTTACTCTTGTCTGCATTAACATGATGCCAATTCTTCAATGATGTTTTTGCATCACTTTCCCAAATCAAGGCATAATCCAAAGCCTCTTGGTATGATCTTAGAGGGAACATCTTCATCTTCGTTTGATATGTAGGAAGAAGTCCATCTATGAACCACATCCTTTTCAATGCATCTGATTGGTCTTTCTCCAAATTAAATAGCCCACTCAACTTCCGATTGCAGGAATGAATAGACTTGTTCTCACCTTGTTTCATTCTATAAATTTCAACAATGACCGCATCGTCATTATCATACAATCAAAATTCTTGCACAAATGCATCGCGCAACTCTTCCCATGTCTGGTACTTGTCCTCTGGTAATTTCATATACCAATCTATTGCAAATCCACGAAATGTCGCAAGGAATAACCACCTCCAGTCTGCCTCACTGTTTTGCCTAGTCACTTTCCACATCACGTCTAAACAATTCCTACAATTAGGTCTTTTGTTGATTCTTCGTGAAACAATGGACACTTACACGATATGCCTAAATTGACCTTCGGTTTGATAGGTTGGCTTTTCATTGGCAGCAGTTGTTTGTGTATCTCTCCCTTATGCATAGCCTTAGGCACATCACCCTACAATTGCTCTTCCATTGTACTTCTGTTCTATTTACTAGACAACGTTCCAATATGCAGTTGTTCCGATTTTGGACTCCCGTCCTGCACACCTTCGAGCACACCAATCTGTAGTGTCCCTAGTGGTAGACTCTTGTATCACGCACTGTTGGACGCCCCATCTTCCATTTGCACCAATGTCGGATTCCCATCTCGCTCACCACCATGCACCACTACTTGCAATTGCTCTCGCGCCAAACACCCTCCATTGACATGCAATTCCTCATACACCTTTCGTCAACTTTGGCTAAACATGGCTTGTACTGTCCTTCAACTTGTTTGTACGGTTGCTTGCAGTTGTATGACATCTGCCTTTCATCTTCATTTGTACAACGTGCATTTTGGCTTTTACGACACTGCCATACAATTGCCTCACTTGTACAACAGGTCCTGTTTGTACAGTAGACTCCATTTGTACAACGCCTTCCACTTGAACGACTCATGTCAGTTGTATGGTAGGCTCTCTTTGTACGGTGCACACCAATTGAACAACTGAGCAATGCATTTGAATGGCGATCATTTGTATGGTTTTTTGTTGTACAATCGTTCGCCATTCTACTGTACAAACCCTCTGCAATTTGCCTTTTGCCTCACTTTTGCTTGTCGTACACGTCTTGTTGTACGACTCATCATCAACATCAACAAATAAATCCTCTTCTTCATCTGCGTTATTGGTTGCATTCCATTGGTGTCTTTGTGCTCCTTCCCAAGGGTTTTGTTGCTCAGAACTCCATGTCACGAGACTTGACCCAATGTTGTAGAGGCAATGACGCCAAAATGTAGAAATGATTTTTAATGTACTGAAACTCAATTCCATTTCTACTTAAATACATCTCCAGATCTGCAGCACTTTAAAAATAACAATACACACAAGCAATGTACAATAACAACAACAAATGATAAATAAAATACGCATATTTTATATTAACAACTATTGTACAACAATAACATACAATCTGCCATTTGTGCGGCAATAGCATTCTAGGGTTTCCTGCACATACAACATTATACAAATTTAATTGGTTACAACAATGCACTCTCCCTTTGGTGCGATCAACCGTTTACAACCAACAACAACTTGCCACCACAACTTCCAATACAAGCATATGCTTTGGCCAACTCCATGATCATCGGCATACCTCCATCAACCTTACGTTTGAATGAATGAGGCAAGGGTCTTATTTATACAACTAGAAATTAGTTGCACCCTTTAACTACTTGACACCTCATCATTCTCCCAAATTACATTTGACTTGCATTAGCTTACATTTGCATTTCATTTCATAAGTCACTTTATGACTTTGTCATACATGCTAATATTTCACTTTATCACATATAATATTAAATTATGACTTTATAACATTAGTTAAATATATGTACACACATTTTGTCAAACACTTTGCATACAACTACAAAATAACATCAAAATGACAAAACTTATTTACTAAAAACAGACATCAATTCGCCTGCTTACATTGAAGCCAGGCAGTGTTGATTTCCAAGACTATGTATTTCCACTTCTAGATTGCAACTTGTCATAGATGACATACTAGGGAGAATGGACAATGGTTCCTCTGCTTGAAATGTGTAAGAGTTTGTGCCAAACGACACCCTCTTTGTGGTTGGTTAGGTGAACCATTCAAAAGGCATTGACAATTATTCTGATTGTTGTCTCCTTGCCCTAGATAGCATGGTCATGATTTTTGATGGTAGATACTTTTGTCTTAGATGGTAGTTTGACCCCTACCAATTTCTACTTGGCCCAAGATGGCCACTAATCTCCCTTCATTAGGGAATCCACGCCTCCAAATGGCTTGGATACAAAGCCACACAAAAACCATTATTTTTCACACTACCTACACTCAGTGTTAGATTACAATTTTTGATTGATGAGGGCTTGGTTGACCTTAATTACTTATTGTCTGATGACATTATGAACATCGTCGACCGTTCTTTAAATGACAATGCTTTAGTTGCAAAAGGTAGAGTCTCCTCCAATGACCTGCTCCATATCTTAAATGTCTTGCTTTTGGGTTTAGATGACTCCATTCATCTCTTCATTTGTTGGAATGATGTGCAAAAGGTCTAAGGTGAGGCAGGTGACCTCCCTTATACCCTTTATGACAAGCTTGGGAGGTTAGACGATAATTCCTTGGCTTTGAATGACACTAACCTTCTCTTAGATGACCCAAAAGTTTAATCAAACGTCTTGAAATCCTTCTGGGATGGATTGAACCCCTCGTCAAACTACATACTTCCTCACTTGTATGGCATTCTTCATCATCCAAACATTTTATTGCCTTATCTAAATGGAATCTTTCATTTTCCCTAAGTTGTTGTCCTCAATTTTGCGGTTGGCATCCTCAACTTGACAACCTTGGATGTCCAGATAACATCCTTCATCATCTAAAGTGCACTCATTCTTACTTCCACCTTTAGACAGGTTACAAATTTCAACCTTGTTCACATCCTCTATCTATAGAGATAAACTTAAAAAAAAAAATTACCAAGGTTTCCTCTTCTATGTCCGAGTTGGAAGTAGGCGCCTTTGGTTGTATGGCCGGTTGCATCGGTGTCTGTACAACATGTCACATGCCTACCATGACACACTCTACCTTCTAGACTATAATCAAAATTCTGAAATCCTACACACATCATTGGTTCCTTTTTGACTCGTGTTACTTTGGCAGCCTCATGCAAAATGTGCCTAGGGATGGCATCTATAGCACTGTACAAGTTTTTTGCCCCAAGTATCATACTCAATCTGACGCCTTCCACTACTTCGGCAGCTGTAATGAAATGCACTTCCAATGGCACCTATCATTGGAACAATGTCCCTATATGCTGCATATACTCGTAGTGACGATTTTACCTTGTCATGCACATTCTTCATGTTACACTCATTCTCAAAATCATTGCTTTTGTTGCTCTCAACTTCGGAGTTACTCTTGTCACTCTTGTCGCTGACTTCTTGACCCTAACATTTGGATGATATCCTCGAATCATCCTTCAAGTTTCTTTCATTGTTGAGGTCATCACCCTTGTCTTTAGAGTCACTCCCATCTTTGGAGTTGTTCTCGTCACTAACTACCATATGAATGACATCTTTGTGTCACTTTCTAATTTCATGGCCCACTCAAAGGCCTCCTAATATAATGTTAGAAGAACCACCCTGCTGTTCTTCCTATACAAAGGAAGAAGGCTGTCCACGAACCACCTTTTCTTCAATGCATCTAATGGCTCCTCCAAATAGGTGACAAACTGTTTCAGCCCATGCTTGTAGGACTGAATAGACTTTAATCTTACTTTGCTCCATTCTATAGATTTTTGGAATGACTTCACTGTCATTGTGGAACAATTTAAATTCATTTACGAAGGTTTCTAGCAACTCCTCCTAGGTTTGGTATTTGCCCTCTGGCAATTACATGTACTAGTCCCTTGCACTTCCGTGCAATGTTGTAGGGAATAACCATCTCTAATCTTGCTCGTTCATCTACCATTGGCCTTCCATGTTGTAAGCCAAATTTTCATGTCTTGATAGCTATATTGTTTTTAGCAAATGATGTGGCTCTTTTTACTTATATTTCCAAGGGCCTACAAAGACAATTGTATGCTCTTGCTCATGTTTGTTGTTTACAACAACCGGCAATCAGTCTTAGCAAGACTAAGGTGACAATATTCAATGCATCAAAGAGGTACCCTTTCTAAGTTTCAGTTCTTCTATAAAGGTGAATCGACTGAGATCACCACTACTTACACCTACTTGGATTTTCACTTTACAACTCCTTCCCTTAATCTTCGGCCAACTTCACAATCATGGCTTTGTGAATGATATACATCTTAGCTTGAACCGACAATGTTTCCAACAACACTTCCAAGACATACTTGCAAAGATGTGCCTTATTATGGATCTGCAATTTGGAGTCCAAGTCTGGGGGATATTGATTGGGCTTGCATTGAGAAAATGATTTATCCACTGTAAACAAATAGTTTCCCAATGTATTGGGTAGCCTGTGTTTGGCATTCATCCTCTTTTTTTTTTTTTTTTGATGGTGGCCACAAGGGGTAAACAGACTGTGACCACGAGGGAACCATTACATAACATATCCGCAACATGTGAGGCGAGAGATTTGAACCTGGGCCTCTCAGCAACTAGAGAGGTTTAACTACCCACTTGCTCTCCAACTCCTCTACATGGGCGGATATTGGCATTCATCCTCTTTGCCTTTAAAGCATTTTCAAAATTATTTTTGAGCTTCATTGCCTTAGATCCATTATTGATTGTACCTTAGGCCCAGAGAGATACCCATATTTAGCGCTTTGGTCGGGATGGATTATCTCTAGGAGCAATTATAGTCGTCATCATGGATGGTACTCAGAAGTTATTTCTCTTCTCAATCAGTTGACATCTCCATAAATTGATTACCTCCATTCAAATACTCTATAATTGTTCCTCCTCACCTTTTTCCCAATTAGAGGGTGATTAATCAAGCAGTCAAAGATGATGTTTATTGACAATATATTCAGATCACTTGGGTCACTACATCTCAGCCTCTTAGTCCTAAGTTGACCTTCTATGTTAAACATTTCATGAGGATTAAAAATGCAATTATTACTTGTTCTGATTATGTCCAGCGACATTGGACACAAAGCATTTAAATTCCTCTTGGTCTGCTCAAAGTGTGTCACACTAGTTGCGTAGGGAAATAGACCATCATATTCTTTGACAGGATGGGAAATGTTGTCTTTGCTCTCTTCCAAAGGCCAAGACTGTAGACCATTTTATCTTCAAGTGTCCTATTTATTATGAGATTTGAGGTACTATTGCTTGTATAGGGACTGAGGTGAATCGCTTGCCACTTTTTTTGGTTATCTTGACCAAAGACACTTGGCTTTGTATCTTAGGGAATCTATCACTCATTAACATCAGTTATTACATGGGAGATCAACTAATACTCTACTAATCATCTCATTCTTTTACTCTATCTCTACAATCGAGAGTAACAACCATTCAATTGAAGCTGCAACTCTAAAAAATGTTAATAATATATCTGTGTGCCCTTGTCCACAGACAAAAATGGCTAGTAGGGCTTCAGTTCTTTCTTTTCCTTGCATGCAATGGGACAAGACTGCAATTCTCTAATGTCGAGTTTTGGCCACCCCTCACATACCTAGGAAAAGAAAGAACTGAAGCCCTGCTAGCCACATTTCTCCTAGGATTATCCAACCTGAAACTCTATGAACTCCCAAGGTTATCCAACCTGCCCCCCTTAGTCCTGACCATTCTCCTAGGAGCATGATTAGATCTTGTCTTGGCCCTTTTTGGATAGTTGGTGATGATGCCAATTGTGCTGTACTTTACATCACACTATAAATTAGTTTTGGCGCAAGGACCAACTGGAGCTCCCTTCTATCTCTCTTTTACCTTGAGTGTCGGCTCTCTCTTCATGATTACTTTTATTAGGGTTTATCGATTTTGGGTAAACCTTAAGGCCATAATTTTATGCTATTCAATTTTTCCACTTCAGTGTAGTTTACACTAGATTCTTCACTCAATTTGTTTATTTTCCTAGTACTTTTCGGTTACTGTAGTGCATTGTAACATCTCCTTTTGAGAGTCCCATTAGCCTACTTTGACCATCCGTGGATATTAATAAAATTATCTTATCTTGTCTAAGAAGTATTATAGGAGCAGCTTTCTATTTGTAGAAAAACAAACCTCTATGAAAAGGTCCCAAACAACTCTGTTAATAGCATTGTCCCTTAAATATGAAAAACACACACCTGGAGACTTAGTTGAATAATTTGATGCACCCTACACAATTCCTTTCTTGCATGATTATTATGTGTGATACTCATTGTATGTTCAGAGATTATGCTCCAATGCAGGAGTGGAAGTCACTACCTGATTGATTCTATGAACTAAGAAATTAAGTATAAATAATGCAACTCGAAAATCAAGAAATGGCCTCTTCTCTAACTAAATACAAAGAAATCTTAATGGAAATATTTAGTTTTTAAGCTTTGCTCTTCAACAGTGACATGCACCTATTGTCACACTCAAAGTATAATCAATTTCAGCATTGCATTTATGTGTACAGTTCCTATATAACAAATGACTATGGAGGAATTCATGCAATCAACCTTGTTCTCGGGTTATATTCTACCATAAAATCTACAGTTGTAAATTCTTACATTTTAATCCACAAAAGTAAAAAGCATTAAACAGAGGAATATTCTGTATATTTCATTCCATAGCATGCTTTGTGGTAAGCTTAGTCATCACAATGCTGATATAAAAGTCAGCAACTATTAATACAACAGGTGGAAATACTCCATGAAATTCAAGCTGAGCATGCACATATTTATTACTACTATAATTCATCTAGAAAGGATTAAAACTAAAATGCTTTCTAAACCCCTAACTAGAGAAAATAATAGACTTTGACCAAAAGTTCAAAGTTTGCTAACATATATATCAGGTAGAAAGAATAAAATCAGCAACCTCCTTATACAAGAATCTTAGAAGCATGATTGGAAAATGGTAAATTTACTGTTACTTTATAAGATCTACAATCTTGGATATCACCTCCATGGGGAGATCTCTTCGTATTCATACATCCATAGTAGCAAAACTCAGACTCAGCAAAAGACTCAACAAAGCCATTTCTAACACAGACTCACCGACTCAGCAAAATTTGGCAAAAGACTCCACAACAATGCGACAAATAAATAATACATAAAACAATACCTTTTATGGCTCTTTTTTTTCTTTTACCTTTCTTTTGGCTGCATAGGGAACCTCTATAATCCCTAGCCCACTAGGTAAAGACGAAGTCAACAGGACCCCCAACCCTCTAGGGAATCGAACCAGGGCAGCCCACTGGAAAGCACTTGGCCGCCAACAACCGACATATCCCTTTTGGGTGCCTTTGATGTATTTTGTTAATGCCAAGTTCTTTCTCGAGACCCAAGCTTTTCACCGAGTCACAAGTTTTTAGCGAATGCGTTTAAAAGCTCAGCAAATTTTTTAAATTTTTCTAAGATTCGTGATACAAGCCAAAAAAACCCATTTAGGGTGACTCAGCTTGCAACTCGGCAAGCGAGTAAGGGGGAAGGGAAAAACTCGAGTCTCACCCCCATGCATATATCAACTACAATTGCCCTCATAGCCTCTCCATCTTGCATAGTTTCCTATTCATACATAAGTGGCAAGACCTATGTCCCGTGGTTACCTTAAAAGTAGTCTAAAAGGCCCTTGTGACTAATGGGATCTTTTCTGCCTAATTTCTATCTGAGCCACATGTTTTGTATAAATGTTGAATCTTCACAGATGGCTTGGCTTGTGCATTTGCTTATAGGTTGGTAATAAGGCTTGACTTACAATGAGTCCATAAATTCCTTTGAAACGTTATAGAACATGATTAAAACCGTCTTCCTCAATCTCTAGGCTAATCATTTAAGCCAGCTGTAACTTCTTAGGTAGTTAAATTGTTAGGAAGAGCTTAGCCTCCAAACGCTGGATAAAGTACTATGGCAACAAGAACATTTTAACATTGCTAAAATCCACACTGATATTTAAAGGACACCAACTATTCCAGACACCTACTGGTCCAAAGACTAAAGGCCTTTGATACGGTTCCCAGATGACTTTTTTCCAAAAAGGATATTGACATCTCAAGCTTTTCACCACAGATATCAAGAGTCTTTGCATACAAACTCTCAGAGGACATTAAAAGTACTATAGCAGCCAAACAAGGATGCCCTTTCACTGGCCCACTTTGGGATCTACATTGGTTAGCTTGAAGAATTCCTTCATGAGCAACTCAGGTGGATGATTGCTGTCTCTTGTATCATATTTTGATTGTTATATTACTCCTTATTGGACGATTGCTGTCCCTTGTATCATATTTTGATTGATATATTACTCTTAATTGACTATGAGGTTCTCCTTGCATGCTCTCCTTGAGGGTTGCAAAGGAAATTGGATGCAAAGGAACCATAGTAAAACTGAGGCCATGATTTTTACTGCTTCTAAAAGTGCCCTTGACACAGGACACAGACACAAGATATAGAGCATATCTGTATTATATTAATATAAGAATGAATGTTATGAATATGATGGTGTCGAAGACTAGAAGGTGGCAAATATATAGACCTGTAAATTTAGGTACATATCAGCACTTTTCAAGTTCCTGTTATTCTATGAAGATAAACAGATTAAGATCCAACACATACTTGGAAGTCCAGTTTAGAAGTTATTTCTTAATCTAAGGCCCTTTCGCAGTTGCTGCCTTGCAAGGGATATGCTTCTCTCTTTGTTCGTAAACAATAATGTTTCCAGTTACATTTGCAGGATATACCTATAGAGATGCACCTCTTTGACCGTATCATTAAGTCCACATTCCTTTTTCAATTTGAGGTATGATTCCTGAGCCTGCAGCCATAGATCCAGTTGAACTGTTGGGGACCAGAAATGGTCCGGGTGTGTACAGGGCTTGCGCCTCACTTGGAGTGCTAGTCCGGGGAGTGTGGGACACGGCTCCTTCGGACGTTTGAGATTTTTTAGCAAGGCCGACTCCTTGTTTGGGTGCGATCTTTGAGGCTTTGCTGTGCTCCTATGCTAGCCTAATCTAACTGGGTTTTGCCAAGGAAAAGGGATAGATAGAAAAACGATAAATGATGGAAAGCAAATAATAGAAAGGTAAATGTAAAATCTAACTAGCCTAACTAGCCTATGCTAAGGGTGGCGATGTGCCAAAGATTACAAGATCCTTTCCAAACATCAGTGGGATGAATGAACACGGGGTTCACAACAAAACAGCTAGATTTTGAACATGGTCACCATTCAATATGATTGCAAACAAAAGAATCTCCTGTGAAAACCAAGACAAATGCTAGTCATAGCCTTCGAGAGAGAGACATATGTACACAAAGACCAGGACAGAGATTTGGAATAGTCACAACTCCTCGCATTCATATTAAGAGCTTGTTAAAATCATACAAAATAGAGAGAGACTTGACGGCTTGTACGTGCTATGACCCGAGGCTCAAGTCCAGACTAATATACATAAAGGAGGGGTTGAGAAAAAGAAGACTAATTGGGCTAGATACTAGGCACAAGGAACTAGCACCATCTTCTTTTGCTTAATTACGTGGAAAAAGTACATATTTATAGGCAAAATAAGGAGCTTTGCCCTCTTCAAAATTCAAAATTCTTGCCCTTGTAGTTTTACTTTGCCCTCTTCAAAATTCAAAATTCTTGCCCTTGGGTATGGGGGGCCAGTGGCCCTTCGTAGGGGGGCTTCGGGGTGGAATTCCTTGGAGCAAAATTGGCCCTCTAAAATTTTAGGGCTAGGGTGGTGCTAGCTTGACCAAAATCTAGGTGACAACTCTCCCTTTGCCCTTCGCCTGAAATTCCGGTTTTCTGTATCTTAGGTTCGGTTGGTACGTCATGTTGCTGACTTGTCGTTTGCTCCCATCCAGTGTCTCGATTATCACCGCTAGCCTGCGATTACCAAATGTTTAGATTGGGTGGGCGTGCCTAAGTCTCTTTTACCTTCCGGTTGTAAGTGCCTTGCATATATTGCTGCTTCGGGCTTTCATTGGGACTTCGGTTTAATCTCCTTGCTGTCAACTCTGATCGGAAAAGTCCGGTTACTGGTCTTGCACTTGTCTTTGCTTTCTTACGGATTTTGGGTAGCTTGCCTCCCACCAGGGCCTCCTCTCATAAAATTGGCGAAGGCGCTTTACTCCTCCCAAGTGTAGTGAGAATTCACTACAAGCATGATTTTTAAAGCATTCCATTTAACTAAAAGGGCCTCGATTTCAGCACAGTTATCCTTTGCTACAATTAACTCCTTGAAAGATACACAATAAATAAAAGTGTAAATGTACATACAACAAGATGGGGAAATTGCAATGCGGAACAGGTGTGAATCTTGGAATTTATCATGTGCACCACTATCTATGAATTCTTTTGTGCACATTCTCGAAAGTTGGTTAGTAAAAACATTACTCTTGCTAGGCCTAAGCACAATTTTGAACATGAACTCCTAGAATGTTACTAACCACTTGCTAACTCTCCCGTGTATGGTGGACTTGCTATTTGAGTACAAAGATGCCCACTAGTCTATATATAATGCAAGGGGGTTGGCGCACAAGTAATGTTTGAACTTTTGCATTGTGTATATCATCCTTAGCATTGTTTGACTTGCAAAATGGATTGGGTGATCCAAATGGATTCCCTCCTAATGCTAGGCACGCCTAGTAGCAAAATTAGATGCATCAATATGCATATGGAATTTGTTTTCGCAGTTGAGAAAGACCAAAATCAATGCATTGATCGACCTTTCAGCTTCTTGAGGCCCTTTGGTGATTCTACTTCCATTTAAATGGAACACCTTTCTAGGTCAAGACATCTAATGTGTGTGACCATTCTACAAAGTTTCTTTTGAACTTTTGGTAATATCCTATATGTACCAGCAAAGATTTAAGGGAATTGATAGTGGATGCTTTTCTTGAAGGCCCTTTGGTGCTTCTACATCATTTAAATGGAACACCTTTCTATGTCAAGACATCTAATGTGTGACTATTCTACAAAGTTTCTGATGAACTTGTGGTAATGTACCAAGAAACATTTTAGGGAATTGATAGTGGATGCTTTTTTAAATCCGAACCTTGACTTGGACCTTTGCGTGGGTCTATCTTCAATCATGTTTGACACACAATATGTCCTTACAATTTCTAGTAAGGGAAAAAAATTTAGAGGTAGTTGGATTGAGCAAAAGGTATGTTCATATGCAAAGCTGTATACATTCCTCCAATGCTTTCCAGTGTTCTTCCTTATGCCTGTAGAGAGACTAATCATCCAAAAATACTTTGTGCTGTCTAGTGGATATTTGCTTAAAAAATGTACTAAATGGTCTTCTATAAATTTATAGGCACATTGCACAACCTAAATGAGATCTGGGTGTAAGAATAAAGACCTTTTTTTACCACAAATATTGTTTTCAACTTGTCTTCCTCAGGTACATTGATTTGATTGTAGCTAGAAAAGCCATTAAGAAATGAGTGTATTTTATGTCCTACAACTTCTTACAAAATAGAGCAAAAACAGGATGGGGAAGTGTAACTGCATTCAGACTTCAAAATTCAACACAAATTCACATGTGTGTGGTCTTCTTCAAATTGATCATGAACAGAGAAACTCATTTCCTGATCATGACCTTAAGATGATTTTTGTGCTCAACATCTTGTCAATATTGACAGGCATGAGTTCGACGTACTTGGAGTTCATGTGGTAGGGTCTTTATCGTATGGGTTGGGCACCTGGGTCTAGAGGTATTTGATGGACATTTAGTTGAATCAACATTCTCTTCGGGTCCTTATATATCCACACATAAAATTCTTAAACTTGCATGAAAATTTTGAAGTTGTCTTCAACACTAGATCCCAGTTGTCTCCAACATTGATGAACTATGAAGTACCTTGTGTCCCAAGATCCATTTTGGCCATCCTTGGACCCTCATATCTAATTTTTTCTTGCTTCTCCACTCCCTTTTCTTGACCAAACTCATGTGCTATATCTAAAGCTTAGTTTTGGAAATCGCATCGTCTACTTTGAACAAATTGAGGGAAAGTTTCTCTTTTCCTGTTCAACTTTGCCTATACCCTGTGTTTCTAGGTTTGAGTTTGTGTACTTAATGCTCACATGATTGAAATTTGGAAAAAAATTGACACTCTCAGTTTAGGTCCTTATGTTTCCACACAAAAACTTCTTTATCTTGCATGAAAATTAAGAATGCGTGACAATATTTGACACAAAGTTTGAGATAATAAAAATGGGAAATAAATTGATATGTTATAAATTTAAATAAAAAAAAAGTTGTTTTTCTAATTTCAAAATTTTAATATTAAAAAATATATGCACTTTTTAATAAAACAAATTAAATAGTTAAAATTTGGTTAAATTTATAAAAATTAAAAATAATGATATAAATTAATTACTATACTAAAAAATTGTTTTTTTAAGGATTAAGTCCTATTGACTTAAGGCCCCAAATTCTGAATTATAAATTTATACTTAGAAATTTTAAGCTTTTAAACTAAAACTAAAATGTCTTTAAGTAAATTAATTTTAAAAAAGCCATTCATTTAAATAAAAGGTAACTTGAATTCGTCTAGCCAAAAGTATTAACAACTGAGGAGGAGAGAAAGAAATAAATAAAAACAAGAGATTTACTACCATGATCCTACCTTGCATGTTATAGGTCAAGACAAAAGATCAAAATAGAGTTATTGTTTGCTCTCACCTAAATCGGAGAGTATTACATTACTCTTTCGTCTAAGCTATCCTCTCTGTTGCAAACCATCTCATGTTGCTGTCAATACACCTTTTGCTGCCTGCAAATGAAAGGGAGTTTGTTGTTGGGTAGACATTGGATGGGGACACCAACAATGGAGTTGCGTTTATTGAAAACTAGATAGTATACACGGACATAGGATAGTGTTTGCGGCTTGTAGAAAAGTCTTAGCATTTAGGATTTGCAGCGTATGAAAAATCACCTTGCATTTCATTCCCAAGTTTAATCAAATATATTGAAGGCAAAAGGAAAATTGGGGAATTTCGAATTTTATTCTTCATGTTTGTTGAATCCTATGACAGCCTATAACCAAGGATGGGCTCCTGGCTTCACCTCATCCTGACCACCCTCAATGACAATCCTTGATCTACAGACTTAGGCATTTTGGACCTTCTTCAATTTCTAGTATGACGTCTCATCTTGACATTATGCAAGCTATGTTGGCAACTTGTTCCTTGTGGATAGGGTCCCCATTTTTTGGCTCAAAATAATCCAACACATTGGAGGATGCAATGTTCTGACTTTGTTCTTGAGGTTCTTGATGGTCCTTCAAAATCAAGCAATTCTTATCCTAATTGTGCTCCACTTTTGTTCGTTGCAATCAAACGCAATCTCATTGGCCATTGTGAGTTTTGCATATGATATACAAAGTCCATGATAATTAGTTGATTTGAAATCTTCATGGTCTTTTGTTTGATCCTGTACTGGTTTGTTTCAAACTATTGGGAATAAAGATCAGGCTGCAATGCAATATTCATTGATGTAATGAATGATTTAGACAAGTACAAAGGAGGTTATCTATTATGTAATGGATATAACCAACAACCAACCACAAACGGATAAATGTGCATGTGATTGCCTTTCTTTCTAGCTGGAATTAGAAAATAAAAAGAAAAAAATCTAATTTTTCTGATTAGGAATTGCAGCATGTGGAGCCAATGCCATCACAGGTTTACAGGGAGGGTGATCTCAGGTACACAGGGAGGGTGATGTTTCTGTCCCAAATTCAATATAAAAGTATAATTCAGACTCTTCAGAGTCGAGGACATTAAGAGGAGTAATCCATGCGGCACACATATACTCTTGAAATATATCCTCCCTATAACAGCCCATCAGTCTTCTTTCCTATTGGCAGGAGATGGGGTTGAGCATCCAGAGAGAAGTTGTATGGGGACAGCTTATTCACAATGATACCTATTATTTCTTCATTGATAGCTCAAGGCTTCTAATCTCAAAGAGGAAAAATTGGTTGGGTAAGGATACTGGTGGCTTCCTTAAGTTTTTTTTTTTTTTGAATTTACATGGTGGAATCTGTAGCCGCCACGAATCCGGGCAGGCTGTCCGAATTTTATGGCCGCCACAGTATTCTGTGCTGTCCGCCCTGGAAGCCGCCACACACAGTCCGCCCCTATAACCACCATGTCACAACCATTTTAAACCTTTTACGCCGCTGAAAGCACCAGGAAAGGGACAAGCGTTCAGTCCGGCGAGGCCCAAGATTTGGGTGCCTTCCTTAAGTTATATCTACCAATCAGTGAATTGTTTATAGATAGGATGTCAACTTGGAATGTTCCAGAAAAGTTTGTGCATCAAATTCAAGACAATGTGTTATTGAAAGAGTACATGTCAGAGAGGTACGGCTTATCAAGTATGATTTTTGTTAAGATGACGATTTCTCCAATTTGAAGCAGGTTGCCTTGTAAAAGGAGGACTGCATCTTCAGAAACAGAGAATGATAGTCAATATTAAAAGCATCAGCCAAAGCCCCACTATTTATACAATTGATTATTTTTAGCTTTTGATGTAGTATGCAATGGGAGATAGCATTCACAAGATGCAGAATTATATGAAAGAAGTAAATCTGCGAGATGACTGAAAGATGCTATAAATAGAAATGACGGAAATGAATACAATGTAGCTATGGAGGAAATGGACACTCCATGAACAAAGCTACTGGACTACATTGCACCCATCACCAATATATGGTGATATACACAACACTATGCTACCACCTATGAATATGCTCTAAGCTTATAGGAAGATAAGTTCCTTGGCCAACACTCTACCTTAGCTGTGCAAGGGACAGCTTGCACATTGACACTTGTGCATTTATTACATTGCATGAAGTAACTAGATAACTTCCCCCTAAAGTAATCTAATGTCCTAAGTATGTACCTAGGAAGGTACATTTACAAGACCCAAATGATGTAATATAATCTATTTCTAACAATTATTACATCTTAATTTTTCTAAAATGTGCATGACTATACAATGTGAATGTTATCCATAACAATCTGTGCCTAGAAAGTCATGAACTGTAGCCTCCCTACAGGCATTGTTGTATAATTACTACTAATCATCTTGTTAATGCATACCTAATCATTTGATTTAAACACTATTCTATAACTGGTCGCTGACAATGAACATTTACAATAATTAATAGAACGACCCTTGCAACTTAATATCTGAGGTTATTTTGTATTCTTCTGAAGTCTATTCAGAGGATGCCCAGATGTATATTATTTTTTATTTATTTATTTATTTATTTTTTGAGTAATACTTCTTATAAACATCCATCGTGGGGATTGAACCCAGGTCACATCACCGATAATGCAAGTGGCATCCTTGCCGGTAGACCACACTCAAGTGGCATCCCAGATGTATATTATAATCCATTCAAAAACAAGAAAGAAACTATTGAGGTGGTGTTTTGGGGACAATGTTCTGCTTTGGTAATGCTCAACTGTTGATGTGGACTGATTGGTCAAGAGTCATGGTTGTAGCATATTTCAAACCTTTTTTCAATTACAGTTTTTGTTTTTTTATTATAAATTTTGTTGTATATTTCGAGTATGTAGTAGAGATCATATATTCTTAAGAAAATTTGGAACATTGTGTGAATGTTTTTCTTAAAATAGCAAAGATCAAGGACTATAGAGGAAGGATATGTGGACTCAAAATTATAACCGATGTCCGATAAAATCATAGGCCTGAGGTATTATATAAGACTCAATTTCTGGTAGGATAATTCTGAAAATTAAACATCATCTGTGTCACCTTTGCAAACCTAAATTGAGGTGCCTTAGTCATGCTTATTTTCTACTGATTATTTATCTTGTTCACAGGCAATCATTATCAGTTGATTATGTAACATTTAATTTTTTAAATACTAGAAAGAATAAACATAATTTATAATATTTTATTATAAGTTGTTAAGCTATTTATTCATAAATTAAATTCTTTAGTATGAACAAGGGATGAATCTTAATTCTTTATATTTCAAAATAAGCAGTTATAGGAGGTTAACAGTATCAGGCTTCTATTTTTAGGACTTGATCACAGGACACTTATGGGAAATTAGGCTTTTATATTCTTCTAGTATACTAAGACTTGGTATGAACTTTTATGCAGATCTACACATGGAGGAAATGGGAAAATCAGGCACAATTAAATACCCGTGACAATTTAACAGGCAAGATTTGATTGTAAGAATTGAATTTGCGTATATCTAGGAACTATTATTTCATATGGCATGACAAAGATTTGATTGTAAGAATTGAATTTGCGTATATCTAGGAACTATTATTTCATATGGCATGCTGTTTGTCAATGATACTTGCAAATAAACATTTCCCTGCTCTTATGCAACAACTCAGGAGGCAACTTACAAGATTTTTAAATGTCTATTGCAATGATACTCGCAAATAAGCATTTCCCTGCTGTTATGCAACAACTCAGGAGGCAACTTATAGGAATTATAAATGTCTATTCATGAGAGATGGCATATCAAGAGGCCTTTGAGTGGGCCTTGAACTTGGAAAGTAAGGCAAATACATCACTTAAATGTTGGGGTCATCTTAATGAGGGCGAGAGCGATATTAAAGATGAATGTGACTTAGATGATGAGAGTGACTTTGGTAATGAGAGTGATGATTTAAAAAACAAGAGTAACTTGGTAGAGATTTTAGGGTATCATCTAGATCTTGGGGTTGAGAGGTCAGTGAAGAGAGTGACTATGAAGAGGAAAGCGAAGAGAAGAGCAATGAATTTGAGAATGAGTGTAACATGTAGAATCTGAATAACAATATGAAATGATCACCATAGGTAATTGCAGCACAGAGGGAGACTGTTCCAAGGAGAGATGCCATCGGGAGTGTGATTTGTGAAAACTACTAGAGAAGTGGAAGACGTTGAATTGAGTAATGATACTGATGGTAGACCCATTGTGATGTGCCAAAGATGTCATCTCTAGGGACACATTGCACGCACATGTTAGTGTTGCTAGTCCCATAGTGTAGTGTCAATCGAAGATGTTTCCTTGTGAGCACATTGCATGCGAATGTTAGTGTGTAGCAAGTCAAAGCAAATCAATGATGTGTGGAGGGTTCGAAAAGCAAAGAAGAGTCAGAGTCCTAGAGAGGAAGCAAAGACAAACGTGAACTGAATTGAAATTGTTTGAAGCAATGCAACTAGTTGAGATTGCGTAGAAGTTGGAGAATGCACAAAGTGTTGAGATTGCATAGGAGGTGAAGCCTGCATGGGAGATTGAAATGGTGCATATGATTGATATTGCACAAGTGGTTGGGATTGCATAGGGGGTTGAGACTACACAACAAGAGGCTATGCAACACATCGAGGTGGTGAATGATGCGGTGATTATGCAACTCAGGAAGAACTATGCACACAAGTCTCCAGAGAAGAATTTCACCGAGTGTTGGGTGTAGATATTGGAGTGAGTGGTGCAGATGTCAAAGTGAGTGGTGTAGATGATGGAGGGAGTGATGTAGATGATGAAGTGATTGGTGTAGATGACAAGTGAGTGACACTAAAGAAGGCCATTTGGACCTAGGCTTTGGATGTTTGGACTTGGGTCATTTAGGGATAGGCCGTCTGAGTCGGGAGTACTAGCCATCTAGCCTAAGGCCCAGGCCATTTGGCCTTGGGGCCAATTAGTCTAGTTCAAGCCAAAGGGTGACAAGGTCATCCGAGAAAACAAGCAAGCTCTTTGGGAGTAAGGGGAAATTGTTTTGTTGCAAAGGAGGGTCGTTCACAAGGGTCGTCTGGTTGTCCGGAGACCCAACAATGAGCATTAACCAATTGACAAGCCCTTAGTGTGAGACATAAAAGTTGAATTGATAAGTGGTGAAGGGAACGATCTAGGGTTTGTTGGAGCAAAGCCAATCAATAAGAGAGAGGATCGTGCACTTTTGCAAAAAGCTCCACCGTGAAGAGAAAGGAACTAGGGCATGTAGTTGGAGAAAAGAAGATGAGGGTTTTGCAAAGATCCAGGGAGCAAAAGAAAACTCTTGCTAGAGTAGAATAAAACACCAACATGTGGAAGGAATTGAATGTCTTGGAGGTTAAAATAGTCGTTTGACTAGAGGGCATGGTTGTCCAAGGCTAAAGATTGATAAGAAAAACTGCTTTCATGGGAAGGGGAACCATTTGGATTGACAAGGAGTAAGATCCAAGCATCCAAAAGATGTTTTAACTGTAGCTAGCCGATTGAAGTGTGGCTTGTTTGTGTTAATTACAATTACTTTCTAGAAGGTGAAAATCATTGTCTGAGAGGATTCTCGGACCATCTGGATGAGGCCAATGGCTGTTGGGAGCTGAGAAGGGGCTATCTAAATCACTTTAGATGTTTGCAAAAGAAGGCAATCGTTGAGTGAGAGAAAGAGGTCATTTGATTGCAACTAGCTATCGGAAGGCAAAAAGCCATATAAGAGAGTGTAAATGTTGTCTCACCATATCAAGTAGTTGTTTGGGAGGGCATAATTCTCAACAAGTGGAAGCATGCTGCCTGACAAGATGATTGATGGTAGACAGTAGTCTGGAGGAGGAAGTAAGCTATCTTGATGTATCGTGGTGCTGTTTGAGAGGAGGCTGCCATTTAGGGCTAGGAGTTAAATTGAGTGATGACAAAAGGCCATTTGATAGTGCAAATAGACTGCCTATAGACTGCCTAAGATCTAGAGACAATCGTTTGAGAAGGCAGGGGCCCATCTTACAAGACGCTACCATTTGGCATCAAGGAGTGATTGTTTGATGGTAGAAGGCTATTTGGGGAGTTGTCTTGGTTTTTTGGGTGAATGTGATTGTTGATGGGCAAGAAGGTTGATGGTAAATGGTCATTTGGGAATAAAAGGAGGTTGTCTGAGAAGGCCACTAGGCTGCTGGGGAGTGTTGTCCAACTGATGACAATGACCATTTGGGGTCGGTCGTTTGGGCTAGCCATCTGGGGTTGAGTGTTTGGGTTGATTGTTTGGGGCTAGTTGATGACAATGGTCATTTGGGGTTAGTTTTGTGGGCCAGCCGTTTGGGTTCGATTGTTAGGGCTAGCACTATTTGGGGTTGGTTGGTGGTGAGCATTATCTAGGATTGGCTTTATGGGTTGGTTGATGACGATTTTAGGGTTGGCCTATGGGATTGGTTATCTGGGTTAGCCGTTTGACCTAATCATTTGAAGCATGCCAATTGAGGGAATCATTTGGCAAGTGTTGTAGGGGTTGTTAGAGTAGTGATTTGAATGCAAGAAGTAGGTCAAGCGAAGGTATATGCTTGAAGGGCATTGCCCCTCAACTGCACAAGGGGCATTGCAAGTGATAGATTTTGCGTCTGTAGAGCATCTATGTTGAAGGTTAGAAAACCTTAATGCCAACACTCGTCAATAGTAGACGAGAATGAGAGACAACATTAGGTTCTAGTACTTAGATCGGCTTGGGATACCTAAGTTTATTCTAATCTTTTGGCAATTTTTATGGAAATTGGCAATTTAAAAAAATAAAATAAAATTGCATAGGGTTAATTTTTTAACAATTTTTCAAATAAATATAGCCTAGTTTGAAACACATGTGATTCTGGCAATTATCGGATATATCGAACTATTTTTTCAACACCAATTATTACCTCCCGTGGAGTTAATTGTAAGCCACCAAATAGTCTTCCAAGGTGCATGTAGGCTTCTTGGCCAACCTAGCTTGTTCAAGCCAAACCCAAGAGGTCTTGAGTTTGAATCCTATGCCTTACATAGGAAGTTTTTAGGGACCTCCATCTCTTATTTGGAGATATGGCACCTAGTTTACCTCTCCATGTGGATTGCCCACTAAGTCGATGTAGCCAATTAGATCGCTAACATGGCACCCAATTAGCTCAAAAGTAAGCCAATTCTTTTAATATAATAAAGCCTACGACCAATCATTAACTGTGATACGTCACAATTTACTTGTCCAAGTCAAGGCCTAGCCCAAGTAGATTTTCTTAAAAGTACTCAGGGGTTAGAATAGTTAGGAATTGCCAAATGGTAGGGTTTGTGCAAATTTGTTTGTTAGGAAGATTTTTTAGGGCTAACTTTTGGTGGCCATGTATTTTGTGTGGAAGCATTTTTGTTTTCTTTTTTTTCAAAGCACACAATTTTCAAGCTGTATGAAATGTTGCAATTCTTTTTTGCTGTATTTGACTCCTATCAAGACACAATTGTACAAGAAGTTGGACTCTAGCATCAATATAGCCAAGTTTAATGGGTCAGATTATGGTTTTTGGAAAGACCAAATGACTACCCTTCTTGGTAACTACAGTGCTTTGCAACAACTTTGCATTGAGTCTCATTGACCTACTTTGGTCATTTTTAGAAATTAATAGAATTATCTTATCTTATCAAAAGTAAAGGGCTATGGTTGTATTGGGACTTGATGTAAGCTCCTCAAAGTTGACAATGTGGCACTAGCTTAAGCACCACCCCATATGTAATTTCATTATGAGCTATGTTATGTAATTGGTGTCATAGGAGTTTGTCATGTGTGTGTTATCATGAGTTGTCATGTGTGCATGGAAACCAAAGTGTAAGTCAATCATATTAATGGGTTACTTCTCTTTTTGTGTGTACGTGGTTGTTGGGTAGTTAGGTGGTTAGGTTGTTGCCAACTACCTCCCAAAAACTCTCTTATGCAGTTGCCTCATTTCAGTTTCTTGGGTATCATTGTGGAATTATTGTATCATTAGATGTTAGTGTGTAGTGCATGTATCAAATTGTTGTAGATAGTTATTGTACAAGACTGTATTGTCCAAAAACTATTTCTCGTGATAGTGGCATTCATTGATTGGTATTGAGTTCCATTGATATTGTTGTATATTTATTTATGCTACATATTTCTTTTTGTATTGCTCTATTATTCTTTGTAGATGACATGGAAATATATAAAATCTATACTACATTTGGTGTTGTTGCCATCTTGAATTCGGTCCAAGGTGGTAAAGCAACGTCGAGTTGAAGTATACACCAATACTATATTTTGTGTCGTTGTCGCATTGAATTGGGTCAAGTGTTATTGACACAAGTGGATGATCGTTGATCCACATAGCCTATGAGGATGTACACAACAAAAACAACGGGGAGGGTCAACTTGAAGGTCCAAGCAAATCACACAACATATGATTGGGGCGAACACCAAAAGTTGAAGTGATGATGCACATGTGGAAACTAGTCAAAGCTCTAATCAACCACGACAACCCCTTTTGTATTCAAAAGTAGAGCCCCCTCGTGATGAGGAAAGAGAATGTATGTAGCCACCTTTGCCTCTTTATCATGAAAGAAGACGTGGTATTGTGAAATTCTTCAAGTTTAACTTGGAAAGAGGGGAAGGAAGGAGGAGTTATGAGCTATCCCCTCTTAAGAATTGCCTCCCTAACTTCTAAGGAGAACCTCAAATGAAGAATGCGCTTTTTGTGATTGTATAAGCTATAGAAATTGTTAAAAAATTATAGAGATCTTGAAAATTGGGTCAATTCTTGTATGAACTATTGTCTCAAAATTTGTGCATCGATTGGACTTTGAAATTCTTGAAGCACATATTGTAATGTCCCCTTTTCACCGAGTCGGCACGTGTGGGACCCATGAGCCCATTTCTATACTTCTCGGTGGGTGAGGAGTAATTGCTAGAGAAGTATATACTAGTGAGGATTGGTTCCATTTATTTGTCCCTGGTATTTTTATGAGTTTTGGATCATTTGCTATATTTTAGGAGCATCTCCTAAATTTTAGGAGGTTAGTTGGTGGCGGGACCCTCACTTTTGTTTCCTCATGGGGGATTTACCCTAAGGGGACGTCTTTATTGTTGACATTGTTCATGCCCTTGGAAATTTTTAAGTGTACATGTTCATTCTAAGTGCCTTGGGGAAAACTTGTTCCTATTTCTTAGGGGCTTTTGGAGGGTTTTCGGGGACATGACCATTTCATGCAGCCTGTCATTGGATTCGGGTGTGAGTCAACTGTTCATAATGCTTTATTTCAGGTCTTTCGGGCGAGTGGTTCTCCAACTATGATTGATTTATTGATGTAGGGTCAGGGTTTATTGGCTACTTGGCAATTTAATGTTATTACACTAGTGCCATGTTATGTGGTACCTGATTATTAACATTAAATTTGACATGTCCTAAGTGATGTTAGTGTCATATCAAGTAAAATTAATTTTTATTTATTTCTATTCACACTTGAGCTAGGTGCCTAGGGTTTGGAGCATGTCAATGAATAAATAGAGGCTGCCCCACCTTTGAGAGATTCATTCATTTCTTATATCACATTTTTCAGACCCATAGAGGGCGGCTACTCCAGGGAGCACTCATCTACTGATTCAAGGACGAAAACCCTTGGATCCAAAGATCAGAGTATGGAACCCTTCTAGTTTGTTGTGGGCAATTTCATCTAAGGATTGCATTGAGCTGAAAAATTCTCTTTTCTACAAGTAGACTGATTTGAGGGGCAGCTGGAGCAGCATCGATTCTGATTATGGGCAAGTTCTTCTACTAGGTGCTGTACTTCTAGTTAGTTCCGTAATATTATTACTCTATTGATGTATTCCAACATATTTTATTAATAAAATACAGCTCCAGGGTTATTGTACAGTTTATTTTGTTAGTTACATTGGTGTGGTACATTGTTCTTTTCTTTCTGGCATCATCCGGGTAAATTAAAAAAAATATTTAAAAAATAAATTATTAGATAGAGGGCATCACATATATTAAGAAGAGCCGGTCAGAAAACAGACTACAAGTATGCCAATAGTTATAATGGTGAAAAAATGTCTTGATTAATGATCTTGAATAGGTGTAATATGCTTTCAATGTACATGGCAAATATCATTATGATCATCCACAAGAGTTATTGATTGCAGCAGTTGAACAAAAGGAGGGCCACTCTTGCACTTCTTTCTTGAAAGGTGAAACACCCAAAGGTCATAATGCTGATCCTGCAAATCAGAGCATAAATGCCCACTTGCAATGGAGCTAGAAAGATATTTATCTCATGAAGGTATGGATGCTGCAGTCAAAATCTGTAAGCTTGATGGTTTCTTAAAAATCATAGATAACATATGCATCTACTATCATCTAGAGGGATAGTGTGTTTTAGCCATTGGGGCCTACTCAAAATATTACAAATACAGGCTCAATAGGAGTAACAATTCCTTGTCTTTGCTTACCGAGAATACCACCTTCATCGAAAACTTTTATTGTGATGATCAAAATCAGCAAGCTGTTCAAATAAACTCCCACCAGGAGAATCTTGCTCTATAGTAGCAATACAAGCAGGTAAAGAGTCATCACCAATAGAGTCATATGTAGGAATTTGTGATAAAGAATTTACACTTGCAATACGTCAAGAGCAGTCTAACAAGGGCATGATTTAGTAGACAAAGGTTGCACAACAATTTGTCCTTTGAAATCCATAAGGAGAAGGGTTAATTTTACTTTCAAGTTGTCAACGTGTGCATAAAATAGACTCCTTAAAAATATGATGCAACTTGTCTATAATGATTCATTTATTTAATGCATTCTTGGGTCTTCAATCTCAAATCTTGTGTTAGGATCCTCCATCCAAACATTATTAGTTAGTATTAGTCAGTATTATTAATCATTTAATTATTATATTATTAACTCATAACGTGAACCATTGCATCTCTTCATAACGTGAACCATCACGTCTCTTCACCAACGTAGCTTTAGGGTAGATATATATATTAGGTTGGCCATTTACACAAATCATCCAAAGAAGAGAATAAAGGTAATATTAAATATTTAAAGGAGGGAGCCCCCTATAGTGGCAAAGTGATTACAAGGGAGCCCCCTTTTGAGTGGCTTGCGATTACATTTATATTAAATTATTTATTAATTTTACAGTAAGACCTTGGGGTCTTACCATCTTGGAGGCCCGTAGGGACCAAAAAATAACTTTGTTTGGATGGATCTAAAGCTGAAGCCATGTAGGAGATCAATATGTAGCTAGGTCATGCATTGTTCAAAATAATCTTCCACTATCATAATATTGAAACAAGTGAGAATAAATATAATTATCATTCAATGAAAAATGGAGCAACTGGAACCTAAAACCTTCAAATGAAGGGTTTCCTTGGAGGATATTACATTATTGGTACATGCTAATGTACCCCCATGGTACCTTTATGGTGCTATGTAAATATATAATAAATTAGGGTTTGATTCTATAGTTTAGGAGTGTGATTTATATTTCCCCTTTTATGTAAGTGTCTTTGTGCAGGATATGTACAAGTGTCATGTAATTAAGTGTGCAAGTGTGTAATGTGAGAAAGCACACAAGTGTCATTAAGCATGCAAATATGTAATGCAAGAAAGTGCCCATGTGTCATGTATTAGGTGTGCATGTAGAAGTGTGTAAGTGTCATGTAGAAGTGTGCAAGTGTCATAGAGTTAAGTGTGCAAGTAAATAGAGAGTCAAGAGTCATGTATACAAGTGGCAAGATGAGAAGCCAAAGGACATGTGAGGCTTGTCTTATGTAAAGAATAGGAAAGGTTGCAACTCCCGGATAAGTGAGGAGTGCAAGAGTCAAGTATTGAAGAGTCACCTTTCTAAGGTTATATATTGGAGACAAAGCTCCATGAAATGGAAAATGTATGAAACATTCAAGCATGAATATTGAAGCTTGTATGCATATTTTGAGCAATTCTATTGTAAGTGTTCTTCATGTTATTGCATGAATGATTTTGGCCATTTTATATTCATATTTGATATTTTCTTGAATTTTATTATAATTTATATTGGCCAACTTATATATTGATTGCTCTTATATTTGAGTCTATCTAGAATATTGGGACCTAAGATAATATGGCTTAAAAGCCAACAGTTTTCAAGAGAAGCCACCAACTATAGATTTGTTGATGAGGTAGATTGGAAAATCAAGTCTAGTTCAAGACGAATTCGATAACATGTTTTAGGGTCTTCACCTCTTCCAAAAAGGTAAGGTCCAAATCAACCTGATAAAGTAACTTAAAAAGTATATACAAATACTCAATTTTCTCTCAAATAAGTAGTACAAAATTATACTCATTTATTTGTTAGTTTTTCAAGCATCAAACACCATACTAGAATCTCTTGTCATGCTTCTTCCACTTTCTTCTATTCCAAACATCTTCTACAACTAGCTTCACTTCAAATTGCGGCCAACAAAACATTATTTTTTGATTTCTCACTCCACTTCCTGCAATCAGTTGTATCACCAATATGGCCAACAGGATGGGCAATGCCTATCGCCACCCTTGTCGAGGGTCAAAGGACAATGCCCTTTGCACTTACCATTGAATTCTCAATGGTGAAACCATTGAAACCCTCATTGTATGAATTGAATTTTTCTCTTCATCTGCACTTTGGTAGCCTTCAATCAACCCTCTCTAACAACTTCTCCTCAATTCCAAATGACTTCTATTCGACTCTAGATCACTTCTTATTGGCCTTAGACAGACCTGCCTTAGCTTTTGACGAACATCCCTTGGTTTTAGACAACCTTCCTTTGTCAAGTGGCCAACATCTTGGGTCAGAAGACCCACTTCTTGCCCTGGACGACCTTGGGCCAAACAACCCAGCTTCCAACGACCCAGCTCTGGACAACCTTGCTTCAGACAACCCAACTTTGGAGAACCTACTTCCTCTGCAATCAAATGGCCCATATGGCATGCTCTTTCGCTCAAACGACTTGTACAAACTTCCCTACAATTTTCTTCTCTTAGCAGACGACCCTCCAGACGGTCCATACTATGCACACTTCCATGCCTTGAACTTCATGCCACTTCATTCTGTGTTATCCTCGCTTTGGATGACACTCCTTATTGTCTGTATGGTGTTGCTCAAGCTTCGAACGTCCCTCTCCAGCCCTTGGACGTGTTGGCTCCTCGTGCAAGTTTCTCCTTTGCAAAGCACATCCTTATTGTTCTCACGTGTCCCTCCGTTTCTTCGCACTTCCACCACTTTTAGCACGCAATTTCCTTTGAAACCCTAGTTGGTTTTGCCAGGAAGTGTTTGGAATTGCAACACCCTCCTCGACAACGACTCTAGAATGTAGAAATTTCTTCGTCAAATTGGAGCCAGAGCACTTTGGAGAAGCAACAAAATGAGGCTTTTGGTGAAAAACCCTCTTTCAATGGGCATAGAAATTAAAAGTCCAGTGACATTGAAGTGGCTTTAGCAAAAGAGTGCAACCGTGGAGAGAAGTTGGCAAATTTTCACCCTAGCCATCAAAACCTGCCAAGGTTTCGCTAGAGAAAGAGAAGATATCAACAAAACTTGCATGCCGGAAGAGAGACAACATGCCAACACCAGAAATCAGTAAATTGGTGGTGAAAATCGGAGTTCTAGCAGAAGAAATGAGAGACCTGGCAGTAGAAGTCGGCTTCTAGACGAAGAAGAACTTGTGCACAACATTGCAACAGTTAAGGAGGTCTGTCTTGGGAGAGAAGCCATGCATAGAAACGTGATAGTAAGGGAGGATCGTCCGACCACATAACTGGGCCATCGGGCCCTAGGAGAGGGTCGTTGGGTCCTAGAAGCACGCTGTTAGGCCTAGTGGTAGGGTCATTAGGCCCCAGGTCGTCAAGGCCGAAAGATTGGCTGTTGGGCCTTGGAGGCAAGCTGTCCAAGCCTGGAGAAAACAAAAGAAACCTAGTGAAAGGAGACCAAAACACAACATGAAGAACGAGGTGGTTGTTCCTTCAATAGTGGAAAACTCTTATTGTGCTACAAATGTGAAAAGATGAATTATGGATATCGTTTAAAAGGACTTGAGGAAAATGTTTTATGAATGACTTGATCTGTACTTAAGGTTCTTCATGCAAGCAGTTTTGTTTAGATATGTTCCATTTTTTTATATTTGGTTTGTTTTAAATATTGGCTGATCAGACTGTTTATTTAAGGAATGGTTTTCTTTTATTATTCTGAATCTCCATTTCTATTTATATGATCTTTACTGCCTATATCCATATTGTAATGGACACAATCAGCAATGAGCATAGATGGAGACAACCCCTATTCCCTAACGTTAGTATGCATCTAATGCTTTAAGCAAAGTTCGTGTTAATTGACACAAAAATTCTTGGTGTAAAAGTAAAACAGTTGTGTCGATTGACAAAATATTCTGAATATTTTGTTGATTGATACAATAATTATATTGGAAGTAAGTAATCAAATACATACTTGAATGGAATAAGTTTCTATTCACATTACTGAAAATTCACATACTGTTTGATGCTTAAGCCAATTTTAGGGACATTAAAGTAACCTATATTAAATTTGAATTTGCAACCTAAAATATGAAAGTTTTAGTGATTTGAGAATGCTATTTAGACAAAAAAATTGCAAATTGATTTCTTTGGTTGCATAAATCTTGGAAATTGTAAACTACCTACACACACCCGCACACACATATACATAAGTAATCAAATACATACTTGAATGGAAAGAGTTTCTATTCACGTTACTGAAAATTTAATTATTGTTTGATGCTTAAGCCATTTTTAGAGATATTAAAGTAATCTATGTTAAATGTGAATTTGCAAACTAAAATATAAAAGTTTTAGTGATTTGAGAATGCTATTTAGACAAACATTGCAAATTGATTTCTTTGATTGACAAATTTTGGAAATTGTAAACTACCTACACTCTCCCACCCACAAACACATATACAAAACATGCCTTGTAGGTAGTTATCTACACTAGTGGCAAAACTGAACAGCTAATTTGCATTATAAAACTGATGCAAATTTGGCCCAAAGAGGCATAAACTGTATGGTGATTTCACATACAAGAAAATTTTAATAGGTTCGAGGTTAGGTGCATGAAGGTGTGAAAACCTGGAAACATGTGAATTTGGGCAAAAGTGCTTATGTTGAGGTCTTCAGGCTTCAGCAACCTTGGAGTCAAAAATTTTTAAAGTTGCCTTTTGGCAAAGATTTACTATTAAACTTTTCTGTGGTGTTCAGTGGATAATTATGCCTATACGTTGATGCCAAAGTTGGACTTGGGCCTTTTGGAAATTATTTTAATCAAACTGCTTCCTTAGCTGAAACTCTACAATCACTTAAATACTCTTTTTTCCATGTGCTTGGACTGTTGACTATATAGGACGATGATGTTAGCATACAATGACAATCCAATGAATGAATGCCACATGGGTCCCACATCAGAAACTTGCATAAGGCCATCATTTTTGGGATTAAGGCAACTTTAGCTTATTGTTGATACAGTGAAAAACAGATGAGACCAGATCTTCTAAGATCAGATGGTTGTTGTTGATGTTGAGCTTGAGGAGTTGCTTAGTATTTGTTAGTAAGGAAACAATGATACTATATTCTTGACTTTGAATTTTTAATCAAACCAATCAATTGGTGTCAATATGCTTGTCTAAACTTGAACCTTATGATTCCTTAACTAATTATTTAAAACATGCATTCAGAAAGTTTTCATTATTGAAAAGCAATTAAATTTGTCACCAATGCTTAAGCAAGGAGCATTCAAGATTATTTGGTGTTCAATTTGACAGAACAATGTTATGGATATTAGTAACCAGCAAGAAAAACATTAGGAATGATAACAAGAAAACATAATGATTAAGGTTAGATTGAAAAAAATTCAATAGAAACAAACATCTTGATAATGATATTTTAAAATAACCTTAAACACATGAATTGATTTTTGTTGAAGATTGGAATTTATGACCAAGACCCTATTTGAACATTCTTTCAAACAAACAGATAATTACAATTGAAAATTTCAAAACTCTCGGGAAAGGACTTAAGCAAAGATTTTGGTGACCTGAACCATTGTAGAAGCCTTTTATTGGACTTCAGGGCATAATTAGGAGACTTCAGTAAATTGAAAAATATAACATAAATTGAATTGACTTACTGTTGAAGTGTGGAAATTGTCTGATGAGATTTGCGTCTACAGTCACAGTTCAACAAATGGATGGGAAGGAATTACTCTTCCCAACCTCCGGATTCAGGCCGGTTCCCTGCTAATCTAACTAAAACAATGTAAATCTAAAACAAGTAAAGCAAATCTAATCTACTTTTATGAGAAAAGGGATGTGAGAGAATAAGTAAATGCATAAAGTAAATACGGCCAAAGCCATAGCGAGATTAGAGTGATCCACTGATAATCTCAAGCAAAAGCGGAATAACTCCAGTGTAATTAGGAGATGAAAATACCTGCAATCAATGAGAGTGAAGACTAACTGGAAGATGAAAGAGCAATACCACTAACATCAAACATTCATGAACAAGAGGTCATGCAACACAATTGATTCATAAACGCCAAGCTTCCTTTCTCATTAATTGAAGATTTGATTACAATATACAAAGTAGCAGCTGATTACAAAGAGTAGCTCTAGCTCTCTTGAAAGTGCCAAAGGACCCTTACAATGAGTGTGAAACTCTTATTTATAGATGAAAGCTAGCCTCCTTTACTCCTAGCTGTAGTAAAGTTGATCCTAAGTTACAAAGGTGGTTTGCACTAAAAGACAAAAACATCATTATCATCATGGTGGAGTGGGTTGCACTACTGGTGGCTGGGGTGCACTATTGGCAAACAGAGGGCACTACAGTGGAGCAAGGCACATTTGCCCGTGAGCGGGGTGTACCGGTCTTGGAGCCAGGCGCATTGCTGCCTTGGAGCCAGTTGCACTTTTGCTCAGGGGCTAGGTGCACTGTTGTCTTGGAACCAGACGCACTTCTGCCTTGGAGCTAGGTGCACTTTTGCAACTTCTCAGAGCTGGGCACATTGGTGCAGAGTGAGGTGCATTCATGACTTGGGATTTAGTGTATTGATGACATTTTGGGGCCAAACACATTTCTTCGCGAGTGAGGCACACTTGGGCAGAATTGGGTGCATTGGTGCCTTGGTCATTCATATTTGATTTATCTTTATCCTCTGTTCTCCCTTCTGCTAAGCTTGCCCGATGGATCCCCGTCTGGAGCGCGATGGTAGTAGCAAGATACTACACTTACAAGACTTGAAGACTAATTCATCACTATCTTTGAGCAATTTGTAGCTATATATCAACATTTAGAATTAAAATCTTCAAAGGTGGTGCCTTTAAACACTCAATTTTCAATGGTGTAAACTCGACTGTCAATAGGAGTAATCAAGTCATGTACTTTTGTAGGATAAACTTCCTGAATCCTGTACAAATTATGTTCTTTAACAACAGAGCCTGTGGCCACAATACATTTTTAATCCTTCACAAAACATCTCTGCAAGTAACCTGGACTTGTGATATGACCGGTGGAAATCAAATTTTACCGAGGCTACAAATATACAACACATTTTGAAAGGTAGTCTTTGTTAGGTATGAAGGCAGTATACAGGTCAGCTAGACATATGACCTGCTAGACGTCTGGGTCAGACGTCTAGGCAACAGGTCAGACGTCTGACCTGCTAGCAGTCTAAGCCAGACATCTGGACTGGCATACGTCTAGGCCAGACATCTGGATTGGCAAACGTCTAGGCCAGACGTCTGTGCTGCCAGACGGCTCGTTTGGCAGACGTCTAGGCCAGACGTCTGGGTTGGCAGACGTCTAGGCCAGACGTCATGCCAAGAAGACGCCAAAGCAGTGGACGTCTAGGTAGACGTCAGTACGTGGAAGACGAACAGTCTTGGAATGCGGAAGACCAACAGTCTTGGGAGCGGAAACGAACAGTCTTTTGGAGGCTTGCGTTGGAAGATGAAACGAATAGTTTTGGAGTCTTCCTCTGCTCTATAAAAGGGATGAGATCCCTTGCATTTAAGTTGAGTTGTTGAAAACATCCAAGGACGTGAATGTAATCTTTGCTGAAAATAATAAAAGAAGAAGTTGCCATTGCCCCGTGGTTTTTCCTGCACATTGCAGGTTTCCACGTAAAATCTCTGTGTCCTTGTGTTACTGTTTCCGTGTTCTATATTTTTGTTATTGTGCTTCCTCTTGCAGGTGTGGAATCTTGAAGTTTTTTCTTAACATTTGGTATCAGAGCCAAGGTTTTGTGCGAGTGGGAGCTGCAACAATGACAAAAGGAGTAACCAAGTTTGAGATTGAGAAATTTGATGGCAGGAACTTCACTCTATGGAAGATGAAGGTGGAGGATTTGCTGGTTCAAAATGACCAAGCGCAAGCCTTGAAAGGGGTCGCGAGTAAACCGAGCAGCATGAAAGATGAGGAGTGAGTAACGCTTGACAGGAAGGCGGTTTCTACAATCCGTCTCTGCCTAGCGGACTCCGTCTTGTTCAATATAGCTGTAAAAAGACCGCGGAAGCCCTTTGGCAAAAGCTTGAAAAGTTGTATGAAACAAAATCAACAATTAACAAGGTTTTTCTGAAAAAGCAACTTTATAGCTTGAGGATGAAGGAAAGTTCATCCGTGGTAGATCATTTGAATGAGTTTAATACTCTGATCAGTAAACTGGTTTCAGTTAATGTGAAGATGAACGATGAAGATAGAGCTATCACCCTACTTTGTTCCCTCTCGGAAACTTGGGATCATATGGTGATGACCATCAGTAATTCATCATCAGGAACTCTCAATTTTGATGATGTGGTAGCCGCTTTGTTGGTAGAAGAGTTGAGGCGAAAAACGTCTCTCAAACCCTCAACCAATGAAGCCTTATCTGTGAGAGGTCGATTGTTCGAGGGGAGTAAACAAGGTAGAAAGCAGTCCAGATCTAAGTCTAAAGGACATAAGCAAAAAGGGAAGTGCTGGCATTGTGGGAAGCCAGGACACTCCAAGAAGGATTGTTGGCAATTAAAGAATGGTGAAAAGCAAAATCAGCCATCAGCTGAAGCCGTCTGCAGCAGATTCGGGAGAGACAACAACATGTGAAGCCTTACGTATCGGTAACAACAGATCGGTGTTATATACCGGGTTTTGGACTCAGGTGCATCCTTCCACGTCTCCCCACAGAGACTGGTTTGACAACTATCAGCCATACTGTGGTGGAAAGGTCTATTTGGGTGATGATCATCCTTTAGAAATTGTGGGAAGAGGGGATATAAGGATCAGAATGGACGATGGTAGAGAAAGGATGCTATGTGATGTGCGACATGTGCCCGATTTGAGGAAGAATTTGCTATCAATCAAAATGATGGATAAGCTAGGGTATTCTGTCACTTTCTCTAACAACTACTGCAAGATTACTAGAGGAGCTCTTGTAGTAGCAAAGGGAGAATCTTATGGGACCTTATACCGTTTATGCGGTGATACGGTGACAAACCATGCAGCAGCAACAACTTCTGTTCAAGATGCAGTAATTCTATGGCATCAACGCCTAGGCCATATGAGTGAAAAAGGCCTGAAAATTCTGCATGACAGAGGTATGCTTTATGGGATTAAGTCTTGCAATTTAGACTTATGTGAGCACTGAATTTTTGGTAAACAGAAGAGGGTTCGGTTTACTGCAAGTCCTGGTAAGGGTTCTGATTTTCTGCAGCTTATACATTCAAATATATTTGGACCTGTCCCCACTCAGTCCTTGAATGGCGCCATCTATTTTACTTTTATAGATGATTATTCTAGGAGAGTGTGGGTTTATTTTTTGAAGAAGAAGTCGGAAGCTTTGCATAAATTTAAGGAGTTCAAAGCACGGGTAGAAAAGAGTTTGGGCAAGTCAATTTTGTGTCTCAGGTCAGATAATGGGGGTGAATATTGCTCCAAGGAATTTGATAAATTTTGTATGTAGGAAGGGATTAAGCACCAGAAGATTGTACCATACACTCCACAGCAAAATGGTGTGGCTGAGCGGATGAATCGCACAATCATGGAACGTGCAAGAAGCATGCTTAGCACAACCATGTTGGAGAAAAAGTTCTTGGCGGAGGCTGTTAATACAACTGTTTATCTTATTAACAGGTCACCTACAGCTGCATTGGATGGACAGATTCCGGAGGAGGTTTGGTGTTGTAAGCCAATTGATTACTCTCATTTGCGCACTTTTGGCTGTGATGCGTTTCCCATGTACCCAAAGAAAAAAGGTCCAAGCTTGACCTGAAGTCAAGCAAATGTGTTTTTCTCGGCTATGGAGATATAGTGAAGGGGTATAGACTGTGGGATCCTACTGCCTACAAGGTAATTATTAGCCGGGATGTAATTGTTGATGAAAAATCAATGCAAAGGAAGGAGGTACAGCAAAATCCTAATGTTGTACTTGTTGAAGTAGAATTGAGTGAAGATGACTATGAAGATGAACATGCTGAAGTTTTTGATCAGCATGCAGAACAAGTAGAATAGGAAGTAGAGCAGCCACAACGGTCACAAGACCAAGAGCTAGAACCGACAGATCATTGGGTTAGAAGATCTACACGTCCACAAAAGTGTTCGGAAAGCTATTCTCATGTGTATCAGTCCTCTTTTGCTTTGTTAACTGATGATGGTGAACCTAGTTCATTTCAGGAAGCTAGAGAGTCTCAGAATGCAACAAAGTGGAGGAAATCCATGGAGGAGGAAATCGAGGCACTTCGAAAGAATAAAACTTGGGAACTTGTGGATCTCCCACCTGGAAGAAAGATCGTTGGAAACAAGTGGGTGTACAAAGTGAAGAAGAACAACAACGGGCTGTTGGAACGCTATAAAGCTCGCTTGGTGGCAAAGGGCTATGTGCAGAAGTTAGGTGTTGACTTTAATGGAATTTTCTGTCCAGTTGTGAAGATGACTACTATCAGAGTTCTACTTGCACTTGTAGCTACACAAGATTTGGAACTGGAGCAGCTTGATGTAAAGACTGCTTTCTTGCATGATGATCTCGAGGAAGAGATATATATGGATCAACCTGAGGGCTATGAAGAAAGAGGCAAAGAGCATTTGGTTTGCAGACTGAAGAAATCACTGTACAGGTTGAAACAAGTGCCAAGGATGTGGTACAGGAAATTTGACACCTTCATGAAGAGCCAAGGTTTCAACAGGAGTGAAGCTGACCATTGTGCATACTACAAGAGGTTTGACGATGGTAGTTTTATTATTTTGTTGTTGTATGTTGATGATAAGTTGGTTGCAGGCCCCAACATGAAGAAAATCATTGGTCTTAAGGCTCAGTTGGCTAGGACATTTGAAATGAAGGATTTAGGAGCAGCAAACCAAATTTTAGAGATGAAGATACATAGGGACAGAAAAGGAAGAAAGATCTAGTTAAGTCAAAAGTCATGTGGAAAAGATTCTGCAGCGCTTCAATATGCAGAATGCTAAACCAGTTAGTACCCCACTTCTTCCACACTTAAAGTTGTCTTCCAACCAGTGTCCTAGAATGGGAGCAGAGAAGACGAGCATTTCTCGTGTACCGTATTCATCAGCAGTAGGAAGCCTCATGTATGCCATGGTGAGCACCAGACCGGATATTGCCCAAGCAGTGGGAGTAGTCAGCCGATACATGGCAAATCCTGGTAAGGAGCATTAGAATGCGGTGAAGTGGATATTCAGATATTTAAGAGCCACTTTAGATGTTGCCATTACTTTGGATCGGCAGATTTGCAAGTTACAGGTTTTGTGGATTCTGATTATGGTGGAGATAGAGATGGGAGAAAATCCACTATCGGATATACCTTCACCCTTGCTGGAGGAGCGGTGAGTTGGGCTTCTAAGTTGCGGTCTGTTGTGGCTTTATCAACCATTGAAGCAGAATACATTGCAGCAACTCATGCCAGCAAAGAGGCAATTTGGCTAGAGTGATTGTTGGGTGACTTCAAGGTAATGCAGGAGAAAATTACGCTGCATTGTGATAGCCAAAGTGCTATTCAGTTAGTGAAGAATCCAACATTCCATAATCGTACGAAACACATTGATGTCAAGTACCACTTTATCAGAAATGTGGTGGAAGAAGGTAGGATCCTGTTGTAGAAAATCGACACTGAAGTGAATCCTGCAGATATTCTTACAAAGCTGGTCAAGGTAGAAAAGTTTGAGTGGTGCAGAACTTCTCTGGGCTTGCTGAAAAAGTAACAAGGGCAACTTTGGGCAATTGGCACTGGATGAAATCTTTTGGCAGAAGAATTCCCGAATACTGACTTCAAGTGGGAGAATGTTAGGTATGAAGGCAGTATACAGGTCAGCTAGACGTCTGACCTGCTAGACGTCTGGGTCAGACGTCTAGGCAACAAGTCAGACATCTGACCTGCTAGACGTCTAGGCCAGATGTCTGGACTTCAAGTGGGAGAATGTTAGGTGTGAAGGCAGTATACAGGTTAGCTAGACGTTTGGACTTCAAGTGGGAGAATGTTAGGTATGAAGGCAGACGTCTGGCAGCCCAGACGTCTGGCAACCCACCCAGACGTCTGGCCTAGACGTCTAGCAGGTCGGACGTCTGACATGTTGCCTGGACGTGCGGGGTCGGACGTCTAGGCAACATGTCGGACGTCCGACTCGCTAGACGTCTAGGCCAGACGTCTGGGTGGGTTGCCAGACGTCTGGGCTGCCAGACGTCTGGAGCTGCGAACGTCTAGGCCGGACGTCGCAGTCCGCGGACGTCTAGGCCAGACGTCATGCCAAGAAGACACCAAAGCAATGGACGTCTAGGTAGACGTCAGTACGCGGAAGACGAACAGTCTTGGAATGCGGAAGACCATCAGTCTTGGGAGTGGAAACGAACAGTCTTTTGGAGGCTTGCGTTGGAAGATGAAACGAACAGTTTTGGAGTCTTCCTTTGCTCTATAAAAGGGATGAGATCCCTTGCATTTATGTTGAGTTGTTGAAAACGTCCAAGGACGTGAATGTAATCTTTGCTGAAAATAATAAAAGAAGAAGTTGCCATTGCCCCGTGGTTTTTCCTGCACATTGCAGGTTTCCACGTAAAATCTCTGTGTCCTTGTGTTACTGTTTCCGTGTTCTATATTTTTGTTATTGTGCTTCCTCTTGCAGGTGGAGAATCTTGAAGATTTTTCCTAACAGTCTTCTCACTTCTTTCAAGTTTGATTCGCACATTACCTTGGCCTTGCATATATTGTGTATCATCCACCTAGAAGCTTATTCTCAGACTTTGAGTTGTCCACAACACATGTGGCAATTTTATAATGTGATCTTATTTTATATTCATCTATTTCCAAGAAACAACTAAGCCATATTCATCATCTTCTTCACATGAATCTGTTCTAAATATTAATTCTTTTTATTTTATGGCTTATTTTTTGAACCTGAAATCTCCTTTTAGATGACCCATTTTGCCATGAAATAATGATAATTATTATTATAGGTTACTCTACTTGTGATAGATGACAACACTTCAATTTCACTTCCTTTCTCTTTGTCCTTGGTTGATGAAGTCTTTGTTTAATCCTTGCCTTTATTTTAAAGCTTAGGCACCCTTTGAGGGCTCTTTGGTTTTTCCAAACTGTTTCTTTTGCCCATCCTTCTTTGAAAGTTTGTTCAATAGCCTCTCCAATGTAATAATACCATCTTCTGGTGTTTGATTAAATGTCTCAAAAAAGCTTTAAAGGAGTCGAGCAAACCTATTTAGGTGATTATAACCCAATATTCTTTGTCTATCCTACAATTAAAGACAGCCATTTGATATGGAATGCCCTTGATAGTCAGCAAGTGCTGATGTAGGAAGTTCTGCTGTTTTCAGTGAGGGGTGGATTCTTCAGATACAAAGCCCTCCCTGTATATGAAGTATAGTATTTATCCATCAAACTCTGCTAGACCGTCAAAGCTACCTTCTATTTGAATACTTCAGTAGCATCTCATGTGTCACTGAGAGTTTCAGAAGGATGGAGCTTTTTGGTTTTTGGTGTAAGTATCATGAACATCCTCACTTTCCTTAGGAAGCAGCTTGTGGCCTGCCAACTATACCCATTAGATATTATACTTAAATACCCGTTAGATGTAAGCACTCAAAAATAGTGGCCACCCTGCTTTTCTAGTTCTTATAATTGTGCCCATTGAACTTTTGGGCCTCAGTCAAAAGCAAGTTGTTAAGTTTGATATTCCTACGTTGCAAAAAGTTCAACGACTGTTGTCAATTTGACAAATTCAATCAAAAACTTGGCAGGTTGTGTACTTGAAGTTAGAATAACTATAAATTATTTGTGAGAATCAACATCTCTATTCCAAAATTATTTCCAATTACTATTCTTGTGTGCCATTCTAACCTATAAAACAAGTTTTGTGATATGCTTTCACAACTTGCACTTGACCTTTTTGTCTGGGTATTAAAGATCAGGTTATCTGTTCTAGTTCATACATTCAAATTGCGTGTTCTATTCTATATTTAATCTCACATAGAGCAATGATCATGTAGAAACTTAATGTCCATGTCTAAAACAACAAATATACATTTTATGCACCCGAGAAATACTCGTTTCTCATTGCAAGATTATGAGAAGGTGTTGTCACAGTTCTCTTTGTCCCATGTTGTCCTTTGTTTTATATATTCTCAAATTTTCTGATTCAAAGGTTTCACAATATTTGTCGTAGCACAGCCTTGACTCTATTCAAACTTATGCCCCAAGTCATTCATTGCTGTTGAGAAAACTGAAAATTCCATGCCTTAAACTCTTGCCTAGAATGAATATCTGCACCAAACCCACCTCTCTAGATGTTTGAATGGTAGGCTGCGGATATGAAGTACATTTGTAGATTTCTAGATTGCTATCCATCAACTGAAATTTGAACATCAACTGAAATTTGAAACTGCCTCTAAAGATGTTAATGAAGAACACAAGCTTATACTGAGAGGGGGGGGTGAACAGTATAAGACCACCTTTTACTTTTTCTTTCCCAATCAATATTATGCAATGTATCAATAGCAATATCAACAACAGTAATAAAAGCAATGCACAAATCACCATACACAATAGAGACACCAATTTAACATGGTTCACCCAATGTGGGCTACTCCACGGAGAAAATCTTTCACTAAATTTTCTCAACAAATCTCTTGGGAAACCTTTCCCTATTACAATGTTAATGGACCTCTCTCCAAAGGAGACACCAATCCCCTAATCAAGTTCGTGGATCTCTATCCACAGGAGACACCAATCTCCTCAGCTGGCCACAGGAGAACTCCTTTCTCCTCTGCTCTTGTTGGTGAGCTTCTAGAAGAACTACTGCCTCCACTGCACTGGATAATGGATCTCTATCCACTGAAGACTCCTATCCTCACTCAGAAGATTTGTCCTCACTGCCCTGGCTAATGGACCTCTATCAACTGGAGACTGTCATCCTCTATACTCTGTCACCTCCAAAGCTTGCTCTCAGCTCTGTCTCAAATCTGCACTAATCACTTTCACTCTCTCTTTTTATCACAGAAACATATAGAGAATTGTTAGAGACTCAATATTCTTCACCCTCACAACAATGCTCAATCATTTTCACTCTCTCTCTTTCAAATCAATTTAGGATATAGAACAATTTGTTTCATAGAATTAGAACTATCACTTCAACACTTCCACTTGACTAGGCTCAACTAGCTTTAATTAATCACTCAATAGAACACTCCTTGCTTACGAACCCTAGTCCAAGCATATGAATCACTCACTCAATAATTTTCAACAATGCTTATCAAACAATCTCACATAACAATGCTACTCATGGTCTTTCACAAAATCTAGTTCGAGATAGTTCTCAACTTCACATAACAATGATACTCATGTTCTTTCACAAACTCTAATCATGCATATGAAGGTTCATTCAATGTTTTCAACAATGCTCATCAAACAAGGTTTTTATCATCAACTCTCACTCAAAAAAACCTTTACCAAGCAAACTCAACAATGCTTACCAAACAATCCTTTTCACTCCAACTTAGCATTCACAATCCAACAATATTTTTCTCACAAGGAAGATTTACCCATACCTTTTATTTTGATGGAGATATGTCTTCAAAACTTGTCTTAACCACAATCAAAATTTTCTTTACCAACACTAGGGTTAGGTTATCACAACCTCTCTCAAGATCTCCACAAAATAATTTCCACAAAGATTATTTTTCATACAAAATAATAAATCCCTTTTGTACACCTTATAATCTCCAAACTCACAATATTCAATTTAATAACTTCACCATAACACTACACTTAACAACAAGTATAGCAAAGTCCTTATACACCTTATAATCTCCAACTTCATAAACTCCAATCACCAAAAAATTAAAATCAAATATTTAATTTTTAATACCCTTATATCTCCCTCAAAAACTTTAATCAACCTTTATTTTTCATAGCAAAGCAACCTCCGAAATTACAACCTTAGCAAGAGAAAAATCGGCGCATACCTTATTTGGCTCAACAAAACATTTTCGGCGGGTTTCAAACACCTAACCTCACCCCTCCAAGTGCCTAAGCAAGGCGCACGTGAGCTACGTGCCTCCACACAAAGGAAAGGCACCGCCTTCCATTTGAACCTTCCCCTACGACACAAACTCTATCAAGACTTCTCTCCTCTTCGCAAAAGCAAACCGGCGGGATTCGATCCCTGCACCTCACGTTCGCCAATGACTTGGTGCCTCCCTTGCTGCCGGTCTTTGGGATAGGAAACAAGAATCGTGTTTGCTTGTCTTTTGCCTTGCACACTCTTCGAAAAACACACGATCGCCTTCTATTACCATGCACTCGAAATTACACTTAGCACTTGATCGCGGATAATATTTGCCATGGGTTTCTTCCCTCCTTTATATGCATATCGACGACGTTGGCGTGGGTAAATCGAATAATTCAAAATTTTGAATTATAAACTTTATAACCCTAGCTTTAGGGTTAACTTAATTAATTTATAAATTAACTTTATAATTAAATTATAATTAATTTAAAATTAACTTAATAACTTTAGAAGTTAATTAAATTAATTTATAAATTAAATTATAATAAAACTATTATAATTAATTAACTTTGGGTCATGTACCTTTAATATTATAAGAAATTATTATAATATAATTTTGCTTGGGCCTTCCTTTTGCCCTTTAAACATCATCTGACCACCTGGGAGGAAACTTTCTTTTGCACTTGATTACGGAATCTGAAACTGATGCTACTCACTGAAACTGACGCTTGCTGGTGCTGACTTCTTGACATCAATGACAACAAAACCTGCTCATATTTCCAACAGTTAACTATTATATAATTTCCATTAGTAGTGATTAAAGCAAATTCCTAGCAAGAGTTTTTATATGTAGGAGGCTTACACCTTAAATATGTTCAACACTATTTTCTTTGAACTCCACCTTAATAACTTATAGAGGCATTGAAAGTGTACAAGGATAAACATGTTGAGCTGAATTTAGTGTTCCTCCAAAACATGTTCAATGCATGATCTCTATCAATTTAGTCAAAGCTATTATGTGTAGAATCCATGTACATTATATAACTAGACTATCCCAAGACGCAAAAAAAAAAGTTTTTTAATTTTATTTTTTTTAAAATAATTTCTAATGCCTTCTGTGATATAACACTTTACCATACAAAAATTTCTCATTCAATATCTGTGCTGTCCCTACCACCACCATTACAGAAGGCATAACAAGGCTTTACCTTCAAATCATGGTGATGAGAACACAATATCACATCAACCTTGACTAACGTTAGCTGCTCTTAATCTATAACTATACATGTAGGACAAATTGACATTAATAACTCCACACATATAGCATGAGGAAAGTATTTGATGTTTCAAACTGCCTATAGAAGACTGGACGCTTCATTATGTGAATAGTTTAGAATTTAAAATCTCCTTATGTTCAAAAATCCAACAGCGAAGCCAATATCATCCTCTTCATAATCAAGTCAGAATGCAAAATGAGCTGTTTACCCAAATAAATAATGGAATGAACATTTCAAGCTATATTGATCCACGAAGGCCTTATCTATGTTCATTCTGGATGTTCCAAAACATCTTGAGGATTCATCCACTCCTATAGATGGTGAATTTGTATGAGCTGCTCAAGTCATCATGTTGCAAGAAGTGCTTTTGTCTTAGACGTTAGTATGCAAGACAATGTAGCATCACATGTTCTCATTGTCAACTTCTCCTTAGCTTGGATACCATTTGTCCTTTGCAATTGTGTTTTGACTTTGCTAAGGCTTAAAGGGTTCTAGAGTGTTGGGAATATAAAAAATTCTAACACTGTTCGACGTATTTTCCATTTTTGTAACTACGATATATATGAAGTTATACATGATATATACAATGTGTCAATGTACATGAAGGTTGTATACCGTAGCGGCTTAATCTATACAAGATGCATAGAGAACATTAGTTGAAGGATTTGTGTTTTCTGTGATCATTTCTCAACCACATTTATTGCTTTTGTCATGATTTGGAGGAACATTATGCTCCTTGCCAGATGAAATTGATTTTGTTTGCATTAGTATTGAAGTGCTAGGGTCGTCAAAATTAAAATTTTAGATTCACAAAGATGTGCCACAGTCTAATTATCATTATGTAAATTTCTTTGCTTTTACCATTGCATCTTGTCGTCATAATTTGCCTTCAAGATATTACTTAATCCATGGTTTTGAATTTGCATTTAACAAAATTTATTGCAGAACTTTCAAGAGCCCTGACCTTGAGAAGGCAGTCGACCTTTGTAAAATACTACACATCACGTGTCTGGAGTAGGAATGGATTTCTTATCTGGGTGGTATGTTATCAGTTATTTTCTATTTGCTCAGATTTATGTTCCTGTTACTTGAAGTTGTGAGTTGCTTTTTGCATTTCATGCTTCCAAGATGTTTATTTATGGTTATTGAAGTGGTCCAAGGCTCAATCAATTGTTGTAGTGGTCATGTGGATTATAATAGTGCTTAGATTTAGCATTTATTTTTGGTAGGTACAATATCTTGTTGTTCCCATGTAACTGCTTCTTTAAATCATTAAATTTCAGTTATGGTTGTTGAAGTGGTCCAAGGCTCGAGTAATTGTAAGAGTCATGCAGATCACAACATTTTTAGATTTATCATTTATTTTAGTAGATTAGCACTCTAATGGATTTGATTTTTTAAATTAATAAATAGAAGTTCATGTACACCTGTATCTTAAAGGTTGGAGGAAGGAATTATACTTCATATTATATGACATGATTTCCTGCTTTTTTTAATTACTAATTTTTATACTGGCTTGTTCATATGCAGGTGTGTTTCCTTAGACAATTTGGCCAATCTGTTTCCCAAGCTGATTACTTAGCTTTGAGAGTGGGATTTATTACGGTAGGGAACAGTCTGACTTTTCTGTTTACCACAAATTTATTCTATTTTCTGTGGCACAAATTCAGAAATTATTGATATTTGAAAGGTCGATTATTCTTTTCTTTATTTTTGTCATTAACTATTTTAAAGCTATTCAACTCCTACGACATGTGTGCAACAAGAAATTTTACTTTTTAAATTAGAAGGGTGTTTCTGTTCTAAGAACTTTGGCACAAACAGCATCTGAGAAGCACTTTCGTCATATATTATACATATTAAAGTGTTTTATATTAGAGTCTATATGTAATTGTTATTTATGTGGCAGCTTAGAAATGTAATCACACCAAAGAATCTACATGCTCTTCCACTGTGAAAAGGGCAGCTATGTATAGATGGCAATTGCAAGTAGTGAGGGTGTTTCCATTAATGAAAAGCCATCACCATTTTATGTCTTCCCCTTGTTTGGCATCTTGTTTCTGATGAGGGTTAACGTTTTTTCCATAGGCAAGTTCTGCCTGCTTGTCCAATTTGATGATTGTCATGTACATTCGTTTTGCTCTGATCCACAGTTGGAAAACTGAAAACTTGCTGAAAACTCGCTGAGTTCTTGTGAGCTTTCCGGCTCGGCGAGTTTCTTTTTAAAAATATTTTCTTGGTGGCGAGAAATTGCCGAAATCTTATCTATTTCTCGGCAAAACTTGTGCATATAGACTAAAACGTGAAATTTTTAATGAATAAGCCTTCAATTTTTCTTTTTTATAATATTAATTGGTGATTTTCAAGAATGCCACAACTATACAAACAATGGATTGAGGTTTGAATTAATGAAAGTGCTACTATTCTTAGATTTAGTCAAAGTCTTATATGGTTTTTGTCAAGCATGGTGATCAAGGTAGTACTTATTACTTGGAAATACGTGGTAAATCCACGAAAAATTCACCTAACAGATGGAAAATGATGTTCATTTTTAAATTGTTTTAATTAATGAAACTTGGAAACTAGTCATATACTAAGTACACTTACCTAATTAGTGAAAATTTATACAACTCTGGAATAATTCGAGACATAAATGATAAGTTATTAAATTATATGAAGTCTTTGGCTTTAGTATGTTAGTATTATATTATTGGGTCACAAGGTTCTATTGTCTTATCATGGGCAACCCCAACTCTTTACTATCATTCATTCATGAGCCATGGTATGGTGTTTATGGGCTCAAAACCTAGCTTAAATTGTTGTATTTTACTATTTTGTTGTTTTTTGATGATTATTCATGATCATTAATTGTAATTGAACTTATTTTTATGAAAATCTAATAGAAAATCAGCTTTCTGGCTCTCCAATTTTTGTTTTAAATGTATTTTTTTTTTTAAATTAAATTATTTTATGTTTCTGTTTTGCCGAGTTTTATGAAAATCTAATATAAAATCAGCTTTCTGGCTCTCCAATTTTTGTTTAAAATGTATTTTTTCAAAATTAAATTCTTTTCTTTGATTTTATTTTTGCCGAATTTTCCTGAGTTGCCGAGAAACTCTGCAAAATTGGAGTGTCGAGTTTTTGCCAGAGTTGCGAGTTTTCCAATTGTGCTCTGGTCATATTGCTTTAAGGATGATAGCCATACTATAAAAGGGTGTTTGGACTGAGTTGAGGACAAACCATAAAGTCTCTTTGTTTTATGAAGGCACTTATTCTCATTGGTTTATCACTGTTTTTATGTGTGTGAAATTTTCTGATTTAAGTGCACAATTCAAGCTTTGTGCAATACTTCACCTATTTTGAAATATGTTCGATAATATGACCAAATCCAAGTGGTCTGTGACAGATGTCATTGTAAATGATCTATACATATCGAAGGAAAGATGTCCAGTTACATGCACACACACATGTTGCAACAAGTACACAATTTAATAATAATATCAACAAGATTTTCTGGTCCTCTATTTTGGCTAGATTTTTCCATTAACATGCAGTGCAAGCTTTTGGGCCAATCAATGTTTGCAGGGTATCTGTTGCTGCGGTCTGAGATAATTCTTTTAGGTTTCTTGCAATTGGGGGATAGAAGACAGTGACATGTTGGCTGCTGCCCCAAAAATGTAACAGCTGCCTCAAGGATGTGCTGGGGGCATATGAGATTTCTCTGTAATTGGCAATGGGGGACACTGAGATGTCCCTTGATCAATTATTAGATGTTCCCCTCTTTTGTTAGAGCTAGAAAAACAGCTTACAAAGATGTTGATGACCACTGCTTATCTCCATATACTTCTCATGAAGAAACCCTAAAATTAACAAAAGAGCCCTAAAACTTCTTGCCCGTTCACCATGTTCTTATTAAGGATTGTTTGCTACAAAGTTCAGTTTTGATGTGTCATTGTAGATCGTTATAATGGTAAGGTTTTTAATGCTTAAATTGTGAAACTGTGTCAGCTCATTGCATGTCTCTTTCTCATGGCCTTATTGATTTTTTATTTATATAAATATAATACTTATTCTATTGCGAAGGTTCTTGTCCACAAAATTTATGGGGTCTCTTCAATCATCTTCAAAGCACATCTTCCAGTTACAGCATCCCTGCCTTCTGGGAACTTTATGAAACACTGGGTCCAACCAACTGCAATGGAAGAACGTCAATGTTCTCACATCCCTTCAATAACCTTTTCATGACTATCGTGAAAAGGGCTACTAACTGAATATCCAAAATAGAAGGATAGAACTTTAATTGCTGGTGCTTGTAGGTAGGCATTGGACAGTACTAGTAATGATACCATTGGAATGAACAGCTATTTTAGATAGGAGTTGGATGATTTTGTGGAAATGTAATTTTGTTTATAATGTACTTGAAATAGATGCCATGTGCTGTTGGTGTTACATTCTAATTAAAGAACTTAGGCTCTCTTACGAAACTAAAAGGGACATCATACATCTTAAGCCAACCTTGAGCTTTGAAGGTTGGTAAAATATTTCCAGTGGCCTTCTATGTTCCTCCAAAATTATAGAATTCCATTTATAATTTTCTAAAGATATTGAGAAATAGATTTCAATTTCTGTCCATCCATATTCTATTCCATTCAATGCCCCACACAATATACATATTAAACTGCCCTTTTCTGCAGAGCTGAGGTTGAGTGGTTGAGACAGTTGTTTTCCACAGATAAGGTTCAGGTTCAAGTCTTAGCAGGCATAGAGGCTGTGTGTGTGTGAGTGGTGGTGTTTGACCCCAATTTAGTTGTCCTCAACTTACTATGAACAAAATCAATTGTAGCCCATTAAAAAAATTGCCCTTGTTTGTTTAACTTTTGTTTTTCCCTCTACTTTCTCTCCACTTCATATAATTATATATAATCCACTCTCACAAAGGAGAATCATAGATTTCTTGTTAATGCCATAGGGAAAAGAATGGATCTGAAATAGGTGATTCAATTGTAGACTGCAGCCCAGACACTAAGAAAAGATTTGTTCAACTGTAAGAGTACATGGACAAGAGCTAAAGTATTCTCTTCTTTCATGCAATGATTTCATCCAACATCTAACAAAATTAAAGCTACACTCTAATTCCTGAGTGTGCTTGCGTTCCTCTTTGGAGTCTACACATTGTTCCACCTAATAGTTACGAAAATCCCGATTTAAGCCTGATCCGATCCAATTTTTCCGATTTAGCAGGTTTTCCGATTCAAATCGCATTGGAATCGCCGAAATTTGAAAAAATCAGCGATTATTGCCGTTTTTTTCCAAAAAATTGTGGTATGCATGAAAAAGCGCATTTTAATGAAAAATTGCATTTTCTTCGTTTTTTTTTTGCCTATTTTTCCTGATTCTTTTGCCAATTCCTGATTTTTCCTGATTATTTTTCCATGTTGATTCCGATTTTCTCATCTATGTACCACCTTGTTCCATGAAGAACTTTTACAACAAAATAATCTGGGTGTTTTGAAATATAATCTGAAAGGTACCAACCATAGCTTACAGTGAGTTTCACCAATTATTTTGAACTTCGAATAGAATTATAAATTATAATATATTTTCCAACACGTTACATTGTATATTTACAACAATATCAAGGAGAACAAATACGTAGTTATTATTAAACCCTGCATTACAACTGTAGAGCATGAGCTCGACAAATACCTTGGAATGTGCAGGACCTTACAACAACTGACCTTGGACTTATTACAAGAGATAAGACATGGAAGGGAGGCGTGTTTAAAGAAACAGTCCAAGACCAAACGATGCAATGTGGTTTCAAAAAGAGAGTTATAGTAAAGAAAGCGCAGGATGTTTTGCAATCATGTTTAATTTCTCTATTCTTATATTTGATTGTGATCTAATTAGAAAAGAAATTAACCTTGTCTTCAGCAAGTCCTATTGATCCACTTTGGTCATTTATGGACATCAATAGAATTCTCTTTTTTTATCAAGGCAAATAGTGGGCATTCAAAACTAATTCAGTGTGCTATTCATGTTCACTAAAGAAGCAACACAAGTTGATTCTCCCTTTTCTTAATGATATATGTTAAACAAAGGTCATTTGTTATGTTACTAAACAAGGGTCATCTGCCATGTTGCACCTACTTATCTCTTCCATGATAGATATAAAATAAATTTAAGAATGATTTTACTTGCAAGTTGTGATTTCTCAATTTTAAATTGAAAAATAAAAAATGATTATATTAAATTAAATCTAAACATGCATGTTTTTCATAAAAAACATTTTCAAACTTTTTTTTCTTTTTTTTAGCGAAAAACCCCTTGCGGGGCCGCCTTGGTCTGAGAGACCACGAACAGGGGGTTCTATACCGTCAAAGTCACCCGGGAGTTGCACCCAACCCTGCCCGCACCAATATTATCAATTGGATTTTGGGTACCCAATTCAGCTTTTTTGGTAGGGTGGAGATTCGAACCTGGGACCTCCCTTGGAGGATTGCCCTCTCCTCTCCAACTCACCTACAACACCTGGGTAACATTTTCAAACTTTAACTGAATAATAATAATAGTAATTATTTTGTCAATAACACGTTTGTTTAAAGGAACTTACTTTTTTTTTTGGGGAAAAAAATGATAGTGAAAAAATCAAATGCAAAGTGTTTTTAAAGAAAGATATAATGTATAATTGAATATGTTAACTCATTAGACATTTAACTAAGATTGTAAAATTCTGTATTTTTTAGATATAAATAGATTTTTGGTAAAAGAACCTAGAAAACATAATATTGTAAGCCCAAGGGATTTGTAGGAAGTAGTGGGGATTGAGGAGTTTCACACCATAAATCAACGTTCCAATCCCATGGGTGAACCTTAACATCACCCATGGGATTGAAGTTTAATTGGTGAGAGTTTGGCTCACAATGAGCCCATCAAGGGTTGAATTCCCAAGGGTGCCTCGATAATACGGTTTATTTTAATATCCTGATAGTTTGGTTCATTGAAATAATGTGGTTATGATGTAATAAGAGTGGGGCCATTTCAATCCTTAATAATAAAAAAGACAACTTTTTAAATCAAAACACACCAATGAAGCGTAATTAATGTTTTTTCTTCCTTGCTTTTTCCCTATTATTGAGTCTTTTCTAAATAAGTTAATTATAAATTTATTAAAATTTCTATTAAGTGAAGTATGGTAAATAAAGAAATAAAATCAAACTTGGAGAAGTAAAGACGAATTATTTCTGCTGAAATAAGTAAATAAACATGAAGGAATACTAACTGAATTTGAAGTGAAAGGAGCATGAGATTAATTTGAAAAGAAAGGTAACTCTAAAATAATATCATCCTTTAATGTGAAGTCCTCCCTTATAGAAACAGAGACAATAAAGTATATTCTCATTGTAACTTCTTATTCCCCTTCGCTTGAAAGACTAAATAAGAGATGCAACAAAGGAAAAGACTACTAAAATTGGTTTGAACAATTGATCAGTAATTGCATTTCACTAAGTTGGGTATGAAAAAAGCAACCTTAGTTTTTACACATTCCAAGAACAAGTGGGACTATATCAGGCCTCTCAAGATGCCTGTAATAATGAAAATCTATCTTAGTTTTAATCAATGAATTGGCCTTATCCTCATCATACAAACTGAAGAGATAAGATAAGATAGTTCTATTAATGTCCACAGATGGCCAAAGTATGCCAATGGAACTCATTGAAGAGACTTTCCAAGTGTGATTGTGGCACTAAAGGATCAAAACCCACATGGTTTTAAAAATATGGTGTGATTATTATTAAGTACATCCATTTTGCATAAATAAATGCATCAAGCAGCAAACAAACAACTCTGTTTTGTGGATGCCCTCAGAATCCATGAAATCACGAGATGCTTGCTTCCAAAAGCATGCACTCAACACTGAATATGATTGTGATTTCAGAATGATGGAACTAAGCAAGACTGTAGCATCTGACTAATGAGTTCCTTACCAATGTAAAATGCACAGATTAGCAAACAGGTTTCAAAAGATTGACTCTAGGAGAAACTTCTAAAACGTGGCTCAAATGACCTTACAATAGTTCTCAAAATGCCCCCCCAAAATTTAGATGGGTTCAAGATAGATAACGCAAGAGTGGCGTGGATCAGTTGCAAATAATTATAAGGAATGATTTAATCATTACAACTTTGAAATCAGCTATAGAACTGATGAGCAAAATTCCTTTGTTGATTTTGGTATGTTTGTGCATGTTTTACGTATAGATTATTTGCAGTTTTTAGCTTGGAAATACCCTCTTTTGATGTTTTTTACTCTCCTCTATCAAAATATAATTTTAAAGTCAAATGAAAATCCTTTGAGAAAATCCTGTTTCTGCAATCATTCCTTACTATGAAATGCGTCAGTGTGTGACCCCATATATTCATGAGTAGCAATGTTGGTCTTTTCCCAACATTGATTGTGAGAATGGCTAGGTTAATATAGTGGTCTTTCTTTGTAACTTTCTTCTTTAATGGTGAATTTGGATGCTTCTTCCCTTCCTCTCTTGAAACTTTCTTCCTCCTAATAACGTCATGCAATTCTGGGAATGCTTGTCATGAGGTCGCCATTTTCATTGACACTAACGTTTTTAGGATTTGAGTTACTATCATGCTTCATGACATTGACGACTCATCACTGGTGGATGTGGACATGCATCTCTCTTGTTTCTTCCTTCTATCACATTTCTTTTTCATCTTCTCCTTGTATGTGTGCATGGACTAGGATCTTTTGCCTACTTTATTGCTTGAGCCTGTATTATGGCAAGGACTTGCTTATTCCTCAAGGTAGTGCCTTTTGATATTTTGGATATCTGCTTCTTCTTGGGACAATTTGCCTCTACATTGTTATCCAGTTCAGACCATTGATACATCATCTGAGTATATGGATTGGAAGCATTGATACAATTGTACATGAGGTGCCCCCATTCCTAACATTACTATACAATAGGCCTCTTGATTGTATCATAATGTATTTGGCTCTATATTTGGATCTTCATATTCTTGGTGTGTTCGTTATGACCCTTCTTCCTTTCTCTATTATTTCGGTAACCCTCACATGTCACGCATCCCTTTCATGTGATTGACTTCTCCTCATCCTCCTCCTAGAATGCTCGAGTTTGGTGTTTCTTGCGTTTTACATTAAAAAAACATTTAAAAAACATTTAAAAAACAAGTGAATCTATACCTCGCGAGAAGCTACGTTTTGGACAATTTGTGTTAAAGTATTCTTCCGTTCGACACTATACACCAAATTTGACTTTTCTCCTCTTTCTTTTCTTCATCAAGTTTGAAGTTTGTGCATCATGCATATCATATCTTTCTTGAGTGCCTCAATCAATGCTCACTATCACTATCACTATTGGAGTTGTTTCCTACTCAACTTTAACTCCACCCATTGCAGTCTTCATCTCACTCTCTAAGCTTAGAGCCTTGTCAAAATCTTGTTGGCATGATGTTGGAGGAACAACTTTCATCTTCTTCTGAAGCTTTCGGATATGCCTGTCAATGAACCACTACTTTTGGAATTTGTCAATAGGTTGCTTCTCCATCTTGCTAATTAACTCCTTTAAATGACGGTTATAAGACTTGATGTCCTCATCCTTCATTTGCTTGATGATGTATATATCTTTGATGATCTCTGTATCATATAAAATTGGAACTCAATTGCTTTCATGAGGTCATCCCATGTATTAAACAGATCTATCAACAATAGGTTCTAGTCCATGGTCACGTCTTCGAGCATGGTAGGGAACAATTGTATCCGTGCCACTTCGTCTATCACTCTCCTTGCCATCCATATTGTAACACAAGTTTCGATATGATGGACAGGGTCTTCCTTTTTGTCACTGAGAAACATCAGGTCTTTTTGCTTGCCCACTTCCATAGCAGCCATTGTTGACTATGCTTATCCTGTTTAACCCTTGGCATAGCCTGTCCATTGCTCGTAGTGTGACTTGTCTCAACCACTGACGATCTCTTTGTGCCAAATGTATCTTCATCCAAGGCTTGTGCAAACCCAACACTTAGGTATCAATTGATGTTTGTGTAGATTCTCGGTGACTTTCATTGCAAATAGACTATCATTGTCGTCAATTTCCAAGACTCCACACATATTAGACACACTTTTTTGTGGATTTCGTTGTGCAAAACTCCCTTTCTGTGCACCTTAAGACACTTTTGCACTTGTGTCTTTATTTGAATTACTTGTCGATCCATTTCATCACCTTCATGAATCACTTTGTCATGGTCTTTGTTGCCTCCCTTCTCATGGCCTTTGTTTGCACAACCTTGTCTTTCAACACGATTGGAATCTGTGTGGACCACTGTGTTTGTGCGAAGTTTATCTTGTTCTAATTTCTTTTTTCCATGTGGGAGATTGCATCTTTCATCTAAGAACTTCCCTCCTCCCAAGGAGGCCACGTGTTGGAGTTTAGGTGACAATATCCCCTTTGTCACCTCCACAGTGTGGGTAGTGTTGTCACTGTATCCGAGTGTCTTTGTCCAAAAACAAGGACAGGCAAAGTTGTTTGCATATAATCTCTTCCTTCTTGACGAGGTTGCGTAGAAAGTTCACCTTCTACGTTCACCTTCTACACTTTTGCCTATGGAAGGGGCTCTTGGGGTTCTATTAGACTTCGTTGTGTGACATCATGCACATCATCTGCACATACATTGTGTGGTCCTCTCGGACTTGCACATAGGTTCATTCCATGTCCATTGTTGTTTATGCCCATTTGTGCCTTGTGGATTGCTATTCATTCACACGTCACCATGACTCCTTGTCCCAACATAGATGTTGCAATGACACCAAATGTAACACAACAATTTTGTATTCCACACCGTGTAGAGAAATGGCGTGCAAACTAACATAAAACAAAATCAAACTCAAAAGAACTTAGAAAACATGTATGTTATTATCTTGTGCAACACAATTGACAATCCACTTGTATGCACACCAACACTTGTGCAATGTTTGAGCAAGTATATGTAGGCAGGTAAATTGATGTGTCTACATTTAGTGAATAAGTTTGTCAATTTGAGTTATTTTGTAGTTCATACGCAAAGTGTTTGACGAAATGTGCACATGTATAGTAAAGTTATAATGTGGCAATGTAATAAAGTCATAATGTAATGTTAAGTGTTAGGATGTACGGAAATACAGTGAGTTAGGAAATGAAATGCAAATGTGAGTTAAATGCATGTGAAATATAATTTAGGAACATGTTGAGGTGTTGGGTAGTTGGAGGGTGCAACTAGTTTTTAGTTGTATAAATATGACCCTTGCCTCATTCATTCGGGTCATGTATGATGCATATGGGTGATGTAATTGTGGTGGAGTTGGCCGATGTGTGTGTGTGATGGTTGTAATGTGAGGGTCACAGTGTGTGGTGGTCGTTGGCATGAAGGAGATTTTGCACAGGGTTGCAGATTGTGTATGTAATGCAAGTACTGTACAAATTGCTGTTAATATGAAATCTGCTTATATTCATTTATCATCTGCTATGGCTTTGTAAGTTTTTTGTATGTATTGCTGCAGATATGTAGGTTTAATTAAGTAGATATGGAATTGTGTTTAAGTATGTTAAATTTCATTTCTACAGCATGAACATCAAAATATCATATATGCAACATTTACATCTCTAGACTGTAAGGGATGAATATATACAAGGGGGTCATTAAGTGGATGGTTTGGTAACCACCCAACAACCACCTACTTGATACTCATACACCACAAATTAAAAATATCCCCTACCATGTTTAACATACTTTATTACAAACATTTAGGTGCCACGCATCCACATGTGACAACCTACATATGATAAACTATAACAAACTATATACACAGAGAGAAGTGTATATACTCCCCCCCTTCCCTAAGCCCCTACACACACACGTGTATGTATGTATGTGTGTGTGTGTATTTGTGAGAGAGAGAGAGAGAGAGAGAGAGAGAGCATGTATTCGATGGATGGCATGTATGTTAGTGACATGTCAAATATGTCGCCTACATAATGGCATTGACATGCTGAGGTACATTGGTCCTGGTGCTACTTTTGTGCATCATGTGCATACCGTCAACATCATATCTCTTGATGAGGTTGCATCTCATGATGAGGTGTAGACTGATAGGGTGTTTATAAACTACTGGCATTAGTCTGTAATATGTAAATCTAGGAACATGCTACAACTCTAGGTCTTGGTCATGCTTTTTCATGGCAACCCTTGTTGTGTCCATCGGTTCGTCAAATGCTGAACTTTGAGCTTTTATAGCTCCAAAACCCTCGAGTGTTTCTTACCTGACAAATTTGAAAGCTAATGAATGTGGTGGTTGCACTCATAATTTAGTCAATTAAGGGTCTTAAGCTTTTGCTAGACCTTGAACTAATTCTTATCCTATTGGTGTCATTATCTCGTGCATTGACACTTTATGCATGTGTTTTTGCAGTAGCTAATGTGCCAAATCCTCGTGTTTGACTTGTCAACATTTATCTTTCTCCTTCTTGGGCCGATAAGGTTACATGGATTGCAGCTTTGCCAGGTTCGTTCTTTCAACACTTGGCTAACTTGAATGACAACACTATCTTTGATGTTGCTCGGCCGTAGTGGTCTAGTTAATGTCAAGGATGAAATTGCATTGGATGGTAGGTTGCAGGACTCAAATAATAGTCTGTTAGATAGCCCTTTGGATGATGACGACAAAGGTCATTGGCTGTTTCTCAGACTGTGATGATAGTACATGAATGAATGGCTGCCCAAACAGCTAGCCATGGTCACTCTTGTCACTCCTCAGAGGGGTTGTTGACTTTCCTCTAGATAGCGTAGATGGCCCCAACTATAGCATATTGGATTGTTGGTTCCTATATAACTTAGCCTTTGATAACCTAGTCTTAGATGGTTGACCCTCTGATGGTTTGGTGTTAGATGTCTACCTCTTTGACAACTTTGCTCTTAAAGGGTTGCTCGTCCAATGGTTTCCCCTTGGATGCCTTGATCTTTGATGACTGCCCTCGGGATGACTTAGTCTTAGACTATTGTGCCTATGACAACAGGGTATCTTGGAAGATGACAAGGTGGGAGACAACAAATGAGTTCCATGCTGCTAGGTCCCTAACTGCTTTTTGTTGGGGGTGAAGCCCTAGATGACCTATCGGATGATTTGTCCTAGACAACTATCACCTTGGTGGAAATAATGCTGATGATATGAATTCTAACGAAATTAACCCCTCAGACAACTTGTGTGAGTTAAAGGACTTGGACAATTCATATCGCTTGGGTAGACCGGTCAGCTCAAATTGCCTAGATGGCTTGGTTGGCTTAGGCAACCCAAAGAACTCCTTGTACGATTGAACAAAGGACTGTTTGATGGTGCTTCCAATGATAGCCTTGCTGATGATAGGGCATGAAACTACTTGGTTGATAGCTTCCCTAATGGCAACCTTGAAACAAATGGCGTTTTTCTCTAGATGACACTATATAGATGCCATTTCTCTCCTTGTTGACATTGTGATATTTACTGGGATGGATGGCACATTGCTTTAGAATGCTATCTACTGTAAATTCCAATTTGACCATGGCTTGACAATTGCAATTGCTTAAAAAGAAAAGGGGAGCTAGGGCAAACCGTCACAATCCTCTTGTCTATTTGCTAGTTCCCTCGCATTGTAGTTGAATTGGTGAATGGACAAGGTCATTATTTGGCCTATGCGCCATGAAGTTCTCTAGAGGGAATGACACAAGATGGAGGATGTGTTTCTGGATGGTGAGGGAGCTTTCCAAGACAACGGGTTGCGTTTTTAGGACATTGGGATGCGTCTCTGAGGTGACTCCCAAAGCCCACGATGTGTCCCAATGGAACATAGGATTTGGATAAGATTTTTTAATAGCATGGATCACATATTGAAATGTTCACCTTGGTGTCCTATCATGGCATTTCAATTTCTTTGCTACTTTATTTTCCTATTCCATGATGTTTTTCAATTGGGGTGGTCAATTGAATGCTGATATAGTTCTTTTCCTCCCCTGTCAAAAGTAATCATAAACATGATTAATGATTTTCATATCATGGTCAAAATGGTTTAAACCATTACCATTTAGTAAGAGGTTATGTCCAACTTCATGGGTCCCTCCGTCTCTCAGCCTAAGTGTCAAGAGTCCTTGTTTGGATTCTATGCAACGTAAAAAAATTATCTGACGAGTCACCACCTCATCTTCATTGGTGGGGTTCTTGGGACTTGAGTTGGGCCATCAACATTAAAATCATTTAAAATGCAATTGTGATATTTGCCTTCCTCGTGTTGCCATTCATCCATTCTCTTCCATATCAACTTGGGCAACTCTTGTATTTTCGTTCGTCGCTGCTCACGTAGTTCATATATATGTTAGTTTAGTTGCTCTTTTTGGTGCTATAATTGTTCCATTTTTTAGTGGATACATTATTGCAAACACCCACTTTGCAAAAGTGTAATAGGTCTGCTAGCAGCCTAGCACTAGCAACTCTGTGTTCTGCTCATTCATGGAGTTTGTTCATTGATCGCCTTAGCCGATCCCTGTAGGGAAGCATAATGAGCCCATCAAGTTTGTCATCAACTTGCTCTTCTTTATCTTGTCATGCCCTTGGAGATTATCCATTGAAACATCATAAGCTTCGAACTTTGGGGGTGTGACGGTTGTATTTTCTTTGTTCTATCTGTCTAGGGCTGCCATCTTCCTTGTTTGATGGTGTGTCCCACCACATCATAGCACATGCATTGAAATGGCATAAATTTGAATTTTTAATGAATCAAACATGCACTTGCAATTTCCTTTGGCCAGGATACTCGGGCTCTACCTTAGTGTGCTTGATCCTCGACTTCCACATTCGTTGCTTTACACCATCATTTAACATGTTCTATGCCAACAGTCATATAGGTCGATCTCTTTCTTCTTCATTTAGTTCATTGTTGCTACTAGTGGGCCTACATGTAGTCGAGCTTGTCCTTGAGGTGACTACATTCCCCCCACCTTATTTATTATGGTTCCTTGGAAGGAGTTGCTTACAAAATAATTGGATGTGTTAGGCACTCCATTTGAACTCTTCATGTCCAATCGAGTGAAATTAACTTACATCTATCTATTGTATGGATCCAATTTTGAGCCATTTGTTGGATTGACACATGATGCCTTGTCGAATAGCTATAATTAGACAAACATGTTATCCAATACCTCGTCAATGTTAGGAAAAACTTCAAGATTCCTTTCTTGCAAGAGGAAGCACAATAACAAAAATATAGAACACGGAAACAGTAACACAAGTGACACAGAGATTTACGTGGAAACCTGCAATGTGCAGGAAAAACCACGGGGCAATGGCAACTTCTCTTTTATTATTTTCAACAAAGTTTACATCCACGTCCTTAGACGTTTTCAACAACACATACGCTCTCACTCAAACTTATGCAAGGGATCACATCCCTTTTATAGAGCAGAAGGAAGACTCCAAAACTGTTCGTTTCATCTTCCAACACAAGCCTCCAAAGACTGTTCGTCTCCCTCCGAAGACTGTTCGTCTTCCGCTCCCAAGACTGTTCGTCTTCCGCGTATTGACGTCTACCTAGACGTCTGCCAGACGTCACAACTGGCCTAGACGTCTACCAGCCCAGACGTCTGGCCTAGACGTCTGCCAGAACAGACGTCTGGCAGCCCATACGTATGGCCTAGATGTTTGCCAGACCAGACGTCTGGCAGCCCAGACGTCTAGCAGCCCTGTTGACTGACGTCTGACCATACTGACTTCACACCTAACATTCTCCCACTTGAAGTCAGTATTCGGGAATTCTTTTGCCAAAATTTTTTCAGCCAGTGCCAATTCCCCAATGCTGCCCTTGTTACTTTTTCAGCAAGCCTAGAGAAGTTCTGCACCATTCAAAATTCTCTACCTTGACCGGCTTTGTAAGCATATCTACAGGATTCACTTTAGTGTCGATTTTCTACAACAGGATCCTACCTTCTTCCACCACATTTATGATAAAGTGGTACTTGACATCAATGTGTTTCGTGCGATCATGGAATGTTGGATTCTTCACTAGCACTTTGGCTATCACAATGCAGCGTAATTTTCTCCTGCATTACCTTTAAGTCACCCAACAATCGCTCTAGCCAAATTGCCTCTTTGCTGGCATGAGTCGCTGCAATATATTCTGCTTCAGTGGTTGACAAGACCACAACAAACTGTAACTTAGAAGCCCAACTCACTGCTCCTCCTACAAGAGTGAAGGTATATCCTGTAGTGGATTTTCTCCCATCTCTATCTCCACCATAATCAGAATCCACAAAACTTGTAACTTGCAAATCTGCCGATCCAAAGTAAATGGCAACATCTGAAGTGGCTCTTAAATATCCGAATATCCACTTCACCGCACTCCAATGCTCCTTACCAGGATTTGCCATGTATCGGCTGACTACTCCCACTGCTTGGACAATATCCGGTCTGGTGCTCACCATGGCATACATGAGGCTTCCTACTGCTGATGAATACGGTACACGAGACATGCTTGTCTTCTTTGCTTTCGTTCTAGGACACTGGTTGGAAGACAACTTTAAGTGTGGAAGAAGTGGGGTACTAACTGGTTTAGCATTCTGCATATTGAAGCGCTGTAGAATCTTTTCCACATATGACTTTTGACTTAACCAGATCTTTCTTCCTTTTCTGTCCTTGTGTATCTTCATCTCTAAAATTTGGTTTGCTGCTCCTAAATCCTTCATTTCAAATGTCCTAGCCAAATGAGCCTTAAGATCAATGATTTTCTTCATGTTGGGGCCTGCAAACAACATATCATCAACATGCAACAGCAAAATAATAAAACTGCCATTGTCAAACCTCTTGTAGTATGCACAATGGTCAGCTTCACTCCTGTTGAAACCTTGGCTCTTCATGAAGGCGTCAAATTTCCTGTACCACATCCTTGGCGCCTGTTTCAATCTGTATAGTGATTTCTTCCGTCTGCAAACCAAATGCTCTTTGCCTCTTTCTTCATAGCCCTCAGGCTGATCCATATATATCTCTTCTTCGAGATCACCATGCATGAAAGCAGTCTTTACATCAAGATGCTCCAATTCCAAATCCTGTGCAACTACAAGTGCAAGTAGAACTCTGATAGTAGTCATCTTCACAACTGGAGAGAAAATTTCATTAAACTCAACACCTGACTTCTGCACATAGCCCTTTGCCACCAAGCGAGATTTATAGCGTTCCAACAGCCCGTTGCTGTTCTTCTTCACATTGTACACCCACTTGTTTCCAACAGTATTTCTTCCAGGTCGGAAATCCACAAGTTCCCAATTTTTATTCTTTCGAAGTGCCTCGATTTCCTCCTCTATGGATTTCCTCCACTTTGCTGCATTTTCAGACTCTAGCTTCCTGAAATGAACTAGGTTCACCATCATCAGTTAACAAAGCAAAAGAGGACTGATACACATGAGAATACCTTTCCGGACACTTTTGTGGACGTGTAGATCTTCTAACCCAATGATCTGTCGGATCTGGCTCATGGTCTTGTGATCGTTGTGGCTGGTCTACTTCTTGTTCTACATGCTGATCAAAAACTTCAGCATGTTCATCTTCACTAAATTCTACTTCAACAGGTACAACATTAGGATTTTGCTGTACCTCCTTCCTTTGCATGGATTTTTCATCAACAATTACATCCCGGCTAATGATTACCTTGTGGGTAGTAGGATCCCACAGTCTATACCCCTTCACCATATCTCCATAGCCGAGAAAAACACATTTGCTTGACTTCGGGTCAAGCTTGGACCTTTTTTCTTTGGGTACATGGGCAAAAGCGTCACAGCCAAAGGTATGCAAATGAGAGTAATCAACTGGCTTACAACACCAAACCTCCTCTGGAATCTGACCATCCAACGCAGTTGTAGGTGACCTGTTAATAAGATAAACTGCTGTATTAACAGCCTCCGCGCAGAACTTTTTCTCCAACAAGGCTGCCCTAAGCATGCTTCTTGCACGTTCAATGATTGTGCGATTCATTCGCTCAGCCACACCATTTTTCTGTGGAGTGTAAGGTACAGTCTTCTGGTGCTTAATACCTTCCTGCATACAAAATTTATCAAATTCCTTGGAGCAATATTCACCCCCATTATCTGACTTGAGACACAAAATTGACTTGCCCAAACTCTTTTCTACCCGTGCTTTGAACTCCTTAAATTTCTGCAAAGCTTCGACTTCTTCTTCAGAAAGTAAACCCACACTCTCCTAAAATAATCATCTATAAAAGTCAGAAAATAGATGGTGCCATTCAAGGACTGAGTGGGGACTGGTCCAAATATATTCGAATGTACAAGTTGCAGAAAATCAGAACTCTTACCAGGACTTGCAGTAAACCGAACCCTCTTCTCTTTACCAAAAATACAGTGCTCACATAAGTCTAAATTGCAATACTTAATCCTAGAAAGCATACCTCTGTCATGCAGAATTTTCAGGCCTTTTTCACTCATATGGCCTAGGCGTTGATGCCATAGCATTACTGCATCCTGAACAAGTTGCTGCTGCTGCATGGTTTGTCACCGTATCACCGCATAAACGGTATAAAGTCCCATAAGATTCTCCCTTTGCTACTACAAGAGCTCCTCTAGTAATCTTGCAGTAGTTGTTACTGAAAGTGATAGAATACCCTAGCTTATCCATAATTTTGATTGATAGCAAATTCTTCCTCAAATCGGGCACATGTTGCACATCACATAGCATCCTTTCTCTACCATCGTCCAACCTGATCCTTATATCCCCTCTTCCCACAATTTCTAAAGGATGATCATCACCCAAATAGACCTTTCCACCACAGTATGGCTGATATTTGTCAAACCAGTCTTTGTGGGGAGACATGTGGAAGGATGCACCTGAGTCCAAAACCTAGGTATATAACACTGATCTCTGTACTGATATAGAAGGCTTCACATGTTGCTGTCTCTCCTGAATCTGCTGCACTGGCTTCAGCTGATGGCTGATTTTGCTTTTCACCATTATTTAATTGCCAACAATCCTTCTTGGAGTGTCTTGGCTTCCCACAATGCCAACACTTCCCTTTCTGCTTATGTCCTTTAGACTTAGATCTGGACTGCTTTCTACCTTGTTTACTCCCCTCGAACGATCGACCTCTCACAGATAGGGCTTCATTGGTTGAGGGTTCCAAGACGTTTTTCGCCTCAACTCTTCTGCCAACAAAGCGGCTACCACATCATCAAAATTGAGAGTTCTTGATGATGAATTACTGATGGTCATCACCATATGATCCCAAGTGTCCGGGAGGGAACAAAGTAGGGTGATAGCTCTATCTTCATCCTCCATATTCACATTAACTGAAACCAGTTTACTGATTAGAGTATTAAACTCATTCAAATGATCTACCACGGATGAACTTTCCTTCATCCTCAAGCTATAAAGTTGCTTTTTCAGAAAAACCTTGTTAGTTGTTGATTTTGTTTCATACAACTTTTCAAGCTTTTGCCAAAGGGCTTCCGCGGTCTTTTCTTCAGCTACATTGAACAAGACGGAGTCCGCTAGGCAGAGACGAATTGTAGAAACCGCATTCCTGTCAAGCGTTACCCACTCCTCATATTTCATGCTGCTTGGTTTACTTGCGACCCCTTTCAAGGCTTGCGCTTGGTCATTCTGAACCAGCAAATCCTCCACCTTCATCTTCCATAGAGCGAAGTTTCTACCATCAAATTTCTCAATCTCGAACTTGGTTACACATTTTGTCATTGTTGCGGCTCCCACTCTCACAAAACCTTAGCTCTGATACCAGATGTTAGGAAAAACTTCCAAGATTCCTTTCTTGCAAGAGGAAGCACGATAACAAAAATATAGAACACGAAAATAGTAACACAAGTGACACAGAGATTTACGTGGAAACCTGCAATGTGCAGGAAAAACCACGGGGCAATGGCAACTTATCTTTTATTATTTTCAACAAAGTTTACATCCATGTCCTTAGACGTTTTCAACAACACATCCGCTCTCACTGAAAAACTTATGCAAGGGATCACATCCCTTTTATAGAGCAGAAGGAAGACTCCAAAACTGTTCGTTTCATCTTCCAATGCAAGCCTCCAAAGACTGTTCGTCTTCCGCTCCCAAGACTGTTCGTCTTCCGCTCCCAAGATTGTTCGTCTTCCGCTCCCAAGACTGTTCGTCTTCGCGTACTGACATCTACCTAGACGTTTGCTAGACGTCACAACTGGCCTAGACGTCTGCCAGCCCAGACGTCTGGCAACCCAGATGTCTGGCCTAGACCTCTGCCAAACCAGACATCTGGCAGCCCAGACGTCTGGCCTAGATGTCTGCCAGACCAGAGGTCTGGCAAATGTCTAGGCCAGACGTCTGGTCTGACAGACGTCTACTCCAGACGTCCCAAACGTTTGGCAGCCCATACGTCTGGCCTAGACGTCTAGCAGCCCTGCTGCCTAGACGTCTAGAAGCCCTGTTGCCTAGACGTCTGACCATATTGACTTCACACTTAACAGTCAATTGGGAAAGGGACAAGCTACAAGGTCTTTAGCTTACTTGGCTTAATCTCTTGTTTCCCATTAAATCGCTGTAAGAGGTCTCCCTTTTTGAGGGATATTTGTCTTTGGTGCTTGTGCCAATGTTTTCACCTAAACTGGGCCACACCAATTGCTCATTGTGCCCTCATTATTCGCTGATCCAGCTAGTCTAGTGAAAGAAATCTCTCCTCCATATTATCTTGATCTCCGAGGTGGTTTTGTGTTGCTACTCAGACTCAAAAGCAAAAATTCCATAAGTATGACAGCCTCTTGCATGTTCATTAGTTGAAATGAAGTATGGTGAGTCGTTGGCTTATGCGTTGCCTTGTATGCGGGCAGCTTTTTCCCCCATCAACACTCCCAGCTTAGTAGTATTTTTGAACTATGGAGACCAACACCTTGTTTGTCGTCTTTGCCTGCCTGTTTGCTTGGGGGTAGTACAACCTAAACAACATATGGTATATTAGAAAGTTTGATGTCAAGATTTTTATTATTTTATTCACATAGTGTCTCCACAATCACTTGTGATCTGTAATGGTATTCCTTTGCCTTGACCCATTTTGTCATATATTCAGGTGCGACTATAATTTATGTTTGATGAAGTCCAAACCCCACTTTGAACAATTCTTGTGTGTGGGACGTATGTAAAGGCATGAAGCTCATTTCAACGGCTTTCCTGCCATTTGACATGTCATAGAATTATGAATTCCCTTGTCTCAAAGTAGGGTTGGTCACAATGTCCAACAAAAATCACTTTCCTCATCATCATGACCGTTCCCATGTGCTTGCCTATCGGTCCTTCGTGTGCTTCCTTCAATACACTACATGTGTCAACATGAACATGAAATTATTTGTCCAAATGAGTGAGAAGATAAGATAGTTCTATTAATGTCCATATATGGCCAAAGTAGGCCAATGGGACTCATTGAAAAGAGCTGTTACAAATTAAAATGCATTGTAATAACCACAAAGTACAATGAAAATAAGCTAAACTATAGTAAAAAAATCTAGTGTAAACTACTCTAAAGTGGAACAACTATATGACATTAAATTATTGCCTCGGGGGTTACCCAAAAATGGATGAACCAAAACATGCTAAAAGAAATGATTAAGAGAGATCTAGAAGTTAAGGTACAATAGAGATAGGAAGGAGCTCTAGTGGATCCAAGCGCCAATATTAATCTATAGTGGGATGTAAAGTAGAAGCACAACCGTTGTTGTCACCATCTCAAACGGGCCAACAAAGGATCAAATGATGCTCCCAAGAGAATGGCGAGGACTATGAGGTCCTGGTTGGATAATGATAATCCTTGGAGGACATGGAGTTTAATCCCTCAGGACTATTCTAGCATCCATGGCTTGGGAACCAATAGAAGAGGACAAGAAACTAGTAAGTTGCACTTGTCTACAACTCCTTGCTATGTGAGGGGTGGTTGAAACTTGACACTGAAGAACTGCAGTCTTGTCCTCTTGTAAGCAAGACCAAAGAACTAAGGCTCTGGTAGCCACTTTTGTATGCAAACAAGGGTGCATAGATCTGTCATTAATATTTTGGATAGTTGTAGCTTCTAGTGAGTGCTTATTACTCTTGATTGCAGAGATAGGGTGAAAGAATGAGATGATTAGTCAAGTAGTAGTCTGTTTTCCCTGTAATAACTGATGCCGAAGAGTCATATCTTCCTTGAGGTAAAGATCCAAGCATCTTTGGTCAAAATAACTGAAAAAAGTGGCAAGTGATCCACCCGAGTCTCTATACAAGCAATAGTGCCTCCCTTGAATCTCATAATAAACAGGACACTTGAAGATGATATTTTCTTCAGTCTCCACTTCTCGAATAAAGCAAAGACAACATATCCTATCCTCTTGAGGAATATGGTGGCTCTCTCCACCCGTAATTAATGTGAGCATACTTTGAGTTGACCAAGAGGAATCCTAAGGCTGTGTGTCCAATGTCACTCGACATAATTAGGATGAGTAATAATGCCATTCTTAATCCTCATGAAATGCTTACTATAGAAGGCCAACTTAGGACTAAGAGGTTGAGATGGAGGGACCCAAGTGATATGAATATATTGTCGATAAACATCATCTCTAACTGCTTGATTAATTACCCTCTTATTAGGAAGAAGGCATGGAGGAGCATTTAAGGAAGTGTTTGAAAGGAGGTAATTGATCTATGGAGTGTAGAAATGAAATTTAACATACTCAAACACAATTCCATTTCCACTTAATAAATCTATAGATCTACAACAATTAGCAATAACAATACACACAAAAAACATACAATAACAATAGCAGATGATAAATAAATATGAGCAGATTTGTATTAACAATGGCTATATGGTAATAGCATTATAGTCTGCAAACCTTGTGCAAAATACTCTTCATGCCCACAATCATCTACAACCAATAGCCATACCCACACGTAGCAACCCTCATATTATAGCCATCGCACAGCATACGGTGGCCAACTCCACAATTACATGACTTCATACATGACCCGATTGCATTATACCATACATATTGGCCACCACCATACGCTCATACGCACACCCATACGTGAATGGATGCATGAGGCAAGGGTCTTATTTATACAACCAAGAGGTAGTTGCATCCTCCAACTACCTAACACCTCATCATTTCCTAAATTACATTTCACTTGCATTAACTTACATTTACCTTTCATTTCCTAACTCACTACAAGACAAACTAACCTATGACTCACTTTATGACTTTGTCGACATACTAACATTACATTCTCACGGACAATATTACATCACAACTTTATAACATTATTAAATATATGTACATACATTTTGTCAAACACTTTGCGTACAACCACAAAATAACAACTTATTCACTAAATATAGACATAGTAGTTTGCCTGCCTACATCGAGAGGCCAATTGATTGAAGAAGAGAAATAACGTCCGAGTACCATCCACGATGAAGACCAAAAGAGCCCCTAGAGGTAATGCCTTCTTAAGAGCAAAGCACCAAATATGGGTATCTCTCTTGGCCTAGGGTGCAGTTACTCATGGATCTAAGGTGATGAAGCTGAAAAATAATTCTAAAGATGCTCTCAAGACAAAGAGGATGAACGCCAAACTCAGCCTGAATAATACATTGGGAAATTGTTCTTTTACATCAAATAAATCGCTGAAGCAAAATAGTTTGGACCCTCTCAATGTGAGCCCAATCAACACACCTTGGACTTGGACCCCATATCTCAAATCCATAAAGGATAGTGGGTTTGATGATTCAATCAAAGAGGTCCATCTTTTTAGGTATGTCTTGAAAGTGTTGTTGGAAGCATTGGCGTTCCAAGACTGAGAGAGATGCATATCCCTTGCAAAGACATGATTGTGAAGCTGGTCGAAGATTAAGGGAAGGACCTGTAAACTGAACCCCCAAGTAGGTGTAAGCAATGGTGATCTGAATGGATTTGCCCTTATAGAAGAATTGAAACTTAGATAGGATACTCTTTAATGAGTTAAAGATCATCACATTAGTCTTGATAAGATCGACTTCCAGCTGTTTTAAGTCACAAAAGCGACCAAGAGCATCCACTTGTCTTTTTAGGTCCTCAAGAGTATGAGCAAGAAGAACATCATCATTTGCAAAAAGCAATATAGCTATCAAGACATGATGTGGAAGGCAACCATTGTCAACATGTGTGTTTTGATGAATAAATTCTTCAAGCTCATCAATGTAGATCCCAAAGAGTGAAGGAGAAAGAGGACAGCCTTGTTTGACGCCAATGGTGCTCTAAACATCCTCCGAGAAACCAAAAGCTGTCTGAAAACGACCAACAACTACCTTATATAGTCTCTTGATGGCAGTGATAAAGAGGTCTGGGATGCTGATTTCATGTAGTCTTTGAAATAAAATATGCCTAGGAATGGTGTCAAAGGCCTTTCTAAAGTCCATAAAACAACATAACACTTTAGAGGATTGTTGGCGAGCCTCCTCAATAATAGCTCTGAGAGTGAGAACATGATCAATAGTCTGATGATCCCTTCTAAAACCAGCCTGCCCTCTCGCTTTAAGCTTGCCTTTATCATCTAGGAAGAGATTATCATTTACATTTGGAATCAGTTCAAGAGAGACGAGAATATTGGGAGGATGACTTCTGTGATGGACATTGCAATGTATGGCTTAAGTGAGCATGTTCATTTCCTAAACAGGTTTGTCTGTTTGCACTGGAGCTTCAAATCCATGAAGCTTAATCATTCCTTTTGCATCTTCTTTAAATCTTACTTTCTAGAATTTGTATCAACCCATTAGCATCAAGAGTCTTCACTTCTAGTTATGCAAATAATGCTTTCCTTGGTCTTGACATGGAAAACATCATGATCATTTGAAATTTCTAATTGCAGTTATTGAGCAAATATAATGCGTAACTACATTTCTGTGCCTAGTACAAACTTTCCCCTCTATCAGTTAAATAGCTATGCACAATTATCTTTCCATAATTCTGGCATGTGTGACGCTGATGCAGCATTGGTGGTATGCCACTATTGATGTGGCAACTGTAAAATGGGCACTATTTCAACAAAACAACATAGATTTGCAATATTCTAGCTACACTGGGGGAATGCAATACCTTACTACTTTATGCAATGGTAGCTGAATCTGCTTTGTCAGGAAGAAGTTGTAATCACTAAGAGGTGAGATAGGAGGAAGATTTTAAATACCTCAATTCACTAGCTTCCTTGATAATTTATGGCATTTAACAATCATTTACGGTTTACACACAAAAAAGCTCATATTGTGCCTCAACAACCCATGATGCATATGCAACTCCAATGAAGAGTGCAGAAACTGTTTCTTGTTGCACCATTCTCAATGTTTCATGGTGAACATTTGCACCTAGATACATGAATTCTTGCCTAACCATTCTGTACAGTGGTCTCTATTTGTTCTGCACTGCACCTATTAGAGATCAGAGGCAACCATTAACAGCATAGCAAAGTTTTAACTTGATGAAATGCTTTATAAGGTATTTCCATTGTTTGCTATCTGAGACTGAATAATGACGGGATATTTTAAAGCATTGTTGTCTAGTTTGGATATCGTGCCCTAAATTGAATTTGTAATAACTCTCAACTCCTTATTAACAGAATTATATTTGGTGCAGACTCACAACTTGCCATTTAAGTATGATTTTCATAGCTATATGATACGTTCCATGGAAGATGAATTCAAGCAGATTGTTGGTATCAGGTACACCATGGCAGATTTCTTTCAATATTTAGGAAGCTCTAAAGCATGGTGAAGGTCAATGAATTGAGTTACATATTCAGTAACTTTCCCTAAATGAATTTTGTTTCAAAGAATACTCTCTAGTTTAAAAATGCTTTTCTTGGAGTAACACAGTTATTCATTCACGTGCCTGATTTGGCAGTACATTTAGTAAATATTCATCAGTTTGACAGCATTTCATTTGTCTGTATTTGGCAGTGCACCTCTGTGGGGTTTTGTGATTGCTTTTATGCTATTTAATGTGGAAGGTGAGTCATTCTTTGTTTCTCACAATCATTTTTAGGCTTTGAACGCATGACTTACAGGAATTTGTATATGTCCATATACTGCCATTATATTTTTAGGTGAGCAAAACCATAGTGGAGAAACTTGGACTCGGCAAAGGCCAATTTTTGACTTGTATTTGGTCTTGGCAAAAAAACTCAGGAAAAAATTAGAGAAGAAAATGCAAACTTTCATTTGAAAAAATTTCTTTTTCATGCATATATCAATTAATTAACATTATACAAAGCCAAAATTAATACTGTAAGCGATACAACCTTAAACTACACATGAAAGTGACAAAACACACATCAATGCAACTGCTGGGTGGTTTTTAGATTCAGTCTTGGATCATCTACAAGTCCATTTGTTGTCATTTAACGTGCTGTTTACTTGGAATCTTTTCCTCCTGATGAATATGTAGTGTTCGCTAATATTTCATATTTAGTCAGAGTCTAGAGAGAGTACATGAGGCTGGTACATATCCCTTCTAATTTCCGTGGTTCTTATTTTGTGGCTGTACTAGGGGATGCCTCCCATAGATGATATATGATGGGCTAGTGGCTACTGTTAGGAAATCCTTAAAGTCATGTTATCTCCCATTCTGGTTTTGTGGCCATACACAGGTGCAATGCCCAAATCAACACTGAATATGGTTGATGCTATTCTTTGGCAGAGTATAGATAGTATATTATCCTTCAAAGAGTATATAACTATATATCACAATTATTAGTTAAGTTGTCTTAGAAAGAAACCTCAAGGACATCTTGTGCTTCTGCAAATGGCCTTTTGCTATTTTATGCGCGTCTTATAAATCTCATTGGGATTGTGAGAGGGCCCAAGTACTGTACTGTTCCAATCTTTCATGTCTAATTCTTGACGCCTTTGAGTTGCCTTTAACATGGTGAATGTTTCTTGTGTTGGTTAGGATTTCAGAAGCATTTGTTTGTTCCTAGACCCAGTGGTTAGATGAATGTTCTAGAGAATGTATATTACAGAGAAGTGCAAAGAAATTTTGCTCTTGATTATTGAAGGTGTTACACTTTGCATGGGGTGGAACATATTGCCATGGAACTCCATACAAGATTGGTTTAGATTCCTCTTAATGTTGTCTACCCTTTTGGTCTCAACTTTAATTGTTGATCTTCTTTGACCTTATCCTTGTACTCTGCTGACTAATTTTTCTTTTCCTTTCGTCTTTGGTCCTTTGTAATCAGGTGGGCCTTGTGGCATTAGCTTTCCTTCTGGTTTTTGTTTTTTTACGTCAAATGTAACTGCTGGGTGCCTGTAAGATTCTTGAAAACTACGAAAAAATTGGGTTTAGGATGCAAATGAGCGTTTTTTGGGCCTGATTTCACCACCTCTCTGCTCTCTTTGCAAGTGGAAACAGCAAAAATGAGGGCAATTTAGAAAAAAAAAATTGATGCCGTTTTTCTGTATTTTTGCTGCCACAGCCGAGTTTTTTTCTAAAACTCGGGAGTCCAGAAAAACTTGTGAGTAAAAAATAAAACTCGGCAAGTACAGAAAAGCTCACCAAGCCGAGTCAAAAAAAAAAAACCCGGGAGGGCCGACTCAGGTGTGGACTTGGTGAGTTTTTCAAAAACTCTGAGTTTTTTAACTATGAGCAAAACTATAGTGGCATAGATATAATCCCAAATTTTATCACAGATAAGTGGCTAAAGTAAGTTGAGCACTGGCTTTCAATTATCCTTTATGTTATTTTTTTAATCTAATATGATCTTCTTATATCATTGCAGGGTCTAATCTGTACTTCTGGATTGCCTTTATCCCTATTGTTGTAAGCACACATGCTAACGGGAAACTTTGCAATATGTTTTGCTATCTATCACTTTCGAATTGTCAATTTGGAAAATATTGTATTATGTTTCTTATTCTAATAAAAGAGAGAATATGGCTAAAAAATCAAGAGTTATAGTAGTAGGATTTAACAAGAAAAAACTTTGCTGCTTTCTTGCACACTAAACTTCTGTGATTAAGTATATAGCATGTGTTTTTGAACAGCATGGAGAAAAGCTATTTTCTATTGCTTATTGATAGTGATTTTTAGTCTGTGCATGTTTTGTGGCATGTAGCTCGTCCTTATTGTGGGGGCAAAGCTGCAGCATGTTATTGCAACACTTGCACTAGAGAATGTAGGAGTGAGTGGATCTTTTTCTGGGTCAAGAGTCAAGCCACGAGATGAACTCTTTTGGTTTAGCAAACCAGAGTGGCTCCTTTCTCTGCTTCATTTCATCCTTTTCCAGGTATATAACAGTAATACAGTGCTACAAAATGCTTCAGGGTGCTTTTTCTTAGTAGCTAGGACGAGTTAAGCATTGTGAACTGGGTCAGGATAATAACGTGTGCTCTTTGGTGAATGATTTTTCAGAATGCCTTTGAGCTGGCTTCATTCTTTTGGTTTTGGGTATGGATTATAATACATTTTTCTGTAGCAGTTAATGGTTGTATGCATGAAATGGGTTTTCACACAGATTTTTTCTTCACCGTTTCCCTTACAGATTTTTAAGCTATCTATGTAACCAGTTATAATAGGCTTCATCTTTGCAATCATTGCAGTGGCAATTTGGATATAATTCTTGTTTTATGCATGACCACAGGCTTGTCTACATACGTCTGGTTTTGGGGTATGAATTTGTCTTACACTCTCTTTTGTTTATATTTTCCAAGATTTACTTTGGTTATTTTCTTTGGTGTTAGCTTACATCTATTATTCTTATGAACAGCTTTGCTGGTCAATTTCTTTGTAGCTTCAGCACTTTACCACTTTATGCACTCGTTACTCAGGTAATCCACAAATACTAATAGAGTGTTGTCTCTTGTCTGACCTTCATGTTTGCTTGATGTCCTGAGAGTGTTGTCACAGAAAAACAAATTAAAAGAAGAAAGTAAGAAGCCTGTATCAGAGGGACCTCTGATTGGCTTTCTATACCAAAAATGCAACAATTAAATAGATTGAAACAGTTTTAAGGACTTTAGTAGACAAAAAATCGATTGAAAAAGAACATGTGGCACCCATCTTTTTGGTGTTTCTCTAATCTGATGATAATTGCAGAGACTAGGAAACAGTAGTAGACTCAAGTAGTTTACTTTTCCTCTCCAGTCAAGCACAATTGGTTCGAATAAGTCAGACATGACAGATTCCATCTTTAGATCCATGAATGCAGGATATTTGGTCGTTCTATAATTATAACAATGCATGCCATTCATTCTATTAGAAGTTACTTCTTTTTGGGTTTCTAACATAGAGTTTGCAACAGATGGGAACACATTTCAAGGCAGCATTGTTGCCTCCAAGAATAAGAGAGACTATTCATGGGTGGGGTAAAGAAGCTAGGAGAAGACGAAGGCGAGGTGCAGTAACAGATGAATCGACGACCGTCAGAACGACAGATGGAAGTACTGTAAACTCAAATGAAGATGCTTTAATGCAAACTCATGATGAAAGCTATGAAAATGAGTCAAGTAGTGATGAAGGCAACAATCGCAATCACCATAGACGAATTAATTATCCGGTTGAGATTGAAATGCAGAATGGGACTCGTACATCCATGGCCTCTAATACAGATCCTCATGTTCGCCCTCTTTCTGAACAACGGAGTTTATCTCTATTGCTTTCACAAGGACGTGAAGATAGAGAACATGCTACCAACTTCGTCAGATCCTTTACGCAGCCAATCTCAAGACAGTAGATGTGCTTTGAAGACTTGATTTTCTGTATAGAATTGCTTTTGAGCTCTTCCAAGTTAAGGCCTCTGTTGACGCCTTAATATGCTTACAATATTGTTTAAAAAAACTCTTGTTTCAAAAAACTGCGAGGAAGATTTCTGTGGATGGAGCATCCAAAAATGAAATATAAACATATTGTTGTGTATATTACTAACAATTTGTATATAGCAAAAAGATAGGAATGTTGCTTCAATACTTTTCAAATATAGTTGTATTAAGGCATTCATTATTGATAGGAAGAAGGGACATTTAGTCAAACTATTTATTTGGAAATTCCATGCCTTATTTGAGAACTCGTTCTTATCACTTACAAGAACTCTTTTGCTTTTTTATATAAAAGGAAGGTCGCTGGCTCTGTTAATGCAATGAATGCCCGTTTTTGGAAGGGAAGATAAGTTCTGATTCCTTGAAAATGATAATCATAAGAGATTCTTTCAGAATTCTTGCTGTAGTTTAATATTGTTAATCATGATCTGACATGCCATTTATTGCAATGATAGTATATACAAATCATATACAGGATGCTTTGTGCACTTCCACTGACACAAGGATCACTGGCTTCTTGAATCCTAAATCATGAAATGACTTGAAAAGCCTAAAAGATCAAGAAAGTTGTAGGATTGTTTCCCATAAGATCTTAAGCTCATATTGAAGCTTGTCCCAACACACACAGCACTTCTTTAACACAAAATAAATGTAAAGTATTCTTAGAAGTAGCACATAACAGGCTGCGCTGAAGAATGAATTCAGACTTCATACATAATTAAATCTGGTCTTCCGAATTTATTTTATTCATTTGATATGAAATATTATGCATTTTTGTTTTCCTCTCTAAATTGGGTAAAATCAAAATTGGATATCACTAAATATTCAAATCATAATACTGAATTAACGTGAAGAGTAAACCTATATTAACTCGTAACCTTCGGGAGTTGAGTGGTTTAAGGTACATAATAAATAGACACCCTGGAAAATTTGTATCTAGGAAGCAAGGTCTGGTTGGCTTAAGCATATTAACAAGCATGCCAATGTGATCTGTGGGATGCTAAAGTAGAACCCATCCTTCTAAGGAGCACCATTTAAACATTGTTTGACTGGCCCTGCAACCTGAGGTTTGAAAGATTACATGACAGCTCAGAATTCATGTATGATTGGAGGTCATCAAGGACGTACAACAAAAATCTGTTTTTCATATATTTTTTTTTAAGTAGAAAACTTCTTGCGGGGCCGCCTTGGTCTGAGAGACCACGAACAGGGGGATCTACACCGTCAAAGTCACCCGGGAGTCGCACCCGACCCTGCCCGCACCAACATTATCAATTGGATTTTGGATACCCAATTCAGCTTTTTGGTAGGGTGGAGATTTGAACCTGGGACCTCCCTTGGAGGATTGCCCTCTCCTCCCCAACTCATCTACAACACCTGGGTATCTGTTTTTCATATTAGTTCTTGTGTTACATTGGCCAATAATTAATACTATGAATTAAACCACATTTATAAAACTTATTAAACAAGATCTAGGTGTGAAAATGGATTTCACATTTTGATCTAGGCAGCAGTTCTATTGTTGATGATAATTTTGTTGTGTGGCCCAACAAACCAAACAAATTCAGGATTGTGATTTTCTTGGCAATCTTTCTCTCTGTGGAGGAAATCCCCCTCTCCCTTGGCATCCATCTCTCCCTCTATATGTGGGCGTTTGATGACTAAAAGGGTTCATTCACCTTGGTTGCTGCAATATTCTCTCTTTCTTAAAACATCTATCTTGACAAATATATTGTAAAGAAATGAAATGCAATTAAATGTAATCAAATGTAATCAAATGCAGTCAAATGAAATGTAATGCAGCCGTCATTGCAAATTGTAATAAATCAATTAATTAGAAGGAAGGTTTTGCTAAGATAATTAGATAGGAAGTTTGGGCAGTTTTGTAATGATGTCTTGGGAATTGGTTATGTCAACTGCTAGGACATCGCTTTAAATAGCCCTGTTACTTCATTTTAATAATCATGCTAGACGTGTATGCAATACAAGACAATGCCATTTGCTGAAACGTGTACGTTGGGTTGACGAGAAAGGTTTGAGTGCAATCATAGAGAATGGGATCTCAACGATGATTGTATGCTATGGAATTCTTCTAATGAAGATGTCATTTTACTCTCCAAATGTGTCCAATGATGTGGTGATACCAATGGTAGAATGTTAGATTCTTTTGCAAGTGTTGATGTTGATTGTAGGTTGACAGACTTAGATACTATGAAGATTACAGTTGCTGTGCTAATTCCGATTGCAGTTGGAGTTACAATCGTAGTCATCGCAAGAGTGTTGTAGTTAGACCTAGGCCGACGTCGAAGGAGGTTGTTGTAGAGTGAAGAGTGTTGTCTATGACATTGCTGGTAGAACATTGCCGACATGTCATGTCGTCATGCCATCATGAGGATCATCGTCTAAAAGTGTAGATATCGTCTAGGACGTTGTCGACTGGGAAGTGTTGTTAGGTTAGTGTGCAGATTGAGAAGGTCACTCATAACAAAGTGCCGATGGAGGAATGTCGTCTAAGTTGTGTTGTAGTCTGATACTAACCTACTAACTAAAGCTAGAGACTTGTCTTAGTTATGATGCTGTCTTGGACAAAGTATTCTCCCATGAACTACAATTCCTTGGCATAAGAATTGTCATTCCCTCATCCCTGGGAATCCTAATCGTTGTGCTACATTTGGTGCCATTGCCTAAATAAGTACGGGTCAATAGAGAACAAGGGTGACGAATGAAGAGGTGAATGACAAATTCGAGGTTGCACGGACAAAGGAGAACCAAGTAAAGGACTCCAGAGCAACTTGTTAGAAGAAGCACGAGACTCTCCAACCAAGGAGTGCAGCTTGGAGAAGAGCTTACACAGCCAAAAGTAGATAGAGTGTGGAACCCTCAAGAAGATGATAGCACGAGGGACGAGAGTGAAAGGTGGCAAACGTTGTTACTAACAACGGAGAACAAGATTCAAGAGGAGCAACACCAAATAGCCAAATAAAACATTCGTGCAAATGAAGACACCAACATACATAGTGCACAAAGAAACGAAGGGTGGATGGTGACACCTGAGCTAGCGGGAAGGATATTGCCAAGGGGTGCAGAGGATGGGAGTTAGGCACTAGAGCAACCACATGTGGATACTTGGGGAGGTAGACCAGAGCCATGTAACATGTATTCGCGAAGAAGATCGTGAAGTATAGATGCACGAGATTTTGTAAGAAGACTATTTGGAGTAGACAAAGTGCTTAGGACTGAAGCACGAGAACAAGAGCAACAAGTAGAGCCACCAACGGTGGAGAGGGATTGGGTTGAAATCCCAAGAGACCCATCATCAAGTGATGAGGAGATGGAAAACCACCCAATGGCGAACATTGTAGAGCGGGCAAGCAAAAATGCCCACCCTTTGGAGAGGGAAATAAGATCCGGCGAGACATATAGGTACTTGCACCACAATTTGGAAAGCAAATGGGGTGAGGCAACTTGATGAATGGTTGCAATTATTTCCTGCTACATTATTAGGAATCACAATAGATTGGTATTTGAAGATTTAAAGTACACAAGACTTTCGTGAATGGGATGCTATGATAGAAGAATTCATAGATAAATTTTAACCCTTGAGGGATGATATTGAAATCATAACAGAAATATATGCCATGAAACAAAAGAAAGAGGAAGACGTCAAAACCTATAATAGAAGATTAAAGCAGTTAACCCGATAAAATGTAGATGCCACCCCTTGATGGGTTGGTGAGGATATGGTTTATTGATGGTTTACTACCTAAATATAGGAAGAAAATGAAGGTTATACCATCTTCAACATACATAGAAGCATTAGAGAAGGAAAAGAATTTTGAAAGTGAAGCAAAACAAATAGCGGTCGGAATCGTGGGACATCCTAGGAGTGAAGACTCGAATAGCGACACCGATTACAAGGTACAAAGTGCTATCCACTTCATGAGAAAGGAGTTCGATAAAATAATGAAGTTAAAGGCGAAGTGAAAAAGGACCGAAAAGACATATGGTGCTCTAATTGCAAGTCTAAAGGACACACCAATGTAAATTGTCCTAAGAATGCATAATTCAATATATGTGAGGTAGCAGGACATCCAGTCATTGATTGTCCCTTTAACTTGAAAGGAGCAAGGCACCAAACCATGATGGTGCAAGAAGAAGAAAAAATAAGTACACTAAGGAATGGACAAGGAGCAACAAGTGGCGGCTATAGGAATAACCGTCGAGGTGGAAGGCAATATCAAGGTAATCGACAAGGAGGGCAAAGTCGATTATAGTATGATTTGGATGGGAGGTCGATCATCCAGTGCCAAAATTGCCAAGAATGGGGACATTTCATGAAGAATTGCCCCAAGCCGTAGATTGGAGGAAGTACGAATGGGAACAGTGTGACCCATATGTGTAGATGGTGCGGACCGAACAACCATAAGGAAGTAAATTTCCCAAATAAAGCAAGTACCAGTGGACAAAAATGTCAATATGATTGACATTAGTGAATCAATAGACCAACAAGAGGAAGAAAAACAAGTGCTAGTAATAACAAGAGTTCAAGCTACAAAGACAAAACAATATCCAAATCCTGCCAAGGAGGAGTGATGGCAGGAAGCGCATGACATGGCAAAGGAGAAACTCGAGAAAGCAAAGCAAGAAAGAATACTCCATGAGAAACCCTTGAAGAAGCTTGAGGAGATTTTGAGTAAGCAATCATCAACAAAATGATTAGCGACAAAGTATTGAACACGACAGTTGAAGTAAAAGTGTCCAATCTACTTAGTGCAATACCAGAATTGTATGCCAAAGTAGGAGAAATGGCGAGGACCAAGAAGGTAGAAGAATCAAGAGAGGTCGCCACAATCAAGCAAGAACAATTCATTGATCCTACGATATTGATGATTGAAGCAGGGAAGAAGCCAACTTTGATTCATATGGAGCTATTGGATCATAAGTTGACTCAGGTGATTGTAGATGGAGGATTGAGTGTTAATGTCATGCCTGAGAAGACATGGAAGGACATTGGGGCACCATTTTTATGGTCTCCAAATTTTTGGTTGTACGAAGCAGATTAGTACGAGATTGAAACAAAAGGCGTACTGACAAACCAAAAAGTGAGAATAGCAGATCAAGACTTCATCTTGGACTTTGTAATAATTGCAATGAAAAAACCAGCTTATGATGCATTACTAGGACGTGGATGGTTGAGGATGGCAAAAATGAACCATAATTGGGAGAAGGAATGTCTTACATTCAAGAAAGGCCAACACAAATATATGATAAATCTGAAGAATCAGTTCGTAAGTCAAGACATAGCATCTTTGGATAAATCAGGAAGCTTGTCATCAGACGAAGAAGCAGGATATGAGCTTGATGAAGGAGTGTTGGAGCTCGAGGATTGTATGGAAGACGAGCAAGACAATGATAAGGGACTTCTCCATTGGCAGATGGAAGATTATGAAGTATTCACACCACAATATTTTTGCCTCCACATGGAAAGGGAAGACCAAGATGAAGAAAAGGAGCCAGAAGTTGGCCAAAGTAGTCGAAGAAGATTTGCGATAAAGGATGAGGAAAAAGAGAAGTGGACATTTCCAAAGAAATTTTTAGAGTACACAATAGGTGATGCGGTCATTGAAGATAAACCAGCCCACCAGATAGATGTACTCAAAGCAATAGAAGAGCTAGATACGATGAAGTATGAAGGACCAAGGATGGTACAGATGAACCTTGGTGAAGAAGGGGAAGAAAAGATAATACGCTATGGAGATGAATGGGACCTTGTGTTGAAAGCAACAACTTTCAAAATCTTCATGGAATACAAGGACATTTGTGTGGACTTATAAGGATTTGAAGGGAATGCCACCAGAACTGTGCGTACATCGAATTCCTTTGATTGCAATTGCATAGCCAGTAAGAAGATGACCATATAGGATGAATCCGAAGTATGCAAATGTGGTGAATGCTGCGATCGAGAAGATGTTGGAAGCAGGCATTATTTTCAAAGTTACGGTAAGTGAATGGGTGTCATCGATAGTGATCACCTTGAAGAAAGAAGCCAACAAGATAAGGATTTGTGTGGATTTCCGGAGTTTGAATGTCGTAACTATAAAAGATCCCTTCCCAATCCCATTCATAGACTCCATATTGGAAGAGGTAGCGGGGCATGAGATCTATTCATTTTTAAACAGATTCTCGGGCTATAACCAAATCAACATTGTTGAGTCAAGACAACTTTTGTAGTAGAAAATGATATATATGCATATAATCAGATGCCATTCAAGCGATGCAATGTACCCTCTACTTTTCAAAGAATCATCTTGTACATATTTGATCAAATGTCCATAGGGAGGTTTAAGGCTTTCCTAGATGATTGGTCCTTGTATGGGAAGACAACCGAACATTTGTAGGCATTAGAAGAATGTATGGGCTTGTGTTGGAATGCCTGGATAGCATTCAATCTTGGAAAATGTGCAAGTTGTTGGTCCCTTATGACAAGTTGTTGGGGCACATTGTCTGTAAGGAAGGATTGAAGATTGACCCGGATAAGATACAAGTTGTACTATGCATGGAAGAGCCATACGACGTGAGTTTCATTAAGACCTTCCTAGGAACAGTGGGTATACTATAGAAGGTTTATAAGGAATTACTCACAAACCGCTTATCCATTGGATGCCCTTACATGCAAGAATGTTCCTTTCAAGTGGACGGAGGAACATCAAAAGGCCTTTGAAGGATTGAAGGCGAAGTTGGTGAGCGCGCCCATTTTGGTATTTCCAAATTGGGAGGAGGAGTTTCATGTCCACGTTGATGCATCAAATTTTGCTATTGGATGCACCTTGGCCCAGGAGGGGCAGTTTGGGCTTGACCAGCCCATCTATTTTGCAAGTCGGTTGTTGTCAAGGGCAGAGAAGAATTACAACACTACGGAATGAGAAGCCTTGGGGATGGTATATGCGGTACAAAAGTTTAGACATTACCTGCTAGCCAACCCATTCGCTTTCTACGTGGACCACCAGGCATTGTTGTATCTAATCAACAAATCGACGATATATGGGCGAGTGAGCAGGTGGCTCGTCACATTGCAAGAATTTGTGTTTCGAGTGGTGGTGAGACCAGGGAAGAAACACGTGATAGCAGATCAACTATCAAGGATTCGCTTAGGAGAACCTGCACAATGAGTACTGGACAAATTGCTTGATGCACAATTGTTCATGATAAGTGTAGTACCAACATGGTATAAACAAATCAAGGAATATTTGTCACAGGAGAGCTGCCAAAGGAGAAGTTGATAGCTGAAAAACAAAAAATCATTGCAAAAGTGGCACTGTTTTCACTTATTGCAGGTTTGTATAAATTGGGACCTGACCAAATCCTAAGAAGATGTGTCATGGAGGAGGAAATACAAGCAATGTTGAAGGAAGCGCATGAAGGATTGGCAAGAGGACATATGGGGCCAGATGCAACAACAAGAAAAGTGTTGTTAGCTAGATTATGGTGGCCTACCCTTTATCACGATGCCAAAGAGTATGTTAAGGCATGTGATATGTGCCAGAGAATGAGGAAGCCATTGAAGAGAGACTTCATGCCATTATACCCTTCTCAACCACAAGAGCTCTTTGAGAGATGGGGTTTGGACTTTGTGGGACCATTGAAAACAAGCAAAAGGAGGAGGTGCCGATACATCGTGGTGGCTACTGAATACTTGACAAAATGGGTAGAAGCAAGAGCTCTACTAGATAATTCTGCAAGGAGCATATCCTGTTTCTTGTATGAGCAAGTCTATTACAAGATTTGGGATCCCCCTACAATTGACAAGTGATAGGGGAGGACATTTTGTCAATGAGATTATTCAGAACTTGACCACAAAATTCAGGATCTTTCATTCTTTGTCTAGCTCGTATTATCCCAGAGCCAATGGTTAGGCTGAGGCAACGAATAAGGTCCTTGTATCTATAATGTATAAAACGTGTGGAGTGGAAGGAGCCGATTGGGAGGAAATATTGCCAACAGTCCTGTGGGCGTATAGGACAACCTTCAAGCCAACAACAAACCACACACCCTTCCAGTTGATGTACGGACAAGAGGTTGTAGTGTCGGTTGAATTCCTGGTACCTAGTTTGAGGGTAGTAGTGGAGAATCGTCTGAGTGACAAAGAGAGCCTAGAGGAGAGGCTCACGACACTTGTGCAACTGGAAGAAAAGTGGGTTATGGCATAATGGGCAACAAAGATTGCCCAATATTGAAGGAAATTATGGCACGATAAGCACCTATGAAAGTTGAACTTGAAGACGGGTGACTTAGTGCTTAAGTTCAATGGCAAAAGAGAGATCAAGCTAGGGAAGTTGAAGACCTTATGGCTTGGGCCCTTCTAGGTGGAAGAAGTGTTGAACAATGGGGTTGTTCGACTTAAGAAGTTGGATGGAACAATATGTCTTGAAACAGTATATGGTTCTAAGTTGAAGATGTATAAGGTGAAGGCACATGTGAGTGTGATCAGCTTGGAATCATCGCAAGGAGAAACTTTAGGAAGATCAATGGAAGCACCACATCAAGGAATACGGTTCTATGAACGAGGAGAACCTAGTGGAACCCAATGGTGCAACTCGGGAAGATGAGAAAATGAACTTAGAATGGTTATTCGAGATAGGAAGAGAACCTGTAATTGAACAAAGGGAGTTGGAACCTAGACCAACAGAACGAAGAAGGCTGTAGGTTCATGTGAGATTCCTGGATAACGAGGAAGAGATGAGACTCCAAACTCTAACCAATGTAGCATTGCAAGGAAGAGAGTCAGGCATGAGGGGATCTGAGGATGAAACTCAAAATGAAGAAAGTGGAGATGAGCCGCACCAACCAACAAAATCTGAAATTCTGCAACAAATGATAAGAGAAACACAACAATTACAAGAGGAATATGAAACTTTGCGAATGTATAATACAAGATTAAGAGAACAAGTTGTTCAAGAATTGGAAGAAACAATGCAACGAATGAATGAAAGGGAAGAACTAAGATGAGTGGAACTAGATGAATTTGAACAAGGGATAAGCCAGAGAATGGCAAAACTATGAGTTAAGGAGAAATGCCGATGGCAAGGAAGGATCACCTTCAAAAAGTAGCCTTTTCTCCATAAGCTCAAGCAACTTGTCTTCGGACACATTAAGAATTCGATTGAATAGTAGTAGTACTACTAGTTCAAGTTCCCCATTGACAAGAAGATCAAGGAGAAAAAGAAACCATGTTCAACAAATTCCTCAAAGACAAGCTATGGGGTAGGAACAAGAAGAAGAGCTTGAACAACAGGAGAGGATTGAGGAAAGACCATGGCAAAACTAGGAAGAACTTGTTGATCCAACAGAATATTGGCTAAGTAGAGAACAAACTACTGAAATATTATGGAGAGATATTAGGGAAGTACCGATACAACCAAGAAATGGAGGAGGCTGGATTGAAGATTCAAGTAGTGATGAAAATCTTCTTGATCAAAGAGAAAATAATAGTTCACATCCAAGTCTTGATCCTTTGAGAAGGAGGCAGAGGGATGAAATTCGAAGCCAAAGAGCAGGTGTAAGATTCCTTGAAATGGTTCAAGAAGATGCAAATGATGAACAAGTAATCCCTCAAGAAGATGAAGAAGAAAGAGCGGGGAATAGTTCAAGTAGTAATAGTGACCTTGTAAGAAGACAACAAGAACCACAAGTTCATCCTGAGGTACAAGAGTACCAAAATGCAAATAGACAATTGAGAAGGTAGATGATGATGGCAATTTTTTATTATGGATGGCCATTGCCTGCCCGGTCTTGCCCGTGAACACTATTCGTCACACAACAACCACTTTGTTGATCGAGGCCACGAAGATTGTTGCAGGCACGACGATCTTCTAGATGCCCACACAACAGATCTGGTGGTTCAACAGTTATATATCATTCATGTCGATGCAAACCGGACTTAGCCGCGTCGAGGGAGTTGAAGGCTCATGTTTTTCCCTTATTTCACTGCCCATCTCAACAGAAAAACTGTTTTCAGAATGGAGGAGATTGTTCATCTCAGCGGGAAAACTGTTCGCAGAATGGAGGAGACAGGACGTGCAGCAGTATGGGCATCGGACACGTCAAAACCAAGAGCTTTTTGGAGAAATCGTTTTCCCTACTTCGGCAGAATTTTCAGACCCCCAATTAAATTTTTTGACGATCGTGGAGAGTTTTTTTCTCTCGACGATCATACGGCGTGACCTGGCAATCATGGTGGACCAAGAGACGCCGTTTCGTTCGGGCTTGTGATCACTGTATCAATGGTGCAGCCAAGTTACAGTTTTTAATCCGTAGTCATTTCGAGACTGCAGATTTTTTTAACGCGTGACGAGCTGCTGCAGGCGGTAATTTTTTTTTTATATCCGTAATGATTGGCTAAAGCGACGCAATGCTCACTGGAGAACACATAACTACTGTGTAGCTTTTTTTTTGTGTGCCGAAGGACTTATTTTTTTTAAAGCGCCAGAAGATCGACTGCCCCTGAATAGTAGTTCGTCGATCACGATCATCGAACGCTGCTACAGACTGGCAGTGACGACACTGTTAACGGAGATAGCTGCGGCACTCTGATGAAATATCCACGGCACCCCTGTTGGCCCCCACACTGCCCATGACTATTTTTCATCGAGTTGATTTGCAGTGGACGTCGTTTCGTGGATAGCAAAAGCCGACCAGAAGAAGCATGATGAGCGACGACGGAGTTGTCTGCAGTAAAGTGAAATTACAGGCCAAAGAGATACGGTTCCTTTGTTCCACCGATGTTTTTTTTTGAGCTGTCGTTAACTTTTGATGCAATAGTAGGCTTACCATTTTTTTTTTCATAGCACCAGTTGCGCTGAGCGCTCGCGGAGAAAGCCAAGATGTCCTCTACGACAGTGTTCTGACAGTTTTCAGCGTGTAGAGGTCTGTTAATGGGAGAAGGATCGGTCTAAAAAACGAAGGCGGCGGGGCCACAAGAGGAAACGTGCTCTGTTGACCTTACTTTATGCTTTTTTTATATAGCTCTTTATATAAAGTGGTGGGCCTCTTTTTTTTTAAAGCGAAAAATCTTTGTGGGGCCGCCTTGGTCTGAGAGACGCGAACAAGGGTTTTACACCATCAAAGTCACCTGAGAGTCGCAGCTGACCCTGCCCACACCAACATTATCAATTGGATTTTGGATACCCAATTCAGCTTTTTGGGAAGGGTGGAGATTTGAACCTGGAACCTCCCTTGGAGGATTGCCCTCTCCTCTCCAACTCACCTACAACACCTGGATATGGGCCCACATTCTTTTTGTATGGGTTTTAAAATGGTCAATTTTTTTTGAAAAGTTTATTAAAAAAAAAAAAAAGCCTATGTATTTTTCTCTTGCCAGATAAATATTAAATTGGACAGATTTAAAACCATGTTGTATTTTGAGAAATTTCGGAATATTCCCTCTCAGGATATTTTTTATTCAGAAGGATATTTTATTTTTGCAAGTTTCTCTTATAAGGGAAAGGAGGAGATTATTGTTTTTCCTGCAAATTAAGGCTTCATTGAAACCCCAATATAAGGGTATTTATAGTCGTTGAAAAGGTTTTTCCGAAACAGACACAATGGTGGTGTCCATTATTAGTTTTGAAACTAATTTCCATATTTTTTTGTGGCTTAAAAATTGTTGTATCATGGAGTGCATTCTTGGTTGAACCCGACACTCCCAAAGCTTTGTAAGTGATCCTAGTATCTAGTCATCTCCTCTATATCACCTAGCGGTTGCAGCGGCTGGTTACCCATGCATTTCGGTAGGATGATGAGGTCACCATAAGAATGCGTTCTACAACTACATTTGTGCTCTTTATTTTTAGATTCCCTTGAAGTAAGTTGTTTATCCACTCAGTTTTTGGACCTTGTTATCTGCCCATTATGTTCATATAGGTGGAAACCACTACTTATGCTTGTGGAGTCAATTTCAACATCCCTTGCGATCCTTGTGGTTCTTTCTACACTATCTTCACACTCTTATTTTTGTGAGACACTTTGGTTTCAAGGGGTTTTCTTTAGTGACCTTTTTTCATGGTTTACAGCCTTGATATGTGTCACAAGCACCAGTATTGGAGTATGGTTTCATTCAGTTCGACGATGAGTCTCTATTTTTTTTAGACTTCTTATGGATCCTTTGCATGCTTCTTTATGGAAGTTGTCCTTAAGGGGGTTGAGAATATTCCTTCATCCTCCATGCACATATTCCTCATTCTTCTTCTTTCTATTCGCAGGTGGTTCCTAGTACCACTTAAGGGGGGTGTTAGAATAATAAATTATATCCTAAGTTGTTACTAGGATAATTTATGTGGTTGATATTAGCTCAGTTAGTTATGATCCAATGGATCATATTGTAAGCATTTGCTATTTAAACAAGGTCTTTGTCATTTAATAATATCAAGAATTCCATTTCCTAACACGACCTTCTCAATACACTATAAGGAAACATTAGTAGATTGTGAACAATAAAGGCAGTTTGAGGAAGAAAGATGGAGACAATTGCTATAGGCAGAAAAGAGATTTAGGATATTAAAGAAACTATCACCAGGAACTCAAAATAGAGAAGGAAAATTGAAAGGAGTAGAGACACTAGAGAGAGAGAGGAGTAGAGGTAACTTGGATAATCTGGGAGGATCACCAGGTCTTTTTGGTAATCCAAGTATACCTGGCCAAGAGAGGACTTTGGTTGATTTTCATCTCGGTGGCTCAAGGTGAAGAAATTTCCCTCCTACTACTCATAAGCTATTTAATCGACAAAATAGGCTACGAGGACTATTCAAGGATCAAGCACAAAACAACCAAAATCCATGAGATCATGGGGTTGGACCATTAGGACCACCTCATGAAACTCGTGGAATTCGAAGAGGTCACCTTGAGTGACTGAGGAACTGATCAAATATTGGACAATTAGGAGTAAGGAAAAGGCAGTACCACACAAGAGAGATTTGCTTGAGAATAAGGGGAAGAGATACATACAACTTTAGAAGGAGACAAGGATTTTGGAATAGGAGTCAAATCCCAACAAGAACTCAAATTGTAAGCCTGATATGATAAAGTTCTATCATTTAAAGACTTGAGTGCAATCTGAATGATAACATTAGAATAAGGGGCCATTAGGTTATCGACATGACGATAATCTATCATCAACATGATGACAAAAGAATAGGTAATTAGGATGATGGTGAGAAAATGTGTCAACAAGGGGTTGACAACGTCAACAATCATTAGCATGACAACAAAATGGTTGGTCATCATTAGGATAATAGAACATTCAACTGTCATGAGGTTGTCAATGTTGGAGGCCAATAGGAGGTCGACAATGTAAAAAATAATTAGGATTTTAACATATCAGAGAGATATTAGGATGTTAACATATCAGAGAGGTATTATTAGCAAGAAGGAAGGATAATGAATTTAAAAATAATTTGAAGAATGGAGAATGTTTTGAGAGAAGACCATTAAGAAGAGAAAAAATAACAAGAACCCAATGCCAAGGAAACAATTAGAACATGCAATAGATGAAAGCAATGGATAATTATGAAGGATCAACAAGAGAAGGAAGCCACCGTGATGGATAGGAATATTAGTTATTGATAGATATGCTGGAAATTCACATTGGCATTGCCATGAAATTTAGAAGGAGAAGGTGCATAGTTGAGAAAATCTTTAAAAAATCTCGATTTGAGCCAATATTTCCCGATTCACAACCTGATCGTTTTTTTACCAAAAAATTGTGATATTCATGAAAAAAACTTTTTTTCAATAAAAATTTGCATTTTCTTCGGTTTTTTCACCGATTTTTTCCTCAATTTTTTCTCGATTCCTGATTTTTCCCAATTCTTTTCCAAGCCGATTCCAATCCACTTTTGATTTTCTCAACTAAGATAAGGTGGCATGTGGCATGGCCCACAATGTAAATATGTAAATAGCTAAAAATAATAAATTAAAATAAAATGTAGAAAAAGACAAAAAAAAATAAAAATGATGAGGTGGCATTTAGAAGCACAAAAATTGCATGCAAGGTGACAAGTTGTGAGCATGCAAAAGTTAAAACATGTAGTGGTATTTGGAGAACGGTTGGAATGAGAGGCAACCGTATGTGATGAAAAGTATAAATAGAGGCATAAGAGGAAGGCAAACACATTGTAGAATATATTTGTAGAGAAGCAATGTAGATGCCAAGAACACCCTGAGTGCTCGTTGGAAGTGAAGGGCATAGATGGAGTAAAAGTAATAAAGGGTTTATAGATCAACAAAGCAAAAATTACCTGTGCACAAAAAATATTGAAAAACTATACAGAGGATGCCATTGCCATATGATTTGAAGAGATGATAGAAGAACATAGGCTTTGTAAAACCTCCAAAATACAATGCACAAAAGGGTAACTACTGCTAACAAACTCGTAGTCAAGGACAAGGTGGGGGTGCTACCAAAAAATACTGATAGAGGCACAGGATGGAGGAGCTAAAATCAAAGGGACAAAGAGTTGTTTGCACAATGTCATATATAGTAAAAGTAATAGAACTTTTGTCAAAGGAAATTGTCAAAATATTGCAGGGGGAGTTGGAGATTGAATGACTATGTTGTTTGAAGGAAAGTTGTTGTCACCATCATTAGTAAGGAGGACCACTATCACCATAATTGAAAAGGAGGATCATTGTCCCCATAATTGACAAGGAGGACCAACACCATAGACTGCCATCATAGCCATTGCTAGGGTGTAGTCACAGACTAACATCACGAGGCAACCTTCATTGTCATTATTGATGCAAAGTCGTTGAGAGTTGAAAAAGTACTGATTGAAGGTTGGGGTTATAGAGGAAGTTTTGAAAGTGGCTTTAGCCATAATTGTAAAAATTGAGTAGGGGAATCTTGATTCATGAGAGGATTACATATAGAGAGCTATAGGTGTTTTTTCTCACCTACATCCACTACATGGTATATTTTAGACCATATAGTTCTTTTGCTAAAAAGAAATGTAACAATGACCATGCAAAAATTTAGAAGAGCAATAAAAGAGGCCATCGAAGCAGACGAAGAAATCTAAAAGATTTTCAAAAGATGCAGTGCAGGCAAGTGTGGTCGGATATAAAATTGGCCAAGGCAAAGAAAAGGCACCAAGTAGATAACTACTAGATGATATTTTAAGCCAAGGCATGAAACTCGATATTTGAAAAAAATTATAGTAGGATGGGATGAAATTTGGTTAAGTATGGAAAACTTATCGGGTATACAAGAAGTTGATGTCAGCAACAAGCCAACAATACAAAGGTACAAGACCCGAAACTTGCCACTCGACATCCTACAGTCAAGCAATGAAGATAAGGTCTATTGGAAAAATCCCAATGATTATGTCAGCAAGGTAGCATCAAATGTCTGACACAACATAAAGCAACATCAAGCAAGAAAAATTCTAAGGCATTGGACTTGATATCCGACATCCGATACCGTAACCTTCCAAGCCTCTTTAGAAGATGATGATATCAACAAGAAGAGCTTCAACTTTTGACAAGCCACATGCAATCTTGGATGCATAGTAAGACCAAGTGAAGCAACCTGACAACAAAGCATTATAATAACCAAAGACTCTCGATATTCAACATCATACATAAGCATATATAACTATCAAAATTTACAAACAATGACCATCAAGAGTCAACACCTAGTAAAGAGAAGTACAATTTGACATGAACAAAAAGAGGTAATGCTAAGTTTTAACAGATGCCCAACGCTAATCAATATGCTTTCTTGATGCCAACCTTTGCAAAAGTAAGCCAAAACTATCCATATTAGCAGGCATGTGCATGCTGATCAGTTGCCAAGAATCATCACTATTAGAAGATCTCAATAGTTGAAGCCCTCCAAATCACATACCTGTCCCTATTTAGCTGGTTATGCATAACAAAAAGGAGTGGACTGTTATCTGATGGTTACAATCCAACAATGCAACATGGAAGCCAAAGATTTACATTGTCCATATTAGTAGAACATGCTTGAGGTGGTTAAGGACGATTAAGCTAAATGCGATGACCACTCTCTAAACCTGCCCTGAAACCTACAATATGCTCTAACAACAAGTATTTTATAATAACTGAATACATTGTAAAATCTCTATATATACTAGAATGCAAGACATTCTAATGGTCAACTCTTTGGCGTTTACAATTGGTATAATTGTATTGATTGAGGACTATACATATTTTGAATGAAGATTGGATTATTGTCTGAACTTATGCTCATCTCTCTTTACTAAACATGTATGTATGCCTTATTGAGTGCTAATGATTTTCTATTAAATCTAGGAATAAATAATTCTATTACAATTATTTTGCATTATGAATTTCTCCCTAGATTTACCGTTATAGTTCTAGAATGATTTAGTGAATACTTAGAGTTCTTCATGTTAAATGTTCTAATAGCATAAGGGACATAAAATATTTTGTTAAGTGGTTCAATCTAAGTTTGAATTGCAAGACTCTTTGTAGTATATCTCTTGATGTTGCCAATTTTGTATCACTTTTAACTTATCTTTCTAACCCTTTGCATTTCTTTCTCTAGTCTACAACCCCCTATTTAGTTAGATTAGCTAGGCACGAAAATCGGTCTTCTTTAGAGGTTGGCTCAAAAATCCCTATTTTGAGCCTTCCATACAAGAGTTAATACTAAAATGTGGCAAAGGTATCTACGTCGATTCATATCTCAAGGCCACATTACACCTAGTACGTATGGATATTTTTATATAGAGAGAGAAAGGTATGACCAACGTGTCTTCTACGAGCTCGAATGCATAACACAATGATAGGTTGTAGAATAAAAAAGTCTCAATATGCTTACACTAAGGTAAGGATATTGAGAAAAGTGGTAATATAATATATATTGCCATCACTTGGACAACGATGGATTATCCTATTTGACACCAATGGTAGAAGTAGTTGTTAATAATAATAGTTTGATCACCCTAGAGGAGCCACGTCTGAACATATGCTTTAAAAGTGACAAACAATTTCTCGTGTTATGTTGGAAATCCAAAGGTCGTACTGTCATAGTGGCACTCTAAATGTGGGTATTAACTAATTAAATGGGTCCTATGATATTTGGGCATAGGCCAACAGAGATCTATGTTCACAGTATGCGTAATCCTCATTCATAGTCGATTAATGAAGATAAAATAACACATAGTGCCTTCAATCTTCTCCAATCGGGTAAATTGTATAGATATTCTAAACACAACAGTGTACCTTGGAAATTCATACACACAACAAGGCAAGGGAGAGCTTCCAATCACATGTCCTATACATTGCTGAGAGTATCATATTCACAATTGTAGTGAAACCTGACCTTTACTAATGGGTTGATTAGGAAATAGGGTATCCTAAGATCGCATCTACTTTGGTCTTCACCACAACAATAATTTTCTATGGCTTTCTAAGAAATATAGGAAATATTGAAGTTATGCCTAAATTTAACATAGGTAATTTGATAGTGAGATTCACCCCATGATAACCAAGCCTGAATCCTAGGCATCCTACGTATATTGGCATTCGGGTTGAACCAGAAAGACTCTAGCTAGAATCCATCTTCAAGCGTAGAATAAGGATGTAAAGGTTTTGGAGTAAGTTCACATAATATAAAACTTGAGACCATAACCTGTAACGTGGCATTCTAGTAAAGCTTACACATATCTAAGAGAAAATAGGTGTAAATTATAGTTAAAAGTCTAAATCTAGAATGCATATAGTATTTAACATCTCATCAAAGTATATCATTGACCAGTAAATAGTTTGCATATTAAACATTAGTGCCATTTTAACAAAATAAAAGTGGAGAGCTCCCATATGGAGCTCCTGCAGAGTCTTGATTCTCTTTGCTTGCGAGTCCTCCTTCCTTTCTCGCCTTTCCCATTCTCTCCCCCCACTAACTCTATCCTTATGGAAATTTAAATATGCTCTCCCCAAGACAAGACCCCACCTTTCCCATGTGTAGGGAAAAATTAAACTATTATTAAAATAAAAAGGGGGTCCATGAGGATAAGGTAGGTGGCCTTTTTTTTGTTTTGTGTCCCTCCTTCCTAGAGACAAATACAAAACTAGTACTATTAGAGACTAGGGTGGATACAAAACTAGGACTATAAGTGATAAGGGAAGGAATTTTCCTTTAATTTCCACCAATTTAGAGAAGCCATGTAGAAGATATGGATAATTTCTCAAATAATAGGATAATCCTTATATTATTTAATAATTCTAGAGTCCACCCAGGTGTTGTAGGTGAGTTGGAGAGGAGAGGGCAATCCTCCAAGGGAGGTCCCAGGTTCAAATATCCACCCTACCAAAAAGCTGAATTGGGTATCCAAAATCCAATTGATAATGTTGGTACGGGAAGGGTCGGGTGCGACTCTCGGGTGAATTTGATGGTGTAGAACCCTCTGTTCATGGTCTCTCAGACCAAGGCAGCCCCGCAAGGGGTTTTTTGCTTTAAAAAAAAAAATCTAGAGTCCTTTTTAGTCCAATCAAAATTGGAAAAATCTTGTGAGTACCTAATTGTATAAAAAATTAGGTTATTTACACCTTATTTATTATATTGTATTAATCTTTGCAAAAGATAAATTCTCCAATTCATCTTTCATCAAAGATCTAATTTGCTTCTAATTAAATTATCTTATTTGAAAGATAATTAATCCTTTCCTAAATCCTCAAAAAATCCTTGAGTTGGAATTTTGTAAAACTCTTTATGGCCTACTACCCCTTTAGTCAGGTACTAATTGATCCCATTGATCAATTAATATCCTTTTGAAAAGGTCCGATGGAAACGAGCTGTGACATATATATACTGGAATGATAGTTATTCCAAATGCTGGCTCTTTAGCCATTATAATTCATATGTAAAGCCTATGCTATTAAAAATATAATTGTTTTATTGTTTGATCTTCAAATTAACTCTTGTATGTGCATGTGAATGTTGTAAGTTTATTTTTATTAAAACTAGTCGAATGTGCATGCAATAATTCTGCTATCTAGATTTCGTGCATTTCATTAATTGGTTATGGAATTTGCATGCAGAAAAGGGAAATAGAGGGTAGAAAAGAGTAAGGTTGGTTGATATGTTAGGTAACCTACTTGTGTTTTCTGTGGTAGCATCTACTTATCATGCATGTGTCTTGATGCAGCCAAATATGTCCTTATCAGTCTTAGCTATAGCCTCTTTTCCCTTCCTTTATTTTCTCTTTTCCCTTAAACTTTTAGGCAAGTAGCTAGGACCCCAAAAGGAGCTAGTATTCTCCAAATATAGTCTTCTCCAAAGATCAAACACCCTACCTTCCCTAGGATCGGTGGCCATTCAATATCAGTGTAGTTCTGCGAGCGCAACATTCTCTTGCCTCTCTGTTGGGTTAGATTTACCATCAACAAATGGTCTTGGTTTAAGTTAAAAAAAAAAATCGAGGAAAATATTTCCTAATGGCCACTAAGGAGGTGTTTACGTTGGGTTCACCAAAATGTGAGGAGGTTCTCACGAATATCTTAGCAGATCCGCAAGGGCTAAAATACTCATGGGGGTTGTCCTCACCTTAGGATTGGTGATATGGGTTTTAGGGGTTCACCAAGAGTGTTTTAAATAATAACTCCAAGTTTAGGGGAGGGTTTGATGTGTAAATTACATAGCCACCTAAGGTTTGACCTAAAAGAAAAGGAAAAACTAGGATAACTAATGGAAATACTATAAAATGCAAAAATACAACTATGTAGTAAACAAGAGCTATTCCTAAAAAAGACTCCTTTATTGCATGAATAACTAATTCTTATTATATTTTGATGATCTATATTTAAGGAAATATAACCACAAGATGTAAAATGAACAAACAATGTTAACTATATGATAATGGCAATATAATATGCAGGATAAGTATATGAGAAAATTTTGCAATAACTCAAAAAATAGCCATTAATGAAAGCTCACAAAAATAGTACAATGTAATATAATGGAGGACTTAAACACTCCATAAATAATGCATGATCTACATTGTACCTACTAAACTCACTATACTTCCTAGCTCTATCTCTTTATTTCTCACTATATATCAAAGGCGTATATATAGGGAGATATATCCCTTGGCCCATGACTCTTAAAATACTATCCTCCGTCTCTTTCTATCTATTTCTCACTATCTATAAAAAGAATATATATAGGGAGATATATCCCTTGGCCCATGACTCTTCACCTACCTATCCTATGACTTGTACATGTGGACTACATGCATATTTACATCATTGCACATTCTAACACTTGTGCATTTATTGCATTGCATGGAGTAACTACTCAAACATTAATATACGATAAACTCCTAATCTAGAGATGTACCTAAGGTGGTACATTGACATGTACCAAATAATGTAATATATTTAAACACCCCCCTGTATTACATTATTTGGGTATTGAAAACTTTAGTCTTCAATATGGGTCTTCGTCTTTCATATGTTCTTCAACTTGATCTGGTCCTTCTTCTTTTAGTTCAATATTTATACTTTATTCATTGTACTCTTTGTATCTTGATGAGTATGTTCATCTTGTTCCTTCTTGTCATGCTTCTTCTTCCTCCTTCTTCTTATTATTCTTTGTTTATGTATTTTTACTAGATGAATATCTTCTTCATGATGAGTTAGTATATCATCACAATAATATTGACTAGGATTGCTATTTTGTTTCATGTTTTGAAATAGTTCAAAACAATTAATGATAGATATATCATCAAGCATTCTTTTGATGTGAATACAATTATATTTTGAGTATTCCACCAAGCTCTGAAAAGTACTTCATGAAGATAACTAATTAATGTTGTAAAATTTCCTTCCTTTGCTTCTTTGAGGAATAATGATAAATTTTCCTTTTTACTAGTGGACAAATACTTGTATCCTTCAAAGGTATCTATTAAGTTTTGAGAGTAAAATTCCAACTCATGAAATAGTTCCTCATTATTTCATCCATGTTTCTTCTAGATTAATATTTGAAGTGGAATTCCTTATAGCTCCCTAGTTTTTTGAGAATACCTTGAGAATATTAATGTTCAATCATTGGTTTTGATAAGAATTTAGTTTTTCAAAATCTCTAGGTAGAATACCTTTTAATTCCCAAGTATTTAGAATAATTTTGATAGAAGTTTTGTATTTCAAAACCTTTGAAGTTGTCTACCTTATGACTCCCTAGTTAAGAATATGTGATCAAGTTTGATAAGAATTTTCTAATTCTCAAGTTTTGTAGAACCCCTTATATCTCCCAAGTATTTGAGTGTACTATAGTCTTGATAAAGTGCTTTGCTTTCTTTAGACACTCTTTTGAGTTGAATCCCTAATGTTTTGAATATAATTTTAATATAATGTTCAAATCCTATTTCTCACCTTATTTCTCCCTATATGCACTTTCAATTTGATAATGTTCTCTATTTTTCAAGACTCTATAGTTGGATTCCTTTTGTCCCTTCAATTTGTATAAGAGACAAGTATAAACAATAAATTCCAACTTTCAAGCAATTAATGATTTTGCTTCCTTTATCATTTAATTTTCAATGGTCTAGTTTTCTAAATTTCAATGATCTAAATTTTGATGTAGTACTCCTTATATCTCCCTAATTTAGAAATTTAGAAAATGATAATATTTGCAAAAAATAATGCTTCAATTTTCAATGTAGAAATCCTTATATCTCCTAGTTTAATATTTTGCAAATACTTTGATAATATTTGAATTTCAAATAATGCAATTTGAAATAGCTCTTAAAGATATAATATCCTTGTTTTAATTGCTTTCTAATCCACTAAGGTTGTAATTTATTTATGTCTCCAATGCAATAATTAAATAGACTTAACCTTAGATGTAATGCACCTTATATCTCCTTGCACTTAATGGAAAGCAAATATTAAATTCAATGTAAATATACCTTTCTTGTAATGTGATATGCTACGTGTTGATTGGCTTCTATCTTGACTTCACTTTCAAAGCTTTGGAGCGTTGTATTCCCTTTGTCTTCAAAGTATGATAGTGAGCATTAAATGCTCTACATTCTATGGTGCTCTTTAGATGGTCTTCTTCTCCCTTCAATGCACTTTGACCTGTGTAAGCTTGATGTGCACACTCTCTTTAGATAGGGTATTAATACTCCTCTTTCTCCCTTTGGAATGCAAGCCACATGGTGCTTACATTACCTTAGAATATATGTCTTCTTGTTAGGTGGTGCAGGGAGGTTACAAACTTGAGAATGCATTGATGCAGGTGTTATCTCTCTCTATGGATGTTAGAGTAATGATTATTTATTCCCTTGTGCTTGTATAAAGCATTATCAAAGCTTGTAGATAGTGGGTGGTGCAGGTGCAAGCACTATGCATGAAATATTCCTCTTGAGGCATTACTAAGAGTTAGTAAGCACTCTTCTCCTTTGTGCCAAGTGGCACAAGATTCCTTTGATGGCTTGTGACAAGTGGATCCTTCTTCCTTTGCATGTAACCAAGATCTTCAACATCCCTTATTTTCTTAATGCTCTTCCAACTCTTTGCAAGTTGTTTGGATTATTTTTTCAGCGTGTTTTCTTGATGTTCAACATATGGTGGCTCATATCCAATGAAGGTGGCTTCTCCTATGCTGTTTCAATGATTTATTCTAGGTGGTTGTTCATTCAAGATTCTCTCTTCTACTTGGGTAACTATTTGAACTTAATATTCTTGTGTTACATTATTCTCCTTGCATTATCCTTCTTGCAACTCGCACTTTTATTGCTTTATGCTATTGGTGCTATGCTATCCTTACTTAGACTCATTGTTGCATGTTGCTTGTGCACTGTGAGCACTACCTTCATGAGATTGTGGCACTGAATTTGGTGTCTTTAGACACCTTTAATGGGATGATATTGAGCCCTTAGATGGCTATATATCCTTTGTTTCTTAGCTTGTTATTTTAGACTTGATAATACTACCACTTGATGACTGCACCTTTCATGCTACTTTGGTGTCTTAAGACACTTTCCATTTTGTATATTTTTTGCTATATTTTTGAGATATTTTAGTATTTTTTTGTAGCTTCCTTCCTTGACTTTAGTATGGCAACACCATCTCTATTCTTTGGTGGTTATGATGCTCCTCTGGCAGATTTTCTTCACCAAAACTTACTATAATTTTTTTTGTGTTTAGTGGTGGATTCAATGTTGTCTTATCCTCCTTAGAAACTCTCTTCTAAGACTCCTTGCTTGGTTAAATTTCCAATGACGATTTCAAGGTTTTTAATCATGCAAATACTATGCCTTTTGGATGGCTATGCTTTGCACTATTGTATATGCAATCTATAATTTAGAATGATGTCTTCTTTGCTTTCAATAGATAGTAGAAAGTTGATATTTTTCTTTATCTTGAAATATATCTAACTCCACTTTATTTTGTGTAGGTTTACTCCTTTTAAAAACTATCTTATACACTTCCTTGAAGACTTACACAAGAAACCTTAATTTTGCAACTTTAATCCTTGAATTTGGTGCTTAATGAAACTTAATAATAAGATAAATATAAATGTTCAATTAATGAACCTTTTGCACCAATGTTGCATACCTTTTGGTCTTCGTATGGTGATGGATTTCTTGGTGATTTGGATCACCTAATTGCTGCTTTGAGTTTGATAAATTTGTAGCTTCAATTTGTATTACTTTTCTACTTTAAACTGGTCTATTTTTAGCTTCTTCTTGCTGTTCAAATCAGTTCCTTAACTCTCACAATTTGCAGCTTTGTAACTTCTTTCACTTATTACCTGAAAATTTGGTTTTTTGGCTTCAACTCTCCTCCAAGAAGCCTTCTTGAATTATGAAATTTAGAAGCTATTAATGCTGCCCAATGCTGCCTTTTGAACTCTAAAATTTTCAGGTTCTCATGCAGCTAATTTCTCCTTCAATATGCTATCCTTGAATCTCCCAAATTTGGTAGGAACCTCCTCCAAATTACAGCTGAAAAATTCCTTCTAGAAACCTTCAATTTTCTGCTGTTAAATAAGCAAACTCCTTTCTCCAAATCAGCCTTCAAGCCTTCAATGGAAATATTCAAATATCTCAGATTTGGTGGCTTCTTCTAGCTCCTTTCTCCTTCAACCTCCTTGTAAAATCCTAACTTCAATATTGGCCTATTTGTTGGCCTTCTTGTTAAGAATATGAATGTATTGAGGTATTTGGAAATCCTTTCTAGAATTTAGCAAACTTCTTGTCAAATATTTATTTCTTTTGGGCTTGTTGTTAGATGGAAATAATTTTCCTAAATTCTTCACTATTAGGAACTTCTTATTGCTAGCAGAGTTCTCCTCAAGTATTCTCCAATGGACTTCTTTAAGTCTCCTTCAATGAGGCTTTCATAGCCTTCTATTTAAAGTTGGATTGAGGTCTTCTAATTATGTAGCTTCTCTTCTTCTTTAAACTTCAATGAGCCTTTTTCTTTATATATCCAATATTTAACTATGGAAGTTTTGAAATGGGATCTCTTTCTTGGATCTCCTAATTCTGCTACTTTTGAAATCTGTAGTAGGACCTTTACTAGTCTTTCTCTATATTCAATCTTCCAAATTTGAAAGTTCTTAAATATTCAATGGAGATCTCTTTCTTGAGTCTCCTTAATATTATCTCTTGAAATATACAACTCTTGCAATGGAACCTTTTTCTTAGGTCTCCAAATCTTCAATATTCAACTTGTTGCTTCAAGTGTTGGATTGATTCTAAAGAAGATATTTTTCCTAGCTCTTGTAAGAAGCTTCCTAAATTTCTTTGAATCTCCATTTGTTTACAATAAAGTATTAGAAAACAATAATAGTAATTTATTTAAATCTATAGATAATGAATGTTCACTAGTTGATTTATCAATCTAGGGGAATCAATACTGAGTCCTAGTCTTCATATGTTTTTTTGCAACTCTGTAGAAATACTCTAGCCAAATAAAATTTAAAAAATTCTAAAAATGAGATTTCCTATCTCCTCTCAATATCTCTTGTGGCTCTCTCTATTTCCTATCAATCTACCTTGTGCTTTGATACCATTTTTAGCTTTTGATGATCTATATTTAAGGAAATGCAACCATAAGATGTAAAATGAGCAAGCAATGTTAACTATATGATAATGGCAATATAATATGCAGGAAAAATATATGAGAAAATTTTGCAATAACTTAGAAAATAGCCATTAATGAAGGCTCACAAAAATATTACAATGTAATATAATGGAGGAGTTAAACACTCCATAAATAATGCATGATCTACATTGTACCTACTAAACTCACTATACTTCCTAGCTCTCTCTTTCTTTCTCACTATATATCAAAGGCGTATATATAGGGAGATATATCCCTTGGCCCATGACTCTTAAAATACTATCCTATGACTCATGTACATGTGGAATACTTACATCATTGCACATTCTAACACGTGCATTTATTACATTGCATGGAGTAACTACTCAAACCTTAATATAAGAAAAAATCCTAATCTAGAGGTGTACCCAAGGTGGTACATTGGCATGTACCAAATAATTTAATATATTCCAAAAATTCTAGGGTATAGAAAATAAATTCTTTATCTTTAAAGCAAGGGGGGAAGGAAAATATGCAAACAAGCTTGCCTAGTGCACAATTACAAGCAATTTTACTTTTGAATGCCTAAGAGATAAAGCAAACTGACTGATTAAATTCTTTAATGCCTAATGAAATGAAGACTAGATATATTTTGATTCCTTTTAAACTTATGAAGCTAAGATTATTTCTAAACTTTGATTACTAGAATGAAATTAAAATTACTTTTTTTTTTTTTATCTAAAAAAAATCAAAAGAAAACAAGAATACAATACATCAACAAGCAAAATTTAACTAGATGCCTAATAGATTAATTTGGAACACTAAATTTTTTTGATGGTTGTCCCTGCATCTATTTTACACCCTATAGAAAACAATCACAAATCCGATTTCAGGATCCTTAAATAGTGATTGTGAATTCAAGGAAAAACTTGCAAAGATGAAAGAACTAGAAAAATTATTGTTAGTGTTTGGGGGCATGCTTAAGTCATTGTGGATTCTAAGCTTGCAAGTGTGGAAGTCAAGCCCCATTGGTACTTTAGTTAACCGTAAGTGCACATAAAATTATTTGACCTTTTTGGAAGCATAATAGATAAGAGATACATAGTAGAGAATAAAAAGAAGAGGGTTTGCAAAAAATAGGAAACAAAGACATTAGAAAAGCAGAGAGGAAGTGACGGGGACAGGAAAATTCACACCTTTAGAAATTTCAAACTTTTCATTAAAATATTCTGTTTAGAATACATACATCAAAATGAAACAGCCCGCAGGCTTTACAAAGGGCAGAGCTTGTCTGGTATACAACACACTCTCTGTTCCCCCGATCTTCCTGTCCACCATCTCCCCCACTAAAACCAAAAATCTGAGTTTTTATCGAGGCCTCGACCCTCTAGGCAATTAATGCCCCCACCTAACAAAATTTTAAATTTCGTTTCCCCCCCGACCGAGAATTCAAATTTTGCTGCCATAAATGGGCAACTGCCCGATCTGCACTGCTGTCTCATCCCATACTGCCTATGGTCTGCAACTGTCACTTTGTCAGAATACGTTCTTGCGAAGGTTATTCTTGTTTAATGCACGCGGCTGTCATCTTCATTTTAAGATACGTGGCCTTCATCTTTATTTTCATACACGTAGCCGACCACGTGTAAATCTGGCCATGCCTTCTCCTTGACGTAATATAATTGATAAACGTGCCCTTCACAACCGCCTTGACACACGCGGTTGTCCACGTGTCAAAATTTTGCCTTGCCTAGCCGCCCGCTGGTTCTCTTTTGGTTGTGCCTCCACCTGGCCGTGATATCGTGACAGGTCACGAAATCGCGACATGTCGCGATATCGCGACCAAAAGCGCCTCCCTTTACCGTAGCTCTCTGGAGTCACGATTTCACGACATGTCACGAAATCGTGACATGTCACGATTTCGTGACTCCCCCGCCTTTGCCTTTTGCAACTCTTTTGGAGTCACGATTTCGTGACTCCCCCTGCCTTCGCCTTCCATAACCCCCTTGGAGTCACGATTTCGTGACTCCCCTCCAACTCTTGCCTCACCGTAGCTTTTGGAGTCACGATTTCGTGACTCCCCCTCAACCTTTGCCATGGCTCCTCTCCGCCTTCGCCTTTTGAGCCCGTGCCTTGTGTTTCTTCTTTGACGTCATGATATTGCGACCCTTCCGCCGCTATTTCACCTGCCCCTTCTACATCGTGATTTCACAATGTCACGAAATCGCGACATGTCACGATTTCGTGACCTCTCCTCCTGCTGCAACTTTCGCCCTACTTTCCCGATTTGCGAAACACTTAGAAAAATTTTGTTCAATGCCAGATTGCCCTGTTGCTTTCGAATGCTCCTGCATCAGACACCCGAGGTAAATGGAGAAGTGACCTTCACTTCTGTGTTGTTCGGTCCGCGTCTCTTGTAACACCTCCAAACTGTTATATGTCTTTGCAACCTGTCCAAATTCCGTCTTCTGGAAAAAAAATTTTCTTCCCTCTACCAGACAAATTCTGGCATTGCTGCACACCTTCTCACCCACTGTCTACAATGGCTTCAATTTGTGGCGCACTCCATATTTCATCAAGGAGTAAGTATTTGCACGACCATCATGCACTGCACTCCGATCAAACTGCCATGGCCTTCCCAACAGCAAATGGCAAGAATCCATGGGGAAAACATCACACAGGACCTCATCTTGGTATCTCCCAATCTGGAATGTGACTAAACACTGTTCATGGACCCATGCTTTGTGGTCCTTTCGCAACCACGCAATCCGGTATGGATGCGGGTGCCTCCTTCTCTCTAGCTGCAACTTAGTAACCATATCCTCGAAAACTAAGTTATCTGTACTCCCATTGTCTATAATAACATTATAGACTTTGCCTGCACTTTTGCACCATGTGCGGAACAGGCTTCTCCTCTGCTCTGACTTGTCTTTCTCAATCAACATGGTCCTCCTCACAATCATTGCTTCTCCTTTCTCAGCTTCTTCAGAATGTTCTGAGTCAGCATCTTCAACTGCCACAACAGCTCTGGCAGGACCCACTTGTTTCTTGTTCACTCTCTCGGGGTGCTGGGGACACTCATATGCCCGATGCCCCTCTTCTTCACAGTGGAAACATGTTCCTCGGAACACTCCTCTTCCATACCCGCGTCCAGATCTACCTCTTCCCCTTGGGTAGCCATTATTTTGAACTTGCGGTTTGGGTTCTTCATCTTCTTCTTTCTGACCTCGGCTGCTGCTCACCTCTTCTTTCTTCTCTTCCTTTCCTTCCTCTTTCTTTCCACCAGTCTTTCCTCCGTTCCCTCTTCCTCTTTGCTTGCTCTCAAACTTCCTGTTCAGCTTTTCTTCAACCTTTAGAGCAAACTGGTAAGCATCTTCAATGGTGCTCACCCGAACCAAGCTCAACTCTTCCTGAACACTAGGTCTCAACCCATTAATATAATGGGCCACCTTTTCCTTGCTTGCTTCTAAATGGCCGGTTCTGATGGAGATTTTATAAAATTCCTCCGTATATTCTTGGACAGTTTTATTCATCTGTCTCAAACTCTGCATTTTTCTTAGCAGATCCAGTTCATAATCTACGGGAATGAATTGTCTTTTTAATTTTTCTACCATCCGTTCCCATCTGGTTATCCGTTATTTTCCTCTTCTGTTTTGTTCCAGCTGTACCCCCTTCCACCATATGCTGGCATGAAATTTTAATTTGGTTTTGTAGATTAAAAATACCACGCCAAACAAAAGATAAAACCACAATAACGGAGTACAGAATAGTTGCACAAAACAAACGATTTATATTAATCGATGGAGTTTAAAAACTCCTTTTTGAATACAACTGGGCCTGTAACCCTTTATGTGATACAAAAATTACAAGTTATGCTAGGGTTCTCCGAAACCCTAGCTGGCACGAATGGTGGCGCTTCCGAAGAACGTATCTTCAATCCCAACAGAGTGAGTGGGCTTTGTCGTATCCCTTGCTTGGACCACTCCAGCTTAATCAGCTGCCATCAATAAACTGGATCTGTCATCAAAAACCTGCACACATTAACACTATCAAGGAGTTAGAAATTAATGAGAGGGCTCCACTGCGTGAGCCCTCAGAAACAATCTAAAACCTTATAAAAATGGAATGCAGGAAATCAATAATAGATTAATACATAAAATACGGCTACTTGCTTTAAACTAATTTATACCTGTTCTCTGTTAACGCAGCTAGACCAGGCGACACCTGGAAGTAATGTTGTTGTCAGAATAGGCTGCGGAAGGCGCCCTGGTGCACTCGTCGAACGCCCGCGTGCTTCTGGATCTGGATTACAGACGCCGGTCTGAGTCTGTGGCTGAAGGTAAACGCCCGTGGGCACTTGTTAAACGCCCGTGGGCACTTGGTAAACGCCCGTGGGCACTTGGTGAAGGGGTAAACGCCCGTGGGCACTTGCGACAGGAATGGGAGATTCTGCAGAGTGCTGCAGAAGGAATGGCGGCGAAAGCGGCGACGAAAACGACGATAGATGCGACGAAAAGGGTAGCAAAAGAAAGGAGATAGCCGTAGAAGAATTAGAATCAGAGATAGAAGTAGCAAAAGACATAGGCGAAGAAGATAGATAGAAGACATAGGGTTTGAGCCATCAAAGTGACTCGATTTATAATCCACTCTTAGGGCACACTTTAGGGTTTTAACGACACTTTGAACGTGTGGCTAAGATTAAAGCGGATCCAAGGGTAGAGAATAAATCTTGGTTGTGGAATGGATTAAGATGGATGGACGGATGAGATTAAATGAAGGATGGACGGCTCAGATTAAATCACTTAAACTATTATTTAAATATATATATTAAAATATTAAAATATTAAAATATATATATAAATATTAATTTAAATAAATTTGGGGATGAAAAATGGCGGGAAAGGTGAAATTGGGCCAAATAATGGCGGGAAAGTGTGGATTTGGGCCAAATAATGGCGGGAAGGTGGATGACCGACATGTGGCTGACAGGAAGGTATAGATGACTTGCAAGTGGCTGGATTTTGGTGTCTACAGATGCCCCTTTTTGAGCTGCTTTGTGTGAAGACACAATGCAGCACAAAAACTTAGGACACCTGAAAAGCTGGATCAGACGCAACTCTCTCTCAAGACTAAAGCACAACTTTGAAGACCAAAGAATAAAAGAATGTTTAAAATTTATCAGCTTACCCCCTCAATTGGCGAGCGAGAATGGTTCTCACAAGCCAATTGGAAGAAATTCGAAAGAAAATGAACCGTTTTTGCCCCAACGGTGAAAAAGGGGTTGGTGTATGAACCATCTGTTTATGTCCCAACAGAAAAGGGGTTGGTGTACAAACCAGAAAAGAATATGATTGAAGACGATATGAGTGATGTGAAAGATGAACCGTTTTCTGCCCCAACGGTTATAAAGGGATTTTTGCCAAATTTTAAATTCCATGATCATGTAAGATGAATTCTACTATTAGGAAAGTTAAAAATTGATAACGGATGCCCCAACTCCTGTGGGTGAATCCATACTGTTGATGAAATTGCCTTGTTGGCGCCATTGATATGCAGAGATGCAATATGAAAGAGTCCAGAACTTCAGAGATGCTCCTAGTGACTGTATGGATAATTCCTCGGGTCGGAACCAATCAACCTAGGTAGCCTTAATCTCTAGCAAGACTCAAAATAATGATGATATTGAAGATTTGTCCACGTTTAAGGCCCCATGAACTAGGCCATCAATGACAACTGTTGAGCAAATTGATCTTGGTATGAGGTCACTTGAAAAGTAGGATACCCAAAATTGATTTCCAATTTTCAAACGGTGAAATAATTGATGATGATAAATGGTAAGTGTCCTTATGGTGGTTTAATCCTCTTACCGAATTGCATGGATGCAAATCGTCGCAATCGCCAAGGTGATAGAATATACCACTAGATACGAGGTTTACTTTAATTTAATTTGGCAAAAATATGCATGATGAAAGAAGAATGAATGAAATTAACGATAGATCAGAAGAATTGATGAATGTGGTTAATTTTGTGAAGGTTTTGAACATTTTTAACCCAATTTGTAAATCAATGATGAATGATGCGCTTTTTGAGCAAAATGACAAAATTTGTTTCCAAAACTGTTGTAACCTTCACAAAATGTTTTATTATGATAAGAAGAATGGATGGATGCAATTTGATGAAATTTGGAGGAGGTAAGCTTCAATTTTGTAAGTTTTGTTCTTTTATTCCATACTGACATCAAACGTCGGTATGCATTTGGAGGTGGCAGAAACGCCCGTCGGTGTTTGAATGCATCATGAAATGCCCCACTGCGTCTGAATGCGCCATGAAATGCCCCACTGCATTTTAGGGCGCCAAAACCAGCTATTTAAACAGTTTCAGCGAGAATTTCGCTCATTTGTGCGTTCAAGCTTGAGAGAAGTGCGTCTGAGGGAGTGAAATGAAGTGAAGTGAAGTGAAAGGTTGTGTAGGAGAGTGAAGCACGCGGGAGCTATGGCGGAGATGGGAGCGGACGCGCCAGTGCAGTCAGCTGAGGTATTTGTTTATTTAAGCAAGTGCTTTTATTTGTTTTTTTTTTTTTTTTTTTGAAACAAACTTGTAACCAATTTTTGTTTTGTTGTTTTGCAGCTTAGGGTGTTAGAGGCACGACACCGATTCTCCCCTATCATTCCGGGGATGAGGAGGTCATTGTCCCAGGAAGACTGGGAGACATTGGAAGCAGTAGGGCTAGCGGAGGCAGCCCGGTTGGAGGTAGTTCGGGCAGATGAGGGGTACCTCTCGGCTTTGGCCGAGAGGTGGGATCCAGATCGGGGGACGTTCCAGCTCCCAACTGGAGAGATGACGGTGACGCTTGAGGATGTATACCGCATCCTCAAGGTGCCCGTGGAGGGGGCACGGGTGGAGGTTGGACGAGATAGGGCCACGGAGATGGCCAAGTTGTTTGGGGATGACTGGAGGGAGATCCGGACGGAGAGCGGGGGATTCCTTACTTGGCCATGTATACGGCCAAGGAGTTGGTAGCGGTGGAGGCTCTGATGATGTTCGTATTGGCCAACATTGTGGCCCCGAACAACATCGGGTGCGAGTTTCCATGGAACCTGATGGGTGTAGTGAGCGAGATGCTCACTAATAGGGTAGTGTATGCCTGGGCGCCCGTTTTATTGGTGCAGGTGTACCGGGAGTTGTATGAGGTTCGAAGGCGGGGCCGGAAGGGCCTAGGCTGCAGTTTGGTTCTCCAGTGTTGGGGCTGGGAGCACTTCAGAGTGGCTCGACCGGAGGGGTTGCCATGTGCTTACTGGGACATGAGCCAGGCTTATGGTAGGAGATGGCTAGTGGCGGAGGAGAGACAACCGAGCCGCCCCGTGAGATCGGGGCAATGGTATAGGAGTTTATGGGCGGACTTGACAGATGCCCAAGTCATTTGGAGGCCCTGGCGGGAGGCGAGGTGGATCGGTGATGGAGAGCATCTGAGGCGGGTGCGATAGGCTAGATGGGTAGTGGGTCGGGGCCACAGCGAGGCGGAGTACATACAGATGTCTCGAGTGCTCCGCCAAGTCGGATTGAGACAGGATGTCCCCGGTGAGCCAGTGCGCTACCGGAGGCACAGATCAGAGGGGGATTTGCCGTGTGCCGAGCCATGGAGAGAGGCGACAGAGGACGATGAGGACATGGAGATCCCTGACGTGGACGACGTCGGGGTAACAGCTGAGTATGCAGCATGGATGGCCGCAGAGCCGAGGTGGGAGCCACCATTAGTGGCTGTTGGAGCTGGAGAGGACGAGGGAACCGCAGAGGTTCCCAAGCGCAGGGAGGGTCCCCGCCTTCGAGCTGACAGTCGAAGGCGAAAGGGGAAGATGGTGCGGCAGGCACCGGGGAGCGGAGATGACGAGGAGGATGATGGCGAGGGCCTAGGAGAGGCCACTGGAGAGACTAGAGAGGTACCCCCTAGCGGGCACGAGGATGATCTGGCACAGCTACAGCAGCAGATAGCAGAGCGTGATGCTATGCTAGCGGTCCGAGATGAGAGGATAGCTCGGCTGGAGCAACAGGTTGCAGAGCGGGATGCCCTGATAGCTGTTCAGGAGGGGAGGATGGCCCAGATGTAGGCGGACTTGGATGGAGCGACTAGGGTGCCCCAGGATGACAGGGTGACGAGACTCCAGGCAGAGCTAGCGGAGCGAGAGCGACGACACGGGATAGACATATCTAGACTTAGGTCTAGGACTCGTTACATTGAGGCTCTGGAGGACACATTGTTTAGGCATCACATTGTGTTGCCTGATCCTCCATCCTCTTCTGTCTCTAGGCGTAGTGAGTCTAGGCACACCACTAGGTCTAGGGCTCCTACTAGGTCACAGGGGTCCTCTTTTGATGGTTAGCTTAGTGCTTAGATGCACTCTTTATGAGCCTTGGTGCTCTATTGTATTTTGTAGCCTTTTGGCATTCACTGTACGTTTTGATCTTTATACATATATATACATGGCTTTTATTTTTAGTGTTTTACTTTCTTTTGTATGAATGCCTATGTTTTTGTGATGCATGTTTTTATATGTTTTAATGCATATGTGATGGAATGGAATGCAAAGTTATAGATGATTAATGCGAGACTAAGTAAATAAAATATGCACTAAGAAGCACTCATACTTTTAGATAGTTAGATTTAGCCAACTGTTGTCATAATTGTTTAATCAGGGGCACCGAACTTGGTAGCTTGTGAATGAATGACGTATGGAATGACATGAATATGGAAGAAGATATGGAGGTTGATATGGAAGAGAATATGGAAGACTATTTTACAAAGACTCAAACATGCTAGTGGTATCAAACAAACTTACTAATACTGCCTAATTCAACTAGGACCAAATGTGTGTGCATGTGAGTTCATTAACCAAATCAGAAGCATGGTAGTGACTCTAGGCAATCAAAAACCTGTGTGTGTGCAAGTGTGTTCATTAACCTCATCTTGCACAAATTAGGTAACCCTATTATGGAGAAGACCCCAAAGCTAGTTTGTCCGTATGAGCATTCAGAGGTCTCTCTTTGAGGAGAGACATGTCGCCACGCAATGAGTATACTCCACTGCCAGTCAAGCGTCTATAGCCCCGGTGAAGGTTAACTCCATAGTCCATGTTGTTTTTGACCTTTGTAAGCCTTGGGGATGACTACCTATCCGTCTGACTGGACAAGTAGTACGATCCTTACAACTTATTTGGGATCAGTGGTGTGTGAAAAAATGTTCATTTCCTTAGAGCTTTGGGGAATCGGATTCTCAACCGAAGTATGATGAGAATTTTACCCTATCCTTACTACTCTGTTTATATTTATATTTTGTTATTTGCTTGTGATAGTGGTAAGAACCACTATTTTATGGACTATGTTTGCATGATAGGACAAACGAGGATTACCCTGTTCACTTCGAGGCACAACCCAAGGATGGTGTTATCTCTCTTTGACACAAGATGTTTTTAAGATGTGAAAATGTGATAGGTTCAAGACCGCTTTTGAAATCATTTCCCAATACTCAAGATTTTATTTAGTGTAATTTGTGATATGGCCCTAGAGAACTTTGACATGCATTTCGAAGTTTGCTTAAAACACTAGGAATGGCTGAGTGACCTAAAACATTTTGGCAATGTAAATATGTGCAAATGGAAAATGGGTGTACGAATGACAATTCGGTTTGATGGATTTTATGAAGGTGCCCCTGATTAAGGCAACATGACTTTTGCTTGACCAAATTTTATATCCAAAAGATAGAATGGTCTCTAACATGATATGCAACTATGGCTGAAAATGAAATGTTATGGTTTTCAATGAGATGTATGCACATGAAATGCAATGTTTTTGAATGAGATGTATGCAACTAACAATGAAATGCAAATTCTTTTTATTTTATTTGTTTTTTTTTTTTTTTTTACAAGCCATGTATATATGTACATATAAAATTCAAACTATGCGTAGAATGCCCTCAAGTGTATAACATTAAGTGGTTCGGGTTCTTCCTCTCCCTCTAAACAGGCAAGTCTATAAGTTCCATTACCCACACTTTCAGTGACCATATATGGACCTAACCAATTAGCCGCGAATTTATCTCGAAGATGCGGCAATGCATTGGTGTTTTGTTGATTTTCTTTAAGGACAAGATCCCCTACTTGAAATTCTCTTAGATGAACTTTGGCATTGTAAGCACGTTTCAATCGGTCTTGATAAACTCGCAAATGCTCTAAAGCATTGATTCATTTTTCATCTATGAGTGTGAGTTGATCAAGACGTGCTTGTCTAGCAGTATCATCATCGATAAATTCCTGCAAAGAAATTCGCAAGGAAGGGATCTCGAGCTCAAGAGGCATGATTGCTTCAGCTCCATAGACCAAAGAAAATGGTGTTGCCCCAATGGGAGTTTCGATGCTTGTTCTGTAAGCCCATAATGCCAAGGGGATTTGTGTATGCCAATCTTTATGATTTTCTTTAACAAGTTTCTTAAGAATAGCAATTATGGTCTTATTTGAAGCTTCACTTGTCCATTGGCTTGTGGGTAGTAAGGAGTTGAGAAACTATGTTGGATATTATACTTTTCGCAAAGAGCTCGAACATCCTTATTCTTAAAAGACTTGCCGTTATCAGAAATGATTTTAGAGGGAATACCAAAACGACAAATGATATGGTGAAGTATAAACTCCACAATTCTAGGACCTGTCGTACTGGTTAGAGGAATAGCTTCAACCCACTTTGTGAAGTATTCAGTGGCTGTAATGATGAAAGTATGCTGTCCTGAAGAGGCAGGTGAAATCTTGCCAATTAAATCGAGACCCCATTGTGAGAAGGGCCAAAGGCTTTGGATGGGCTGTAAAGCTTGTGATGGTATATGGATTAAATTAGCGTGTTCTTGACACTTTTTACATTGTTTAACATATTTGCAACAATCTTGTTCCATAGTGGGCCAATAATACCCCATACGTAAAATACGCTTCGCAATGGCCATTCCACTAAAATGACCACCACAAGTACCATCATGGGCTTCAGCAATAGCTCTATGTGTTTCACCCGCTTCTAGACAACGGAGGAGTACTCCATCATATCCACGTTTATACAACACATCCCCCAAAAGAACAAAACGAGCTGCCTTTTGCTTAAAGCAACGTCGGGCGATTCGAGACAAATCGAGTGGAAGTGTTCCAAACTTGAGGAAGGCTACTATCTCACTAGACCAAGGCTCATATGGATCCGAATGGATAAAGCAAACATCTTTTTCATCTTTAGACTCAAGCACGGACAATTGCAGACTTAGAAATTGTGGAAATGATTAGGGGTTGTACCTCTCCAAGGGAGTCCTTTGGAATCAATGATCCAAGAGAGGCCATGGCATCTACAAACCTATTAGTCGAACGAGGCAAACTAGTGATCTCATACCAATCAAACTTAGAGAGCAACTTCATTGCTACATCATGATAAAGCTTAATGGTAGGTTCTTTGGCTTGGTATTCTCCTGTAATTTGTTTAACCACGAGTTGCGAATCCCCAAATATCCGAATATGCTTAATGCTAAACACAACTTTTCCACATAAGCATATTGGTTTTCATAGCTTACCAATGTTCGACTAATATAATAGATAGCTTGCTCGCGATTTTTTTCATTCTTTTGTGCAAGCATTGTCCCTAAGGCAAAGTCCGTTCCTTGAGATATAAAGGTTGAAAGGGACCCCCGGACGAGGTGGAGCTAAGAGCGGCGAGAGATGCTAAGTACTGCTTGATGTCATCAAAGGCTTTCTGACATTCATTTGTCCATGAAAATTGTACCCCCTTTTGTAGTAGGTGGCAAAATGGCCTACATTTATCAGAAAGTTGTGCAATAAAGCGACGGATTGAATTAATCTTTCCTTGTAAACTATGCAACTCCTTCAAATTAGTTGGGGGACACATTTCCATAATGGCTTTGACCTTGTTTGGGTCCACCTCAATACCTCGTTTAGAGATAATAAAACCTAGGATTTTGCCTGAGGTAACACCAAAGACACATTTCTTAGGGTTTAACCTTACTTTATGCTCTAGAAGCCTATCAAAAAAATTTTCCAATACATCAAAATGCTCTTGTCGAGTTTTAGATTTTGCCAATAAATCATCCACATAATCTTCGATAATCTTATGCATATAATCGTGGAAAATATAAGTCATGGCTCGTTGATAGGTTGCACCTACGTTCTTAAGGCCAAAGGGCATCACCCTGTAACAAAAAGTTCCCCAAGGTGTGGTAAATGTTGTTTTGTGTTGATCCTCAGGGTTTATTCGAATCTGGTTGTATCCTAAAAATCCATCCATGAACGAAAGCATTTCATGACCAGCACAGGTATCGACAAGAGTATCAATGTTTGGAAGAGGAAAGTCATCCTTAGGACGCGCTTTATTTAGATCTCAAAAATCGGTGCAAACACGTATCCCCCGTTAGGCTTGCAAACGGGTACCATGTTAAAAAGCCACTCAGGATAATCAATCGGGACGATAAATTTAACATCCAGAAGTTTTTGAATCTCCAATTTAACTTTGAGGGCCATGGTAGGATGCATTTTCCTAAGTTTTTGTTTGATGATTTAGCATCTTTTTGTAAGGTGAGGTTATGGACAACCAAATTAGGGTCTAGGCCTGGCATGTCTTTGTAAGACCATGCAAATATCTCCTTCTTCCGCTTGTGTAGAGCAATCATTTGCTCTTGTTCCTCTGATGATAGACTTTTAGCCAGTTTCACAATTTGGGTGCCATCTTGGTCTGGACTAAGGTCTACATCGATAGTTTCTTCAATAGACATGTGGGAACCTTCCTCAAGCTGATGGGGAGTAGGGATCAAATTTATGTCATCTAAAATTTCATCAAGCTCTTGTGCCTTGCTCTCATCTATGTCTGCCCGGAAGACCTCTGGCTTAGAAGATGAAGGTGAATGTGGAGGTGAAGGAGGAATGTAGTTGGCGGAAGCCCTTAACAATTCCTCGGAAAGGATGAACTATGAAATAGATGGAGGGGATGAAATCCGATCCATGTCAATCAGGCTTGGATTGATCGGGATTGGCTTATCCGGATCATATGGATTATGGAGCGAGGTGAATAAGTCTTCAAAATTCATTGTCAACTTATGAAAGAAAGAATGGCGAGAATGGAAGGGAAAACGGGGGACGACCTCGAAGACCAAGTGAAAAAACATTGTTTTTTTTTTTTTTTTTTTTTTTTTTTTTTTTTTTTTTTTTCCTTATAAAAATGGAATGCAGGAAATCAATAACAGATTAATACATAAAATATGGCTACTTTCTTTAAACTAATTTATACCTGTTCTCTGTTAACGCAGCTAGACTAGGCGACACCTGGAAGTAATGTTGTTGTCAGAATAGGCTGCGGAAGGCGCCCTGGTGCACTCGCCGAATGCCCGCATGCTTCTGGATCTGGATTACAGACGTCGGTCTGAGTCTGTGGCTGAAGGTAAACGCCCATGGGCACTTGTTAAACGCCCGTGGGCACTTGGTAAACGCCCGTGGGCACTTGGTGAAGGGGTAAACGCCCGTGGGCACTTACAACAGGAATGGGAGATTCTGCAGAGTGCTGCAGAAGGAATGGCGGTGAAAGCGGCGACGAAAATGGCGATAGATGCGGTGAAAAGGGTAGCAGAAGAAAGGAGATAGCCGTAGAAGAATTAGAATCAGAGATAGAAGTAGCAAAATACATAGGGTCATAAGATAGGGTTTGAGCCATCAAAGTGACTCAATTTATAATCTACTCTTAGGGCACACTTTAGGGTTTTAATGACACTTTGAACGTGTGGCTAAGATTAAAGCGGATCCAAGGGTAGAGAATAAATCTTGGTTGTGGAATGGATTAAGATGGATGGACGGATGAGATTAAATCACTTAAACTATTATTTAAATATATATATATTAAAATATATATATAAATATTAATTTAAATAAATTTGGGGATGAAAAATGGCGGGAAAGGTGAAATTGGGCCAAATAATGGCGGGAAAGGTGAAATTGGGCCAAATAATGGCGGGAATGTGGATGACCGACACGTGGCTGACAGGAAGGTATAGATGACTTGCAAGTGGCTGGATTTTGGTGTCTACAGGTTTTAGCAAATCTGACCCGCTCAGGATCTTCAACTTCTTCATACTCAAAGTATTCTTCCAGGTCATTTATCCAATCAATCAATTCCTCCGGATTCAAGTTCCCGAAATACATGGAAACTTCTATCTTCGGCCTCTTCCCGATCTGGGATATGGCCTTGTATAGTCTGGCTTGTGCCGGATCCATAGCTTCTTCTTCTTCTTCTTCAAACTGATTTTCTTCTTCATCCGCTTCATCCTCACTGTTTGCATCTCTTCTCGATTCATGTCCTCTACGCAGTTCTTCTTGCAGGGCCTGAACTTACTGTTGCAAAGCCCAAAAATCTCCTGCTGGCATGCCTCTCCTGCCAACGGGGTTTCTTCTCGGAGGCATCTTCTCACACTCTCACGAGCCTTCCCACAAGTCCTGGTACAACTGCCTCTCCTTCGACGGTCTACTACACACTCAGGAACTACTGGCTCTGATACCACTGACGGGGACGGGAAAAATCACACCTTCAAAAATTTCAAACTTTTCATTAAAATCTTCTGTTTACAATACATACATCAAAATGAAACAACCCGCAGGCTTTACAAAGGGCAGAGCTTGTCTGGTATACAGCATACTCTCTGTTCCCCCGATCTTCTCATCCACCATCTCCCCCACTAAAACCAAAAATCTGAGTTTTTATCGAGGCCTCGACCCTCTAGGCAATTAATGCCCCCACCTAAAAAAATTTTAAATTCCGTTTTCCCCCCGGCCGAGAATTCAAATTTTGCTACCATAAATGGGCAACTGCCCGATCTGCACTGCTGTCTCATCCCATACTGCCTATGGTCTACAACTGTCACTTTGTCAGAATACGTTCCTGCGAAGGTTATTCCTGTTTAATGCACACAGCTGTCATCTTCATTTTAAGATACGTGGCCTTCATCTTTGTTTTCATACACGTAGCCGACCATGTGTAAATCTGGCCATGCCTTCTCCTTGACGCAATATAATTGATAGACGTGCCCTTCACAACTACCTTGACACACGTGGTTGTCCACGTGTCAAAATTTGGCCTTGCCTGGCCGCCCACTGGTTCTCTTTTGGCTGTGCATCCACCTGGCCGCGATATCGCGACAGGTCGCAAAATCACGACATGTCGCGATATCGCGACCAAAAGCGCCTCCCTTTGTCGTAGCTCTCTGGGGTCACGATTTCGCGACTCCCCCTGCCTTCAACTTTTGCAACTCTTTTGGAGTCACGATTTCGTGACTCCCCCTGCCTTCGCCTTCCATAACCCCCTTGGAGTCACGATTTCGTGACATGTCGCAATTTCGTGACTCCCCTCCAACTCTTGCCTCACCGCAGCTTTTGGAGTTGCGATTTCGTGACTCCCTCTCAACCTTTGCCATGAATCCTCTCTGCCGACACCTTTTGAGCCTGCGCATTGTGTTTCTTCTTTGACGTCGCGACATCATGACGTCGCAATATCGCGACCCTTCCGACCGCTGTTTCACCTGCCCCTTCTACGTCGCGATTTCGCGACGTCGCAAAATCGCGAGTCACGAAATCGTGACATGTCGTGATTTCGTGACCTCTCCTCCTGCTGCAACTTTCGCCCTACTTTCCCGATTTGCGAAACACTTAGAAAAATTTTGTTCAATGCCAGATTGCCTTGTTGCTGCTGGATGCTCCTACATCAGGAAGTAGAGAAGAAAATAACTTACCCCCAAATTATTGTAGTCGATTTTACAATCCTTGTGTAGAGGCCATGAAATCACAATAACTAAGAGGATGGTTAAGGAAGCCCAACAATTCTATGATAAGTGTTTCTTCTAAATTCACATCCCATAAAAGGTGACTATGAATTCATGATAGAGACCAAACTAAGACAAGAAGTGAAGTAGAAAAGAGGAAAGGATTTTTTTGAATTTGCTCTTCATAATAATGAACCATGAATTCATGATAGAAGTAAAGGTTAAGACAAAATGGTAGCAAAAAAGAAGCTAGAAGCTATCTACAACTATATGCAAGCTTTAATAGATAAAATTAGAAAGCTAAGTAAAATGCACTAAGACAATAAAAGCATACAATGCAGCAAAAAACTAAAGCTAGGGAATTAGACAAAATGCATTAAGATAGTTGATGAGAAAGTGCAATAGAAAACTAAACTAACATAATGAACTAGAATAATGAAAGTAAAGGAGAAAGGGAGAGAAGGCAACAACCAATAGGGGAATAATCCCCTATGATGATCTGTACTATCCCTCCTACAAGCATTCTAGGCTAGTGAAGCACATAAATACATCCATATATATATTGCAATTGATAATAAAACTAATGGAAATAAATATAGAGTATTTCAATATGAAAAAAAAATTGTAGAAACTTTATTGATAAAAATGGAATCACAATGCAGAATTGCTAACTACTTCGAAGGGGCAACCTCCTTAAAAACAATTCTCCTTACAATATAATTCTTCATGATACCTTCCATTTCTTATAATGAAATATAAATATAACTTTATCCAAAATATCTTGCAATGCAAAAATATATTAAAACCAAAATAGTTATGTGAGATATCTAACCCTAACCCCAATGCTCAAGGGTCAGTTTCACATGCAAGTGGAGACTTGAGCTAGAAAATCTTATTAAATAAAAAATTACATTTTTATTGCATAATAATATTAGGATAGGGTCCTAACATACCCTTATCCTTCAATAATATTTATCCTCAAAGATTAAGATGAGGAAACTACTATTGTAGCTGGTGAAATGACTCATATGTGACATCTTTTGGTTGTAGTCCCTACCATTGTACTAGAACATTAGTGATGGTACAATTACAAAGGATGCAAGAAATCCTATCCAAAATTATTTTAGGTTCTACAATGATAGATCCTTCATCATATAGCTTTGGTAATATTGATTGAAATTGGACCTTGTTGTCAATAACCTTATTTAATGAAAAAACATAAAAACTTATATGGATCTTGGAGGTGTGTGGATTGTTAAGTCTATAAGTAACTAAACCAATCCACTATAGTGCCTTGTAAGGACCATAAAATTTTGCTGTAATATTTTGACATCCATGAAGTTTTAATGAGGATTGTTTGTATAGTTGTAGGTGGAGAAAGACCATATCACCTACATCAAAACTATGCTCATAATGGTGTTGATCATCATGATATTGCATGTGGTTTTGGTCCATATTCAAATTCTCCTTGAGTTTTTGGAGTGCTATATGATGACAAAGAGTGGTATCAATTACCTAAACTTTGGTATTTGTTGAACATAGGAGGAAGGTGTTGGAGGAGGATGTTGATATACCACTTCAAATGGTAAGACCTTGGTAGTTGTATGATATGAAGTGTTATACCACCACTCATCGAGAGGAATGCATTTGGTCCATTGTGTAGAATATTTTGATGTAAAATAGTGAAGGTACATTTATAAACACTTATTAACAATATTTGTCTATCCATCTATTTAGGCATGATATGATTAGATAATTTTAAGGTGAGTGCCCTACAACTTGAATAATTCCTACCAAAAGTGGTTAGTGAAAGTAGGGTCTCAATAAAAAACAATGGATTTGGGCATGCAATGTAGGTAGAAAATAAAATCAAATAATATTTGGATAATTATAGATGTTGTATAAGGATGGGCTAGGGAACAAAAATGGACATACTTTATGAGACAATCCACTACCACTAGAATAACAAATTTACCTCCTAATTTTTGAAGCTTGTCAATAAAGTCCATTGAAATATCTACCCATACTTGTGAAGGAATTATAAGGGGATCAAGTGTGTGTGAGTTGCTTACCATTTCTACCTTCATACATTGGAAAGTATCATATTTAACCATAAAGTTTTGAATATTTTTTTAATTCCTATCCAAAAGAATGATCTCTTGGCCTGCTTATAAGTTTTAAGAAACCCTGATTATCCTACAATGGGTGAAGCATGAATTTCCTATAAAAAGGATTAATGTAAGGATGAATTATTTGGCATAAGAAGACAACCATGATATCTTAGATGCTATCCTTCCCATACTTATCCTAGTTGAGAGCTAGAATCATCTTGGACCTACTGAATGAAATATTGCAAGATATATGACTATTTCTTCTCTAAGATATTGAACCCTCTAGGGGAGTAGGGTTGAGATAGAACACAACGTGTCCTAATCCTCATATTGTTATGAAATAACATCTACTACAATATTTTTCTTCCCCATTTTATAGATAATTTCATAGTCATACCTATTATCCTCTTTAATTGCCTTGACCATAAAATGTGGGAACTAGATGGTTGGGACTATCATACCTTGTACAAAGTGATATGGTATGGCAAATCCAAGAGAACATAAATTGGTTTAATAAAGAACCTCAAGGGTTTTTTTCTAGGCCAACTACTTTTAAGATGTGATCTTCAACACACTTTCTACTCTAACCAACTTCAAGGGGAAAAGGAAAAGAGATAATAGAAAATAAAGATAGTAGACAAGTAAAAAGATCCTAAGCTAACCTATTTTAATAGGAGGCTATGTGCCAATATTATAATAAGATCCCTCTGCATAACAACAATATGCACATACACATGCATTTAATGCATCAACAACTAGAAGTGAACACTTTCTCTAAGCATAATTAAGCATAGATTGCATATTAAGGAAATGAGATAGAAATCAGTTAGTTGTGGTCTCCAATATATACACACAAACACATACATGAAGGAAGCAAGATAGAAAGAACCAAATAGTCATGGGCTCTAGTATATGTATGAATATGAAATATAACAATATTATGCTAGAAGTGGGGGCCCGAATGCTGCCCACTAGACCACTTAGGATGCATGTGATGTTATATAGAATAAAATTAAGGTAAAGTTATACAACTCACTGATCGTTTAATATGCTAAACTACTACTATTTATAGATACAATTGAGGGGATTTTACCTCCTAAACTTGTGCATAGATTATAAAATGACTACTCTTCTAAAAGTCGAGTCATGTTATCATTTTATTAATTTGTTCCCTTATAATATTTGGATCTATGCTCATTGATGTTGGATGGTTCTAGGCCTTAGGATGTGCAGATATTACTATTATTTCCATCTACTATTTTTAGGGATTCTCAAAGCGTGCTTGGTTCAAGATTTAATTTTTAATAGCTCCCATGTTGCTTCCTTTGATGCATCAATCACTTATTTGGATTACCATGTATGGGTAGATAAACTTTAAAGTTATATTTATATTGTTAACTTTATGAGCCCAACTACCATAATTGGGCGATGCACTGTATTTTTAGAAAATAATACTATACACCTTAGCAGACTATACACCTCAACACAATGGGAGGGGTCCTAAAATATCATAGCATAAGTGGATTTCTTCACATTGAGTTTTAATAAATTTTATGGCATGGTATTCCTCTTTGATCAGATGGCTCATACGACTCTTTTAGATCACTCTTTGGAGCTTTTTGCCTCCTCACCCTTGAAATGTTTAGATGCTTTTTGGGATGTGTAAATTTTTCTTCTTTCTTCTCCTTTAGAACTTTCAATTTTTTTGATATTTTGTCATTTTAATATTCTTTACACCTTTCAATACTTTATTCCTTCCAACCCTCATAAATTATATGCTTTGCAAGATGTTAAAAATTTTTATTTCTCCCTCATTTAGAAATTTTAAAACTTTTGATCTCAAAATTTAACCTCTCTTGGTGTTCAATTTGAAAATGCACCTTTATCTTTCCTCTTTTATTTCAAAAATTTTAATTAGAAATTTTTCTTGCACTTGTTTGACACTTCATTTTCTTCTTCCCACTTGCTTTACCTCTGTCAAGTCTACATTATAAAAATTTAGGTAAATATTTCTCTTGTCGAGTGTAGTTAGGACTCACTACAATATCCCAAGAGTTTGGAAACCTATTAAAAGTAGTTACCTATTGCTCCAAAAAGCATTTAAGGCTTTGATGGTTTGTTTTAATGGAAAATTTTCATCCAATGAGATATGGTCTCTAGTGATTGACAACATGTAGAATGTCCAATATTTATTTCTCATAAGTTGATTTTCCCAAGTTTTTTTCTAATGCCATATTGATTAATGCTAATGGAATTACTTTATGCATAAATACTATCCTAGTTCCATTTCATAAAGTTATCAATTTCAATTACAAAAAATTTAGAGAAATCCAATGTTGCTAGCACTAGTATAGAAAGTATGACTTGTTTAAGATCTTGAAAATCCTATTCTACTGGTTTAGTCCATATGAATGAATTTTTTCTTAGCATAGCTATCATTGGGGCTACAATCTTCACATAGTTCTAAAATAATTTCCTATAATATAAATTATACAAAGGAATCCTTGAAGATCCTTAAGGGTTCTTGGATTTGGCCACTCTTGTATAGTTGAGATTTTCCACAGGTCTACTTTAAATCCCTTTGATACAATATGGTCTAGGTATTCTACTTCTTGCATTATAATAACACTTTGACTATTTAGAATATAGTTGATTCTTAGTTAAGAGCTACAAGGTTTGATATAAATATCTAAGATGCTCCTACCATGTGTGACTATAAATCAAAATATCATCAAAGAAGACTAAAATAAACTTGCATAAGAAAATCCAAAATATCATGTTCATAAGACTCTGTAAAGTAGACAGTGCATTGGTAAGACCAAAAAGAATGACCACGAACTCATAGTGACCTTCATGAGTTTAAAATATATTTTAGGAATATCTTATTTTATTCTAATTTTATGGTAACCTGAGTGCAAATATAGTTTCAAGAAATATTGAGCACCATGGAGCTCATCTAACAACTCATCAATCATAAAAATTGGAAATTTATCCTTGATGGTAAGTTAGTTAAGCTTACACAAATACATGCATAGACACCATAATCCACCCTTTTTACACACAAATAGCACAAGATATGAATATGGGTGGACACTTGACCAAATAACCCCTATTGAGAGTAATTCTTGAATCATCTTCTCAATTTTTAAATTTTACATGTATGAGTATCTATATGGATGAACATTTGGTGGAAGGCTATCTAGTATAAGCTAGATGGCATGGTCATAAATACATTGGGGTTCTATATTTTTGGGATATTAAAAAATAAATGCATGTTTATCTAAAAGTAGTTATAATTCCTCCTACTACCTTGTTTCATTATTATTTGATGGATATATTTTAAAAAATTAAGCCACTATCCCATGAGGGAGATTTTCCATTCTATGTGAGGAAACAAGTTTGGTAGCACCAAAAATCATAACCATGAGAGTATACTCTATCCCTTGATAAATAAATTTCATCCATAGTTTAGAAAAATCCCATAATACTAGACCCATGGTCATAAAGAAACACACAATTATACTAAGAGGGGGGTGAACATTATAAGATAAAAATTTTCCTTCCAAAAAAATAACTACAATAATATGAATACAATAATCAATGTACAGAAAACCACACACACATAAGAGACAAGGATTTTACGTGGAAACACCCTTTTGGGAGAAAACCATGGCAAAATATTGCTTTTATTTCTTAAAAATATTTGCAAGCACCAACCCATAGGAGACACCAATACCCTTATACAATTACATAGGAACCAACCTATGGGAGACACCAATCTCCTTATACAAGTACACATGCACCAATATCATTTTACAATTACGTAGGCACAAACCTATGGGAGACACCAATATCCTTTTACAAAATCATTGGCACCAACCTATGGGAGACACAAATCTCCTTGAGGCACCAAACTCACTCAATTTTTCTCTAAAAAAATTGATCAAAAACTCTGCTTAGGTTTGCTTTCAAATATAATCATTAAAGACATCAAATTTTGCTCACAAATCTTATTAATAACTCTGCTCAGGTCTGTTGATCAAAAACCTATTTTTGTGTGGTGCTTTCCTTTAAAGTTAAGACCAAAATAATACTCTTGAACAACACATCGTGCTTCTCCTCCAATATGCTAGGGTAAAATCTATATGGGTTGTATCAATGCTTCTTATCCCACCAAATATTTCTTTGACCACTTTAGACACAATGCTTACCTCTCCATATTGCACAAAAAATACTATGTAAAGCTTAGTATTCACTTTGACTATTCAAATATTCTTTTAGGTGCCTTCACAATGGTATCCTAATAAACTGGCTATTACATCATACTTCTGTGCTGACTGTTACATTTCCTTTAATTCACTGATCTCCAAGATATCACACTATCTACTTGATGTTTTAAAAATGAAACAACTTCTTTTAGGCTTTTGATTTCATCAAGTACTCCACATTATGAAGTGAAAAATGATACTTAGTCTCACATCCTTATGATGTCATTCAATGTTCTTCCCTCAATGCTATTACAATTCTTATTAAATCCTTTTTCGTGCACATTCTGGTGGCCTTCAAACTAATTAAATCACTAAAATAAGAGGATGATGGTTGAGCAACACATTCAGGCTACTCTCAACTATGGTCCCTCAGTGTGGATCTTGAGCCTGAAATTATCTATAACTTCACCTCTGTTGAACACCATGTGATGAACTCAAAATGATCCTCTTGCAGAAAAAAATTGCTAACTACATGTCAGCTGGAAACATTCATTGTATTTCCTATCCACATTGTATTTCATCGACTCCTTGGAGAACTATTTCCTCCTGGACCTACAACACTACTCCTTGGCACTTTCTCCTATGTATCTATGAGCATAGCACTTCTTATCATCTCACCTTTTCTCTAAAAAAATGGTGCTTCATCTCCTTTGCATCACTATGAAACTTCTGTCTTGTTTTTGCATCCTCCTTTAGATGGTCTTACTTTTGTGAGTGCAACCATGGTTTCTCTATCTCACGACTGCCTTAGCACTACAACTACGTCTATCTAAATGAAACAACTTCACTCAATTTGTGGCACATCTAACTGTAATAATATTTGGATAATCATTATGTCTACATGGCTAAGAGCCTAAAATTCTTCTACTGTTCCCCTGATAACTATTTCAACATTCGAGACTTATCAATTCAATGAAACTCCTTTGGTGTGCAACTTATCCTAAGATTCACTGAGCCTCCATCCATCATTGGTGGTTGATCACCGTAAACTCCCCTTTGTGCCATCGTGGAAAATCTAATCTGTCGCAAACCCCCCTCGCCACTGTTAGATATTTTATATTGAAGACATTCACCAATGCCACAAACTTCTCACTTATAGTGATACTAGCATGATGTGCTCATTTTTTCTAGTTCTCCTAGATGTGATCTCACCCGCATTGTGGTCCTCCAAAATTTTTGATGACTTATACCCTTTTTACTGCTGAAATTTTACGAAGACATACCATCCAATCGTTGTTCAAAAATAAACTTTGGTCCTTTTATTTATATGCCAATTTTCACTTTTTACTTTTGGTCTTTGGTGCCCATGGTCAGCCCACTTACATTCATATTATGGTGCTAATAATATTTACACCTTACTAGTGAATGCTTATTCACATTTACATTGCTTTTGGTGCCCAAATTTTATTCACACCTTATAATGAATGCTTATAATATATTATTAAAAAATATTATGGCACTAATATATTTAAATATTTAATTTAAAATCAAGTAAACCCTTTGATATCTTAAACAATCTGCCTAGAATACTTTATCCAAGCACGCCACTATTTTCCAGCAACCAAGTTGGCCTTTGACATCAATGACAACTCAATAATTCTAACAATTTTACCTTTAACTGCTCAGTCATAACTTCTTCAATTCGCTTTACCTCTTCAATTTTAAATTTTAAGTCGATGAGATATTATGAAAACTTTGCCTTTGTCTTCTCATCCTCTTGTACTTGAGTCTTCAATATTGAGTTCTTCTTTCTAAGCCTCTTCACCTCTTTAAGAGCAAAAACAAGTTCCTCTTCTATGTCCACTATGGCTTCCTCTTCATTTTTTGGATATTTCTCATTTTCTTGGTTTTCAACAATAGGAGCATCTTCTTTCACCTCCATAGCCATAACTAGGATTTCTTCTCTTTCATTATCAGAGAGTCTTTCATCACTGTTGTTGGAAGAACTATTTGCTTCTTCAATATAAAGACTCTTCTTATGCCTTTGAAATATATTCTTCTCATGCTTGCCTTGACCGTGCCTATTTTTATTTTCATGATGATATTTTATTTCCTTATTTTTCTTTTATTCCTCTTCTTCTTCACTGCTACAACTTCCTGCTTGTGTGCACTTGGTTGCATAGTGACCAATGTTACCACAATTAAAACATTTCAAAGTATACTTACCTCTGTGTTTACTTGATCCCTTCTTATTCCATCACACAAATTTGGCTTTTTATTCATTGCTCGATCCTTTACTTGACTTTGGTTCCTTATTATTTGTCTTCTTTGAAACTTTAAACACAAAATTCTATTTGGATGTTTGATCTTTTTCAGTTTTCATCTCATAGGTTGTAAGAATTTCATGTAGCTCATTCATACTTAAAGTTTATAGATCCTTCATTTATTCAATCACTGAGACCTTCACATAAAACCTCATGGGAAGTGACCTTAAGACTTTCTGAACAATAATAGAGTCTTCAATATTTTCTCCAAGTCCATGAATGGTGTTGACAATTTCATCAACATGGAGTAGATATTTAGCAATATTTTCCTCATATTTCATTTTTAAGTCTTTGAAATCTCTCCTGTGGGTTTGAAGTTTTGCCATTTTAACCTTGTCATCTCCTTCATATTTTCGTTGTAACTTGTCCCACATTTCTTTTGCAGAGGTGCAGTGCATAACTTTTACAAATTTTGATTCACATAACCCACTCAATATTGCATTCATTGCCTTAGAATTGTTTTTAAATGGTTTCTTGTCATTTTGATTTGTGGGAAGGTTTGTAGGTGGTTTGAACCCATCCAAAATAGATTTCCATATATCGTAGCCATGTCCCATCAAATAGGTTTTCATCCTTACACTCTAGAAGGCATAGTTAGTCCCATTGAAAAATGGAGCCCTACTTGACCAAAAACCTTCCTGGCAAGCCATGTGTGTTATTGTAAGATATTATTTCAAGAGGTTAGGCTTTCATAAAGGAACTGACTCTGATACCATTTGAAGAAACACATGATTATACTGAGAGGGGGGTGAACAGTATAAGATAAAACTTTTCTTTCCAAAACAATAACTACAATAATATGAATACAATAATGAATCAATGCACAAAACTCCACACACATGAGAGATAAATATTTTATGTGGAAACACCCTTTTAGGAGAAAACCATGGCAAAATTTTGCGTATATTACTTCAATAAAATTTTTAGGCAACAACCCACATGAGACACCAATCCCATTATATAATTATGTAGGCACCAACCTATGGGAGACACCAATATCCTTATTACAATAATGTAGGCACCAAACTATGGGAGACACCAATCTACTTGTTACAATAATGTAGGCACCAACCTACTAAAGACACCAATCTCCTTAAGGCACCAACATCAGATCGAAAGGTACTAACCTTGATCATCAAATAGCAGATGACATACTGGTGTTGGAAGCTTCAAATGGCCAAAATGTCCTTCACATTCATTAAGTTTGTCGCTTCCACATGTCTCACATTTATAACATTTTGAATGTAGCCCTAGTCTAGAAAGACTTGACAAAAGTAGAACAAAAAACCTCCACAATCTTGATTATTAATGGTATCCAAGACTGTTCAAGATTTTGTCACAAGGTCTTCTTAGATCTGGCCTCTAATATTTTCTCATCAATTTATTCTAATCCCTATCGTACCTTGATTTTTCTTAACCTTCAATGGACCATGCAATAGATGGAAAATATACAAGATAAAATTCTCCAAAGCATATGTAGAAATAAGACTATGGTGTGCACTTAGGATACGACTTTCTCACTACGCTCGCATGCGCTTCCAACAAAGGGAAATCTGGATCAATGTGCACATTACAAAGAAATTACTTTTCGTTGGTTAAGATCTTCAAAGTGAGTGAAATCTATATACCATCCAAAATTACATGTAACTGGGAGCCGTAATGACTAGATTTGGCAAGGCTTGTTTTAATGTGCTATTGGACGAAAAATTCTTGGTTTGTTTTTTGTCACCCTTCTATTTTCCCATGGTATCCACCACCTTCTTTACCAAGTTCTAAAATGATGCCACTCCCCAACTTGTCGAATTTACTAGCAATCATAACATATACGCAATCTGTTTGCTGTGGTAATGAATACCTACTCCTGCCATATTTTTTACCACTCTTACTCTACTGAGATGGTGGGTTCCACTTCTCACTGCCCCAACGATCACAAAATAAAATATGTTGGTGTTGGAAAGTCCCATATCACTATCTAGAAGCAAAATTATACGTATTTTACTTCATCATTTCTTCAACCAATGTCACCAATGTCTGCTCTTGAACATGGAGTGACAACGCATTGGGTGTCACCAAGAACATGGGATTCTCATCATCCACAATGATGACAATACACTCTCCTCTATTTTACCATTATAGTAGCTCTCATTTTATTTTCCATTCTTAGACCCCTCGTTCTCAATCAATTCACCACGATAAATAGTAATCCTATGACCATGTGTATCCTTGTTACTGGCTTTGGCTCCACTAACTCGTTCCTTCAGAGCTCCAACTTCATTGACCCACATGAACTCCACCTTCGCTGACCTGCACAAGCTCTGAATTTGCTACTTTGTATACATATCTCCTCTGCACCTTTGTGGAAACTCTAATCTACCACAAACTCACATCTACTGTGTCATTAGCTCTCTTATTTTGAAGACGTTTGAGCTCATCGTCCATTTCGAAATGAATTTCAAACTTATATTTATAAGCAGACATTTCATGCTTGCTTTTGATTCCCAAAGGTCGACCCAATTACTTTATAATAATACTTAAATATTTTATTAAAATATTTAAATCTTTTGATTTAAATATATCAAATCTTTATATTATATTTGAAACATCTCTTTAATATTTAAATATTTAATTTAAATATTAAAGCAATACACCTATAATTAAATCACCCTTGAAGATATATCTGCCTTGAAGAATTTTCCCAAGCACACCATGGTTTACCAGCAACCAAGTCGGCATTTGACATCAATGACAACTCAATAATTCTAACAGGTCATAAGATATTATGTTCTCAATACATCATATCCTCCCAAGGAAAGTGTGAACATGCCAACCTTAAGATTGTATTTACCTCTTTACACCTTAATATTTCTACATTTTCCCTTACATGGAAAGGTTCCTCCATTGGATATCATAACCTCGAAGGAATTATAGGAATATATATATATATATATATAAAACAATTTATCCTTTTTCCACACAAGGATCAATGAAGTTATGTGTGCTTCTAGAGTAAATAAGAATTATGACTCTTTGGCACTTGAAATGTCCTATAACCTTTATAGTTTAGGAAGTAGATATGCCTACCAAATCATGGACTAATTTTTTGATGAAGACTCCTCTTGGGAATTGTGCTCATCCAAATTCTCTTCTTATTTATGCTCCTCATTTTTATGGGACTTATTTGCTATAGATTTGTCTACATCAAGCAAATATAGTTTTTATTGTACACATTTATGTCTAGGTAAATGTTTCTCATCATAATTATAACACAACCCTTGTGCTCTATGAGCTTCTATTTAGTCTCAAGTTAGATGCTTGATGGTTGGTGATTTATTTTGCAAAATTATTGCTTATTTAGATGTAATTGGGGTTTGGTTCTATGGAAATTTGGATGTGCATATCTGAACAACAATGTTTTCCTTTGCTAACTTGGTCAAACCTACTGCTTGCATCATGATATGTGGTTTGAACATTCTCATTTTTGCCTTAATATCATCCTTTAACCCACTAACAAAACACCTATAAAATATCTTCATTGAAACCCTTTGTATGGTTGGCCAAATTTTCAAATTGAAACTGATATTCACTAATAGTAGAGGTTTGCTTCAATTATAGTGAGTGCTCCCAAGTATTCATACTCACTAGGTCCAAATTGAGTGAGTAACTATTTCTCAAATTATTTCCAAGAAATATTTGGATTCATAAATTTTACCCATTGAAACCATAGAAGGGATTCAAATTCAAAATTACAATATGTCATTGATATGCATGGGGAACATGGTAGAGCTTGAAATACTATTCTCCCTGACATAACCAATCATACAGGTCCTTCCCATAAAAACTTGGAAAATCTAACTTGGGTATTTTATATGCATTATTATGGAAGATGGTATTGTGTACCTCCCCTTCTAAATTCCCTAAACTACCAACCCTTCCTTCAAATTTACAATAGCCAATTTTATGGTATGTGTGAGTCATTCCTTGTGAGTGGCTTTCAACATCCTAGAGTGTATTATTAAGTAGTCTTCAATTACTTTTGTTGATTATCTATTTAATACATATTGTCTCTTATATCTATTACGTCCTTTTGCAATCAGTTGCTCAATTTAATTTTCAACTAGGTACTCAATTCACTTTTCAACTGGGCACTCAATTAAGAAAATTTTTTATTCATTTTATTTGGTATCTAATTAATAAATTGATTAATTTTCTCTATTTTTTTTGAGCTCATCTAGTTCCTATGACCATATATTGATAATTTGATACCCAATTTTTTTCCAACTGCCAATGGCTTGTGGATTGCATATTTTCTACACTCAAATGGTAACAAATTGTAGACTATGTACTTCTAGTAACTGATAATGACCTTCTATACATAATGCCCATTTTTTAAACTTACAAAATATAGATTGGGTATTGTAACTAGTACTCTATGGACTGTTACCATTCCATGGATACTACTTTGTGGAGTTTTTTTATACCAAACTGCCATCAAACTATAAACTAGTTATTTTTGTAGTGCTATCAAATTATGACCACTACTCTATGGATTATTTATTTTTCTCTTAAAACCAAACTGCTATTAAACTATGAACTAGGTATTTTTGCACTGCTATCAAACTTCGATTGTTACTTTATGGATAAGGTATTTTGGCACTTCTACAAAAATGCAATTGCTACTTTACGAGTTGCTACCAAACTATAGACTTGCTACTCTATAGCCTTTTAAAAAAACCAAACTACTATTAAACTACAGATTGGGTATTTTGGAACACTACCAAATTATGGATGCTACTCTGTAGACTTTTTTGCGACTTATTTTATGGCTTGGATACTACCAAATGTAGAGTAGGTATTTTGCAAACTATGGAAATTGAGTAGAAACTATTGCTTATGGTTGTATGGCACTTCTATGAAAATCCTAGCAATGAACTAAGTCCCAAACTATAAATTCCTAGTGAGTACCACTCCCTAATTACCAATAATATTTTCACTAGGGAATAATTGCTAAGAAACCAACCACAAGTTACCTTTAAACCATAACTCTTGTGTACTCTCTTAGGGTAAAAATAATACTAATAGGGTTGGGGCCATTGACCCTTTTTACTAGTGACACACTCAAATGAGTTACTTACGGGTTCTTGGGATACTCAAAATGAGTTTTAAGGAAAATTTTAGTCCAAGTACTTCCCCTAGTTAAGTGGTTGAGACTTCATCTGATCCTACAAGAGGTTATTATCCTAACATAAGTGCTTATTAAGCACCAAATTAGGATATGAACCTTGAACAATGAAACACAACCCTATAAAGTGCTCTAAAATACAAAAGCTGCTATAGCAAAATACAACCCTAGAACATGCTCTAATACCAATTGTTAAAAACCTATCAATTAAAATGAGCACATCCACACAAATAATGCAATAGATAAAAAAATTAATCAAAATAAAGATAGAGTATTATAATATGGAATATAAATTATAACAATTTTATTTATCAAAACAAAATCATAATGCAAAATCGTGGGCCACTTCAAGGGGGCAACCTCCTTATGAGCAAAACTCCTTATAATATAATTATTTGGGATACCTTCCTTTTCTTACAATGCAATATATAAATATAACTTTACCCAAAATAGCTTACAATGCAAAAATAGATTAAACCCAAAATAGTTGTTTGAGCTATCTAACCCTAACCCTAATGCTCAAGGGTCAATTTCACATGAAAGTGGGGACCTAAGCTAGAAAATTTTATTAAAGAAACAATTACATTTTTTATTGCATAATAATGTTAGGATAGGGTCCTAACAATTTGATGAGTCCTATAGGACAATGGAAGAGGAAAAATGTAAGCACTCAATTGGAAATGTTAGAAAAGATGCCCTTAGGAGGTTCAACCTAGGTTCATAGATATATTACTAAAGCATCAATAGAATATGGAATTTATACCTTTCTATTAATCTAGTTCCTCAAGTTCAAAACTATCTTGAACTAATAGAGGCATGTGCAAAAAGATATAATCCTATTGGCAGAAGCATCAAGATGCCTTAGTGGAGTGAAGAGTCCTATATTAGAGGAGGAGATATAAGTAAGATGCTTAGGAAGATGATGACCCATCAATGTGGATCACCTACAATCCTAAGACACAAAAGTATTTATATTATATATGTAACATGAAATTTTGACAAGACTTCTTGATCCCTCATCTTAAAAATCCAAATAGGGCAATGAACATTAGCATCCCACTAGAGTTGGATCTTTTCACTAATGATTTTTGAATGGTATTATTTGGATAACATATTTACTTGGGGATAAATCATATGCTAAAATATATAAAAAATACATTACCTTCTCCATGTTGGGAAACATACCTAGGACATTCCAAAATGATTGATTATGCCTAATACATTGCCAACCAGATGGATAGTCAAATCAAGGAGATCAAGGAGAAGAGAAAATTTACATACACCTTCTACTTAGTCTAGTTGATACATTATCAAAATAAATATTGATTTACAACCTTACAATTAGATTAAATAGGATAAAATGAGAACTCTTTTAGTAATGGAGTGCACTAATGTACTTGTTGAGGAGTGGGAAAATCTTTTAAGAACACAAGCTTATACTGAGAGGGGGGGTGAACAGTATAAGACCACTTTTTACTTTTCTTTCCAAATCAATATTATACAATGTATATATAGCATTATCAATAGCAATAATTAACGCAATGCACAAATCACCACACACAATAGAGACACCAAATTTATGTGGTTCACCCAATGTGGGCTACTCCACAGAGAAAATCTTTCACTAAAATTTTCTCAATCAATCTCTTGGGAATCCTTTCCCTATTACAATGTGTTGGCAATTTTGGGTTTGAGATCCTAGCTTCTTGTCTATGAGTTGTCATTGATGTCAAAAGGAAATGGCATTAATGTTAAGAGGATGTGTTGGCTTCAAAGGTGGAAGATTCCAAGAGAATATTTTTAAGAGAATCCGAAGAGATTCCATTGGCAAGGGTTTTTATTAAAACCAAGTTGGATAGGGTTTTTATTAAAACCAAGTTAAATGGTTTTTATTAAAACCAATGGAGGTTCTCTTTATTATTTATTTAATTATTATTTAAAACCCTTCAAGGTTTTAATTAATTAATTATTTAATTATTTAATTAATCAAGGTGTCTTCGAAGAGACTATTTATTCTCCAAATCCTAAGGTTGGAAGGCTAATTAATTTGAGATTCCTCGTATGCAATTTGCAGTGTTTGTGCTCTGCATTCGCTGCGATCGAAGGAAGACTTAGAAGCACGTGTGGTTGAAAAGTCTTCGGGAGTTTTTTCAAGGGTGAAGTGGAGGGAAGTTCACTTGTGAACTTCGTAGCTCGCATGGGCTAGTGGCAGCGAAGGTTGTTGTTGGGCGCTGCATTGGTGGAGGTCACCATTTCAAGTCTCGCGAGGGTGCTTTGCTAGAGTAACACACATTTTTATTAAAACGTCTTTATGTCATGAAATTCGGAGTTTCTTGGACAGTGATTTATAAGTTTGAGAGTTGTGTGTGGTGACAGCTTGAAGGGTCAATTATCTTCTACTCCAATAAGGTATGGGCACATTCTTCTTATGAGTATGATTGGTGTATGTTTTCTGAAATAAGGTTGGAGTGGAAAGGTATTCTACTAGGTATCCTTTGGCTAGGTGTAAATCCTATTTTATGGTTTGTTGAAGACTACTTATGCATTGTTATCATTAAGGAGAGTTTTTGGTGAATGCGTAATTTCTAGTTTGAGATAGTGGAAGCTTTGTGCACTAGGGTTTATATTTGTGAGTCTAGATACTTGCATTGAGTTGGTGGAACCCTTGGTTGGCTGTTTTGAGTTTGATGGTTGAGTTGCTTCCATAGAGGTTGTTTGATCAAGTTATTGCTTTACTTGATTCATGATATTGGGCTTACTCCATTGAGTTGATTTGAGCAAGTTATTCTTTGCATTTGGTGATATTGTGTTGGTGGCTATTTGTTTCAAATATCTTTGGAGGGAAAAGGAGTTCTACTTGTTTCCTTTTTGATGTTGATTGTGAAATGCTTCAAGGTTGTGTTTTGAGTTGAATGGTGTTGGTTGACTAAACCTTGTTTGATGAGCATTATTGTTGAAACCCTAATTGATGGTGAAAAGAACATGAGTATCATTGTTATGTGATTCTTTGCATAGTTGGCAATTATTGGGGTTTCATGTTCTTGAAAGAAAGCATTCTATCCTATCCATTTTAGATATTGAGTTGAGTTTTTAGATTTGAGATTGAGATTGAGCTGAGTTGATTTGAGTTGATTTTTGAGATTGGGATTTGAGTATAGAACATATTGAGTCTCTAAAAATTCTCTTTATGCTTCTATGAGTTTGAAAAATCACATTGGGTCTCTAACAATTCACTTTGTGATTTCCTACTAAGAAAGTTTTTCTTGGTGAGCTTGTTGAGTTTTTGGATAGGTTCGGTGGGGACTTGTGAGCAGTTTTGGACAGGTTTTGATGGGGACTTGTGAGCAGATTTGGACAGGTCCTAGCAGAGGACTTGTGAGTTGAGTTTGATAGTTCTATCAGAGAACTTGAGGACAAAGGTGCATTGGTTCTATGAGAAGAACCTGAGGACAGATTTGGAAAGTCCTTGAGAAGGCTTGTATGCAAAGGATTGATTTTTTCAAGAGTTGGAAAAATCTGATAGACAGAGGAAGACTTGTACTAGACCAATTGACTGTGTTTGGTACAGGTTGCTGAGCTGCTATGGATGTGATCATAGAAGGCAGAGGTCTCTTAGGCTAAGCATTGAGGATAGGAGGTCTTCGATGGAAAGGAGTTCCACGTGCTGGTAAGAGGTAGAGGCAGTTGATCTTATGAGGGATCATTTCCGAGTAGAGGGGAAGGTATCTCCTTTGAGTAGAGGCTCATAAATTCTGATTGGGGGAAGGTATCTCCTTTGGGCCGAGGCTCATAAACATTGTAATTGGGAAGGATTCCCAAAGAACTTTGAGATAACTTTTAGAGAAAAGTTTTGTGGACGTAGCTCGGCCATTTCGGGTGAACCACGTTAAAATTGGTGTCACTTTGTGGATGATATTGTGCATTGCTTTGATATTTCTTTGGGTATATTGCTTTACTATTTTTAAGTATAAAGGAAAAAGTAAAAAGAGGTCTTATACTGTTCACCCCCTCCCTCTCAGTATAAGCTTGTGTTCTTCAATTGGTATCAGAGCGGGTGCCTTCGAAAATTTTAACAACTTGAAGGAAAAGCTAGTAAAGAACACAATGGATCATTCAAGTGGCAATGCAACACCTATTCTTGATGGGTCAGATTTTGGTCTTTGGAGTGCAAGGATGAAGGTTCATCTAATGGCACTTGGGAATGAGGTTTGGGAAGTGATTGAAGATGAGTACACTATTCTTGAACATGGTCCTAATACTAAAGAAGAAAGGCTCCTACATCATAGCAATTCAAAAGCAATGAATGCAATCCTGAAAGGCTTATAGAAAGCAGATCTCACCAAAGTGATTCATCTCAAGACAGCTAGTGAAATGTGGAAACAGTTTGAAGGTGGTTCATACGGGTGATACAAATGTCGGAAAGGCCAAGTTGAGACACTTCAAAGGTATGTTTGAACAACTCAAGATGAATGATGATGAAAATATTAGTGACTACATGCTTCGTATGGATGAGGTTGTTAACTCCATGAAAGACTTAGGTCTTGAGCTTGCTAAAAATGATGTTTGTGATAAGATTTTAAGATCTCTTCCTAATAGATTTAGTGAAAAGATTTTTGCTATTGAGGAAGCTAAAGATTTGGATAAGTTGAAAAAGGATGAGCTCCTTAGTATACTTGCAGCATTTGAGTTGAGAACTCAAGTGAAGGTTGATGTCAAGAAAGAGGAAACTTTCAAGGCTACCAAGGAATCTAAGGGTAAACAACTTCAAGATAGTGATGAGTCTTCTAGTGATGAAGAGGCATATTACAACAAGAAAGGCAAGTTCTCTAGAAAGCACAAAAGTATAAAAAATATAAGATGTTTCAATTGTGGAAAATTTGGTCATTATGCTACTGATTTTACTATTCCCAAGAATGAAAGTGATGAAGATAAACAAGATTCTAAGAGCAAGGATTCTGAAAAGCACAAGCATCACAGGAAAAACAAAGATGAGCACAACAATCAAGGAAAGAGGTATTCTCACAAGCATAAGAAGATTTTCTACCTAGACAAAGCAAGTAAGTGTTCTAGTAGTGATAGTGAAAGTTCTTCAAGTGATAATGAAAATGAGATGTTGTTCATATCAAAAAAAGAGGAAGAACCGAAACATAGATTCATTATCATGAAATGTCTTAGATGTGGAAATTTTGGTCACCTTGAGGATGATTGCACAAATAATGATTTGGTTTCTAGTATGTATGAGGATGCTTCAGAAAACTATAAGGAAGATGCATGTATGGTTTTTGAAAAGGGTAGCACCTCTAGTGATAAGAAATCTGAAAAAGGCTTTGATGATTCAAAAAGCAAACAAATAGAGGAATATATAGAGGAAGGTGAAGTAGATCTTGAAGGTGAACTTATTAGTGCTCTTAGTGCTTTGAAAAAGGAAAGAAAGAAGAATGCTAGACTCAAGGATAAGTTAGATGAATGTTGTATGGAGAGAGATGATCTTATAGAAAGTCTTGACTTCTCTATGGCTAAGACACAAGAACTCAAGGATGAGTTAGAGTCTAAGGTTCTTGAGTATAGTGAGTTAGAACAAAAAATGGCTTCTTTGAAAGAGGAAACTAAAGAGTACAAGGATAAGCTTTACAGGTTTCAAGATAGCTCCAAAAATGTTAAGTCACTCATCAAAGGTCAAAGAAAGACAACAGATAAAATAGGCCTTGGTTTTGTTAAGCCACACAAGGAACAAGTTGGAGAGTCTAGTAAGAGACTCCAAAAGGAAGAGAGTTATGATGAGGAAAGTATTTCAGAAAAGGAGTCCTTGAATGATAGATGCACGAAATAGAAAACAAAATTCAGAATGAGAAGAAGAAGTTTTCAGAACCTAAGAGGTCAATTAAAGGAAAGTTTCAAGGTAGATGTTTTTCTTGTCACGGGTTTGGTCACATGGCTTCACATTGCATGGCTCAAGTGAAGAAGGTAAATGACGAGTTTCAAAAGTGCTAGTTACTTTCAAGGGTATTGCTACTCTTGTCAATAGTTTGGGCATAAGGCAGTTTATTGCAAGGCAAATAACAGGAACAGGTTTGGTCAGAACAGGTTTGGCCAAAATAGGTTTGGTCAGAACAGGTTTGGTCAGAACTAGTGGATTCAAAGATCAGGTTTACCTTAGAGAAACAACATCGTCAAGTGTTTCAAGTGCAACAATGAAGGTCACACAATCAGACAGTGTAGAGCTAAAATTCCAGAATACAGGAACAGGAACAGTGGCATGATCAGGTCCAAGGATCAAGGCATGGACAAGAATAGGGATGAGAACAAGAACAAGAACAGTGATAGGAACATGAATATGGAAAAAGAGTTCAAGAGAAGGCCCGACAAGGAAGTTATAGACGCTGATGATGATCAGTGCCTAATGGGAGTTTTACTCCCACCCAAGAATTAATCACCTCATCAGGAGGTGGGGGAGGGACTAAGCTAAGAGGCTCATTCTTAGTCCCGAGCCCCAAAGGTGACCCTTTGCCATTGATGACAAAGGGGGAGAGCCTCAAGATAGGGGGAGCTGTTTATGTTGAGTTTCTGTGTTGTTGAGAAGCATGGTTTGCCATCAATGACAAAGGGGGAGATTGTTGGCAATTTTGGGTTTGAGATCCTAGCTTCTTGTCTATGAGTTGTCATTGATGTCAAAAGGAAATGGCATTAATGTTAAGAGGATGTGTTGGCTTCAAAGGTGGAATATTCCAAGAGAATATTTTTAAGAGAACCCAGAGAGATTCCATTGGCAAGGGTTTTTATTAAAACCAAGTTGGATAGGGTTTTTATTAAAACCAAGTTAAATGGTTTTTATTAAAACCAATGGAGGTTCTCTTTATTATTTATTTAATTATTATTTAAAACCCTTCAAGGTTTTAATTAATTAATTATTTAATTATTTAAGGGAGAAATTATTTTTAATTTATTAAAAATACTTAAAGGTTTTTAAACCTTTTTTTATTCTTAATTTATTAAAATTATTTAAGGGTTTTTAAACCCTTTTTGAAAAGACTTTTGATTAATTTCGAAATGGTCTTTATTTCCGTCGACGTCAAGGTGTCTTCGAAGAGACTATTTATTCTCCAACTCCTAAGGTTGGAAGGCTAATTAATTCAAGATTCCCCGTATGCAATTTGCGGTGTTTGTGCTTTGTATTCGCTGCGATCGAAGGAAGACTTAGAAGCACGTGCGGTTGAAAAGTCTTTGGGAGTTTTTTCGAGGGTGAAGTGGAGGGAAGTTCACTTGTGAACTTCGTAGCCTGCGTGGGCTAGTGGCAACGAAGGCTGCTGTTGGGCGCTGCATTGGCCGAGGTTGTCGTTTCGAGTCTCGCGGGGGTGCTTTGCTAGAGTAACACACGTTTTTATTAAAACGTCTTTATGTCGTGAAATTCAGAGTTTCTTGGACAACGATTTATAAGTTTGAGAGTTGTGTGTGGTGACAGCTTGAAGGTTCAATTATCTTCTACTCCAATAAGGTATGGGCACATTCTTCTTATGAGTATGATTGGTGTATGTTTTCCGAAATAAGGTTGGAGTGAAAAGGTATTCTACTAGGTATCCTTTGGCTAGGTGTAAATCCTATTTTCTGGTTTGTTGAAGACTACTTATGCATTGTTATCCTTAAGGAGAGTTTTTGGTGAATGCATAATTTTTGGTTTGAGATAGTGGAAGCTTTGTGCACTAGGGTTTATATTTGTGAGTCTAGCTACTTGCATTGAGTTGGTGGAACCCTTGGTTGGCTTTTTTGAGTTTGATGGTTGAGTTGCTTCCATAGAGGTTGTTTGATCAAGTTATTGCTTTACTTGATTCATGATATTGGGCTTACTCCATTGAGTTGATTTGAGCAAGTTATTCTTTGCATTTGGTGATATTGTGTTGGTGGCTGTTTTGTTCAAATATCTTTGGAGGGAAAAGGAGTTCTACTTGTTTCCTTTTTGATGTTGATTGTGAAATGCTTCAAGGTTGTGTTTTGAGTTGAATGGTGTTGGTTGACTAAACCTTGTTTGATGAGCATTGTTGTTGAAACCCTAATTGATGGTGAAAATAACATGAGTATCATTGTTATGTGATTCTTTGCATAGTTGGCAATTTTTGGGGTTTCATGTTCTTGAAAGAAAGCATTCTATCCTATCCATTTCAGATATTGAGTTGAGTTTTTAGATTTGAGATTGAGATTGAGCTGAGTTGATTTGAGTTGAGTTTTGAGATTGGGATTTGAGTATAGAACATATTGAGTCTCTAACAATTCTCTTTATGCTTCTATGAGTTTGACAAATCACATTGGGTCTCTAACAATTCACTTTGTGATTTCCTACTAAGAAAGTTTTTCTTGGTGAGTTTGCTGAGTTTTTGGACAGGTTTCGGTGGGGACTTGTGAGCGAGTTTTGGACGGAGTTCCGGTGGGGACTTGTGAGCAGATTTGGACAGGTCCTAGCGAGAGGACTTGTGAGCTGAGTTTGATAGTTCTATCGGAGAACTTGAGGACAGAGGTGCATTGGTTCTATGAGAAGAACCTGAGGACAGATTTGGAAAGTCCTTGAGAAGGCTTGTATGCAGAGGATTGATTTGTTCAAGAGTTGGATAGATCTAACAGATAAAGGAAGACTTGTACTAGACTAACTGACTGTGTTTGGTATAGGTTCCTGAGCTGCTGTGGATGTGATCATAGAAGGCAGAGGTCTCTTAGGCTAAGCATTGAGGATAGGAGGTCTTCGATGGAAAGGAGTTCCACGTGTCGACAAGAGGTAGAGGCAGTTGATCTTCTAAGGGATCATTTCCGGAGTAGAGGGGAAGGTATCTCCTTTGAGTAGAGGCTCATAAATTCTGATTGGGGGAAGGTATCTCCTTTGGGCCGAGGCTCATAAACATTGTAATTGGGAAGGATTCCCAAAGAACTTTGAGATAACTTTTAGAGAAAAGTTTTGTGGACATAGCCCAACCATTCTGGGTGAACCACATTAAAATTGGTGTCACTTTGTGGATGATATTGTGCATTGCTTTGATATTGCTTTGGGTATATTGCTTTACTATTTTGAAGTATAAAGGAAAAAGTAAAAATAGGTCTTATACTGTTCACCCCCCTCTCAGTATAAGCTTGTGTTCTTCACAATGTTTATGGATCTCTATCCAAAGGAGACACCAATCCCCTAATCAAGTTCATGGATATATATCCATAGGATAACTCCTTTCTCCTAAGCTCTAACTGGTGATCTTCTAAAAGAACTATTGCCCCCATTGCTCTGGCTAATCGATCTCTATCCATTGAAGACACCTATCCTCACTGCCCTGGCTAATGGATCTCTATCCACTAGAGATTGTCATCCTCTATACTCTATCATCTTCAAATCTCTATCTCAAATCTACACTAAACATAGTCCTTCAATTTATCACAAATCTATCCTCAATCACTATTCTATGATCTGCACTAAACACAGTCCTTCGGTCTAGTACAAATATGTCCTCAATCTATATCCTCTGATCTACACTAAATACAGTCCTTCGGTCTAGCAAAAAAATTTCCTCAATCTCTATCCTTTGATCTACACTAAACATAGTCCTTCGGTCTAGCACAAATATGTCCTCAATATCTATCCTCTAATCTGCACTAAACATAGTCCTTCGATCTAGCACAAATATATCCTCAATCTCTATCCTCAAGCCTTAAATCAAAGCTTGAAAAAATCATAAATAAACTCTACTAGATCTGCCCCAAACCTTAACTCAAGGTTTGAACAAATCAATTAATCAACTTTGCTCACAAACCTTCTCAAAGACTTATCTCAAATTTGCTCAACAGGTCCTCAGTAGAACATGTCCAAATATGCTCAATAAGTACTCACTAGAAGTTATCCAATTTTTGCTCTCAATCTATATTGATTATTCTAGAGAAGGCTTGTGAGCAGAGTTGATTGATTGATTTTTTCAAACCTTGAGTTAAGATTTGGGGTAGATCCAACAGAGTTGATTTGTGATTTTGTCAAGCTTTGAGTTAAGGCTTCCTTCTGGGGATAAGGTTATTTTGTTCTTAACTCAAAAGTTGTAAGAATACCAAGCAACATATCTCTTGTCAAAGAATCACCTTCCTTTGCTTCTTCTATAGCTAAAATATTTTCACTAAACCTTGTTGGAAGATACCTTAGGATATTATCACAAACATCTGATTCATCCACATTAAGTCCAAGTCCTTGCATATCATTAACAACCTCATATACCCGAAGTAGATAAGAACTAATATCTTCCTCATTCTTAATTCTTAATTATTCAAATTTTCCTTTGAGATTTCGTATCTTTGCCTTTTTTACCCTTTTATCTCCTTCATATATGCTTTGCAACTTATCCAAAATTATTTTTGCATCTTTACAATGCATAAATTTTATTGATTCTTTTCTATGTAAACCTCTTAGAAGTGCATTCATTGCTTTTGAATTGTAATTTTGTAGAAGCTTACCTTACTTATCTGGAGGTGGATCAAGCTGGTGGTATGTATCCATTTTCAACTGCTTCCCAAATTTCATTACCAAGTGCCATCAGGTGAACCTTAATTCTCATACTCCAATATATGTAGTCACTTACATCAAATATTGGTGTTGAATTATTTGAGGACACATTCTTAGAATCCATTATGTTCTTGAAAGCTTTTCCTTCAAGTTGTTAAACTATTTCAAAGGAATGCGCTCTAATACCAATTGAAGAACACAAGATTATACTGAGAGGGGGGGTAAACAGTATAAGACCACTTTTTCCTTTTCTTTCCAAATCAATATTATGCAATGTATAGATAGCAATATCAATAGCAATAATCAAAGAAATGCACAAATCACCACACACAATAGAGACACCAAATTTATGTGGTTCATCCAATATGGGCTACTCCACAGAGAAAATATTTCACTAAAATTTTCTCAATCAATCTCTTGGGAATCCTTTCCCTATTACAATGTTTATGGATCTCTATCCAAAGGAGACACCAATTCCCTAATCAAGTTTGTGGATATCTATCCATAGGAGAAATCATTTCTCCTACACTCTGACTAGTGATATTCTAGAAGAAGTGCTGCTCCCACTGCTCTGGCTAATGGATCTCTATCCACTACATACACCTATCCTCACTACCCTGGATAATGGATCTCTATCCACTGGAGACTATCATCCTCTATAATATGTCACCTTCAAAGCTCTATCTAAAATCTACACTAAACACAGTCCTTCGGTCTAGCATAAATATATCCTTAATCTTTGTCCTCTAATATGCATTAAACACAGTCCTTCGGTCTAGCATAAATCTGTCCTCAATATCTATCCTCTGATATGCACTAAACATAGTCCTTCGGTCTAGCACAAATCTATTCTCAATATTTGTCCTCTGATTTTCACTAAACATAGTCCTTTGATCTAGCACAAATCCATCCTCAATATCTATACTCTGATCTGCACTAAACACTTTCCTTCGGTCTAGCACAAATCTATCCTCAAGCCTTAACTCAAAGCTTGAAAAAATCACATATCAACTCTACTAGATCTGCCCCAAACCTTAACTCAAGGTTTGAACAAATTAATCAATCAACTCTGCTCACAAGCCTTCTCAAAGACTTGTCACAAATCTGCTCAACAAGTCCACACTAGAACTTGTCCAAATCCGCTCAATAAGTCCTCACTCTAACTTATTCAATTTTGCTCTCAATTTGTATTGTAAGCTTCCACAAAAGATCACACAAATATGTCCACAAGTCTTCTCTGTTGGACATTTTGAGTCAAAGTTATCATTGATGTCAAGGAACGAAGTTGTCATTGATGTCAAGGAACGAAGTTGTCATTGATGTCAAGGAATAAGCTACAGTTGATGTCAAAAGGTCAAACAGAATAATGCGAGAGGTTGATTGAAAAGATGTCATAATATTATTTTTATATTAATTAAGGAAAATATAAAGGGTTTTTATTAAAACCATGGTGGTAAAATGATTTTTTATTAAATCATTATGAGCAACAAAAAGTTTTTATTTAACCCCCAAGGAGGCTTTAATTTTAATAAAACCAAAGGTTACAAAGTTAATTGATAGAATTTAAATTCTAAATAGAATTTAAATGGTTTATAAATTAATTATGCATATTATAAAGGTGTCGACATCCATGTTTAATTCATCATCGACGTGCAATATTTGGAAGGCAAAAGGTATTTAAACCTTTTCCTAAGTTCAAAACCAAGTATTCAAATTTTCTTCGATTATTTTCGTGCCAAAAATCATGCTAAGATTCGTGGAGAAAGTGCCAAGGAGCAGTGAACAAAAAGGTTTGTGCATTCAATAAGAAGGGAGCGCATCGAACATGCTACGTGGCAAGAGGAGAAGGGAGCCAAGGGCTCTAAAGGATTTAGAAAAATATTAAAGTGCCTTCTACACTTTTAGTGGGCACACAAGTGCTTGGCTCACACGGCTAGCAAGCCGCGGCCAAGGTGCTAGCAAGGAAGAGAGTGCAAGATCGAATCCTGCGAAACGCGGAGTGGGAGCTATAAAAGGTTTTAATATTTTTTATTGAATTTTTAAATAAGTTGCTAAGGTTGTGGAGAGATAAGGGTTGTTAATAGAAATAAAAATCATTCTTTGCTTTGCTAAGGCTAGGGAGAGATAAGGGGTAAATTGGTTATGATATTTACCTAAGTGGTAAATGGAAATTTACTAGGGTAATATTGTTTTTACCTTAGGGAATTAAAAATTGATTTATTGCATATATTTGGTAAAGTTACTTAATCAATTATTGCAATATTGAGAAGAGTAAGGTGTGTTTGGTCAATTATTGTTGATGGATGATTTCTTTAAGATGGAGTAATAAGGTGTATGTAAGTTTTGATATTTACATTGTATCTTTGAGAGAGTTTATCATATTATAACTTCTTTGAGCTTGGAAAAGAAGTATTTGTGGTTGTGGAAGATTTTTGAGGTTCCTTCATCATCAAGAAAAAGGTATGGGCATATTATTCCATAGTTGAGTTGATTGGTTGGTTTTCCAGAAAACAAGTTTAGAGTGAAAAGGAATTTAGTAGGTCTCCTTATTGAGTGTGTTGAGTTAATGCTTCAAGGTTTTTTGGAATAAAAAGTTGTTGTTAAAACCTTTTTTTATAAGCATTGTTGTTGAAGCCATTGGATGAGTGAAGAACTTGAAATAGGGTTTGAAAAGAACATGAGTATCATTGTTATGTGAGATTGTTTTATAATAATTGTTGTTGAAGACATTGGTTGAGTGAAGAACTTGAACTAGGGTTTGAAAAGAACATGAGTATCATTGTTGTGTGATATTGGTTGATAAGCATTGTTTGGAAACATTTTGAGTATTCTTGGACTAGGGTTTGTAAGCAAGGATTGTTTCATTTACTGATTCGTTGAGTAGAGTTGGTTGAGCCTAGTCAAGTGGATGTGTGAAGTGATTTTTTAAGTTCTATAAAAAAAACTATTATATACTTTGAATTGATTTGAGGAAGTGATTGAACATTGAGGTGATTGTGAAGCATATTGAATCTCTAACAATTCTCTTTATGTTTCTGAAAGAGTGATTAAAAGTGATTGAGCATTGAGGTGAATGTGAAGCATATTGAGTCTTTAACAATTCTTTGTATGTTTCTAAAAGAGTGATTGAAAGTGATTGAGCATTGAGGTGAATGTGAAGCATATTGAATCTCTAACAATTCTATGTATGTTTATAAAAGAGTTATTGAAAGTAATTGATCATTGTGATGAGTATAGAGCATATTGAGTCTCTAAAAATTCTCTTTGTGTTTATATGAGATTGGACAAGTTCTAGAGAGGACTTGAGGATAGATTGGTGTGAGATTTTATGGAAGCTTACAAGGCAGATTTGAGATAAGTCTTTTAGAATAGTTGAGAGCAGAGTTGATTGATTTATTTGTTCAAACCTTGAGTTAAGGTTTGGGGCAGATCCAGTAGAGTTGATTTGAGATTGAGTCAAGCTTTGAGTTAAGGCTTGAAGACAAATATTTAGGATAGATTTTTGCTAGACCGAAGGACTGTGTTTAGTACAAATTCAAGGACAAAGTTTGATGCAGATTTGAGGACAGGTTTGTGCCAGACAAGAGACAAAGATTAATAATAGATTTGTGCTAGACCGAAGGACTGTGTTTAGTACAGATTCAAGGATAGAGTTTCATGCATATTTGAGGATAGGTTTGTGCCGGAACAGATACAGAGATTGAGGATATATTTGTGCTAGACCGAAGGACTGTGTTTAGTATAGATTTGAGATAGAGCTTTGGAGGTGACAATTGAGGACAGAGATCTCCAGCCAGAGCAGGGAAAACAAGTATCTTCTATGGATAGGGTTCCATTTTCTAAGGGCATTGCATGCAGAGGTATTCTAGAGGATCACCAGCCAAAGCAAAGATAGGATATTGGTGTCTCCTATGGATAGAGACCCATAAAATTTGATTAGGGGATTGGTGTCTCCTTTGGATAGATATCCATAAACATTGTAATAGAGAAAGGATTCCCAAGAGACTGATTGAGAAAAATTTAGTGAAATATTTTCTCCGTGGAGTAGCCCACATTAGGTGAACCATGTTAAATTGGTGTCTCTATTGTGTGTGATGATTTGTGCATTTCTTTAGTTATTGCTATTGATATTGCCATTTATTATATTGGATAATACTATTTGGGAAATAAAAGTAAAAAGTGGTCTTATACTGTTCACCCCTCCCTCTCAGTATAAGCTTGTGTTCTTTATCCTCAAGACTTACCTCAAGTATGCTCAACAAGTCCACACTAGAACTTATCCAAATATCATAGAAACATAAAGAGAATTGTTAGAGACTCAATATGCTTCACATTCATAACAATGCTTAATCAAATTCAATCACTCTCTTAGAAACATATAGATAATTGTTAGAGACTCAATATGCTTCACATTCACCTCAATACTCAATCACTTTCAATCACTCTCTTAGAAACATATAGAGAATTGTTAGAGACTCAATATGTTTCACATTCACCTCAATACTCAATCACTTTCAATCACTCTCTTATCACATAAATATATAGAGAATTGTTAGAGACTCAATATATTTCACACTCATAAATACTCAACCTCTTTCTCAAATCAATTCAGAATATAGAATAATTTGTTTCACATAACTTGAACAATCACTTCACACATTCACTTGACTAGGCTCAACCAAATCTACTCAACCAATCACTCAATGAAATAATCCTTGCTTACAAACCCTAGTCCAATCACATGAAAACTCACTCAAAATATTTCCAACAATGCTTATCAATCAATATCACATAACAATGATACTCATATTCTTTCCAAACCCTAGTTCAAGTTCTTCACTCAAAAAATCACTTCAACAACAATGCTTATAAGATAATATTCACATAACAATTATACTCATGTTATTTGCAAACCCTAGTTCAAGTTCTTAACTCAAATCAAACACTTCAACAACAATGCTTATAAAATAAGGTTTTATCAACAACTCTTAATTCCATAAAACCTTGAAGCATTAATTCAAAATACTCTCAACAATGCAAACCAAACAATCATTTTCACTCCAACTTTCCATTCATAATTTTCAACAATCACTCACTAGGAAGAATATGCCCATACCTTTTTTTGGATGTAGAAGTGCCTTTAGAAAACCTATCTTAATCACAATTTCTTCTTTCCAATTCCAATGGTTAAACACAACAATATCACTTCAACACTTTCCAAAAATATTCCTTGGACATAAAACAATCACAACTCAATTTATGCCTTATTGATCCCTTTTAAAATTAGCACTCATCATAATATACATAAAGATAATTTCCTTGATACACCTTATAAACTCCAACATAAAATAATATTCAACACCATAAAAATATCAACCAAGCACCTTACAATATTTTCAAAACATTTGAGCAAACAAAATTAAAAATTTAATTTTGCAAAAATCCTTATAACTCCTTTAGTAACCTTAGAACCAATTTAAATATGCAAAAAATAATTTTTAAATGCCTAAACTATATTCCCAAAATTTTTGGCGTCCAATTTACAAGCATACCTCTTTCTTTCCCAAAAAGGGATTCGGCGAGATTCGATCCACCATATCCTCTATCCTAAGCACCTTAGCACTTGGGAGCCCACCACGTGGGCTACGAATGCCCACATGAAGGAAGGTAGAACCCCTTCCTCTTATGCCTCCAATCGTCGTCTATTTCTCATGAAACTTGCACACCCTTTTCTTACTTTGGATGCAACACAATTCGTAAGGCTCACAATTCTAAAGCTTGTAATAATTATCGAAAGCATGGTAAGGTTTGGTAGGGTTGGAGTTCCCCCCTTATATACACGTTTTTAGTTTCTCCTCACGTCGGTGGCACTTTATTTGAAATCAAATTCTGAATATTAAATTTGATAACCCTCCTTAGGGTTATTTAACCTTAGCTTAAATTAATTTATAATTAATAATTAAATTAGTTAATAATTAATTTAAATAAATTTTAAAGTTAAGTAAATTAACTAATAAATTAATTTTAAATTTTTTTGAATAATATTATAAAAGAATATTATAATATTATTTATTTGGGCTTTTTCTTGCACTTTGGACCTCATCTGACTTCCTTGAACCGGATCTTGAAACTAAAACCAAAACGAATGCTACCAACTGAAACTGCCACTGACTACTGCTAAAAGTTCGACATCAATGACAACTCACTCTTGAAATCAATGAAAACTTATCACTCAAAATGTCCAACAATCTCCCCCTTTGTCATTGATGGCAACCCAAATTCTTTTTACCAAATCTTGACTTTTTTCTTGTTCTACTCCCCTGACTCAATGCTTCCTCCTTAAACCAAATCTCTCTCCCTTACTCAAATCTCTCCACATTTGACATCAATGGCAAAGGGTCACCTTTGGGGCTCGAGGCTAAGAATGAGTCTCTTAGCTTAGCCCCTCCCCCACCTCCTCTTGAGGTGGTTAATTCTGGGATGGGAGTATTTCTACTCCTAGTAAGCACTAGTATTTACCTTTATCCTATTTCCTTCTCATATGATCCTTCTAATTTCTTTTATTGTTCCTGTTCCTGTTCCTGTTCCTGTTCATGTCCATATTCCTATTCCTGTTCCTGTTCATTCTTGATTATGGAATGTCTTCTCTATACCATTTTGTTGTATGTCCATAATTATTGCACTTATAACACTTAATGTTATTATTCCTTGGAGGTGCAAATGTCCTAGGATTTATCCTAGTGAAGCCATATCCTTTTCTGTCATGAACCCTGAAATCCATTGCCTTGTGACCAAACTGATTATATGAGTAGCAATACCCATGGAAAAGCTACCTATTTTTGAAAATCTCATTTTCTTGTATTTTATGTGTCTTGCACTGTGAAGCCATATGTCGAAACATGTGACATGAGAAACACCTTCCAATAAAATTTCCTTATCTTGACCTCATTGGTCTCTTAGTCTCTCTTAACCTATTATGATTTTTGTTCCATCTGTTTCTTCTTTGTGCATTATTCCTTTCCTTGTTGAACTTTCTGTTATCCAACTCATCCTAAAATATCTTACTTTCTCTTACACTGTCTTCTTCTGAAGTTTCTTCTTCTAAAGTTTCTTCTTCTTTTGAACTTGAGGTTGACTCTTCTTCTTGTTTCTTTTGAGTCTATTCAAAACCAAGACCTTTTTTGTTTGTTGACCTTCTTTGTACTTTGATCATCTTATCCACAACATTTCAGCTCTTTCCAAACTTGTGCAGCTTATCCTCAGATTTTTCTAAATCTTACCTTAGTAGAGCTACTTTTTGTTCTAACCTTTCACATTCTAAAATCTTTGCTTCTAACTTATCCTTGAACTTATTTGGCTTAGCCATTGACTTGTTTAGATCCTCTATAAGCTTTCTTATCTCTTCATCACATTCTTGAAATTAAAACTCAAGTTTAGAGTTTTTCTTTCTTACCTTCTTTACTGTGTCAAGAGCATAAATAAGTTCTGCCTTAAGATAAAATCCTTCTTTATCTAATTCTTCCTCTATTTTTTTGCCTTTGTCTACATCTTCATTTTCTTTTGACTTGTCTACTATAGGATCACCTTCTTCTTCTTCTAGTGCCATTAGAATATTTTCTTCTGGCCCTTCAAGTGCATCCTCATATTCATCATCACTAAAACTATAACCATTCCTTGTATCATTATATTCAAGATGTCCAAAGTTACCACATATAAAACACTTGAGAATTATTGGTGACCTTTTCTTGACTTCTTCTTTTTATTCAATCATAAATAGGACTTCATCTCTATAATTATCTAAAAAACTAGCATCACTATCACTTGAGTAATTACATGTCTTTTCTGCATAGTAGCTCCTCTTTTGTCTTTGAAAGAACTTCTTCCCTTGTCTGCTTTTTCCATCCTTACCTTTATTTTGGTACTCATATTTTTCTGATTCCCTGTTCCTGTGATCCTATTTTTCTTCATCATTGTTATTTTTAGCTTCTTGACAATCAGTTGCATAGTGACCATACTTTCCACAATTGAAACATCTAACAAATTTTACATCTTTGAATTTTCTTGAATCCTTGTTCCTTCTACCATAATTTAATTCTTCATCACCGAATGACTCATTTCTTAATTCTAACTTCTTACCCTTTGTCTTCTTAATTGCTTTGAAGGTTGCTTCCTTCTAGGGATTAGGTTCTTTTGTTCTTAACTCAAAAGCTATAAGAATACCAAGCAACATATCTCTTGTTAAAGAATCATCATTCTTTGCTTCTTCTATAGCTAAAATATTTTCACTAAACCTTATTATAAAAGAGACCTTAAGATCTTATCACAAACATCCGATTCATCCACATTAAGTCCAAGTCCTTGCATAGAATTAACAACCTCATCTACCCAAAGTAGATAAGAACTAATGTCTTCCTCATTATTCATTATTAATTCTTCAAATTGTCCTTTGAGATTTTGTATCTTTGCCTTTTTGACACTTTTATCTCCATATATGCTTTGCAACTTATCCCAAATTCCTTTTGCATCTTTACAATGCATAAATTTTATTGATTCTTTTCTATGCAAACCTCTCAGAAGTGCATTCATTAATTTTGAATTGTAATGTTGTAGGTGGATCAATTGGTGGTATGTATCCATTTTCAACTGCTTCCCAAATTTCATTGCCAAGTGCCATCAGGTGAACCTTCATTCTCATACTCCAATATATGTAGTCACTTCCATCAAATATTGGTGTTGAATTATCTGAGGACACATTCTTGGAATCCATTGTGTTCTTGAAAGCTTTTCCTTCAAGCTATTAAACTCTTTCGAAGGAACCCGATCTGATACCAATTGAAGAACACAATCTTATACTTAGAGGGGGGGTGAACAATATAAGACCATTTTTTACTTTTATTTCTCAATCAATATTATGCAATGTATAGATAACAATATCAATAGCAATAATCAAAGCAATGCACAAATCACCACACATAATAGAGATACCAAATTTACGTGGTTCACCCAATGTGGGGTACTCCACGGAGAAAATATTTCACTAAATTTTTCTCAATCAATCTCTTGGGAATCCTTTCCCTATTACAATATTTATGAATATCTATCCAAAGGAGACACCAATACCGTAATCAATTTCGTGGATCTCTATCCACAAGAGAACTCCTTTCTCCTAATATTTGACTGGTGATATTCTAGAAGAACTGTTGCCCCCACTGCTCTGGCTAATGGATATCTATCCATTGAAGACACCTGTCCTCATTACCCTAGCTAATGGATCTCTATCCACTAGAGACTATCGTCCTCTATACTCTGTCACCTTCAAATATCTGTTTTAAATTTACACAAAACATAGTCCTTCAGTCTAGCACAAATATTTCCTCAATATTTGTCCTTTGATATGGACTAAACATAGCCCTTAGGTCTAGCACAAATCTATCCTCAATCTCTATCCTCTGATCTGCACTAAACACAGTCCTTTGGTATAGCAAAAATTTGTCCTCAATCTCTATCCTCTGATCTGCACTAAACACATTCCTTAGGTCTAGCAAAAATATGTCCTCAATATCTATCCTCTGATCTGCACTAAACACAGTCCTTCGGTCTAGCACAAATCTATCCTCAATCTCTGTCCTCAAGCCTTAACTCAAAGCTTGACAAAATTACAAATCAACTCTGATGGATCTGCCCCAAATATTAACTCAAGGTTTGAACATATCAATCAATCAACTCTGCTCACAAGCCTTCTCAAATACTTTCCCCTTTTTTCGGAGCGATTTTCGAGATTACCATAGTTGGTGGGTGGTTGGTGGGTGTAGGTGGTTTAGCCCACGGTGTTGTGCCCATTGTATTCTAATACCACATAGTGGTTTAGGGTTGTAAGAGTTTCCTTTATATTTTATTGTAATGTCTCATTTTCGGGCAAGAAAGAGAATAATAATATCAAGGAGGAGTGGCTCTTGTTTTGTTGGAGTAGCCCACATCGGGTGAACCAGGGTAAATATCGTGTGTCATATGTACATTGTGTGGTGTCATTTCTTCTAAGTTATTTATTTCTGCATTATTTCTGGAATAAGTTTCTGTAGATCTCTTTAGCAACAACATTGGTAGTAAAGGAATTTTAATCAAAGGCATAATAATAATTAAGGGTATAACAATAATACTAGAAAAAGTTTCGAGATAATTTTCTAATTATGAAAAATATGGGCATAAATTAGATGAATGTCATTAGAAAAAATATAAGGTGGTTAAACAATATTTCAAATAGAGAATAGATCAAAATTTGTTTAAGAGGAGGAACATACCTAGAATATTATATTCACTTATCTTGCTTCATATTAAACCTTCATAGATACATGATATGTTGAATCAGGTGCAAGTCAACATATGACTTATGGCAAGGATTTTTTTGAATACTTTGAGGAGGATAAGGACTTCTAAAAATTTGATTTAGGTGAAGATATTTTATTGTTGAAAATTTTGGCATAATTCTATGGTAGACAATGATGAGAAACAATGTAAAATATTTTGTGTGATTAAGATACAAATGTTGAAAAAAAACTTATCTCAATGAATTAAATGACTAAGCATGGGTGCAAAGTAAATGTTTTACCAAGACAAGTGTCTTATTCAAAATAGTAGACATTAATATAATTTCATGGATAAGGAAATTATAGAAAATATAAAATATAAACTTGATTCGGAACATGTGCACAAGACAACCTATGTGACAATGCATGATTCTATTAGTGAATTGTGGCACTATATGTTTGAACTTATCAAAGTTTATCCTTTTTGTTAAATAAATGCATGGTTCTTGGTATTCCTTTGATAAGTTAAATAAATGCATGGTTCTTGGTTGTTAAAAAAAATTAATTTAATTATTAAATTAAAAAAAATTAATTTAATTTAAATTTATGTAATTCTCTTCTAATGTGTACCTCTTCTTGTGTTCTTGTTCATGTCAAAGAAAGAACCTCTCTTATGCTCATATCAAATAAGTTATATGTAGTTAATTATCACACTTGAGTGAAAGTTCTAACCTGACCATGATCTGACTTGAATGTAACCCACCAACTTTTACACTTAAAATTTATGTAAGATGTTAATTTGCTTCTAGGCCTGGTTTGAACAAAGCATGAAAGATCTTATTTACTCATCTTCAAATAAAAACAAGTTTTACCTTTTCAGTACTCCATTTAGCTAGTACGACTATGTATTATACCTAAGTTTGATTTAATACATCCGCTAAACTTTTTGTTCCAATCATAATTATGGTGATAAAACATCAGAGGCCTAATCAAAGCCCTCTACGTCTGCAAGCGGAAAATCTAAACAATCTTCTGCATTGAAATCCACGGGAGAAAGCGATAGAAATAACGGCTCCAAAGTGGAGAAGCCATCGAATTCTAAAATGCTTTGCATCCATAAAATTTCACTATCATGGTGGCAAAAATGGGCTGTGGCCGTGATTGAGTCTTCAGACGGCGCCCTACCTGCATCATTCTCGCTATCCTCTTGGATTTCAGGAGTCTCCACAATTCCACAAGATCCGGAAGCCACTATTTTTCCCTGCCAGGCCTCGTGGATTTTGCTTCTTGGCGGATGCAGATTGCTTTCCTTGCTCAGATTAGTATTCCAATAGTTTTTTATCTCGTTACCCGTTCGTCCAGGCAGCCGTCCGGCTATCAGTGACCACCTGTAAACACAAGTTCCATCATTTTGCCACTCTTACATTCTATTTGTAAATAATAAATATCTCTGTAACTGTGATAATCGAAAAGGTTACCTGTTGCCAAGAAGGCGATGGAGTCTCCTTATGAGCTCCTCTTCATCGTTAGATATATTTCCCCTCTTAATAGTGGGGCGAAGATAGTTCATCCAACGTAGCCTACAGCTCTTTCCCTTTCGATCCAGCCCTGCAAAATCACATAACTTGGCTTCATCAATGTCCATTCAATTAAATATGTTATGAACCTGCCATTGCTAAGAGTAGGTTATGAACCTGCTTTTTGGGGAAGAGAATTCCATCCACCTTCGCCATGAGCTGTGACGTACTCCTTTAAAATCAGATCTTTCGTGGGGGTCCAAGCCCCCCGTCTCCGATTAAGGCCCTCCCTCTCACTCCTACCCATCACTAGAGGCAGGGGGAACTGCAGTGGAATGGGCGTAAGTGCAGGGGTATAAATAATCATCAAAATGGGGCACGTCAATATGCCATAGGCAGTAGGCATGCCGAAATAAAATGTAGATAGGAGTCTTATCTTTCCATGTTGAATTTGAGGCCTCAAACGAAAAATAATGCATGGTGTGACGAAAAAAATGGTGCATAGCTCAAAACGCAAGAGGGGCATGATTTTTTTCCATTCACGTGTTTGGCGAAAGCGTGTGCTTCTTAAATGCATAGATATAAAAGTCATTTCATAGCTAACTATTTGGCTTTTTTTGAAAAGTCTAAGATTCATAACATTTGGCTTTTTTTTAAGATTCATACTACTATTCTAATTTGATACCTAAAAAATTGGAATATTATTAATTTTATTTAATCAAATAAATTAAAATTTATAATTTACTAATCCTTTTGAAGAGTTGCTCTTAATCGGATCAGCCAGAGGCTTCTACGAGCGGAGGAGTCGGAGCTACGAAGGTAGAAATATCGATCTTTCTATTGGTTAATATCGATCCTTCTCTTGGTTAAGTTGGCTAATAAAAAATGAACCTCATTAATTAATGGGAAGAATTAACCTCATTTAACCATTGTAAACGAACCTCATCTTAGCTTAGAAATATCTAGAGTAGGCTAGCTTAGGGGTTAGGTTTAATTTTTTAAGAATTTTTAGTATGGGGGCGCACCCCTTTTAGATGCCACTGTGAGGTCATCTTGGGCAGGAACAAATCCCCTTTGGCTGGGTGGAGATCGTCCTAGGGTAGGGCGGTAACGTTTGAAACCCAACAGTAAAATGTTTGACCATTGGGGTGGCTGTCCCAGGGTCTAGCGGTCGCGCCCGATGGTTGTCGAGGCCTAGAGTGGTTACCCAACTTTATTGATTTTTTTTGCATTTTTTTATTTTTGATTATTTTTTTGGATTTTTGTGCATTGTGTGTTGATTTCTATGTGATTGTTGGACATCAAATATTGATGGCCCACTGAAGGGAACCTACCCTACTTATCGATTTGCGAAGAGAGCTTGATAATGACGACCGGGTATGGTTTGGAGTGATTAGCCTTAGACAGGTGGTGCACCTCCCTATAGTTATGTCAAATCAGGCATATCTGATGGTCTTGGCTCATCGATGGGATAGTAGGACCAATACTTTTTATCTCCTAATTGGTGAGATGATAGTTACTAACGAGGATGTCTACAAGATATTTAGTATCCCTATTGAGGGATGTGTTATCACCTCTACTCCTCTACAAAGTATTTATCTCAAGTTAGACATGGATGGTGGCTTATTGGGTGTCATGATAGTGAGTGGGAGTACTTCCACTACTCTCAAGTTACACGGTAGTTTGACATCTTCCAAGATGTCCTAGAGGAGCCTATCATCTATCACCACTGAGGCGATGAAGCGCAACTAGAGTGGCCTCGAGTAGAGGCACTCACAGAGGAGGACCTGATAATAGCTAAGATCGGATTAGCTAACCTAGGGACCAGTAAAAAGTATGACACATGGTGGGTAACCCAACTATGGCAGGTAGGTGGTCTGATGGGTAGACCTACGAAGGCAACAACAGAGGAGGATTGAGATGAGGATGAGTGATGAGTGCATCGTAGGATAGAAGGGGAGTGGGACCAGGTTGTAGAGTAGACAAAGGGGCCACAACATGAGTTTGAGGGCAACGAGAATGATCCTACAGGTGAGATGGATCTATTGCAAGTGTAGTTGCAGATTGTATAGGGGCAGCTAGTAGAGCGAGATACCACTCTCACTATATTCCAGATTCAGTTGAGCAGTGGATAGTAGTAGTGGAGGGGATACTCTAAGGAGAGAGATCTTCTCAAGGTCTTAGTGGCCACTATCTAGAGAGAGGTTGATCGTGTTATTGTAGAGAGAGACACTCTGTAGACACAATTGGCTACCAGGACCATTAAGAGGGATGCCAGGACAGCAAAGCGAGATGCTCTATGGGTTCAGTTGGCTATCGCAAATACAGGTTAGGCTACACCTTCCACTCTAGCTATTTAGGGGTTGAAAACATCAGGTAGGGATGCAAATATCAATAGACTATGGAGCCTCATAGAGGAGTATGTGGCCCAACGTAGGTCTAATGCAGCCTACATAGTGGATCTAGAGAGTCGGGTTAGGATACATGGCGGGAGCCTACTTGAGAGATCTATAGCAAGGGGATCTTAGCAGAGTCGACATAGTGAGTTTGGATAGTCGTTAGTGCAACCCAGTCACAGGTCAGTAGGGATGAGGTCGGGAGTGGAGGCGACTCTAGGGGTGCAGGTCCCGCTTGATATATCACTTATGTACTTATTATTTTTGAGTGTAAGTTCTGAGGACCTACACAATTGTAGCCTATGAGCAATTTTGTGTACCACTATGTACTTGACATTTCATAGATATATATGAGATATCCTTTTATGAATCCTCATGTGTTAATGTCATGCCTTGATTCTATGTTATGTATGCATTTATGGATGTAATGCTTATATGATAATGTTTTGGTTTATATATGTGATGCTTTTAGTTGGGTTGTGAAGATTTTTTTTTTTTTTTATATGTATGTGGATGATCTAATGCAAATTGTACATGTATGCTTTAATCATTTAAAACATAATGAATGAATCTAATTTGTGTTTAACAGACTAATGGAAGACACCACAAAATGTATAAAAATCATGAATTAAAATGTTACCCTTATCATAAGAGTTATACATTTGTACATGCATATGTGAGATGAAATATGTGAAATGTAGGGGCTTTCCCTATAAGCTTTTGTAAACTAAAAGGTGTGCATAAAATAGTCAGTGGTCATCTAAATATCATTGTTGATATTCATCCGGTATCTATCCTATTTTATGAGGACCCCTTAATAAACAAAAGCTCATAAGGAAAACTGTGATTGTTTGATGAGATGATTTGTTGCTATGAGGGGATTTTTGAGGTTTTCCGTGAGACTCAAACACCCTAGTTGATTGATCAAAAGTTGTATACTGACTACACAAGACTCCTGAAAGATACAAGCCTATTAAGAAGACCCAGATATTCATTATCCCTATGTGTGCAAAGTGAATATATTAGATGAGGCATTAAGACTACCTCATTGCCAGGTGGGTTTCATGCAACCCATTGTTGTAATGAGGATCACCTTATGGTCATCCTAATCCTGAGTTTGGACATAGTTAGACTAGACTACTAGGCAATACAAGCCACCAAAAGCTAGCTCAACCATAAGCTGATATTGATCTGTACAAAAGAAGGTCGCTAATGTGATAGACATATCACCATGTGTAAGGCTACTCCATTGCCAGGTAGGTTTCATTCAACCCATTGTTGTAATGGAGATTACCCCATGGCTTTTGAATACTGAAGATTCTAGGGATTCAAGCTCGTTATCCCCTTCTTTTATTTTAATTGCTTGGGATACTTGCTCATGCTTAGTGGTGAAAACCACTTATTTTTTTTAGAGCAAAGGGATTTTCTTAGTGATGAAAATCATTGTTTCTTTTGCATTGTTTTGGGAATTTTTGCTCATTTTGTGGAAGAGCAAGGGGATTGTTTGGGTAGGGGGGAGCTTGTCCTTTTGTCAATTCTCAACATTCTAGACCATGCGCATAATATGATATGAGCAAGGGAAACCTTTCGCTTAAGGTGACAAGGACCACTTTGTAGTGTCATCTTTCCTTGTTTAGACTCGGATTGTTAATGTGTAAAATTGTGTTGGGATTTTGACATATGCAAGGTACTATCAAAACTAGACCTTACCTTCTAAAAGCCAAGATAGATTTCTACAAAATTTGAAAATATAACTAGGGATGGTTGAATGACCGAAAAACCCTAGTATACACCCTATAGCAACTCATTAGTTGTGTTGAAAAACACAGTTACTCACAAGGGAAATATGAATGATAATGATGTGTGGATTCATGATTGACATACAAACATGGTGTCATTCGTAAGAATGTAAACACAACTTATCCTAATGCAAATGCAATGGATGAATATGCCTAATGCAATGCAACTAATTAGTGCATACAATGAAATGCATGATAACATAATGTAAATGTTTTTGTATTTTAATGTTTTGTATTATTTTTGTGTTTTTATGTTTTCTGATTTGTTTGGTATTTTTGATAATTTTTGTTGTATTTTTATTTTATGATTTACGTATAAAATGCTTATAGATGAAGAATGTTGAGAGGTTCGGGCTCCTCAACACCTTCTAGCGAAGTTAGGTGATAAGTTCCTGGTCCTATTTTCTCTGTTACGATAAAGGGACCTAACCAATTGGCCATAAATTTATCTCATAGATGAGGTGGCAGGTTTGAGTTATGTTGGTTCTCTTTGAGAACAAGATCCCCAACTTTAAAGTCTCTTGGATGGACTTTAGTATTATAAGCTCATTTAAGATGATCTTGATAAACGCATAGATGCTCAAGAGCATTAACTCATCGTTCATCAAGAAGGGTCAATTGATCGAGGTGAGCTTGTCACGAAGTGTCATCATCGATGAACTCTTTCAATGAGATGTGCAATGATGGAATTTCTAATTCCAAGGGCATAATGGCCTCAATGCCATATACTAGCAAAAATGGGGTTGCCCCAGTGGGTGTTCGAATGCTAGTTCGATAAGCCCATAAAGCTAGAGGTAATTGAAGGTGCCAATCCTTGTGGTTTTCCTTGATGATTTTCTTCAATATGGCAACTATAGTTTTATTAGAGGCCTTTGCCTACCCATTTTCTTGTGGATAATAGGGTGTTGCAAAGTTGTGTTGAATGTTATATTTGGATGTTAAGGCCCACACATCTTTGTTCTTGAATGATGTCCCATTATCCGATATTATTTTGGATGGAATACCAAAATGACATATAATGTTATGGAGTATGAACTCTACAATACGAGCTCCAGTCATAGTGGTTAAAGGGATTGCTTCCACCCATTTGGTAAAATACTCAGTAGCCATTATAATGAATGTGTGATGGCCCAAATATGGAGGAGAGATCTTCCCAATTAGATCGAATCCCCACTAAGAAAAAGGCCATCCGATTGAATCGATTGTAAGGCCTGAGATGGTAGGTGTGAGAGATTGGCATGATGTTGACACTTTACGCACTTCTTGACATATGTGCAACAATCCTTTTCCATTATGGGCCAATAATAACCCATTCTGAGGATGCGCTTGATGATAGCCATGCCACTAAAATGGCCATCACAAGTACCATCATGAGCTTGCGAGATTGCCCAAGCAGATTCTTGGGGCTCAAGACAATGAAGGAGGAGTCCATCATAGCTTCGATGATAAAGAATATCTCCTAGCAAGACATACTTGGTCACTTTTTGTTTAAATGCTCATTTTACAGCATGCAATAATCCCTGAGGGATATTACCAAGTTTCAAATAATATTTTAATTGGATGAGCCAATCTTGATAAGCTTGAGCTTCAACTGATTGAACAACTTGTTCCCGTTGTGATTCATTATGCACAAATGTGGATTGGGAAACAACCTTGTGATGAATGGTCATGCCATTATCTGAAGGACCCTACGAGATCAAGGACCCCCAGGATGCCTATTTCAGAAAGTCTTGTGCCTTGTAGAACCACTCATGATTTGGTTCTATCTAAATCATGTGAATTGATTCTTTATTGTGTGAAGCCTCATGCAACATCACTGATTGCGAGAGTATTTTAACATGGATGGTTGTAAAATCATCGAAAGGGTTCTATGGGATTAAGGATCCCAAAGATGCCATTGTATCCACGAAGCGATTAGATGTACGAGGGACTGCCTCGATGTCATACCATTCCAGTTTGGCTAATAATTTGTCCACAAGCTCTTTGTAAGATTTCAAGATAGGACATCTGCATTGATAAATGCCTTTGACTTGGTTTACGATGAGCAAGGAGTCACCAAAGATATTAAGATTTTTAATCTTCATGGTGATAGTTATTTGGAGACCCAAGATGAGAGCCTCGTATTCAATATTATTGTTAGTGCAAGGGAAATCAAGTTTAAAATACAAGGGCATAGGAGCTCCTTACGATGTGAAAAACATGATCCCTACACCACCCCCTTGCTCGCATTTGGAACCATCGAAGAACAAAGTCATGTCTACTTTGTTTTTTGGTTCTTCGAGTTTGGGTGATTTTGACAGTGTGAACACTGCATCATCAGGTAGTTCGATCACGAGAGGCTTGTCATCCTGAAGAGGAGCCTCTGCTAACTGATCAACTATGACTTGACCTTTGATTGATTTTTGACTAATGAATTCAAGATCGAATTCCATCAATAGCATGATCCACTTTGCGGTTCACATATTATGATATGTGCGACTCATCATGTACCACAAAGGGTTTTCTTTTGATACGACATACATTGTATGACTTAACATGTAGTGGCAAAGATTTTTGGTAGAAAACACCACTGCTAAGTAGAGCTTCTCAATGTATGCATACTTTAGCTCGTAACTGACCAAGGTGCGACTAATATAATAGATAGCCTGTTCTTTATTTTCTTTGTTCTTCTAGGCCAACATGGTCCCTAGAGCAAAATCTATGGCTGAAATATATAGCAAGAAAGGCACACCTGGTCGAGGTGGAGCTAATATTGGTGGTGATGCTAGGTACTATTTTATCTCATCAAAGACCTTCTGGCATTCCTCATCCCAATTGAATGGGACCCCCTTGTGTAGCAGTCGATTCATGGGTCGACATTTATCCGAAAATTGCGCTATGAAGCGTTTGATGGATGCTACCTTGCCTTGCAAGCTACGAAGCTCTTTAATGTTAGTGGGGGGAAGCATTTCTAAAATTGCTTTGACCTTTGTGGGATCTACTTCGATCCCTCTCTTAGAGACTATGAATCCCAAAAGTTTTCTTGATGTAACATCGAAAACACACTTCTTAGGATTTAGCCTGACATTATGCTCTATCAGGCGATCGAAGACTTTTTGTAGAACGTCTGCATGCTCTTCACGCAAGAGAGATTTGGCAAGCAAATCATCTATATAATATTCTAGTATCTTGTGCATATAGTCATGAAAAATATATGTCATGGCCCATTGATAGGTTGCACCAACATTTTTAAGGCCGAATGGCATAACTTTATAGCAAAATGTTCCCCATGGTGTGGTAAAGGTTGTTTTATGTTGATCTTCAAGCTTGACCCAAATTTGATTATAGCCTAAAAATCCATCCATAAGGGATAACATTTCATGACCAGTAGTTGCATCTACTAGAGCATCGATATTTGGTAAAGGGAATTCATCCTTAGGCATTGCTTTATTTAGATCTCTGAAATCCATACAAATACGAATTTTCCCATCAGGTTTTCCTATGGGTACCATATTAGATACCCATTTCGGATAATCAATTGGTTGGATGAATTCCACATCCAACAATTTTTGTAACTCATCTTTCACCATTAAGGTGATTTTTGGATGTATTTTTTTGAGCTTTTGCTTGATCGACTTCATATTAGGGTCTAAAGTAAGGTTATGTGTAACCAAATTTGGATCAAGACCCGACATGTCTTTATATGACCAAGCAAATATGTCAGATTTTTCTATCAAAAGAGGTATGATGATGGCACGCTCTTTAGGAGATAGACTCTCTCCTAATTTGACTTTCTTAGGATTGTTAGGGTCATTGCTAATATCCACGTCAAAAGTCTCCTCAATTGACATATGGGATCCCTCCTCAAGTTGATGAGGTGTAGGGATCAAGTGGATGTCATCAATTAGATTTGGATGATCTATCATATCAGATTCAACCTCAGCATTATAGACATCATGAGTAGGGCCTAGAGTAAAATGGAAAGGTTGCAACATTTCTTCACATGGGAAGAACTCCTTAGGTGATGGCGGTGATGCGATGTGATCAAAGTCAATGGCCTCATGATTGAGGTGCAATGACTTTGAAGGGTCATTGGGATTGTAGAGAGGTACAATTAGGTCAATGGAAATCATGTTTATGGATGGTTGGTGATTTCCATTATCTGGGTAGAACCTATCGATTATTGATGACTCTACATGTGCTAGATGTGGCTTAGGAGGCAATGGGATTTTAGGATCCGCTCTAGGAGTAGATAATATGATTGGGTCCTTTAGTGGTAGCAACTACCTCCAGTTAGGCGAGGGAGGAAACACCCTATGATAGATGTCATCTATGTTAATAGGGGGCCTAACAGGCTCGACATCCTCTCTATAATTATTAAGGTGATGAAGGTAGTGAGGACCTAAATATGCTATCTCTGTTGCATCCTCATATTCATCATCTTCATCAATCCAATCATTTTTAGGATTATCATCGAGTTCAGATTCCTCTCATTGGGGAGTTTCATCAAATGATTCACTGATAGTTTTGTGAGGCTCCATGGAAACCATTGTGATTGGGAGATGATCTCCCAACAAATGAGAAGGGCCAAGGTCAGTGTATTCATTATCATCGATGTCCTCCCTAAAACCTAGGCTTAGGCATTGTAGGGAATCGACCAAAAGCTCATCTGGCACACGGATGGAATACCCTAAACCAAATTTATCTATAGGCAATTGATATTGTGGTAGATAGGGTGTCTTGAGTCCTTGCTCATAAAGACCTAAGCCATTTTCGTGCCAATGGAAATGGTAAAAATATCATAGAGAAAAATTAGGATTCGACATATAATATATATTTCCTATGAATGGCTCATTATCATGGTTGATCACAGGAGAATGATCTATGGATTGGTTGAAACCCCCATATATGAAGTTAGTCTGATTGGGTGGTATGCCCAGGGGTACGATGGTTCCAATTGGCAAGGGGGAACATGAGGTCTTCCCATGTCTTGCATGAACTCAATAATTGGTGTAAATGTGATATTTTGTACCAAATATTCTATGAGCCCAGGGTTAGCCAAGTGAATGGTCACTTGGGGTGCGGATGATGTTGTTGATGAAGTGGGTGATGTGGGTTGAGGTACGTCATCCATAGTGGTAGGAAATTCTTCCTCTTCCATAGGAATCAAAATTTTTTCCATAGAGACATTAGGGATGACCTCTGGAATATCTTCCATAGGCACTTTTAACTTCTATTTGATCAGAGGATCTGATGATGATGAAGGTTTATTAGAAGTAGCCAATGGTTTAGGTGGAGGTGGTGGTAATGAGGTGGATGGATCAATAGGTGCTGATTTTGGTTGGTGCTCTAGATGCTTGATGGGAGAACTTGGTCTAATATCTAGATGCATTGAGGGTAGAACAAACTCCCTTAGATTGCTAACCTGATTTACATATTTAAATGGTTCATCATCCGAAGGGATGACATGAACTTGTCCTTCATACACGTATTTGATACACTGATGTAAAATTGAAGGAACACATTTCATGTCTCGGATCCAAGGGTGACCGAGCAATATATTGTATTGCATCGCTCCTTCCAACACATGGCACAATACAAAGATTATTTTTAGTCCCACCTAAATAGGTAGAACTATTGTGCCTACTATTGAGCACAACGCATCATTGAAAGCCCATAGCATAAAGGTAGATGCTACTATGTGCGATGTTGGAAGGCTCAAATGCTCTAAAGTGGTCATTGTTATTATGTTGATTGATGAGCCTGTATCAATCAACACTCGCTTGTATGGTATCCGATTGATGCAAGCGATAATGTGTAACGGGGGATCCACTACATTTGTTGGTACCTATTTTATTTCATGGTCATAGAAGGTTACCATAGGCTATTTAAACTTTTAGAGATGCCCTACAAAATTTATAAATGCATTAGAATCTTGGGGCTGAAACTCGATAGATTTTAAAATTTTCATAAGTGCTTCCCTATGTCTAGGCAATTTTTGAATAAGCTTATATATGGAGAGCTTAGTCGAGGCTATCTATAGGATTTGCGTAAGCCTATTTATAATGGTTATCATTGATTATGATGGTGGACCTAGAAGCGCATTTTGAGTTGAAAAGGGCTGAGGCACAAAAGGTATTTGAATGGGTGCTACGAGCGGCTCGACTTGATTGTACCTTCGATTTCTTATTATGATATTAATCATACCGATGAATCCATGAGTGGGTGGATCCATATGTATCTCATTGACATGCCTAGTTTGGTTGTCCTTGACCTCGTGAGTGGGCAAGGGATATTTGAAAATACCCATCTACTAATTATCAAGGGCAAGAGGGTTATCAATTTGCAATTGATTCTTATCCAACATGTTTTGTACCAGGTTTTTGAATCCATAGCACATTTGTATATCATGACCATTTTGATGGTGATAAGCACAATATAAATCCTCTCTATACCCCTTAGGTTTTGGATGGGTAGGATCTATCAAATGGATTTTAGGTAAGGTAATCGCCTTAGCCTCACATAATCTATTAAAAAGGGATGCCAAAGACTCGAGTAATGGCGTATAGGTGCGAGGAGGATGATGGGGCTTATCCTACACTTGATTTCACTAGTGTTGATTATTGTAGTGCATTAGAGGGGGTTGAGCCTGATAATTAGGTTATTGAGGAGCTTTCTCCATTTTAGGCACATTCAAAATAATTTGATTTATCGAAGCTGGTTTCATTTGATTGTAATTATTTTGAGGATTCTTATTCCACTCCTTTTTGTAGAGTTTTATATCTCCCTCCTAGACCTTGATGTCCTCAATAACTTTGGCTTGTGCCAAAGCCTCCTCAAATGTTTGATACTATTGCAATTATAGAAGAAGTGAGATGTGCTTTGAGAAAATTTTTGTAAACATTCTAGTGAGTTCTAAAATAGGTACGATGAAAGGTAATTTTGACATTATTTTTTACCACCTATTTCCATAATCCATAACTAGCTCATCATCGAATTGATGTAGGTTCGATAAGTCAGTTAAGTTAGCCTTATTTTTTACTCCAAAGGAGAAGCATTCTAGGAAGGTATTGGCTAGTTGTTCAAAGCTAGTGATGCTATGTCACGATAATTGATTATACCACTCTAAAGCTGAGCTAGAGAGTGTTATCAAGAAGGTTCTCAACAACAAAGCATCATCATCCTACAATTGGAAACACAAGTTCATAAAACTTGTCACATGCTCTTGAGCATCATCGTCTCCTCTGAATTTATCCAGTTTAGGCATTTCAAAATGCTCTAGATAAGCAGGACAAGGAACTGATGGGTGGAGAGGTTGATTGCATAATTTATGCAATGTCGGATTTTGGTAACCCGTTCCTTGGTTTTCTAGCGATTTGATTCACTCTATAAGGACCTTGTATGCTTGAGATGATATGATCTCATTTTCCTAAATTGGTCTCTTAGGAGGTGGTGGTGGAAAATTCTTATTAGACCGAGGTGGTAGAATGTAATCATCCACCACATCTTCACAAAGTGACTCAGGATACGCTTGATCCTGGTACTCAGGTTCTATCTCTTCATATGTCTCATATTTCGATTGATTTAGCACTTGACACTATCATGGTCGAGAATGATGAATAGATGTAGGAGGAGGATGGTTGTCCATCTGCCTAGGAGGCAACTCCTGATGTTGTGTAGTGCACCTTAGGTTAGCTTGTTGCCTATATGTGCTAGGCATTGGGATTTCATCATAGGCTAGCCTATGCGATTGCTCCTCATGCAATCTCTATTCAAGAATTCTTTCTTCATGTAGCCTATGCTCATACAACCTTTGATGGTGTAGTCTTTGTTGCTCTACATGTTCATTATCTAGGCGCTCTCTTTCTCTATGCAAATCATCCAATTATGATTGGAGTAATTGCTCTCTTTGACTGGTATTTGGCCTAGGTAACCGATCTGTGCGATCAATTGTATGAGGTCTATGGGTTCTCATATCAATACGAGGGGATTTGGCTATTTTTGTGCATGTGCAGTAGGGATAGCTACCCTTTTCCCTCGATCGAGAGAAGCTGCATTGACTCGATGTTCAACCCTAGGAGTGTGATCCTCATGTAAATATGGTGTAGGAGTATGACGTGTCCATGTAGAACACTCTCTACATGTGAGGATAGGATGCACTAGATCTTCATCTCGCTCATCCTCAGAGTGAGTATGAATGGAAGAAGGTGCTCTACGAGTAGCATTAGGGTTGTATCTATCTAGATGATTAAGCTTTTGACTCAACCAAGGATGATCGAGAGGAGTAGCCCGCTCATCTAACCCAAGCAAAGGTATATATTTCACTCCATGCTCAGATGGGTTTGTGGATTGATTAGGGACATGAATTCATGCTACCCCTCTACTTGGCCCCTCAATGGGTGGATCTTGTCTAGATATAGCATGAGATGGATGAGGTCTGAGAAGATCATCTTCTCTATCACGTGGAGGTCCCATAGGTGTCCTCCTAGTAGGGGTACATCGATGATCGGATCCCCCATGAGTGGAATTATTGTCATGATGGCTACTAGGCCACCGTTCAGGCATAAGTAGGTCAGTTGGACTGTAACGAAGGTGCTCTGGGCCTCCTTGTACATTTCCTATAGCTTTAGTTTATGACTGAGCATGACTACGTGTGGTGACCATTATGTTTTTATTATGCATACAATAAAGGAAATAGATAAAGTATACAAAATGATTATCTCATTTAAATATTTCTTTGTGATTCCTAAACTGGTTTGTGTGTTTTGATTCGTTGATAGTATTGCTTGCTTATTCATGTTTTTTATTTTATTGATGAAATACTTAGTTAAATGGATTTCACCTATATCCTCTCACACACAGGCCTGGTGATGAAGTCCAGGTCGTGAAACCCACCGAGATTTGGTGATGAAGTCCAAATCTAGTGAGGGAGTCCAGGTCCTACCAATCCTCACCTAGTTCACCTCGATCAATGATATACCTCTCCAAAAAGAGATACATGCTATATTCCTTGGCTATGATGGTTCTTGGACTGGCCTTGGCCAAAATAGGGTGTGAAGTACTCACAAACAAGCCAACGAGGTGGTGATGAAGGCCACCATCATTAGTCTTGATCAATGGTTGGGTGTGAATTCCAACTCACTGATGTTTAATATGATTCGTGGTGTGTGTGAGTTCATTTTATTTCATGCAAAAAGAAAAATGCAACATAGAGCAATCAATGATTTTTTTCTAATGCATGAAATAACATTTTAAATTTTCAAATTCCTAGATAAGAACGTTTCAATTTCAGAAAATTTAAAATTGTAAACCCTAGAATGATATCAGCCTTTGTACAGGCAGCAAGCATGCAATCCACAAAATTAGAAAATAGAGGTCATCTCTATGTAATATGGTCTACAGCAGAGGCCATCTGACATAGAAGCGGTCAGAAATAGGGGTCGCTTGACCCAACAGTGACCAACAACAAAGGTCACTGGACCTAGGAGCGGTCATAAGCAGAATGCTTCAAATTTAAAAATTCTTCTATATTTTTTAATTAAAACATGAAATTCTAACTTTCACTATGAAAAGAAAGAAAATTAAGCATAGAAGAACTCACAGGGGAAGCCCACATTCGATGAAGTTGTTGCTTCTTTGATTTTGTTATTCTGCTCTGAGGTCATCATAGGGGCAGAGCAACAAGGTCTGCTGGCCATCACAGGGTAGGATGGTGGCTCTTGCGAGCCGTTCCAGCCTAGAGTGGTGGTACCTGCAATTCAAGAAAATAAGAAAATAGGTAATTAGCGATAGATTATGAAATTTTAGCCGAGGTCCGACCGTGATCGCCACTGTAGATATGCAAAAATCGTACACCTAAACATTTATGAAATCAAATTGACAATATAATCATGTAACCATCAAATGACAAAGAAATATAGAAAATGGTGTCCTTCTCATTAATATTGAAATATTCCTTCACAAGGTGGTTACAAAGATATCCCTCTTAGGGATAGATACCAATTTGATACAAATTACAATATAGAACCCAAAAGTAGGTGTATCCCACAGAGTCTTTGCACTCTCAAAACTGATTATAGGGAGGGTTTCTTTGTGACCTCTGCACGATGAGATAAATATTGATGAATATTTGTGTTGAAGAGCTCCTGCTAAGATCTGAAACCTGCACACAAGAACACTTACAAGACATTAATAGAAAATGAGGAACCTCTCATGATGAGGTCCATGTCCATGATAAGAAATTGAAAGAAAGATGCTGAAAATGATAAAAAGATGCATGAAAACTGAGTAAAACTATGCTAGAACAAAAATTAAATGTTGCTAAAGCTACTGTAACTAGAAAACATAGTAAAAGCATATTTCATCGAGAGGCCATCATGGGGTAAAGTGGTCAGGTCTTCTGGCCATCATAGGGTATAGAAGTTGTGCCTACGGGCCACTTCGGGGTGAAGCGGCCATTGAACAAAAAATTATTTCTTCGTGACCGATGCGGAAAATTGCCTGGGTTGGTCTACTAAATTGATTGTTCAAGGGTCACGCACTTGAAGCACGATTGAATTGTGAGAAATAGCATGAAACAAGGTCACTTGATGGCAAAATATTGTTGAATTTGGTCTTCAAACTCCAAGGGACTCCATTGATGCAATTGCAAGCTCCATGGCTGGATTTGGGCAGCACTTCATTGCTTATGAGAGGATGTTCTCTCTAGTAAACAAACCGACAACACTTCGTTGCATGGAGAATTCGAGATATATTTTCATGAAGGCTTGGCATCTTCTTATAGATTTCCAAAATGGTAATCTTGGCTTGCAAGAGAAGCCAAGAACCAAGAATCGGTTAGGCTCTAGGAAGACCAAACGTCACCTCTAGAACCTTCTCACGCTTAACCGTTGAAGCTCAACTACCCTGTAACTAATTTGGCTCAGCTTGAGGAGCCCGAGTTTGTTACGGTGTGGTCATCCTAGGGTGGAACGGCCATGACTACTGGCCGTCACAGGGTCCAACGACCGCTAGAGGCCACTCCTGGGTATGACGATCCAGGCTGCAAAAGATAGGTTACCCCTATTTGAGTGGTAAAAACCATTGTTAAGCCTTGAGGATGCCCAAGGTGGGTCATATGGCCTGAAAAGGTGTCCATATAGGTAGCCTCCTCAACATGACGTGTTTTAGGTGTCTACACAATTTCATCATATTCTAGCTGCTCTCATTGACTTCTAAGGATTGGAGCCATTAGAAGAAGCGAAAGGATAGAATAGAAGATTAATGAAACATACACAACAAGATTTGTTTTTAAAGATGTTTATTATTGTTTTTCTAAATCTAGGTAAACAAGTTAGTGGTCTTGTTTAAAATTTTTCAAAAGAAGAACGAGCAAGGATTAGGCTTCCTATATTTACCACTAAGATGTGTCTTCATGTTGGGTTCACCAAAGATGTAGAGGGGGAAAACCATGCACCAACATATGATTCTAAAGGTTGGATTCATAGGGAAGCCTTGAGGTGATCGTGGTGGCTATTGTAATTCTACACTCAGTGTAAGGGGAAAAGGGTTCACCAGGAATAGTTTTAGGACTCGCTCCAAGTCCGAGGGTGGAATATGTTTGATGTGTTCAATTTAAGAAAATCACCTATGTTTGGCTTTTTTATAACTAAACTTAGAAAGATAAAGGATAATGCAGAAATAATATGTAAGAAGACAAGAGCTAATACTAGAATAATTATTTTATTTGAATGATTTCTAACCCTAGGATTGCAAAATGAAATATTTGAAGCAAGGGTCCAAGGGAAGATGCACAAACAATATTAAACCCTAAATGCACACTAAATGTTGTTTATATTTTCAAATGCTTAGAAATCAATTTAATACCTTTCTTTTAAATATGATCTAGGGTTAGATTCCAAATATTCCAAAGAAGGCTTTGCTAGGGTTTGATAAAGAAAAACTGCTCTACAGGGATGGCAGCAGCTTTCGAAGGAGGTCTAAAAAATTGGAGGAATGTCGTGATGGCATCAGGTCCGAAATAGAGAGTGCATGCTCGGGATGTTTTTTCATCTGAAAATGACTGGAAGGAACAGGATTTTCCAGTGCATGTCAGGACTACTTGTTAAAGAACAATGGATGTTTGGAACGATGTGAAGCTAGGCCAGTTCTAGTGGTTCAACCAGACTCGATGGCGGAATATGTGGAGTATCTAATCAAACATGCCCTTATTGGAAAATATTTGGGCATCCAAATTTCTCTCCCCTTTGTGGAGGCTTGGGTCAAGAAGACTTGGAATCTTGAAGGCGATGTGGAGGTGATGCTGAGTGTGAACAACTATTTTATGGTGGTTTTCTCTTGTATTGCAGATCGTAACAAAGCATTTGAAGGGGGTCATTATTTCTATAACCAAGTGGGACTCTTTCTTAAACCTTGGCATGTGGGTTTCAACCCATCAAAGGAGTGGTCGTCGCGGGTTTCAGTATGGGTGCGACTTCCATGGCTCTTGTTGAAATTTTGGAGAACCGATATCTTGCATAAGATTGCCCTTCTACTTGGGAAGCCGGTTGGACCGTCACAACAGAAATGGATAAAAATGTAATCTCTATTGCTCGTATTTATGTTGAAATTGACTTAAATAATCCTATTCCATATTCTATTGAAATACAATTTGGATCAACTACATGGGTTCAAAAACTTGACTATGAAGCTTTTTCATTTCATTGTCGGATTTGCCGTGAATATGACCACCTGCAAAGAAAATGCCCTAAGTTTGTCTTGCCCGTGGCTTCAAATTTTGGGCCCTCTCAGTTTGGAAAAAAATTGGATAAAGGAAAAGCCCCGATAAAGGAAGGGGAACGGGATAAGGAAGGTTTTGTTTCGATAAAAACCCAAAATAGAGGATGAAGGGCAAATAAAGACCTTAAGGATAGCCAGCCAGATGCTCTACTCAACCATTTTGAAATATTAGATGATCTTGATCAGTGCATGGAGATACCTGAAACGTCGCTACCTGATGCAAATATAACAAGGCCGAATTAAATGTCTCTTCTTAAGGAGGAAATTAAGGAATCAGATCTAGGGGGTTTAAATGAAGAAGAAAGGGCTTTGGATCTGAGTATAGGGGACATGGTTGGGTCTAGCCCTATAAGGGAAACTATTTTGGAAAGTGGTACATATTTAGTTATGCCCTCTCCTACTCAGGCACTGATGCAATCATCCTTGGACTATAAAACTCCTACGGTGTTGGGATTGCAACAGAAAATAATTTAAAAAAGTTTTTCGGATAAGAATATGAAGGTGGGTTGGAAGGACTAGGATAAAATTAAGTTAATGGGGGGGACATTGGTGGAGTCAGTCTTGGTGAGAACATTGTACTCCCATTTTTATAACCCCCAAAAATGATTATCCTCTCATGGAATGTAAGGGGGTTGAACAACATCCCCAGACAAAAAGTTGTTCATGATTTGGTTCGTGTGCATTCTTCGGATGTGGTGTTTATTCAGGAAACTAAATTGGCTATTGATAGTATGTTCAGTATTGCTCCCAAGTTGTGGAGAAGGGGGCAATGCCAGTGTATTGGTGCATGTGGATATGCTAGTGGCGTTGTTTGTTTATGGGATCCGATTAAGATATCCCCTCTTACTTGGATTTCTAGCAGATGGTCTATTTCGATGGTCGGGCATGATAATGAATCTGGTGAAACCATCCTCCTTACAAATGTGTATGCTCCTATTGATTACAATGGTAAAGTGAATTTGTGGGAGCAAATTTTCTTTGTGAGAAGTTTGGTTCCCCTGTACCCATGGATTTTGGCTGGAGACTTCAACTCTATCACTTGTCTAGAGGAGAGACATAGTGGGGTGGACCGTCTCAAACCTTTTTCTTTTGTCTTCAGTGCTCATATCCAGGCCCTAAAATTGGTTGACATAAAGCCAGATAATGGGATCTTTGCTTGGCACAATAAAAGGTGTGGGGAAGCTTCCATATCAGAGAGACTGGATAGGTTTTTGATATCCAGTTATTGGATGGGTAATAACAAAAGTTCTAGTTCTATGATTCTGGAGGGTAGGGGATCCGATCATTGGCCTATCAAACTCTCTCCTTTGGAGTTAGGGCTAAAAAATAATCCCTCCTTTAAGTTTCAACTTATGTGGCTTCGTGATCCTAAGCTTAATGATTTCATGCAAGGCTGGTGGACCACTGGAAAACCTCCTCATGGCACTGCTATGTATTCCATTATGAAGCAACTACAATTTGTAAAACATAAATTGAAGATATGGAATAGACTAAATTTTGGGAACCTTTCCTTGGCTAAGTTGGTAGCTCTTATGAGGATGGAAGAAGCTTCAAGGAAGATTAGAGATCAAGGATTCACGAAGGAGCTTCTTGTTGAGGAATCTGAGGTTGTGAAAGACCTTGCTGAATGGGAACTAAGGGAAGAATTTTTTTGGAAACAAAAAGCTCAAGTAGATTGGCTTCAGGAAGGGGATAGGAACACAACCTTATTTTATAACTCAGTTAAGGCTCATCGTAATGGTAACCTGATTACCTCTCTTGTTAATTCTTAGGGTGCCGTTCTCTCTTCTTTAAAGGATATTTTAGAAGATACTAAGAGGTATTTTTCCTCTCTTTTCAAGGAGGACTTCCTATCAGATGATGAGAATGAAAATATTATTCTAAACTGTATTCCAACGATTGTTTCTAGAGAGATGAATGAGCACTTGATGGGTCCAATTTCCCTTGAGGAGTTGGAAAATGTTGTATTCAATATGAAAAAAGGAAAATCCCCAGACCCAGATGGATTCTCGATTGAGTTTTATCAAGAGTTTTGGGATTTAATCAAATTTTATCTTTTGGAGGTGGTCCATGAGTCCCAAAAGAACAAACAGATGCTAAGGGTCCTAAATGCTACCTTTGTGGTGCTTATACCCAAAAAAAGAGGGAGCAAATTCCTTGGATATGTTCAGGCCTATTGCTCTCTGCAATGTTGTGTATAAGATCATCACAAAAATTATTGCTGAGAGGCTGAAGATATGGTTGAGCAAAATCATCTCTGAGGAGCAAGGAGGGTTTGTTGTTGGCCGACAAATCTTGGATGGGGTTGTTATTGTGTTAGGATCCTCAATCCTAACATTATTAGTTAGTATTAGTTAGTATTATTAATCATTTAATTATTATATTATTAACTTATAAAGTGAACCATCACAACCCTTCATAATGTGAACCATCACGTCTCTTCATACATGAATCATCATGTCTCTTCACCAACGTAGCTTTAGGGTAGATATATATATTAGGTTTGCCATCCATATCAAATCATCCAAGAAGAAGAATAATAAGCATAGATTCTAAGGAGGGAGCCCCCTATAGCGGCAAAGCGATTAAAAGGGAGCCCCCTTTGAGTGGCCTGCGATTACATTTACATTAATTTTGTTGGCAATTTTGGGTACATTGGGTACATTGCCTTTGCTCAAGTGTTGATGTTGTCATTGATGTCAAGAAGCAGAAGGGTTTTTGTGAAAACCAAGGCAGACAAAATAAAAGGTTTTATTTAAAACCATGGACAACAAATTTGAAATGGGTTTTTCTTAAAACCCAAGTTGGCTCTTCGTTTCGTTGAAAAAGGTGCCCCGGTGATGAAGATATTTAATTTTAAATATTTAGTTTAAATTTTATTTATTTAAAATTTAAATTAATATTTTAAAATTAAATTAAAGTATTTTCCGTCGTGGTTGGAAATGCCGACGTATTTGGAAATAAAGGGCGAAATGAAAGTGCATATATAATGAGGCTAATAAATTCATTTCATATAGTGCAAAAATGAAAAAGGGGCCTATGCCCTAATAGCGCGTTGGACGCCAAATCCGGTCGTACTGGCTCTCAAGGATTACTGCCATAGGTCTTCACCACTTAACCGTGACCCTGCGGGATCCCCGAGGCGAATTGGACCGTCGGATTCGAGATATTTCGGCAGGGCACCGTGCACCGTAGGATGAGATCCCAGGAGACATCGTAGCTGTCCATTGTGGTCATCGGAGGGCTTTTAAGGCCTTCATGGATAAGAAACTGATGGGTAGTGAAGCAAGTGAAGTGTGTTCCAAAAGGATACGAATATACTAAAGGCCCGAGGTAGCAGAGTTGGTTGTAATTTTGAGTGAATGCACAAAGAGGTTTCGAGATCGAAACCTGGCGACAACAGAGATTTAAAGTTTTCTTTTGATTGATCGCCGATGAAAGAATAATAAGGAAGTCGGTCATGCTTGTTTCCATGGTGGTAGCCAACGCACATCGTTGCTTCACTTGTGCTAGGGTGCAGCGTAGCATGAAGCACGGGGTCAAATCTCGATGGTGACAGAAAGGTGATTATTTTTATTGAAAGCTTCCAAATTGCGAGGTATGTAATGGTTTGATATTTTGTAAGTTGTGTTTGGTTTTAGGAGTGGATAAAAAGTGGTTGAACGTAGCACTATTGGAGATATAAGGGTTTGAGTATGTGATATCTTAAAAGATTATTTTTAAGAATGCTATAAGTATTTTCGTGGAGTTATAAGGTTATGCAATGTGGTGATTTATTCTACTTTTACGGTATAAGTGGTTTTGGGAGTTATAAGGTTATGCAATGTTGTGATTTATTTTATTTTATGGTACAAGTGGTTTTAGGAGAGATAAGGAAGTTGTGCAATTAAAGACTTTGGTGATGATGATTGAAAAGTGGAGTAATGCTGATTATTTTGTGATCTACTAACCTTTGTGAAGATTGGCAAAAGAACTTTGTGATTGTGGCAGATTTACAAAGGGGTTCCTCCACTTCAATAAGGTATGGGCACATTCTTCTTATGAGTATGATTGGTGTATGTTTTCCTGAAATAAGATTGGAGTGAAAAGGTATTCAACAAAGTTTCCTTTGGTTGGGTATAAGTCCTAGTTTCTGGTTTGTTGAAGACTACTTATGCATTGTTATCATTGATGAGAGTTTTGGTGAATGCATATTTATGGTTTGGGGTAGTGGAAGCATTGTGCACTAGGGTTTATGGTTGTGAGTCTTGATACTTGCTTTGAGTTGGTGAAACCCTTGGATGGCTGTGTTGAGGTTGATGATTGAGTTGCTTCCATAGAGGTTGGTTGATCAAGTTATTGCTTTTACTTGATACATGATATTGGGCTTACTCCATTGAGTTGATTTGAACAAGTTATTCTTTGCATTTGGTGATATTGTGTGGGTGGTTGTTTTGTTCAAATATCTTTGGAGGGAAAAGGATTTCTACTTGTTTCCTTTTCTAGTGATGATTGGTTGAATACTTCAAGGTTAATGTTGAATGATGTTGGTTAAACCTTGTCTTTGAGCATTGTTGTTGAAGTCCTAATTGGTTGAGAAAAGATATTGGTTGTTGGAAAGAACATGAGTATCATTGTTATATGACATATTGCTTGGTTAGCAGTTGTTGGGTTGTGTTTCATGTTCTTGAGAAAAGCATACTACATCTATCTTATTCTGTTGAGATTGAGATTGAGTTGAGATTGAGATTGGGCGTTAAGTATAGAACATATTGAGTCTCTAACAATTCTCTTTATGCTTCTATGAGGTTGATGAATCACATTGGGTCTCTAACAATTCTCTTTGTGGGTTCACGCCAAGCAAGTTTTTCTTGATGAACTAGTGAGCAGGTTTTGGACGGAGTTCCATTGGGGACTTGTGAGCAGATTCGGACAGGTCCTAGCAGAGGACTTGTGAAGCTGAGTTTGATAGTTCTATCAGAGAACTTGAGGACAGAGGTGCATTGGTTCTATCAGAGAACTTGAGGACAGAGGTGCATTGGTTCTATGAGTAGAACCCGAGGACATTTGTGCTAGACCGAAGGACTATGTTTAGTGCAAATTCAAGGACCAAATTTGAAGTGATAGAGTTGAGGACAGGGGTCTCCATCCAGAGCAGGGAAGATAGGTGTCTTCTGTGGATAGAGTTCCATGGGCAGCAGAGGCAGAGGTCTTCTAGAGGATCACCAGCCAGAGCAGAGGTAGGGGAAGGTATCTCCTTTGAGCAGAGGCTCATAAATTCAGATTGGGGGAAGGTTTCTCCTTTGAGTCGAGGCTCATAAAAATTGTAATTGGGAAGGTTTCCCAAAGAAATTTGAGATAACTTTTAGAGAAAAGTTTTGTGGATGAATCACATCAAAATTGTTGTGTCACTTTGTGGATGATCTTGTGCATTGTTTTGATATTGCTTTGTTGTTTTGAAGTATAAAGGAAAAGTTAAAAGAGGTCTTATACTGTTCACCCCCCCCTCTCAGTATAAGCTTGTGTTCTTCAAATTTGTTAATAATTTTATAGTAAGACCTTGGGGTCTTACCATTTGGTATCAGAGCCATGTGGGACCTAAAAATGTGGGATTTGCTCAAGGATATTCATCAAATCACTTCTATGCATGAGTATCAAACTTGGTTTGAGGATATCACCAAACACAACACAATATTGGATGAATCAATTCTCATCAATGGCTTCATTAGGGGATTAAAAGAGGAAATTAGAATGGAGGTGACAAGGTTCAATCCCTATACCATGATGCAAGACTTATGGATTGGCAAAATTAGTCGAAGATAAAATCAATGCACAACAACGATTAGGGAAACCACTTATGGAAAAATCATCGACCACTTACATCACTCCCAAACCTATGCATAATGGAAGGACACAAAGCACTTACACAACCCCCAAATCTAACCAAACTTTATGAATTAAACATCTTAGCTTTGAGGAGATGAAGGAACGACGAGCAAAATGACTCTATGATAATTGTGATGAACAATTTGGACCCCACCATAAATGTGCTACACTAACATTGTATTTATTGAAGGAAGTTGATCCCTGTCTCTCCATAGAGCAAGCAGATGAGGTAGTTGTGTCTAAAGCGACCGGTGCACCTACTCACCGTAATGAAGACAATGAGGTCGATGTGCAAGAAGTGATTGATGTACCAAGCAAGGATGAGGTAGACATACCCAAAGTGATCAATGCTAGCCAAACATGCAATATACAAGACCTACACATACCTTCCTCACCAATAGTGAGTTCTTGCCATATGACCAAACCTATTCGGAACCAACACAGAGTGACTACACACTCCTACGTTGGCTCTACCAAGGAACCAAAAAAGGATATGAAATCATTACCATCACTTTTGATGCATCATTCTAAAGTATTTGAGGAACCCCAAGGGTTGCCCTCCCATCCTCATCATGATTTTCCTAAGGAATATTCTACTATTGTTCTTGGCAACCCCTCGCTAATTTTTCATCCTTCTTGATATCCTTGCCTACAAAAGGATGCCATTAAAAGAGTCCAAGAACTTACACAAATCCTTCTTGGAAAACAAAGGACAAAGCTTCTCACTTTGAGCTTTGAGGACAAAGCTCTTTTTAAGGAGGGTGGCATGTTAGGATCCTCAATCCTAACATTATTAGTTAGTATTATTAATATTTTAATTATTATATTATTAACTTATAAAATGAACCATCACAACCCTTCATAATGTGAACCATCACGTCTCTTCATACGTGAATCATCATGTCTCTTCACCAACGTAGCTTTAGGGTAGATATATATATTAGGTTGGCCATCCATATAAAATCATCCAAGAAGAAGAATAATAAGCATATATTCTAAGGAGGGAGCCCCCTATAGCGGCAAAGCGATTACAAGGGAGCCCCCTTTGAGTGGCCTGCGATTACATTTACATTAATTTGTTAATAATTTTATAGTAAGACCTTGGGGTCTTACCATATTGCTATAGAATATATTCACTCGATGGAAACTTCTAAGGAGAAAACTATGTTTATTAAGTTGGACATGGCCAAAGCCTATGATCGGGTCAGATGGTCCTTTCTTCAGAAAGTTCTTGCTAATTTTGGATTTGAGGAGGAATGGATTATATGGGTGATGAGTTGTGTGTCTTCTTCCTCATTCTCCGTTCTTGTTAATAATGAGCCATCAGAGCTGTTTGAGGCCTCAAGGGGATTGAGGCAAGGAGATCCTTTATCTCCTTATTTGTTTATCATTATGGCGAAAGGGTTGGGAATATTTCTCAAGTATTAAGTCATGCAGGGTCTCATTCAGGGGTGGAAGTGGGATAGTAGTTTGCCACCTCTTTCCCACCTTCAATTTGTTGATGATACTACTTTGTTAGGAGTTTCCACTATCAGGGAATTTGGCAATATTAGACAGTCTCTTGACATATATCTTGGTGCTTCTGGATAGTTGATTAATGAGGACAAGTCTTCTATTTTCTTCTTCAATACTCCTCCTCTTATTCAAGCCAGGATTGCTTGCATTCTAAGATTCCAGGTTGGGACTCCTCCCTTTATTTTTCTTGGTATTCCAATTTCATTTCATCCTCTACCTAGATCTTCTTGGCAATCTATGCTTGATAAGTTTAGAAGGAATGTGAATAATTGGACTTTCAGATGGCTATCCACTATAGGTAGAGTGTTGCTTTTAAAATTTGTTGTTCAAGATTTACCCATTTATAGATGTTTTGTACAAATAGCTCTCTCTCACTTCATCAAGGACATGGATGCTTTGTCAAGACAGTTTTTATGGTCTGGAAAACTTGATCAATCTAAATGGAGTTTGGTTATGTGGGATTCTATATGTAGGCCGGTGCAAGAGGGAGGCCTTGGGTTACGACATATAGCTCTTTTTGGGCAGGCTTTGTCTATAAAACTTTATTGGAGATGGTGTACCTCTTAAGATTAGATTTGGGCTAAAATATTATCTTGTAAATACTTGAGAGGTATTTATGAGGTTGAGATCCCTAGAGTCAGCTTGGTTGGGAAAGGTTCAGTTATCTGGAACACTCTGAAAAGAGGAGCTAATTTAATCAAGCAAGGTTTGTTCTAGATTTGAAACCAGGGATCAAATACTATTTTTTAGGAGGATTCTTGGGATGACCAACCTCCTATATTAAATCAATATCCTAGGTTACGTTCCCTAAGCATTTTTTTCTTGGAAGCAGTCTGGTCTCGTGTGGAGGACTTTAAAAAAATCTAGTATTTTGGAAATACGGAGATGTCCAGGTGGAAAGATCTGCAAGAATGGCCCTAGGGGGGAATGGCCAAGGATAGAGAGGTTCTTGCTCTTATTCTTACGAGGAGGTATTGTTATTCATTAAGGGGTAAAGATATTCTGGCTTGGAACCCTGATCCTAAGGGAACCTACTCGGTAGCCTATGGTTATCAGGTTATTGATAAGCAAAAGTATGGGATTCTTCCTATCACTTGGTGGATAAAGGTGTGGAACAAATTTGCCTGGCCAAAATGTAACTTCTTTCTCTGGTTGGTAGCTCGTAATAAATGCCTCACTTGGGATAATGTGAGAAAGAGAGGACTTCAAGGTCCCTCTTTTTGTGTCCTTTGCAGTAATAATGAGGATGAATCTTCTCATTTATTTTTCCAATGCTCCTTTGCCAGAGACATTTGGCACTGTTGGTGGAGCATCTGGAACCATCCATGTTTTCATGTGTTGTCCCTAGTGGATTTTTGGAGTAGTCTGGGCAGACCTCCGGCGAAGGCCCCCTTCCTTCGGGTGGCTTGGAATTTGGGCCCTTCTTGCATCATCTGGAAAATTTGGCTCGAATGGAATCGACGCATATTTCAAGGCATTTATTTGGCTGTTCAACAGATTTGGCAAAGGATCCTGTATATGGTTCAGGAAACCATCCATAGCAAATGTGATGTGGACCCTCTTTTGGATTCTAGGGACGAGAAGCTACAACAAGCCCTTGGTATCTTTGGGGATGGTGTGAACTCTTCTAGCCCTAGTAGGGTTCCTCAGCTCAGCAAGAAGGTTAGGAGAGATGGTAGGTGGAGGCCACACCCTAGAGGAGTTTTAAAAACTAATACTGATGGATCGTCCAGAGGTAATCCTGGACATGCTGGCATTGGCGGTGTTGGGAGAGATTCTACTGGTGGTGTTTGTTTTTTCTTTTCCATTTATAAAGGTGTTCACTCCAACAATTTTATGGAATCTCTTACAATTATTGAGGCCTTGCAGAGGGGGTTTTCTCTTGGCTGGCATAGGATTATCTGCGAGTTTGACTCTCAAATTATGGTTAATATTTTAAATAGTAAAAGGGTGGAGGAAGTTAATTGGCAATTGGCCTCTGTAGCCGTTCATATTCTTAGAATGAGTGAAGAGTTCAATTTTATATCCTTTGTGCACATTCCAAGGGAATGGAATGTAGTTGCTGATTACCTGGCCAAAAGGGCTTCTGAGCTGCTAGATCCTTGGGGTATCGATAATTAGGAGAGTCTCATCTGGGGACTCTCAATGCCTGTGGGAGTTGATCCACAAGGATGTAAAAACTTAATGTGGTTTGTTCTTGTTGTATTTTCTGGGTGTCATTCTAGTCTAGTGGTTTTAGTATGTTTGGTTGTTTATTTGAGTCCTGGTTCGAAGCTCAGTTGTACTTTGTAATCCAAATTTTTTATCAATAATTTTTTACCCCTTTATTTAAAAAAAAATATGATTTAGGATTTTGGGTAGAAATAGAAATTATCCAAAAAATAACCTAAAGATTAACTAGGGCACTTATCTTTATCTAGTGGTTGATCCAAGCTTTATCTTTTGTCCAAAAATATCCCACAATTTCTATTCCTGCGAAATAACTTCACAAACACTTGAAAAATATGATTAGCGTTAGGGGGATTGCTTAGGCCGTTGTATGGCTATACTTGGAGGTGCAAAATTCAATCCCCCTAGGTCATTTTAGTTGAATTTTGAAATACAAAAGCAAAAGTTGACTTTTGGAAGATGATCAAACAAAATAAAATGCAGTAGAACAATATAATAAATAGAACATAAAATATGCTATTATGATTAGAATGTAGCATGAAATGCAAATCTAGGGTTTGGTGGTAGTATATTGCCCCTAATCCTAGCCTGCACAAAATTGCACCCTATAGAACGATCATGATTTTAAGAACGACAAAATCACACCTCAAAATTATCGAATGCGATATCGCAGAAGAGGATAAAAACCCTCAAATGATGTAGGTAAATTAATGTGAGGTAAAAATCTAACCAATATGCAAATGCAAAAGTGTGATAACAACCTAGCAGTAGCGAAAAAGCAAACCAAAGGATGGAGACCTCCGAGTAATAAAAATCCTTCTTAGGGCTTCAACACTTGTCCACCAAAAACAACAAACACACAAATATTACAACGAGAAATCATTTCCAAAACAGAGCTTCAACAAACTATATCAATCACTTGAACAATGAGCACTTCAACCTAGAATGAGGACTTGTCAATTCTTACGTTAGCTTGTTTGCAAAAAATAAGATCTTAAGAAATGGAACTTTGATTCAAATTGTTGGGGTAAAGAAGACTTCAAACCATCCTTTATAGGGGATTTGAAAAGGAAATGGGTGAGAAAAAACAAGGAAAGCTGACCTTGAAAAGATCAACTTTGAAAATTAGGGTTTCCTAGGAGAGAACCCTAGCTATGCAAAATCGCATCCCACAAAGGTCGATCACAATGTCGCATAAAGAGGAAAAAAAAGGAAGGAAATAAGGGGGGAAGGAGGTCCACACTTGTTTAGGGTAAGTTGGAGGGTCTCCCCAAGGATCTAGGGAAAATTGCTCACTCAAGTGGGTCAATTTTTTGGGTCTATAGTTTTAATAAATAGATATCTTCAAAGCTCTTATAGAAAATCAGAGAAACAAAGATATTAAAAGAATAAGGAAATACAATGAATAAAAATATGTTAGTTATGAATTCAATATATTTTATGAAAGATATGACATTTGGAGGGAGATAACCAATATATACACTCCATAAAATTTATAGTTAAAGTAAAAATAAAATTTTGCTAAAATGGTTTGATCCATGATTCAATCTAAGATTTTGCCTTACACTAATTCAAAATAGGTCTCCTACAACATGTTTTAACAATACCATGCATGAAGAATCATGGAGTGGAAGGAAGTCTATTTTGGAGTACTTCTTAATCTTTGGTTATGAAAGTTATGACCATGTGACAAATGAAATTAGACGAGTTTTGTTAGCATAAGCACTAAATCTATTTTTATTGGATTTGTTGATGGAAAGAATGGTTATCTCCTATAAAGTCCTTAAGCAAATTATTTATTCATTAGCCTGGATGTGACATTAAACAAAGGTGACATGTCCTTTGCAAATTGCAATTGATGATCAAACAAAAAATACTTCCAAAAAAGATAATAATCCAAAGTAAGAACACCATGATTTTGAAGATAGCTCTCCCATGAAGCCAAAAATGCATTCAAGAAACTTATCAATACAACAAGAAAGTTTAAATAAAAAATTAAACATTAAAATTATGCTTTGATAACCATATTATGATGACTCATGTTCCTTAAAATTATGAGAAATATGAAGGAAAAAATGGAAGTTGGTGAATTTACCTAAGTGAAAAATATAATTGGAAATAAATGGGATCTATATGAAAATTTTAAAGTTTGATAGCATTATTGAAAATCATAATTCAAGGCTAGTGGCTAAGAGTTTTTATGAAAAGGAAGAATTTCCTACAATTTCCAAAGTAACCACTATCATGTTAGTCTTTGCATTGGTAACTTATTCTGAACGGAAGGTTCATCAAATGGATGTCAAGAATTATTTTCTTGATGGTGAGATAGAGGACAAAATCTATATGGCTCAACCATAAGGTTTTGTGAAGAAGTCATTATACGAGTTGAAGAAAACTTAAAGGTATTGGTACAAAATAATTCAGGAATACCTCAAGCTTAAAGGGTTTAATGATAGTCACTATAACCCAAAACAATATTGAATACTTTCAGCAAGAGAATATTAATCATTGTATTCTATGTAGATAATCTCACTATTATAGGTGATAGTAAGTAGAATATTATTGCAAATAAAGTTATGGTTAAGGAGCAACAAACATATATATTTTTCATTAGTTTCTTGGACTTGATAAATGGAAAAGTAAAGATGTTATATTTCTTTGAGAGATAAAATAAGGTGATTTCTTGGTCAAATGCAAGATACAAGATTGTAAAAATACATCTACTCAAATTTTAATAAGTTAAGGATATGGAGGTAACATGGCTAATCCAACACTCTACAAAAACATGTTGGTATTTTAATATATTTAACTCATACAATACCAAATATCTCTTTTAATATTTTTTTGTTTGATACATAGAAGAATCAGTTACATTCATAATTCTTTTCTACTACCAAACAATGTTCAAATTTTAAGGATGCCTTTATATTGGTTACATCCACAATCCTTTTCTACTACTAAATAGGGTTTAAATCTTGAGGTTGCTTATTATACCCTATTCCTATTCATCGTTATTTAACCCGATATGAGAAACTACCAGTTGCTATGAAATGTTGAAAGGACAGTGAAACATGTACATGATATGGTGACTGTGGGCATTGATTATGAATAAGTTATCACCTGCTCATGTACATGATAGTGAAACATGTACATGATATGGTGCCTATGTGCCTTAGACTATTCATTTGTTGGATAAGTACTTCTTACAAGTTATTAATAATTAGGTAGGTGCAAAGTACTTCTTACAAGTTATTAATAATTAGGTAGATCATGCACATTATACGAAATCCACGGCATGACATGTCTTCCCGTTTACTTCTTAAAAAAAAAATTACCTCTTATAACAAAATTTAAATAATAATAATTAATTATTAAATTAAATAATTTAATTTAATTTAATTTATGGAATTCTCTTGTAATGTATGTTTTATTGTGTTCTTGTTCATGCCAAAGAAAAATCACATTTAAATGAAATTTTAATACAGAAATATTTTAAATAGAAGTTCTAAATTTAAATGAAATTTTAATATAGAAATATTTTAAAAAGAAGTTCTAACACACCGACTTGAATGTAACCCACCGACTTGAATGTAACCCACCAACTTACACTTAAAATTTGTGTAAGATTTTAATTTCCTTCTTGGACTGGTTTGAACAAAGCATAAGAGATCTTATTTACCCATCTTTAAAAAAAACAAGTTTTACCTGTACTTCATATAGCATAAGTTTGATTTAATACATCCGCTAAACTTTTTGTTCCAATCATAATTATGATGATAAAACATCAGAGGCCTAGTCAAAGCCCTCTGTGTCTGCAAGCGGAAAATCTAAACAATCTTCTGTATTGAAATCCAGGGAAGAAAGCGATAGAACTAATGGCTCCAAAGTAGAGAAGCCATCGAATTCTAAAATGCTTTGCATCGATAAAATTTCACTATCTTTGAAAAACCATTCATGGTGGCAAAAATGGGTTGTGGCCGTAATTGAGTCTTCAGACGGCGCCCCACCTGCATCATTGTCGCCATCGTCTTGGATCTCAGGAGTCTTCCCAATTCCACAAGATCCCGAAGTCACTATTTTGCCCTGCCGGGCCTTGTGGATTTTGCTTCTTGGCGGATGCAGATTGCTTTCCTTGCTCATATGAGTATTCCAATAGTTTTTTATCTCGTTATCCGTTCGTCCAGGCAGCCGTCCGGCTATCAGCGACCACCTGTAAACACAAGTTCCATCATTTTGCCACTCTTATATTCTATTTGTAAATAATAAATATCTCTGTAACTGTGATAATCGAAAAGGTTACCTATTGCCAAGAAGGCGATGGAGTCTCCTTATGAGCTCCTCTTCATCGTTAGAGATATTTCCCCTCTTAATAGTGGGGCGAAGATAGTTCATCCAACGTAGCCTACAGCTCTTTCCCTTTCGATCCAGCCCTGCAAAATCACATAACTTGGCTTCATCAATTCAAAAACTTGCACCTCCGGCTCTGCCATTGCCATTTGTACTGCTAAGATTATGTTATGAACCTGCTTTTTGGGGAAGAGAATTCCATCCACCTTCGCCATGAGCTGTGACGTACTCCTTTAAAATCAGATCTTCCGTGGGGGTCCAAGCCCCCCGTCTCCGACTAAGGCCCTCCCTCTCACTTCTACCCATCACTAGAGGCAGGGGGAACTGCAGTGGAATGGGCGTAAGTGCAGGGGTATAAATAATCATCAAAATGGGGTACGTCAATATGCCATAGGCAGTAGGCATGCCGAAATAAAATGTAGATAGGAGTTCTATCTTTCCATGTTGAATTTGAGGCCTCGACGAAAAAAAATGCATGGTGTGACGGAAAAAACGGTACATAGCTCAAAAAGCAAGGAGGGCATGATTTTTTTCCATTCACGTGTTTGGCGAGAGCGTGTGCTTCTTAAATGCATAGATATAAAAGTCATTTCATAGACGGAAAGTCTACAGCTAACTATTTGGATTTTTTTTAAAAGTCTAAGAGCTTTTTTTTTAAGATTCATACTACTATACCAATTTGATACCTAAAAAATTGAAATAGTATTAATTTTATTTAATCAAATAAATTAAAATTTATAATTTACCAATCGCTAAGAAGAGTAATCGGCCCTCTCGCTGCCGACTCTCTTTTTCGAATTGAAAAAGAAAGATTAAAAATGATGTCCCGATCAAAATGCTATGCAATTCTCAACTGCCCTTCCACTACTAAAACCAACGACCGTTCTCTCCAATAATGAGGATTCTTTACAAGATATTTCGTAATGAGCACATGGTTTATTATTGGTTACACGGTCGGTGTTCCCACATTTTCAACACTAACTGCACAAATGTTGTTGTCGCACTTGGAAAATAGTTCCACCCTGTCCTCAAATTTCAAGTTTCTTTAATAATTTTAACCTTAAGGTTTAAGAGGTGCCATATTTACTTATATTTATTATCAATCACATATTTTATTTTCAGCATCATATATCTATAATATCTTTAATAGAGATAACATCAGTCATCATAATTAATTTCTTTTATGTAAAATTGTTTGTAGCATAGTAGAAAGTAAAATTAATTGTTAGGCAAAAAATTAAAGAAAGAGGGTAATAGGGTAAGCAAGGTTTAGACCAAAGTACTCAGCAATAGATCATTGCATTACTTTAAGGCACTTAATAGAGAGCACATGGAATGAAAAAAAAGTTTATTGTTGTTTTGTGGACTTTAAAAAGGATTTTGACATAATACCTAGAGGTAAATTATGCAAAATAATGGAAGAAATTTTCATATCAACCAACTATAGAGCAACTATACACAAACTTATAAGTAGGTGGTAGCAAAAATCAAATCTCCAGAAGGGCTATCAAAGTGTTTTGGGAGTGATACTGGGGTGAAACAGGGATGCCTTTTGTCACCTACTTTATTTGGTCTTTATGTTGATAAATTGGAGGAATGGGTAGCAAGGATGGGAGGAGAGGGAATATAATTGGCTAATTATATAGTGAAACTTCTCTATGTCGATGACCTCATCTTGATTTTCATAACACTTGGAAATTTAAAAGAATATCTAAAAGCTTTAGAACATTTTTATAAAGAAGTTGGGATGCAAGTAAATAATAGTAAGACTAAAATTATGGTCTTCTCTACTCAAAGGGAGCAAAAGCAACTATATATTTCATTTAAAGGAAATTTTTCTTTAGAGGTAGTAACAAAAGATAAATACCTTGGGTTAGATTTTCAAAGAAAAACTCAAATGAGAAATATGCAGGATGAAACAAACATAAGCAAGATGGAGGACACTTTACTTATTATGAAATAGAAATAGAAAAGTAAAGTTGTGTGATTAGAAAAGTAAAGTTGTGTGATTAGGGTCCTTTTTGGGTTATTAGTTATTCCAAATGTGCTATATGAGTGTGAGGTGTGGGCTAGAAATACATCAAATTTTAAATGGATACAAATAAAGAAGTCAAAAGCAACTAATTACAAATAATTTTAGAATTACAACATTAGTCCTATATGAGATTTTGATTGCTAAAATGAAGGATTTTCCACTAGAAGCAAAAGCTATGCTAAGGCTATTGAGCTAACTAAAGAAAGTAGAAAGAATGGAAGAGTGAAGGTTACTAGAAAAAGGTAATCAAAGAAACGCTGAGTAGAAGAAAAGACACATGCATGATATAAAACAACAAATGCATGAAAAAATAAAGCATTAAATTTCATGAGATCCTAAATTCCAACAAAGAAATTAAACAATATGTGAACAAAAAAATTAGAATTGTCATGTGGATTGAAACTATAGGAAGGAAAAAATATCAACCTAATCTGTGAACACAACCAGAAGAAGTACATAGATGCAAAGATCAAACAGAAGGAAAAATGCTTATAGCCCAACTAATATCCAGTTCACACCATCTTAGATGCAAAAATGGGAAATGGAAAATACCTCAGGAGGCATGGTCAAAATGAATATCTTCTTTGCACAACATGAGTAGGGGAGATTCCTACAATAATAATCAAGAATATATATTTCGACAATCTAAAAGTGATCTCACTAATGGAACATATTGAAGAATTAAGGTTTTTTTAAAAAGGGGAACTTTTCATCAAAATCAACAATAGAAGAAAAACTCCAAAATATGAGAAGAGGATGTTAAGCTTTTTTACTTTTAAAAAAAGAAATTAGAATAAAATTTGTAAATGCTCATATTATAAATAATTTTTTTGTTGGATGTTAAACTTTGGAACTCTAAATTGGAGGTCTAAGCTTTGAATCTAAAAGGGAGTAAGGTTGCACAACATACTCCATCTTGTATTAAAGCTCTTGGTTCCATAGACTATTTTGTTGTCATATACATAGTTAAAATTATTTTATTTCATTTCATTTTATTTATTATACATTATATAATAAAATAAATATTTTTAATATAATACATTATATAATAATAAAGTACCTTTTTAATTAGTGCTTGCATTATACCAATCTAGGTTATGAAAATTTCAAAAATTAGCTTATTTTCCTTGGACACGTGGAATCCTTAACAAATTTTAGGTCTAGTACCATCATTTTAATAAAAAGTCATTTGCCTATGGCAAAACCAAACTAATAATCGCATAGTGTCTAATATTCTTCTAGAGAAGTGCATTTTGTTATACACATTTTCCTCTTTCTTGTTCAACAGTTCCCAACATGCTACATCCTAACAATGAAGATCAAAGTATCTTATATTTACCAATTAACAACAAAGGGTAGGTGAGCTAGGGAAGATGTTTTATTAAAGCTATGACTCCCAAAAAGAAAGAATAAAAACTTGCTCATTTTGAAAAATTCCAATGTCCTTATGGCTTTCATTAATTATCTTTGTTTGATGTTTTATTTCACTTTCCTCTACTTTTAGTCCTGGGTTTAGCTTTATTCATTTGCATTGATGTCCTTATTTTTTATTATAGAATAAATAATTAAAATTTATATTCTGTTGCCTCCACTATTTTGGTGGTTTGATACTATGTTATCAAAACAACCATCATTTATTTTTTATAGTTATTGATGTTAAATTGTTGAAAGTTAGTCTATTTTTTAGTTTGTATTTAATTTAAGAGTTAGTTCCTTGATTTATTTTATATTTATATATATTAAATTTTTGCATATTATCTCAACATCTTTTATGGTATTTCATACAACACTTGCATTGCTAAAGCCAACACTCAATATCCAAATTGTCATTTTGATCTTGTTTCAATAACACCAATTAGTCTGCATAGTTTCCTTAGTTCTTTACTAGAGTTCGTCATCTATCACCTACCTTAAATTGGTTAGAAATAGCTTATGTTCCATCATTTGGGTTATGCAAATATATATTCAAAGGTACATACTTAGGACATTATATTACTTTAGGGGGAAGTTATCTAGTTAATGTAATAAATACACAAGTGTCAATGTGCAAGGTGTCACTTGTTCATCTAGATAGAGTGTTGGTCAAGTATCCTATTTTGCCTATATAAGGATGGCCTCATTGTTAGTATAGAGCAAGGAAAGTGTTGGTGATACAATAGCTTAGGTATCTTAGTAGGTAGTTCAGTTCTGTGTGTATCACCATACATTGGTGATGAATGTAATGTAGTCCAGTAGCTTTATTGATGGAGTGTTCATTTACTCCATAGCTACATTGTATTCATTTATATATCATTTATGTTTATTGCATATCTCAGTCATCTTGCATATTTACTTTCTTTCATATTATTTTGCATCTCGTGATTGTTATCTCCTTTGGATATTGTATCAAAAGCTAATAGTGATATCAGAGCTACGGTAGATCTAGTTGATGCAGGTCTACAAGAAAATCACCATCATTATTTAGCCTGAGTGTTTTTTCAACCTAACGTGCCATTGGACCAGTCACAATCAAAATTTCTTAGAAGAATCTAGGTGATAGAATTAGGGAGAGTCACAAGTGATGACTGAAGGATATCTCAGTCCCAAAAAATACTAAGATTGCATTTGACTAAATTATTTCTATTGAGTTATAGGAAAACTCATGAAGACCAAGACTCAACACTCAATCCACTGGATTGACAAATCATCTAGTGAATATCTTGGATATCTAGAATTTGCTAATCATTTCCTAAAGTTTCTTTTGTTGTAGAAAATTTAATTCTTAGAGGATTGGTACTCCTCCTATGATATAAAACTAAGAGAATCCAACTTGTTACCTGAAGGTTGGCATGCCCTCATAGTGCAATTATTAGTTTCTTGTGCAGGAGAAGAACACTACGAAAGAAGAATTTTGAAGAAAAGGCGTGGTGAATCTAGGAGACTGAATATCTCCATTGCATATTGAAAATACCATAGTAGCCTTGGATAACATTCCATAGAAGCTTGATACAAAAAGGCCATAGTAGCCTTGAAGAACATGCCTTAAAATCCTGATACGAAAATGCTATAGAAGCCTTGAAGCAGAAGCAAAAAAAATCTTGATATTTAAAAGGCCACTGAAGCCTTGATTTTGAAAAAGGCCATAGAAGCCTTGATATTGAAAAAGCCACATAAGTCTTAATATTGAAAAAGGCCACATAAGAATTGATACTGAAATAGGCCATAGAAGCCTTAATCCTAAAAATAAATTCAAAAGGAATATTTGATTCAGAAGCAAATTAAGATTTCAGTAATAACATATTTGTTGTAGAAAAATAAGATTCAGTGAGTTGGAAAATTTCTATAAAATAGTTAGGAAGGGTATCTTCTTCAGAATCATTTCAGCACTTGAAGCAAAGGAGATCACGAGAAGATATCATTAAAGGACTTCCAGACTTGGAAGAAGGACTACAAGAGTTTTTCTCGAATCCAGAAGCAACATAATCAAAGATCTAGGAGCATATCACATCACCAACACTTCTAGGAGCAAAATATTGAAGAGGTCTCAAGTGAAGACCATCAAAAGCTGCAAGATCAAAGACCTTGGGAAGGTCTCATAGAACATCCAAAAAAATTCTAGGAAAGCCTTACTAAAGAAATCATCAAAGGAGATCTCACTAGAGAAATCCACTACCAAGGAGAAGCCTGTGATAGTGAAGAACTTGGGACAACAGGCCCAAGAGAAGGATAATTTGCAAGGAGTGCCAAATTATAGAAGAATAATCCAGTGAAAGACCTCAAGATATTCAAAATCTTAAGAGGAAGATCCTGCTTAAAGTTAGAATTCGACAAGAAGACTTGAAGATAGAAGAAGCTCATCAAATCTAGGAGATTTGAAGATTACCTCTCATAGCAAGAAGGAACCACTTCAGAGATAGATACTTCTCCAAATATATAGTGAAAGGAGAAGATTACAAGAGGATAACAAGCCACCAAATACTAGGCTCGTAAAATAAAGTTTGAGACCATAATTTGGTGAAGAAGGGGTTGTTCAAAAATAGTCTACAAAGAGCTACAAAACACTACTCAAAGTAGTAACTTTGTGATCTTAGACACCAATATCTACATCCTCTACAGAAGCAACAGAAGGAGATACAAAATATTACAAAAATGTATGCAAATACTAGTGTTAACTAAGTTATTAATTAAGATTCATTAGAGCACCTTATCTGGATTACAGTTGCATAAAGAAAAATAGATTACAGTATTCAAAAGTGCAAATAGAAAGAGGTTCATTTGCACATTAATTAGGATTTGATTAGATTTTAGAATTATAACTATCAACTACCTATCATCTATTTAGGAAATAGAAAAGAAGACTAAGTCCTACAATATTAGTAGTAGTGAATATGTAGAATAACTTTTGAAGACTCATTTTAGGTTATTCTTGAATAGTTGCAGTAGATTAATTAAAGTGCATTATCTTGAGAGTTAAATTGGAGTAATAAGGTGAAATTATTAGTGTATTAAAAAAGGATCTACTAGATTTATTATGCACTATTATACTACTCTAAAAAATAATTAGCTTTTGTGTTCTTGAAGGGAACAAAATCTGATTTGTATCAAGTGTCTAAAGACACTATTGAAGCACTAAAACATGCAACTTGTAGTGGCCAAAATAAGCAACCCAAAAAGGTTATAATCCTCCAAAAACCCAAAGAAGAACCTAAAACAGAAATAGAAGCTTCATTGAGACTTGGTGAGTCTCATATCCAAAGCATTACAAGAGTGAATTCAAGAAACGAAAATGCTGAAAATTATATAAACTAAAAGCTTCTATCTATTGTTGTCTAAAGCTTGGATTTAATATAAAAGTGTCCAAGAAAAAAGGGAATGTGTCTACTCATAAAAGACAACCTCAAAACCCTTATATTGCAAGAAGAGAAATCAACCATGAAACCATAAATTCATATATGAAATAAAAGTGCAAAAGGAGGCTAATGTACAATCTATAGTACATTTTATTGCACCATTTTTAATCTAGTTTTTTTACAATCCAAGAGCATATTTGGATGTCTCCAAAAGGCACAATATCAACTAGAAAATAAGCCAACGTAAACACTCTTCTTCCCAAGCAATAGAACCCACTTGAGAGGCGCATATTGAATGGAAAAACCTAAAAAATAAAGCCCACAAGAGACCATCGTCAAAGCTACATAAAGGAGTGCAACATGAGACAAACAATAACGTGAGCCAGACAACAACGTGATATGAATAATAATGTGATATGAACAACAAAGTGGGATGAACAACATCTACACTATAAAATAAGGTGTCTACTCCTACCAACGTAAGATGAACAACAATATGTAAAACATCTAAAATATGTCTATCTCTACCAAGGAGAAACGAACAACATCTACTCTACAAAGACACACATGTTTCAATATGTTGCAAGCACTTAAGATAAAGGAAGATGAGCTACTTTCTTGGTGAAGATCATTCACCAAATGAAGCATCAAATTTGCTACTCAAGCTCCATAGCACGAATCCAAGGACCTCCAAGAAGGGACCTCCCTCATTGCACGAATCCAAGGACATCCAAGAAGCATATTAAAATATGCAGAGCAAGGCACCACATAAAATAAAGTATCCAAGATTTTGGATCCAACCTTAAGAGGGAGGGATATGACACCACAAGATTCTTGGGACTCATTGTTGAAAGCTTTGATGATAATATTGAATTTAGTTAAGTCTTCCTCCTTTAGTCCAAAATTTTAGAAAATTTGATGTGCATAAATTAAGGGAAGAACCATTGTCAATCAATATATGTTTGACAAAAGTTTCCCCAATGAATGCAGTGATGTGAAGGGAAGAATCCCCTCACGAGTCTAAGAAAGAAATATCGTCATTCGAGAATGAGATATGATGTATCCCAAGAGAACCTACAACAATAACCATGTCATTGGAAGAAATATCTAGAGGGATATATTGTTGTCTTAGAAGTTCCAACAAGGCCTCCCTATGATTAGGGGAAGTTTGCAAGATTTCTAAGATAGAAATTTTGGCCAGAGTACTAGCTAACTGTTGTTGAAGGTTAAAGGAAGTTTGAGGCTTTAAGACTAAGGGTGGCCCCCCTATTCCTGTTCTCTTTCTCTGATTACTATATAAAACCAAAAAGAGGTGCAACAAAGAAATCTTCTCTTGCTAAGGGTGATGTACTGTCTGAGCTTGAGCTTGTTTCCTTTTAGTCACTCCAACCATGCCAACCATATTACCATAGGAAGGTGACCCATTCTGATAAGATATCTGATTAGCTATCGGTTGTCAATGCTTCGATAGCAGATATTTGAAGATTCCTATATATTGATTAGATGTAGATGCTTGTTGAGTAGCAGGTTGATTATTTGATGGTTGAGGGCTATCTACAACAAGTCACCCCACATCGATCAAGTCTTGAATCACATGTTTTAACTTCTTGCAAGAATTTGTCTAGTGTCCTTCCACTCTATGATAAGCACAATGTTGACCTACCTTATACCAATTAGCTATAGTATTTTGTCTTATGGGAGGAAACTCAACTATATTAGCTTCCAAAATCTACTTTAAAACCACTTCCATAGGCATGTTAAGTTTCATAAATTTCCTTTGTGGAGATTTTGAAGTATCATCTTTTGTAGGCTGTTAACAATATTGTTAACATACCTACTATCCACTGCACCATCTCCTACCACGTGCCTATTCTTGTGCTGTGACTTAGTATTTTTATCTTCTTTCATTTTGATTTGTCCTCTTCTGATAAGATTTTGTTCCACTTTCCTGGCTAACTCAATTGCTTGATCAAAATATGTGATAGTTGTTGTTTCTAATGCAAAAGATAACTATTCATGCAGATTTCCAATGAATATTTCAAGCATATCTCGGGGAGGTAATGTGTATCTCAAACGTCCAACTAGAACTCTCCAACGAACCAAGAATTCTGAAAAGCTTTCCTCCTTACCTTGTTTCAAATTATACACATATTTCATGGTTACATTCTTCTCAACATAGGCACCAAATTGTTGGATAAATAATTTAGCTATTTCTTAAAAATTTCTCAAGGAATAATTGGGCAACTGATAATACCATTCTAATTCCATACCAGCAAGACTCTTAGGAAACATTTTTAGTAACAACATATCATCATAAATGAGATCATGACAAGCTGTTTAGAACCTTCTTAGATGCTCAATTGGATCTTTTGTTCCGTCATATATGAGTCAAACCCACATGGAAAAATGTTTAAGATAAGGTCTAGCAACAATAATAGAATCTAGGAGTTGATTACACATTTCTTTCTTACTATAAGTGAAACCAAAAGGCTGAATCATATTTAATTTTAAAAATAATTGTTTTACCATATTTGTCAAACTTTGGACCTTAGAATTAAACTGCAATGTACATTTAATTTTAAAAATAATTGTTTTACCATATTTGTCAAACTTTGGACCTTAGAATTAAACTGCAATGTACATGATATGTTGACTGGTTGACTACGTGCATTGACTATTCATTTGTTGGACAAGTACTTCTTATAAGTTATTAATAATTAGATAGGTCATGTACATGATAGTGAAACACGTACATGATACGGTGACTATGAGCCTTAACTATTCGTTTACAAGTTATGCCATTAAGTAGGAAATCCACGGCATGACGTGTCTTACCGTTTATTTTTAAAAAAGTAAAATTTAATTTAATTTATGTAATTCTCTTGTAATGTGTAAATCTTCTTGTGTTCATGTCAAAGAAAGAACCACTCTCATGTTCATATCAAATAAGTTATATGTAGGAAATGATCACAGTCAAGTCAAACTTTTAACTTGATATTTTAGGAACCACTCTCATGTTCATATCAAATAAGTTATATGCAGGAAATGTTCACAGTCAAGTAAAACTTTTAACAAGTAAATTTAGTTGAGCATTTATCAAGAAGAGATTAAATCTTAGGGGAGGTTAACCATTTGCAAAGATGGTAGTCTTGACTAAATCCTTTAAGTACGCGCGCCAACTGGCGATGATGGTACGAATCAAGAGCTACAGGCTGTCGCCATCTTACGCTAAGATTTTAATTTGCTTGTTGGCCTGGCTTAACAAAGCATGAGAGGGCCCAAGGGCTAGGTGGATTGTGGATTGGTAAGTGCTAGTTTGGATGGGCACTTGCCGAGAAGAGACCTGGGTTCAAATCTTGGTGGTGCCAGTTTGCAAAGGAAGTAGTCTGCTCTGAATTCTCTGAGTGCACGTAAGACCGACGACGGAACGAACCCCGAGCAACGACCAACGACGGAACGAACCCGAGTAACTGGCGGTCCCCATCTCACGTTGGGTCAACAATTAATGAAATGGATAGATTTGATGGTTGCAGTCCCTGTAAACCCTATGGTTTGAACTTTGCACTACAAGTTAGTAAAAGCAAGCATGAGAGATCTTATTTACTCATCTTCAAATAAAAACAAGTTTTACCTTTTCGGTACTTCATTTAGCTAGTACGACTAAGTATTATACGTAAGTTTGATTTAATACATCCTCTAAACTTTTTGTTCCAATCATAATTATGGGCATAAAACATCATATGGTTAATACATCCTCTATACTTTTTCTGCGTCTGCAAGCGGAAAATCTAAACAATCTTCTGCATTGAAATCCATGGGAGAAAGCGATAGAAATAATGGCTCCAAAGTAGAGAAGCCATCGAATTCTAAAATGCTTTGCATGGATAAAATTTCACTATCTTTGAAAAACAATTCATGGTGGCAAAAATGGGCTGTGGCCGTGATTGAGTCTCCAGACGGCGCCCTGCCTGCATCATTCTCGCCATCGTCTTGAATCTCAGGAGTCTCCACAATTCCACAAGATCCCGAAGTCACTATTTTGCCCTCCTGCTGGACCTTGTTGATTTTTCTTCCTGGTGGATGCAGATTGCTTTCGTTTCGAACCTTCTTGCTCAGATGAGTATTCCAATAGTTTTTTATCTCGTTATCCGTTCGCCCAGGCAGCCTTCCGGCTATCAGTGACCACCTGTAAACACAAATTTCATCATCTTATCATTTTTATATTAAATTTCGTTCCATATTAATACTTATTTATCTATCTATTTATAACTCTAAAAGGTTACCTATTGCCAAGAAGGCTATGGAGTCTCCTTATGAGCTTAAATAGGTTACCTATTGCCAAGAAGGCGATGGAGTCTCCTTATGAGCTCCTCTTCATCGTTAGAGATATTTCCCCTCTTAATAGTGGGGCGAAGATAGTTCATCCAACGTAGCCTACAGCTCTTTCCGTTCCGATCGAGCCCTGCAAAATCAGATAACTTGGCTTCATCAATTAAAAAACTTGTACCTCCGGCTCTGCCATTGCCATTTGTACTGGTAAGATTATGTTATGAACCTGCTCTTTGGGGAAAAGAATTCCATCCACCTTCGCCATGAGCTGTGACGTACTCCTTTAAAATCAGATCTTCCGTGGGGGTCCAAGCCCCCCGGCGCCGATTAAGGCCCTTCTTCTCACTCCTACCCATCACTAGAGGCAGGGGGAACTGCAGTGGAATGGGCGTAAGTGCAGGGGTATAAATAATCATCAAAATGGGGCACGTCAATATGCCATAGGCAGCATGCCGAAATAAAATGTAGATAGGGGTCCTATTTTTTCATGTTGAATTTGAGGCCTCGACGAAAAAAATGCATGGTGTGACGAAAAAAAATGGTACATAGCTCAAAAAGCAAGTAGTACGGGCATGATTCTTTCCCACCCCACGTTGGGCGAAAGCGTGTGCTTCTTAAATGCATAGATATGATTAAGTTGAAAAGTCTAGTGGTTTTTTAAGAAGGTCTAAGATTTAAGTTGAAAAGTCATTTCAACTTAAAAAATTATAAGAATAAATTAAATGTTTGTTTTTGTTAGCTGTCTCAATTTTAAAAATTAAAATACCTTAATTTTATCTTTACACTTACCAAATCCCTATAAAAGTTGAAGAGTTGCTTTCAGTCGGCCTTCTCGCTGTCGCCTCTCTGTGTCGAATTGAAAAAGAAAGATTAAAAATGACGTCCCAATCAAAATGCTATGCAATTCTCAACTGCCCTTCCACTACTAAAAGCAACGACCGTTCTCTCCAATCATGAGGATTCTTTGCAAGACATTTCGTAATGACCACATGGTTCATTCTTGATTATGGTCGGTGTTCCCAAATTTTCAACAATCCAACTGCCAGCTGCGCCAATGTCTGTTGTCGCACTTGGAAAATAGTTCCATCCTGTCCTCAAATTTCAGGTTTCTTTAGAAGTTTTTAATAATTTTAACCTTAAGGTTTAAAACGTACTTATATTTACTACCAATCACATATTTTATTTACAGCATCATATATATCTAAAATATCTTTAATAGGAGGCTTTCTATTGAAGAGACTTTGATATTATCAAATTTAAAGATTAATCATTTTTATATAAAATTGTTTGTAACATAGTAGAAAGTAAAATCAGTTGTTAGACAAAAAATCAAGGAAAGAGGGTAATATGGCAAGCAAGGTTTAGACCAAAGTACTCAACAATAGATCATTGCATTACTATAAGACATTTAATAGAGAGCATTTGGAATGAAAAAGATGTTTATTGTTGTTTTGTGAACTTTTAAAAGGATTTTGACATAATACCTAGAGGTAAATTATGCAAAATAATGAAAGAATTTTTCATATCAATCAACTATACGTAAACTTATGAGGAGGTGGTAGAAAAAATCAAATCTCCAGAAGGGCTACCAAAGTGTTTTGGGAGTGATATTGGGGTGAAACAAGGATGTCGATTGTCACCTACTTTATTTAGATTTTGTGTTGACAAATTGGAAGAATGGGTAGGAAGGATGGGAGTAGAGGGAATATAGTGAACTTCTCCCCTATGTCGATGACCTCATCTTGATTTCCATAACACTTGAAAATTTACAAGAATATCTAAAATCTTAGAACATTTTTATAAAGAAGTTGGGATGCAAGTAAACAATAGTAAGACTAAAATTATAGTATTCTCTACTCAAAGAGAGAAAAAGCAACTATATATTTCAATTAAAGGAAATCCTTTAGAGATAGTAACAAAAGATAAATACCTTGGGTTAGATTTTCAAAGAAAAACTCAATTGAAAAATATGCAGGATAAAACAAATACAAGCAAGATGGAAGGAACTATACTTATTGCTAAATTGAAGTACAAAAGTAGAGTTGTGTGATTAGAAAACCATTAGGGTCCTTTTGGGGTTATTAATTATTTCAATGGTATTATTTGGGTGTGAGGTGTGGGCTAGAAATACATCAAATTTTCAATGGAGATAAATAAAGAAGTCAAAAGCAACTGATTACAAATAATTTTAGAATTACATCAGTCCTATATGAGATTTTGCTTGCTAAAATGAAGGCTTTTCCACTAGAAGCAAAAGCTATGGTGAGACTATTGAGGTACCTAAAGAAAATAGAAAGAATGAAAGAGTGAACGTTACCAAAAAAAGGTAATCAAAGAAACATTGAATAGAAGAAAAGACACATGGATGAAACAAAACAATAAATGCATGGAAAAATGGAGCATTAAATTTCATGAGATCCCAAATTTCAACAAAGAAATTATGTGAAGAAAAAATTTAAACTTGTCATGTGGATTGAAAATTTAGGAAGGAAAATAACATCAACCTAAACTATGAACACAACCAAAAGAAGTATATAAATGCAAAAATCAAATGGAAGGAAAATTGCTTATAGCCCAACTAATATCCAGTTCACACCATCTTAGATGCAAAAATGGAAGATGGACAATACCTCAAGAGGCATGGTCAAAATGAATGTGTCTTTTGCGCAACATGAGTAGGGGAGACTAAAAAACATTTTGTCATGGAATATGAATCCAACAAGAATAATCAAGAATAAATATATTGATAATCTAATAGTGATATCACTAATGGAACATATTGAAGAATTACGTTTTTTTTTTAAAAGGGAAACTTTTCATCAAAGTCAACAATAGAACTAGAAGTAAAACTCCAAAAGATGAGAAGAGGATGTTAAGCTTTTTACTTTTTTTAAATATTTTTTAGAATAAAAATTGTAAACACTTATACTATGAACATTTTTTAGATGTTAAACTTTGGAACTCTAAATTGGAGGTCCAAGCTTTGAATCCAAAAGGGAGTAAGGTTGCACACCATACTCCATATTGTATTAAAGCTCCTGGTTCCATAGACTATTTTGCTATCATAGACATAGTTAAAATTATTTTATTTCATTTTATTTTATTTATTATACATTATATAGTAAAATCAAATATTATTAATATAATACATTATATAGTAATAATAAAGTATATTTTAATTAGTGGTTTCATTATACCAATCTAGGTTGTGAAAAGTTAAAAAAACTAACTAATTTTCTTTTGACACGTGGACTCCTTAACAAATTTTAGATCTAGTACCATCCTTTTAATATAAATTCATTTGCATATGGCAAAAATAAACTAATAATTGCATAGTGTCTAATATTCTTCTAGATAAGTGCATTTTGTTATACATATTTTCCTCTTTCTTGTTCAAAAATTCCCTACAGGCTACATCCTAACAATGAAGAGCAAAGTATATTACATTTACCAGTTAACAACAAAGGGTAAGTGAGCTAGGTAATATGCTTTATTAAAGATATGGCCCCCAAAAATAAAGAATAAAAACTTGCTCATTTGAAAAAAGTTCAATGTCCTTATGGCTTTCACTAATCGTCTTTGTTTGATGTTTTATTTCACTTTCCTTTACTTTTATGGGTTTAGCTTTATTCATTTACATTGATGTCTTGATTTTTTTTAATTACAAAATAAACAATTAAAGTTTACATTCTATTTCCTCCACTATTTTGGTGGTTTTATACGATGTTATCAAAACAACCATAATTTATTTTTTATAATTATTGATGTTAAAATATTCAAAGTTAGCCTAATTTTTAATTTGTATTTAATTTAAGAGTTAGGTCCTTGATTTCTTTTATATTTAGATAGATTAATTTTTCATATTATCTCAACATATTTTATGGTATTTCATACAACACATCCATTGCTAAAACCAACAATCAATATCCAAATTTCCATTTCAACCTTGTTTCAATTACACCAATTAGTTCACATAGTTTCCTCAGTTCTTTACTAGAGTTCATCATCTATCACCTACTTTAGATTCCATAAGTTCTTCATTAATATCCTCATCATCTACAAAATCACTCATAATCTTTAAGATGTGCTAAAAAAATATGTCAATATATTCTATGTCAAGAATAGCCCTTGTTTATTTCATTTAATACATTGCATATGTTTTATGGTCTTATATATATATATATATATATATATATATATATATATATATATATATATATATATATATATATATCTTTTCTCCATCCTCTTTCATAATACCCACATCCAAGATAGTTCTTTATTTGTTATAAGATCCTTTTTCAATAGCACATCATCCTTAAGATCTTCAACCCCCACCTTTAGATCTTTCCTAATTCCTTAGGTATGCCAAATTTTACCCCAATAATTATGCCTAGAGTAGTATAGTAGTTTCACTAGTTTTATCATGCTACACATTTCAAATTATTCACATGAGGAAATAAAAGCATGAATCGATGAAGTGAAGCTTGCCATGATTAAATTAATAGACTAATATAAGTTGAAACAAGCAAGGAAGTTGAGAGTTAGAAAAAAAAGTAAAAATTGACAAGTCTAAGTCATAAGTTATCTAGTCTACCCATTGCCCATCAGTTCATTGGGTTCCTACTTAAATTCTTAGAACAAAAACAAGAAAATAGCTAAGTCATACTATTCAATTTGAATACTTCAAGATAATCAAATATTGCTTGATTTAGTTCATAATTAAAAGCTCATATTATATTGACATCATTCAACTACTTAAATGAGATAATTGATAGGAAGATGTAAGAGAGATAGATATTTATGATTTATTTTTAAATTATTTAAAAATAATATAAATATAACATTACTAAGGCTATTGATTGATTTGAAAGGAAGAAAAGAAGTTAAAACCTGATTTTCTAAAGGAAAGAGGAATAGAGCTATGAATCAAAGAATGCCATCTGGGTGAGTTTCCAAGTTAGCATAATAAAGTCCAAAAAAAGATAGATTTCACTATATCATAGCACCTGATCCTTTCTCCAATGATTCACCTCTAAAGGGATATATCAGATCAATGATGTATCAATTCACTCAATAAAGTAGGAAAAAAGAAAAACTGTCAAAATAAACCAAATTTTGTTGTAAGGTCTATTTTGAGCATAAGGCATGACATGGGTTACATAGGACCTAGTATAATTACCCACTAAAAGACCATATGTTCATCAAATGGAAAAAGAATCACTGAAATGCACAAAAAAAACATTTTAGAGCCAAAATAGACTATAGAGGTAGCCTTTTACCATCAAAAGATAGAATAGGATGAAATTTGCTATTATATTGCTAAAACTAGGAGTCAGTATTATTTTATTGTAGTTAATATAGAGATGAGGCATTTGAAGTAAGAGTTGAGGCTCATTAGTAAAGGATATTTTTGGCTATTTTGTAAATTGTTGCTATTTTTTTGATCATAAAATAGCCCAGATAAACCTCTATAATGGATGCTCATGGATTACGTATAGTCATTTTCTACTAAATTGTGCTTATTTCTTTATTACCTCATCCATTTCAAATGAAATGATGTTTGTGGTTTTTCATTTTCATTTATGTTAGTCCTTTTGATGGATGTTATTACAAAGTTATTTAATTTATGATGAATTTTGCGGTTTTCATAAAATCTTAATAGGATCATTATCTCTATGTTATAGCCTCAAAACTATATTTAATTATTTTTATTTTAGTTTTATTTCTTCTAACTATTTTCTCATGATTAGTTATAATACAAGGGATTTGATCTATATGTTGAGTAGAGTAACAGTCTCTCTTCCATTTTTGTTATGGTATGAAGGTGCACATAATCATTAGCTACATTAAAAAGTAATTGATCCTTATCTTATCCTATACACGTATTCATTTTTACCATCATTTATTTTCTTATTCACCCCATATAATCCCTTTTAGGATGACCCTATTTTCCATCTATACATTGGCTTCATTATTAAATAGAAATTCTCTTTGCCTAGTTTACAAGGAAATGGTTGCAATGTTTAGCTTTGCTACATTGGTTTTAGCTTACATAAAAGAAGAAAACTATGTCTTTGTGACTTCCATATTTATCTTTTTACTTTGGCTCCAAGAATGCATTTTGGCTTAAATTACTGTCTTTGTTTGAGATTCATCATCACAAAACATTCATTTCTAGCTTCCATAAGAATTATCAAGAATTGTCTAGACTAAATTATAGCAAAATGCACCTTTTCATAATGTTTCATGCATTTGTCTATTTTAATGAAAGATAATTTTTTAATTATAAGTGTTGATATTTCATGAACAAGATTAAATTTTATTTATAATTTTTCAACCATTTAAAATAGGTTAAAGACTAAAGTCAAACATCTCTAATATCGAGTTTCTATCTTTTACAAAATTAATACCTGAATTAAAAGTGATTTTTTTAAATATTTAAAATGTTTAAAATTCTTCTTGTGTTTTTCTTTGTCAATACTTAGATTTGGCTTGTTAGAACAAGATGGCATTGTTTAAAACTATTGTACTTACCATTTCTAATTTAACATCATCAACAAATTTTGACTTAAAATTTTCTATATCTATTTTGGCTTGATCATTAGAGCACTCTTCTATTTAAATATTTTACAAGAGACTCTACTATGACACGTCCATGTTATTGGCTTGGATTTCTTAGAAGAAGGTAATTATATCTTTGACTTTAGTATTTAACTGATCTATGGATTTTGATTAGAAGCCCATGGTATTGATTTGGATTGATCCTTAAATAAGCACTTATCCTTGTAACTTCTGAATGAATTATTCTTGTATTTAATTTTAGTGACTTGAATTGTATTGATTAGAAAAGAAAACACCTTTCATGAATTTTGATTTTAGCTTTTCTACCTTGGTTTCATGAGTGCTTATTGGCATATAATATTCTATTCTACTTTTGCTTGATCATTATATGAATATGAGGTCTATATAATTTCTACAATCATTAATAATATATTTAGATTTATTTCCTTTGTTTTTCTTGCTTAGAAGTATTTAGCTTTTCTATTTTTTCTTCAACATTAGTGTATGGTTTAGAATACTCCCTTTAACTTAGTTTCATCACGATTGAATACTCTATGTTTCTATCTTCTATTAGAATCACTATTGCATTTAACATTAATATATTTGCATTTGTTTGCTTATAAGAATATGACTCTATTTTTACAACATATATAGTTAGATTTTTTACTTTAGCTTTATTAACACTTTTGGTTTATAATTATTTGTTTATATTTAATTTTTTCACTAAAGAAATACTTCATAACTTTCATAGTGATTTTTCATATTCAAGTTTCTTACATTGGCATTGGATTGCTAACATAACTCTACATTTTTTGCTTATATATTTTATTTTCGCCTTTGGATTTATAAACAGATTTTAGCTTAGATGTTTTGTTCCTATTTTTTTCATGCATTGTATCCATAAATTCCACAATAATTGCTATTATATTGAGCTTTGTCATCTTGACTTTATCTTAAATAAAATTATTGTTTTTTATAAATATTGTATTTGGTTTACTTGTATTGGCTTTATTTTTGTTTTTTTGTTTAGTTTTACATCCAATTATTAACATGTTCATGTTGTGATAGGGTTAGTATTCATTTGAGGCCACTATCAACTTTGTATTGTGGTTATTAGTATTATGCTCATTAGCCTCCATTCACCTTATAAGTTAATCTATATATAATTTGGTTTTCTTGCATGAGATTTATTTCTTGCTTTCATGCTTATAATATCTTAAATATTATTTTCACATTTAGTTATTGATATGATCATGTTGAGATGTGGTTAATCTTCACTAGAGGCTACTATTAACTTTATATTATGCTTGTTTATTTTAGACTCTTTCGCCTATATTCACCAAATAGGGAAATTCATGTACTGTTATGAGATATAATGATATGTTAGTTTAATTATTATTGGGACCCATATATTATATTATGGTAGGTATTTATAATTCTCCTTGTCATATTATTTGTATAAAGGTCAATATTTTTATTTTTAATGAGATATTAATTAGTGTTCAAGGGCACCTAATGGTGTTTCATATTTGATTTTCTCTTAGTACCATTTTTATAATTTTTAGGTCTTTGAAAGATAATTTTGAATCAAAACTTGATGGACCAGCAACTATCTATTCTTGTATTGAATTGGTCAAACTATGCCTTTTGGAAAATAAAAGTTGAAACTACCTAATTTGTCTATATATTAAATAAATATTCGTTATTTTATTTGTAAGAGGTATTTTTTTGCTACAATATTTAAGTGTGGTATAATTATTTCATAAATAATAAAATTTAATTGATAAATATTATGTAAATCTTATGATGTCATCACAAACATCATAAATTTTTAAAGGGGTGGGATATTTTTACTAGTATAGAATGAGAGGCAAATTTTTTTATCCTAAAGAATACTAAAACTATGGGTGATATGCTAAAATTTAAAAAATAGTAAAAATCAGTATATTATATATGAATTTAGGAAAATGTACTTATTTTTATTCATAATTTAAGAGAAGAAGTGATGAACATATTTTGAAATCTTTGGCTATTGGCACACAAAAATAAAAAGACACAAAAATAATAGCAATTTGGTGAAGACTATCCCATAAATAATACCCTTATAAACAAATTATAATGACACAACATAAGATAGATGTCATATAATTTTTGTTGAGAGTGATAGATCATTTATAATTCTAACTTACTCATCACTCTAGTTTCCCATATTTATGGAATTTTAGGATAAATAGACATGCACGATTGGGAAGGTAAGAAGCCATAATATATTCATTGTGCCTAGAATTGAAATATAACAGTTAATTATCTACCATGACCTCATTTAACTGTTAATTTAAAGGTAGTATTTAGTTTTATTTGTTAAGTGTCACAAGCACACATTGAATATAACTATCAACACATTGTCCACTTTTACACGTATCTATTATTAAGAAAACAAACCATGAAATGTTAAATCATAACAAAAGTTTAAATTATTTATTTTCTTAATGTTTAGAGTCAGATTTTAAATCCAAATGCTACATTATATCAACTTAATTTTTTTAATTCAATTTTTTACTAAGGTATATGTGGCTTCTATGAGGGGCCAGTACCGTCAAAATACCAATTAGTTTTATAACAAAATGGAGTGATTCACTTGCTCAAAGGAGCAATTTACTCATAACAATGAAGCAATTCGCTCATAAAATGGAGTGATTGGCTTAAGAAAATGATTCACTCATAAAGTGAAGTGATTCACTGATTAAAGGGTGATGATTCACTTAGTAAAGAATGCCAATTTTCTTAGCAAAGGGTGCCAATTCACTAAGAAAAAATGGTGTTGATTTACTTAGCAAAAGGTTATGATTCTCTCAACAAAAAGTGCTAATTTACTTGTAAAATATGAGCAAACCACTTGTAAATATGAGCAAATCACTCACATAGGTGCAAAAAGGAAAATTGATATAGATCATGAGGAAAATCTTCTAGAAAATAACTTTTTTGGTATTTCATGGTGCACTAAGCATTTTTTAGTTTTCTCGGCCTATTAGAGACATCATTAGGGGAATGTAACATTTGGAGGTACGACATTTTTCTAAAATTACCTCTAAATGTTTACTTTTATTAAGAGTAATTGTTTTTTACCTGAGGCAACTAAGGGGTAAAATTTTTCTATAAATAGGGGACTAGGGCCCTCATTGTAATATATTTTATCCATGAGAATTTAAAGCTACACTTTGTGAATCCCACATTATGCTTTGTGCTTACAAGGTTGTAAGAAATTGAAAAGTCCTTAAGTATTCCATTGTGGCACTGCCCTCCTAGTTTGCTAAGTGCATAATGATTGGGCATGACCTTTCTAGCCCATCATGTCATTCGCTTATCAATTTCATAACCAAACAAATGGATGGAAATTGATGTTATTTTATTTTTCATGTGTTTATTGAATGTATGCTATACTTGTTATGGTGTGACTATTGTATTTATTTTTTCTCTCATATTTTAAACCTTAGAATTTTATATTTTTCACTTTACATATTTTATTTCTACAAGTTACTTTCATGTATTTGCTTTTACACATTTAATTTCCATGCAAATTAGTTAGTGTAGATTAGAGAGAAATAAAATGACAATAGATAGTTATCCTTAATTCAAAGGTCAGGGAAAACCTTTGGCAAACCTATCCAACCTTGTTTAAACTTAGGTTTTGGTTGGATGCAACACTCAATCAGAAGTTATGTTATTTTCTTGGATCAACATAGTTTATGGTATGCTTAGTGTGACAAAACCCAATTTTATACATTTTCATAAAAATTTCTTGATTTTCATGCCCAAAAAAATATCCATATTAGACAAAGTGGTTAGCTCAAAATTGGAGAAATGTTTTACTAAGCCTTAATTTACAAGTGATTCATTTGTAAAAGCTAGTGATTCATTCAATTTTCAGCATGTTAAAAAATTATTAAAAACAAATGATCTACTTGATAATGATATGTGAATTAATTGAATTTATAAGTGACTTGCTCAATTTAACTTGTATTTTCATAGGTTGAATTTAGAGCAATTTTTCTAATTTTTTGGTTCCAAGCCTAGTTTTACTTGAAAATTGATCAAATCTTTATTATTTATGCTGGAATTTTGTACGACTTTATGAATGGTGAATCTGACACAAACTTATTAAATCTAAATTCTTTTTTAAAGGGATGACTCTTATGACATTTAGACATCAAAAAATTGAATACCACCTCGTATGTACATTTGTCACGGTTAAGAGAACTTAAGGTAGATTATGATTCAAATTATGACTAAGCGCAAGATAAGTGATTTGCTTGATAAAACAAGAGATTCACTCCAAAATAGTGAACTTGTTTTGGGATAGGTTTAGTCAATGATTCACTCGATTTTGAAAATTAGTTTGTTGGGAAAGACAAGTTTCTTACCCCCTTCCTCATGGGAAGTAATTCACTCTAGTCTCAAAATCAGTTTTTTTTTAATAGATCCACTTAGAAACCTTCTCTTTTTTCAAATTTACCAAGTTTAGATAAGTGAGTAAATCACTCGATAAAGTAGATGATTTGCTTGATTTTTCAAGAAAATCACTTCACTTTTTAGCATATTATAAAATTGTATCTAGCTTTCTAATCACCCTAAATCATAAGCAAATCACTCAATTTTACAAGTGAATCACTCAATAGATAAAATTTTAGATTTATGAAAATTTGTAGATTTTAACCCTAAAACTTTGTCTATGTAGGTACTTACATTGGAGGATCTAGGATGATGCTTTGGATTTTGAAATTTAGAAAAATCAAGTGCGTGATTTACTTCCAAAAGGAATACCTTAAGGTTATGATGACTCAACCATGGAAAAATATTTAGTACAAATTGTGTCATGGCATCAAAGTCCTCAATACCTACAAATTATCCAAGGTCGACAACAATTTCTATGGAGTTTGTAATAGAATATTCAACTATATATGAATTAATAATAGGTTTAACAAAATATATAAACTTAATACCATACTCTTATTATTTTTTATATCCATACCCTCCACACCCTTTGTATTTGTATCATGGTTATGTAATGGACCTCCTCTTGAATAATACTATGGCTAACCTCCTCAAAAAAATAAATTAGGAGTACCTCCTATGCCACAAAGCCAAATTTCTAATTAGACTTATAAAGTTCCAATAAATTTGATAGCCCATTATTCCTTTAGTAGTTATGAAAGCACTACCCACCTTTGATGCGAATGGGGATAATATGATAGTAGACTACCTCAAAAAATTGTCTATCCTCAAATCATATTACTATATCAAATAAGAGGATATAATGGTAAATTTTTTGATCTAATCTCTTCATAATAAAGATACCTTGTGGTATATAGGATTATCAAATAATTTAGTTACTAGTTGTGCATTAATAGTGCAACCATTTGGTAACACAAGAAATGGTTTGTATTGTTGATCATAATACTCTAGCTATAACATTCAAAGAAGTAACTAGAGTAGAGGAGGTTATAATTTGAGTAGGAAAGATATGCCCCACTCCACCACTAAATTTCCTAGAATATATCTATACCTATATCCACACCCAATGTTTTACCTATTCATAATCCCCAAGCAAACACTCTAATTCATCCTACCACATCACCATGCTTTATTGCTCATACTGGTAAAAAAATTCATCCATTATAGCCTTTTATCCACAACTTCCATATCTTTTTGTTCCATCGAACCCAAGAAATGAGTCCAAAAATGATTTTACAATAAACATAATGATGGAGGTGATCAAAAGTTTGATAAACTAGAACAATGTTGTGAAGCAACAATGGTAACAATCATGAGGTCCGAGGTGTAGACCAATTGGTTCATCCAAACCCCATAAGGGGGCGAAGGTCCAAGGTTCAAATCTCGAGCCTCGTTGGACTGAATGCTTGTCCCTTTTTTGGTGCTTTCAGCGGCATAAAAGGTTTAAAATGATTGTGGCATGGTGGTTATAGGGGCGGACTGCGCGAAGATCTGTGTGGCAGCTTATGGGGTGGACAACGCAGAATACTGTGGCAGCCATAAAAAGTTGGACAGCCTGCCCGGATTCATGGCGGCTACCGATTCCACCATGTAAATTCAAAAAAAAAAACAATGGTAACAATAATAGAATTGGCAACCTCAAAGGACTTCATACTTGAAAAATGATTAGGTACCTCTATAAGGCATTGATCAAGGAGAAAATCAAACTCACAATCATATGGTTTACACCAAAATGGATATGAAGTCCATATGGTGTCTTTCATGTAATAATAAGCATGATTCCATAGAGTGCATTGGATCCATAAGGTCTTCTTAGACTATTTAATATAATAAAAAATGTTAGCCTCAACAAGATTCCATCATAGGTCAAAAGATCCCCATAGTTAATCTAACCATGTACAAACAACTATATGCTCCACCATTAGCACCTACTATGTCCAATCTCAATGAATCAATCCTAGCAAATTTTAGTGCTATATAAATATATGAGGAGTTAGTGTCCAAATATGATGCCATATGCACACCCAAAAAAAGAGGAAAGAAAGACTCTAAAGTGCAATTTTATAATAAGCAAGTTAAAACTGGAAAGGGTACAACAATTCTTAGAAAGAGAAGGTTGTATTTACACTTAAAGTATGGACCAATTGCAACACAATATGATAAAAACAAAAAGAGAAAGAACACAAAAAAATAAACAAAGGATGAAGAAGATCATGAATCAATTGATCTATAATAGATATAGAATTTGAGTTTTTAGAAGAATGTAAAGTGTTTACTTTCACTTGGAAGGAGGAGTCTATAAAGGAAGCAAAAATCAAGATAAAATACAAGGGGTTTGGTTCACTTTTTAGGATACCCTACATATGGGGATAACAAGAGTAAATATACAATCAGATCATCAAACATAAATGCCTCCTCAAATGATCAATTTGAGAATAGAAGAGCAATAAAAAGAGGTACTGAGTGAAAATATGAAAATGAATGAGATGCTACAAAGTTTAAAGATCTGACATGCACATCATATTTCATGAAATCATTTTACTTTATTGAGGATGAAATTTCAAAAGAAGACTATCAAGTTCCTAATTTCCCATGTGATGGTCAATTTGATATGACACTTAAGGTTGCTAAAATTTATTTTCTATCCAAGATGTCACATGTGTGATCATCATAAACCACCAAAGGGTGGTGAAATTCTAGACTATGCGACTTTTGATTTCTATGTAGGGAAAGAGAATCCTATAACGAAAACTAAGGAGGTTCTACAACTAGAATATGAGATATTTATATAAAAGAACAAAGAAAAAATAAAATATTACACTAAGCCAAAATATGAGATATACAATTTTATCTTGGAGAAATCTAAGCTTGTAGGGTGTAGAGAAACCTTATGAGACCCCTTTTGTGAAGTACCCCTCTTTGGGGATGAAATCCTAGAAATAGACTCTATTCAAAAAATGGAGAAGGATTCACCCATGACTCTTGAGATTGTTCAAGTGGTCCTAGATAAGAAGGTTGCATTGAGTAATAGATAAGCCATGATCATAGAAATGGGATGTTTTCCTACAATTTTGAGGAGCAAAACCAAGGTAAAGTATGCATCCCAAAAATTTGATGCTTTGAAATATGACACTTATTTAGTCTCAAGAAAATAATAAAAAGAATTTGAGTGATTTTGTTTTACCTGGTTGCATAAAGTTAGTAACTTGAACTGATAATCACCATCAAAATTGACCATGGAATGAGGTAAATGGTGGAAAGGTTGTTATAGTTGTAGAAATTTGATACAAACGTCTGTAAAACCCTTAAGGTAGGGAAACACCAATGATATTCCTTAAGGAAGGAACAACTCCACAAGATCTCTCAGATGAGAGTGTAAGCCACTTCGTGGGCACAAATGATGATATATGATAATTTATCTTCGATGATTATTACAATAACCAATATCTTCTTTATATATCTTATTTTCTAATTCTACTTTGGGGAGACAACTAATAATATAATATAATATTATAATATAATATTATATTATAATATAATCAACCTTGGCCCTTATATAATGTATCCCTAAATATCTATTCCTAGGTACCCTATCATGCCACCCTCCTTACAATTGTTTCATCCTAGAAATATATGAAGAAGTAGGATAATATTATTTGCTAAGAAATTTTGGAAAGTGGTACCAACATTGATCATCCATCCATCCAAGTGAAACATGTTGATGTTGGTATGCCATTTTGTTACTTGAGTATCCAAATCATCTTCGTTGACTCCATGCTTCTACTACTGGATTTTGATAACTTGAATGATGGTTCCACTTGTTCCTTTATGCTGATGAACCAATATTAATATCAAGATCACTGTACTTTCTCTTCCAAATACTATCATACTTAGTGCCCCTCTGATTCCATGTAGAACCAAAATAGTGTTGCCTTGAGCCATGCTTCCAAGATTGTTGCTTCTCATGGTGGTGTGGATGGTTATATGGTGTAACCTTAACTTGATGTTCTACCATCTTGGACTTCTCAAATTTTGGATCCATTATTTTAAAGTATGCTACACATAGCTTATTCATATTCCCTTTATTTGGTGTGTCCTTATGCTCTTCTATCAATTATTCCTTGGACTTTGCTATTGTTATTTCCACGAATTCAATTATTATTGCTTCTTTCATGGACTTTATTACTTCTACCATTGACTCAATTGTTGCTACTACCTTCGTGGATTCTATTTCATGTTCTTCTATTTGTTCAGCAATGCGTTTTTCTGTAATCGCTTCTTGTTTTTCCTTGGATCCTTGTTCCTTAAGCTAGGAAATATTCTACAATGTTATCTTATTTTTCTTGTACCATAACTTCATAAACTTCTTTTGCACATTAATGTTAACAATCCCCAAGGAATCTAACCAAGGATAACCAAGAACAATATCCTTATCATCCATCTCCATAGCATGAAAGTATGAATGTAACACATATTTATCCATGGTAAGCTTCAAATATTCAAAATTTTGAACATGCTCACCCTCTAGATGTATGTCCTTAATTTTTGTTGCTTGAAATTGTAATTTTTAGCCAAATAAATATTAATAAATTTATATATTTTACTAGGATCAATTGAAATAATAACATGGTACTTTTGAATGCTTTCATGAACCTACAAAATAGAACTTTTAGATGAATTTAAACATTTTTTATTCTGCTCTTGCTTTTGTAGATCCAAAGATGTGCCTTCTGCATTCCTCTCATTATCTTCCCTGAACTTTTCCTCTTTTTCATCCTTGAGTAATTTTATTTTATTTTCATAGTCTTCATTTTGTTTTTAAAAAAATTCCTGCTCTATTTTAATTTCCTTTTGTTTATTTTGAAGCATGTTTATTTTTTCTTCATATCCTTTGATGGTGACCATCGAGCTAGCTAGCTTTTTATATGGGTCCCATTTAATCAAGAATGCATGCTCCATTTTTTCCCAAGTTAGTTCATCTTTATGGATGTGAGAAAATTTAGAAAACAAAAAAATAGATTCTCCTCTAAAATAAAAAGAAAGCATACATTTCCAAAGAGGATTACGATGATACAAGGATTTAAAAATTACCACTAATCCCCAACATCAATATCATCTTATCCAAATTTTTTTTTGGAGTACCATCATTCATGCCCCAATATTTTATGTTGTTGGCACCAAAATTTGAATTAGAATTGTTCAACGATCACTTTGTTGTTGTTGGATGTAGTAAAAATATGGTTTCCAATGGTTTATTTTTTTCCAATCGTCTGCTAGACGATCAAATTCAAACGACACTGTTGAAACGAACAATGGTCAAATTTTGGCCAACCTTACAGATCTTACAATGGTCAAATTCAAACAACTCTGTTGAAACCAACAACAAACAAAATTTGACCAACCTTATGGAGCTTTACAAGCTAGCCAACGACTAGTGAACACTCCTACGCATGGGTGCGGTGCTGTGTTGACCACCACAGGGTGTTCACTATATCCTTAAAATGTTAAAGCACTTAAAAAAATCCCCAATGGTCGCAACTTGAACAATGTGGGATTATAGTCCCACAAAACATGAAACTACTTTTTTAACGCATCAAAAATGAAATTGCCTTAAATCACACCAACAATATCTCCTGAAAATGTTAGAAAATTTTACCTAAAATGGAAATGCTTTGCCAAAATGAATAATCATGCCAGAATTTTTAAAATCATGTCGAAAAATCAAATTTCTTCATTGAAAAAATTTTATGATCATTGAAGGATCTGCTAACGATCAAAATGGGATGAATTTCATTATCGATATATGGAAAAATTCCAAATCTTTATTGGTTGCAATTGCATGTACTAAATAATTGAATTTGTTGTTTTTTGTGGACGTCCGCGATCACCTGCACAGCTTGATTGTAACAAGGAAGTCCGCTTGTATGATTCATGATCGCCAATAAATTTTAGAATCTCATCAAAAATTCCCAAATTTAATTTTCATCACCAAAAACCTCAATATTGCTTATCTTATCCATAAAACGTCTACTACGTGGCTCGATATTGTTGGAAAATTCTTTAGGGTTTGAGAATATTTTCCTTGTGATCTGATTGGACAAAGAAACCTTAGAAAATTGTGATTAAATTTTTTGCTATCGGTCTTGTAATTCCTTTGTCCACATGTGATGTGCTTCGAAACTAATCTATCTAGAGTTTTTAAGTTTATCAGCTATGAAACATGTTAGTTTGAAACTTATCTATCTATGATTTTTAAGTTTATTAGCTAGAATTGATTTATTTCATCGTGATAATTTGGCCAACGATTTATCCATGGATGTTTAGGGTTTTGGATAACATGGTTGCAGATAATATTCAAATATGTTACCATACTCCTTTGTGCTTTAGTGATTATGTAGGTGTTAATACACAAACTTTTGTGCTTCTATGATTACACAAATGCTAATACACAAACTTCATCATCCTCTCGAAATAGATTTGTGTGCTATCATTTGAAAATTAAATGTTCGCATGCTAGAACAAAAAATTCATTATCATTGATGAGGTCGTTGCTTACCCACAATTATTTCTATTTCCAGAATTGCAGCTCTGATACCACTTGATATAGACCTTTGTCTGTAAAACCCTTAAGGTAGGAAATAACCAATGATATTCCTTAAGGAAGAAAAAACTCTACAAGATCTCTCAGATGAGAGTGTAAGCCACTTCATGGGCATAGACGATGATATATGATAATTTATCTTCGATGATTATTACAATGACCAATATTTTCTTTATATATATCTTATTTTCTCACTCTACTTTAGGGGAGCCGACTAATAATATAATATAATATTATAATATAATCAACGTTGGCCCTTATATAATATATCCCCAAATATCTATTCCTAGATACAACTTATATAGTATACTTTATTTCCATTCAAGTTCAGAATAAAAATGATAAAATTATCGATGATGATAATAAAACATACTTTATTCCTATTTATACATGAATATGATGATTATTAATTAAATTGGAAATATATCCGACTAAACTATATTATGGTTGTAACATCTTGGAGCAATTTGTTATGTAAAAATAATTTAATATGAAATATAATATCAAACGAACAATGCAAATAAATCAATATGCCACTTAAGGAGGGCAAAGTCCTATAGCCACTTGGAGAGGGTGGAGTCTCTTGCGAATACACAAATGATAAAATGATGGGTGATGATAATAAAACATAATTTATTCCTATTTATACATGAATATGATGATTATTAATTAAATTGGAAATATATTTGACTAGACTTTATTAAGATTGTAAAATGGCTCCCCTTAGAAAGCTTTGTCCTCAAAGTTGGAAATGACTGGATTACACTTTCTGATTCCCATGTAGCATATTCTCTTGGAAGGTCCTGCCATTTAATCATAAATTCTTGAATTTAGTAATATTGAAGATGATGTACTCTAGTTTGTAATATTGCTTCAGGTCCAAGATATATTCGCCCTTCTTCATCTAGTACTGGAAGTTCTATCTAAGATTTCAATTTTTGACCAGTCACTTGTTTGAGACAAGATACATGAAAATCTAGATGTATATGAGAAGAGGGTGGAAGCTCCAATTGATATGCGAATTAACCAATGCGACGAACTATCTTGTAAGGCCCATTAAATCAAGGAGCCAAATTTTGACTAGACTTGATCTTCAAGAACAAATTCTTATAAGGTTGTAGGTGCAAAAAGACCATATATCCTACATTGAACTATCATTCTGAATGATGTAAGTCGTATTGCTGCTTCATATGATTTTGTGCCTGGATCAAATTGTCTTTAAGAAGGTTGAGCATTATATGATGATTTTGAAACAAGTGATTGACCTAAGCTACTTTGGAAGATAATGGAATATAGTTTGTGATTGTTGGTGGCTTCTAACCATACAAAGCTTCGAATAGAGACATCTTGAGGGAAAATGGTAAGAAGTGTTATACCACAATTCTGCTAATGAAAGCCATTGAATCCAGTGATACTACTTATCTTGAGAAAATCAATGAATATAAGTACCCAAAAATTTGTTAACTATTTTTGTTTGACCATCAAATTGTGGGTGGTATGCAAAAGATATGTTCAACTTGGTACTGCTAAGACAAAATAATTATTTCCAAAATTTGCTAGTGAATATGGGATCACGATCGTTCACAATAGTTTGGGGTATACCATGTAACTTGAAAATGGAGTCAAGAAATATCTTGGCCACTTTACGTGCTAAGTAGGGATGTTCTAGGGTAAAAAAGTGAGTGTACTTGGAAAAACGATCCATAACCACAAAAATCACTATTTTATCCTCTGATTTGAAGAGACACTCAATGAAATCCATTGATATGTGTTCCCATTGGCAGTATGGGATTGGTAAGGGTTGCAAAAGTCCTAGATATTTAATTGTTTCACATTTATTGCATTGGCATACCTCGCATTCGACCACAAATGTCCTAACATCATATTTTAATCCTTTCCAAGAAAAATACTATTTCACTCACTAGTATGTGTTCAATAATCTTGAGTTTCCTGCTTAAGGGGATGCATGGAATTCTTGGAGGATCATAGATTTAATAGTGGAGCTCTATAGAAGGTAGATGAATTTTTTCTTGCAAATCACACCATATAAATATGAGAATTAAGGATGCCTTGATGATCCTGTATTCATATATTTAATAATTTGAGCATAGAATCACAGCTTTAATAATATAATATTATATTATAATATAATATAATCAACCTTGGCATTTATATAATATATCCCCAAATATCTATTCCTAGGTACCCTATCAAAATTCCAATGCCCACCCATACTTACCACCACTTTAGAAGTAAAGAGAGGTGTCAGTTCCAAGATAATTGTCATTAAAATGTAGATAAGGAGAGGATGATAGGATAAAAGGTTATACTAACTTCCTAGATCATGATACCTTGTCAATTTTGTGATTATATTGGTGAAGAAACATAACATATTCCAAAATATCCCCATGAGATATAAATTGGTAAATCCCCATTGATAAATGCCCCCATATGCATCATTAATTCTATATTATTTACTATGTTTACATAAGTATTATAAATTCCTAATATAGAACTCAACATCAAAAAGGTCGATAACTATTTTTCTAAGCTAGTGAATGATATTGTATTTTTCTCAAAGAGAGTTGTTTATTTATAGAAATTTCCTCCTTCAAAAAAGAGGAAAAGGAAAGATAAAATCCCATATCATCTAGGTGAATATATTGCAAGATACACTTAGGTCCCCATTTCTTTTCATCCCTTTACTCCAAGATTGGTTGAAGATATTTCTATGACCAATGGTTTCTTCCATAAAGTTGATGAGATGAGATACTAACATAGAAATACAATGATAGCAAGGCAATATCCAAGAGACTATTTTAGGGTACTAGGAATTTCTTCCTTCTAACCTTGTGACCCAATAGACAATAAAAAAAAACTACAATAGGTCTTTTAGATGGTATTGTATTAGGTCTGATTGTCAATTTAAGAGTTGGGAAGAATATTTCAAGTTTAGGAGATTATTGATGACTTATAAAGATTAAAAGGATAAATATAAAAAGGTAGATAGCCCTAGATAATGGGTCTTTAAAAGAAGGGTTACAATTAAATAAGGTAAAAGGTGGTAAGAATGGAAGCTTCTAATCTAGAAGTATAAATTTATTTACCATCTTTCCAAAAACTATTTTTATTTAACTTTTCCCCTTGTTTCTTCTACTATTCTCTCTATTTTTCTCTTTACCTCTTATTTATTTCACTCTCACTTATCTAATCCTTATAATATTTTTTTTTATGCCCATACCATCCTTAAATAAGCATATCCTTAAGGTCACCAACAAGATTACATATTTAAAATGTAGGTTCATTTCATATGTTATCACCACTCTAATTTACCCTATCATCATTTGTGTCATCACCTACTATTACATCTACCTTGCACCCATCATTTGATCCCAAAAATTTTAACGTCATTATATCACCCTAGGTGTCATCATTCCAATATCTCTCATAATTCATCATTAGTTAGTCCATACCATCACCCATGTCTTTGTGTCAAACTAGTATCCTTATCTTCATTTTGGTTCCAATAATAATAATGATAGTCTATAGTATCAAATATTTTCAAGTTAATTCACTCTATGAAGGAAAATTTTAGAATTGACATCCACTAGTCATTCCATCACCTCATAAAAAAGTTCTTTATAGGAATATAAAGAGTAAATATTAAACACCGTGTAATAGGAAAGAAAACATATTAGTCAAGACAATAGTAGTGAAAATATATTCAACATCTACCATACCTATGATCCATCAACTTTGACCAATGAAAGGAAGAAGAGAGTTATTACTTAATAGGAAACTTTGAATACAAAATATGAAAGTCAAAATCTTAGTGATGGGACAAGCTAAGTCCCTTTGGGACCATGTTTATTAAGGCACAATCCACATATCTTAATAAGTACAAATACTTGCCCCTCAAATACAATTAGGATAGTGGGAGAGGTGTTGAAAATTGAGGTAAAGTACTTTAAATAAGTTCACATCCAATAAAAGAGATAAAGTAGATGTGTAGGTCAAATGAGAATATAATAATCATGTAGTTGGATGTATCCTACATGCAAGGGTAACCCCAATGATGCAATTTTTCTATGATGATCTTGGAATGATAGTTGAAAATTTGATAAATGGGATAAATAAACTACTAAATAAGGGTTTATAGAGAAAACCAAATTGGAGGTTTCTATAGATAGTATTGCATGGTACTTGAAAGGACATCAATCAACCAAAAACAAATTATGGAAGTTAAAAAATTGAAGAGTATTAGAAATAGAGTATATTACGTCATTTGGGTCATGTAAATGTACCTTCCAAGGTACATACTTAGGACATTAGATTAATTTAGAGGATATTTATCTAGTTACTTCATGTAATGTAATAAACGCACAAGTGTCAATGTGTAAGTTGTATATGTGCAAGTTGTCCCTTGCACAACTAGGTAGAATGTTGGCCAAGGAACCTATCTTCCTATATAAGAATGGCCTCATTGTAATATAAATATGTCGATATATAGAAAAGCTTAGATCATATTCATAGTTGTTAGAATAGTGCTGTGTAGATCACCATATAGTGGTGATGGGTATAATGTAGTCCAATAGCTTTATTACTCCATAGATACATTGTATTCATTTATGTTATTTCAATTTATAACATATTTCAGTCATCTCACAAATTTAATTTCTTCCATATTATTCTGCATCTTGTGATTGATATCTCCCATTGCATATTGTATCAAAATCTAATAGTGGTATCAAAGCCATGATAGATCGAGCCAAGTTAGATCAAGCCATGGTAGTTAGAGCCACAATAGATCTAACCTTAGTAGATCAATAGGAAAACCACCATTAATATTTAACCTAATTTTTTAGTCAACCTGATGCATTGTTAGACCATCCACTGTCACAAACTCTCAGAGGAGTCTAGGTGATAGAATTAGAAAGAGCCACAAGTGAGGACTGAAAGAAATATCAGTTTTAGAAATACCGATATTACATTTGACTAAAGTATTTTCATAGAGTTATAGGAATACTCGTGAAGACAAGGACTCAACATCAATCCATTAGATTGACAGAACATCTAGTGAAGATCATTCAAGATATCTGAAATCTATTAACTATTACCCAAATTTTCTTTTGTTGCAAAAAATTAATTCTTAGATGATTGGGACTCCAACAGAAAGCTAGGAGACTTCAACTTCATTACCCGAAGGTCGACGTATCTTCATAGTGCAAATATTAGTTCCTTGTGCAAGAGAAGAATACTATGGAAGAAGACTTTTGGAGAAGAGTCATGGTGAAGTTAGGATACTAAAGATATTTATTACTAGATTGAATAATTTCACACTTGAAGAAAAATCCATAAAAACATTTATCCAGAAGAAAAGGCTATAGAAGCCTTGAAGAAAAGGCCACATAATCCTTGATACTAAAAAGGCCATAGAAGCCTTGATATTGAAAAGGCCATAGAAGCATTGATAATGAAAAGTCCATAGATGCATTGATACTGAATGGGCTACAGATCCCTTGATACTTTACAGGCCACAAATGCCTTGATACTTTACATGTCATAGAAGCCTTGATACTAAAAAGGCCACATAAGCCTAGATACTAAAAAAAGACCATAAAAGCCTTGATCCTGAAGAAGATTCCAAAAGAGAGTATATAATTCAAAAGCAGATTAATATTTTAGTACTAATATTTTGTTGTGGGGAAAGGATATTTAGTGAGTTGGGAGACTTCCTACAAAAATTTAGGAAGAGTATATTCTTCAGAATCAATTCAGCACCTAAAGCAAAATTGAAGAGATCAGGAGAACATATCATTGAAGAACTTCTAGTCTTGGAAGAAGAAGAAGAAGAAGAATAAGGACTAGGAGAGTTCTACTAGAATATAGAAGTAGAAAAATCAGAGATCCAGAAGAAAATCTCACCACCAACACTTCCAAGAGTAGAAGGCTGAAGAAAGGGTCTCAAGGAAGATCAAAAGAAGTTGCAAGATCAAAGACCTTGGAAAATGTCTCAATGAGCATCCAATAAAAGGTTTGGAGAGCCTTACTAAAGAAATAATCAAAGGAGATTTCACTGGATAAATCCACCACCAAGGAGAAGCCCTTGATAGTGAAGGACATGGGACAATTATTGCCATCCGATAACAAGCCCAAGAGAAGGATAATTTAGCAAGGAGTACCAAATTTGAGAAGGATAATTTAGCAAGGAGTGCAAAATTCTAGAAGAAGAATCCAATGAAGACCTCAATATATTTAGAATCTTGAGAAGAAGATCTTGCTTGAAGTCAGAATTCGATAAGAAGACTTGAAGATAGAAGAAGCCCACCAAATCTAGGAGATTTGAATATTACATCTCATAGCAAGAAGGTACCACCTTAGAGACAAAGACCTACAAATATATAGTAAAAGGAGGAGACTACAAGAGGAAAACAAGCCACCAAATCCTAGGCTCGTGAAAGAAATTTTGATACCATATTTTTGTGAAGGAGTTATTTAAGATAGTCTACAAAAAGCTACAAGATACTAATCTAAGAAAAAACTTGGTGATCTTAGAAACCAAGATATACATCCTCTACAGAAGAGATAAAATAGCTACAAAATTTTTCAAAAATTTAAACAACTTTTTGTGCAAGTAGATTCATTAATTGGATTACTTATCAGATTTGTTAAAGCACCTTAATTTGGATTAAAGTTGCAAGAAGGAAAAATTGGATTATAGTCTTCAAAAGTACAAAAAGAAAAGTTCTTTTAAGGTTCATTTGCACATTAGTTAGGATTTGATTAGATTTTAGAATTACATCTATCAACTACCTATCATCTACTTTGGAAAAAAAAGAAGACGAAGTCCTACAATATAAATTGTAGATAAATTACAGAATAACTCTTGAAGATTCATTTCAGATTATTCTTGATTAGTTGCAGTAAATTGATTAAGTGCATTAATTTGAGATTTGATTGGAGTTATAAGGTAAAATTTTTAGTGCATTAAAAAAAAATATTATTATTTTCATTTGCACTATTCTATTGCTCTAAAAAATAGTATTGTTTGTGTTCCTGAAGAGGCAACAAAATAAAAAATTGTCAAAGTGTCTAAAGACACTATTAGTGCACAACAATTTGCAACACTTAGTGGCCAAGTGAAGCCACAAAAATAGGTTAGAATCCTTCAAAACTTGGAGAAGAAGATGACTAACCAAAATTAGAAATAGAAGCTTCAAATATTGAGACTTGGTGAGTCTCAAATCCAAAGCATTATAGGGTTAGTTGCAAGGATAAAAGTGTAGAAAACTGCATCAAATAAGGAGCTTCTATCTACTTCTGTCTAAGCTTGGATTTGTCATAAAATTATCCAAGCAAAAATGGGAAGGTGTATAAGCAAAGAGACAACCTCAAAACCCCTACATTGCATTCAAAAATTCTGCCATATAAACCATAATATCAGACCTGCAAAAAGGAGTGCAAGAAAGGATGCAAAAAGCATATTATTTACAAATACTGTTACATTGTATTACACTTATCTAATACATTCTATGTAGGAAAAATGGCAGATTGGAAGGTGCCTCAAAGGCACAATATTAGCAAGGTAAACCAGCCAAAGGCGATCAAAATATAACATTCTCTCAAGCATATAAAAAGAGCCACTCAAGAAGGCTCATCTTCTATGTATCTTGGATGTCCAAACTTGCAATAGACAAGGCACAAAGCCAGATGAAAATCAAGAAGCGTATGATAAAAGAGAATCGAAGCAAGCAAAGTGGAACCATACATCCAATCAAGTAGCACTCAATACCATAAGTGGAGCATCACAAAATCTTCACCAAAGCACTGCCATTTGAACTCCATTCAAGAGCCACCAAAGCTCAACCAAAGCTCCTGCATATCTCCACCAAATCTCCTCCATATCTCCACAAAATCTCCACCATAAGTATTGCTTGAATGGAAACATATCAGAACTAATGAAGTACAACAAAGAACAAGGTGGAAAATATGTTGAAAGGCTTGCAAGAAGTCATTGATAAAACAAGTACATGCAAAGGAAATATTGTGCCACTTGTCATTCTCCTAAAGAACCCTAAAAAATGGCCAATAAGGAGACGTTACAACACTGTCTTGGTGACCATACTCAATGTGAAAGAGGAGTTACTTATAGCTAGAACATTATAGTAAGAATCCTCACATACATTGAAGCAACAACATCACTTGGACAACACACAAAGAGGGAATAAAAATATCTCAAGCGAAGGTGACACTTGTCACAAGCTTTATAACATAGGTGGTGTCTCCAAAAAATATTTGAAGCATTCTTGGAGCATTGGAAAAAAAATGTTGTGACACTTGTCACTTGAATGACTTCCTATTAAATGTGCCTTGGACCTTGGAAAACATAGCAATTTAACATCAATATGATAGTAATTCGGGAGCAATCCAGGAGTACTCAAAAGCACTCTCGATCAAATGGGTCAAGGAAGAATTAAAGGAGAGAGTTGAGTCCAAGAGCACATTGAAGAATCTGTGCCCAAGAAGGACAAACTATTGCCATATGCATCCAATTTCATGAAGGTGCAAAGCCTTATTAAGGTAAAATTTCCCCCATCTAATTTTATTTCATTAAAAAGGAATTTATAAGGATATATTCTAAGGTTGAAGTATTCAAGAAAATTAATCTTTATTTGAAAGCAAAACTTAGGGAAATTAAATATCAAAGTACTTATACTACTTGGAATTAATCTATTTAATGTTTGCAAATATTAATGTTTTCTAATTTTTCAAATTTGGGAGTTATAAGGGTTACAACACCAAACTAGGTTATTGGAAATTAGAAACACTAAAATAAAATGCTAAGGAATATAAAAAGAGGTTATTAAGGTTTTTGCTAAGGTTGGAAATTTATAATATTCTTGTCAAATTTTATCAAAAGGGATAAAAGAAAATCCAACATTGAAACCTCTTCAAAATTGGAAAAGTGCTTAGTTCAACAGGAGTAATAAGGTGTTAGAAAATTTAATTTTTGATATTTATAAAACTTTACAAATCAACCAAAATTGATCTATATTTTACAATAGCACTATATCATATTCTAAAAATATCTAGGGAGTCATAAGGCATTATACAAAACTTGATAATAATAATATCTATCAAACCCTTATATTGACTAAGGCATCAGTGGTTGAGGCCAAAATAATTTCATACATCTTGCAAATCTATGAGGACGCTGCTGGTCAGAAAGTTAATTTCAGTAAAAGCAAGTTATATTTCTTGAACACCCCCATTCAAAGGCAATGAAGGATTGAAAAATTTTTAGGGTGTGATATAGCAAACCTTCCCACTTCGTATCTTGGTCTCCCTCTTTTCATTGGTTCTCCGAGAGAGTCAATGTGGGACATGGTTATTGAAATAATTCAAAAAAAACTTGCTGGATGGAAAGGTCATCTTCTATCTCAAGTAGGAAAGCTGACCCTCACTAAGGCCTCTCTTTAGAGCATTCCAGTCTATTTCCTCTCCGTTTTCAAAGCCCCTGTGAAGGTTTTCTAGAAAATTGAGAAACTCCAAAAAGAATTTTTATGGACTGGATCAGAGAAGAAAAAAAGGATACACCTTGTAGGATGGACCAAAGTGTGTAGACCCAGGGAAAATGGGGGCTTAGGTCTAAGGAGAATTGCTCATATAAATTTAGCTTTACTAGATAAGCAGACATGGCGTCTCATTTCTGGTGAAGAAAATGAATGGACAACTATCATCAAATGAAAGCATCTTCAAAATATGGAATTTCTAAGTGACTCAATTCCAATCAGAGGTTCTGCTTTTTGGAAAGCAATTCTTAATTGTAAGGAAATCATCAAAAAATGTTTAAGATGGGTTTTAGGCAATGGTGAGAGGATAAATTGCTGGAATGACAGGTGGGATAAGGATGAACCACTGACGCAATATCCTAACTTAGCCCGAATCAAATATATCACAGAAGAACTCATTGGTAGAAAAGTCTCCGATTATATGGTTGAGGACAGAGGTAGAATGAAGTGGAAACAAATAAGAATTCAGGGATTTCAAGAGGAATAAAATTATCTTTGTAACATTCTCGGGCAACAGTTTATCCCCATGAGACCCAAGGAAGATCAAGTGACCTGGGCTCCTACGAAAAATGGGCAGTTCACTATTAAATCAGCTTACAAGCTTTTGCTTGATGACAAGGATTTTATCCTCCAAAAGGACTTAGTTTGGATAAAAAAATTAATTCCAAAAATTACAGTCTTTTCATGGCTGGTTATCCAAGGAAGAATTCTAACCATTGATAATATGATACGTAAAGGTGTTTGTATCACTAGTTTTTATCTGTGCAGGGCTAATTTGGAGACCATTTATCACATTTTCCTTGAGTACCCTTTTTTCTTGATTGTCCTAAATGGGGTTTTTCAGGTTTTCAATATTTCATGGGTTAAACCAGCCATCGTACTTGATTTGTTTGTCTAGTGGCCTTGCCCCTTTTCAAGCAAAAGACTTAGATACATGTGGAAAATTTGTCTTAATCATTATCTTTGGCAGGTGTGGTTAGAAAGGAACCATAGAGTCTTTAATAAGTCTATCCATGATCATCAAACTATCATTGCCAGGATCCTATCCTTTGCCAACGAGAATTTGAACCTTATCCCTTTTGATAGCTGTAAACCTCATCTACTGGAGACCACGATTTCTTAATATTTAATCTTAACCTTTTTAGATGAGTCTGTGCCTAGGGTAGTCAACCCCAGAGCCAATGTTAAGTGGTCTCCACCTCCTACGGGTTGGTTTAAGCTTAATTTTGATGGAGCAACTAAGGACAATCCTGGAAGAGCAAGCACTAATGGTATTGTGTGAGATCATAATGGGAATATGATGCTTGTATTTTTTGAATATTTGGGAACAAGGACAAACAATGAAGCTGAAGCTAGAGCTATGTGGAGAGGCCTTCAAATGACTCAAGACTTAGAAGGCAATTTGATTGTAGAAGGAGAATCTATGCATGTTATAAATCTCATCAATAATTGGAAAAAACCTCCTTGGAGGATTAAAACAATTGTTGAAGAGGCTAGGATCCTTTTCCAGGGAAGACAGGACAGAAAAGCCCAACATGTCTTTCGAAAAGCTAACAAAATTGCTAATAAGTTGGCCAATTTGGGTGTCAATGGTGACGGACTTTTCAAATGGGAACACGGTGTCCCGAGTGAAGTAGAGGATATTATTCAACAAGAATTCCAAGAATGATAGTCAAATTTACCAATAGGGAAGGCACTGTAATTTCGAAGGCTAGGAGTATTCCCGTCTATTTTTTGAATTGGACTCACAGTAAAAATTATTTGAGCTGTCAGTCTTCGTGGATGCTGCTTGGAAATACCACAAAGACTAATGGGGATAGTCACATGTTAGATAACATGGTTCCTAGTCATCTTAGTAATTTGAGGTTGGTTTATAATCATAGGGAAGGAAAGAAACGACAATATAAGACTTCGAACCAAAGCCACGTGGACCACCAGATAGCCACCGCCATAAATCTAGCCAGCAGGTTCACTTCTCCAAGGCTTATTGGCCAAGATAGTATGTGGTACCAAAGCATGTCATATACGGAAGAAAGCAATTACCAAAGAATTATTAAGAGTAACTGTCAATACAGAGCTTGTGGGAGTTTTTTCAGTACTCTGCTATGTGTGTCTGCAGCTTTTTGTTTCTCCATTGTCTCAAGGAAGGGATCCATGTCTATTTTTTTTTTGTAATTATGATGCATGTGTGTTTTCTCGGGGTATACCCAAAATGTTGTATGGGAAGTTTCTTTTTAATAACAGGCTATGTGCCTTATCGGATGTAATGGATTTGGCAGCATGTAGATTTTACATATATAGGATCCTTAGTAAGGATATGTTCATCAACAATCTTGGGCTGATTTTTGTAAAAGGTTTTGGGTCAACCTGTAAAACTCGGTATTAATGCTATAGTATCTTATCTAAAAAAAAATATCTATCAAATATTATAAAGTTCTATATAATTGAGAAGATATAAGTTTTCTACAAAACCTAAAATTTCATTAGGTGTACATACTCTCAGTACTAGGGAGACATAATGAAACCTACAAACCTAAGGATTAATAAAGTTTTTATCAAAATCAAGCTTATATATTAGGGAGTTATATCCTGCCATATCTAAAACAAGGGAGCTATAAGTATGTCTGCTTCTCAAAATACCAATAAGAATAATTGCTTTAGAAAGGAAAAATCCAATGCCATAAAACTTGGGATCATGAATATACTGAAGAAATCGAAAGTAAGGTTGTATATATATTCAAATGTAATCTATAGTGAAGCCTTAGAATATAATTTTTATACTATGGAATGCTATCTTCAAGCCCGTATCAATGAAGCAATTGATAATTATAAAAAATGACATTTCACTTTCCTTAGACTTTGTGAGCATATTATACATGGCATTGCTCACATATAACACTACAAGGAGGAAAATGTAGAACAAAAACGAAGGATAGAACTAGTAAAAAAAAGACATAACTTAATGAATCATATCTAGAATTTTTTTTTCAATTCTCATGTAGCATCAACACTTCCTATTCTACTAACTCAATATCTTATCATGATGCCTTAAGTGGTTGTTCAAAAACTTCTATACAAATTGAATATTGGAAAGGATAATATTCCTTACAAGAACCAAGTAGAAGCACAACCACCTATGAGAGTACATAAACCAGAATCAAAGGCAAAGCTAGAGATGAAGAAGAAGATAAAGCAAATAAAAGAGGAATACAATGCAAATACAATTGAAATAATAATATTTAGCTTCAACTACAACTTACTTTGCATCATATGAAGACATAGATTACCTGCTAAACCTAAACACATTAAGCAATGAAGGAGAATACAAATTCCATTATCCAATGGAAGAAGATCCACATTGAATACTAAAGTATTCAATACCCAAATAATGTAATACAAAGGGTGTTAGAAATAGATTATATTACATCATTTGAGCCATATAAAAGTACCTTCCAAGGTACATACTTAGGACATTAGATTACTTTAAGGGGGGAAGTTATCTAGTTACTTCATGCAATGTAATAAATGCACAAGTGTCAATGTGCAAGCTGTATATGTGCAAGTTGTCCCTTGCACAACTAGGTAGAGTGTTGGCCAAGGAATCTATCTTCCTATATAATAAGGACCTCATTGTAATAGATATATGTAGACAGATAAAAATCTTAGAGCATATTCATAGTTGTTAGCATAGTGCTGTGTAGATCACCATATATTGGTGATGGGTGCAATGTAGTCCAATAGATTTATTAATTGAGGGTTCATTTCCTCCATAGATACATTGTATTCATTTTTGTTATTTCTATTTATAGCATATTTCAGTCATCTCGTAGATTTACTTTCTTTCATATTATTTTGCATCTTGTGATTGCTATCTCCCATTGCATATTGCATCAAAAGCTAACAAAAAGGTTCAAGGGAAGAAATACTTGTAGGATTAGTATGAGGAGTTGATGTCAAATACCAAAATGCAGATGATAAAGGCTCCCCCTCATGTACTAACTGGTAGGTATTTTTAAACCTATTACACTAGACCTAAAAAAGAGTGACCCATAGCTTTAAATTTTTGCAACAAGAATTCCACATTTAAAGACTCCATGCCCAAAGATAAAGGCAATATTTGGTATCTCTCACCAATTGAGCTTGGTTCCCTATAAGGTCACCATAAATGTATTATATTAGCTACTACCTTCTAATCCCAAATAATTAGCTAGAGAAAATAGATTTTACAAACCTAGGAATAACACTGCAAAAGAGTAAAAATTGTAAAAATGGTAAAATTTGGTTATCTCCAAAATGGATAAAAGGAGTGTTTTGCTTACAAAATGGAGTGATTAATTATAAAATATAATAATTGGATTAATGAAGTTATTCACTCATAAATTAGAGCAAATTGCTTGTAAAGGGTGCCAATTCCCTCAAGAAATAGTGCTAATTTGCTCAACAAAGGGATAATCCACTTAAAATAGGGTTCCAATTTAATTAGCAAAATATATCAACTCACTCAATAAAATATGTTTCTTTTCTTATAAATGCAAGTGAATTACTCACAAATATAATTAAATCACTTATAAATGTGAACAAATTACTCACATAAGTGCAAAAGTGAAAATCGATGTGGATTACTAGGAAAATCTTATAAAAAGTGATTTTTTTGGCATTTAGTGATTAACTTAGTTTTTTTTGTATTATTCTAAACATATTAGAGGTATGCAACATTTTGAGGTGTAATATTTTGCTAAAATTACCTCTCAATTATTACTTTTACTAGGAGTAACTATTTTTTCCCTGACAAACTCAGGGGTAAATTTTTGCTATAAATAGGGGCCTATGGTTCTTATTGTAATCATATTTTATCACGAGAAGATACATTCTATGAAATGCACATTGTGCTTTATGCTCATGATATTGTAATAAATTAAAAATTCCTTATGCATTCCATCAGTGGCATTACCCTCCTAGTTTGCTAAGTGCATGGTGATTGGGTATGACCCTTCCAACCCATGATAACCTCTTCTTTTTAGCCCCTCTCTTGTAAGAATCGTGCTTTGAACTATACTGCCCCATTAAAACCGTAATACATTTTCTATAATGGAATCCACCTTCCATTTTCCCTATGTGAAAAAATTAAATTTTATAGTAGATATTTGATGAAATAGAAGAGGAGTACTACAAGGTAAATATTTGAAGTGATTTAAACAAGATGACTAAGGTGATTAAATCTATGTAGAAATTTTATCCAAACTATTTCTAAAAATGTTTTGTAGACTTGACATTCAACAATGAGAAAATTCACGTCTATCTCAATGGGTTTATCTTTATTGAGTCATCACTTGAAGGAAAATTCACAATCATCAATTTTGATTTCCAATGCATTTTAGTTTATAACCATGATATCATTCAGAAGTCCTCCCATTAGATGGAAGTAGCTATTCTAACTAATTAATAGTTATTTAATTACCTCTTAGACTCTCTATTGTAGGGTGAAGAGTAGATTATTTTGGGTTCAATTTAGACTTCTTTTACTTTAAAAATAGTTAAAAATAAAAAAATATGAATACTATTATCTTATCTTGCATGTTTATAGCTATAATTTTGATTCAAGCTTAGTTAGAATTCTTTTTAGCTTTTCTTGTAATTCTTTTTTTCTTTATTTTATGCATGTGAATGCTTTCCATCTACATGAAGTATGAAGTAAAATCTTAGTAAATGGGTTTTAATTCTTAGCAGTTTAAAGCTTATTTATTGACATGCTTAATATGATTTGTGTTTGATGAATGAGCTATGGTATGTGGATTTCTAATTTTTATTGGTCCAATTACCTACCTTTGAAAATAAGTAGTTGATGAATGAACTAGGGTATGTATATTTATATTTTCTAATAATCCATATAATCACTCTTTTAAGTGAGAAAAAAACCAATGATTTAAATTGGAGGGTTGTAAAACCCCTTGGTTGTTGCCTACATAAAAACTAGTCAATAGTTTTTTGACGGCTTCGTTGAGGAAGTGAATGGTTTTTCCCATACAAGCCCTAGTTTAAAAACCTTATCTGCCTAATCCTTGAGAGCTCCAAATAGGTATTTTTGAAGAAATAAAGATAGTTTTTTGTTATAATTTAGTATGAGATTAAAATTATTTTTTTTCAAAAGTTCTTGTAGTCTTGGAAAAAGAAGAAGACACTACTCAAGACTAGTTAAGGGAAAGACACCTAAGAAGGTAAAAATATATATAGAAAAGGAAAGTGCATTAATTACAAATGTGAAAGCTAGAATTTATATGTAGACATGCTAGAAGCGATACCCCAATAGACTTTATCCACTCAACATTACCATATATTCTAAACTAGAATAGAGAAGGATATCTCAAAAGAATAAAAAAACAAGAAAGCAAAAAGAAGCAATTAATTCTAATTCTTTTGCTTTTATTCATTCTATTTCTTAATGCTTAATCATAAAATAAACATATACAAAAATGGATCACATTGCTAGGAATCATCCCCAAGATGAATTAACCAATACCCCATTATACCTATAAGGATATTTGTATGAAATACATTAAAACGCTAAGAAATACTTGCCAAACTTTAGTTATGATGGAACTTGAATGAAATGGGCATTTGGAAACTCTCACTCAGGCTATAAACTTGTTAAATATGGAATGAAAATATATATTAATAATGATATTCCATTTTACATATGTAGGTTCTATAAGAACATGGTTTTATTGGCTTCTCCATTTAACCATTCATGATTGGATGGATTTCAAAGATTTTTTAAGAAAATATTTTCTAACATAAGACTTTTTGGGATTTTGTGATGCAATTAGCATCAATTTGTAAAGAAAAAAAACAAAATGGTTTGAGATTATAATTTTCATTTCCAAAGTTAATATTATCATATACTGGTAGAAAAGAGGCCTCACAAAGAATTGGTCATTGAATTTTATCTAAAAGGACTTAATTTGGAGATTGCATCCCAAATTAAAAAGACACATTAGGATGATAATCTTACTAATGCATATGATGAAACCTTAATAATAGAAAATCAAATGGTCTAAATGAGAATGCTTCTAGCTATTGAAGCAATACCCTTGCAAAGTTATCACTGTGATCATGCAAGAGTTAATTGAGAAAACTAGAAAAAGTGTCATTTGGGAAACTCAAATGAGAGGCTATCTAAGTTGGAAAGCATGAAACATGTTATTCAAAAACTATATAACCAGATGAAATCCATGCAAAAAAAAAAATTGGTGAAGGTCCTACTCATGAAAATCAACCACAAAGATATTTCAATGATAGAGACTTTCATGGAGTTTATAAATTTTAAAGGAATATGGGATAGAATATGAAGACTCCCATATTAGGAACCCATATAGAAGAACTGGATAATGTAGCTATGGAACATTGGTGTCATGTACATGAAACTATAAATTAAAGGGAGAACTCATATCTAGAATTTTCAAGGGTATTTTCTTCCTTTATAAATGAAGAAAATGTACCTTAAGGATATTCTCAATCCAAAATTTTGTTTAAACCTTCTCGAGAAGATCTAGATGTTTGTATGGTTTTATTAAAAAATTACCCATGGGGAATGTAGAGGATGAAACTTAAAATGAAGTAAATAATGAAGCTTATGTAGACATGAGAGCTTGACCTTTTATGAATAGATGGATGGAGAAGGATCCATTAACTACTTTAACTCCATTGAATAGTAACCCACATGTAAATACAAAAGCAAGCATCCATTTACATCAAAGATATATTCTAGAAAACAACTAGAGCAAGCTACAAACCAAGAAGCCAAAGTGAAGTATAATATCATTGAAGAACTAAAAAAATTAAAGACTACTATCTCTACTCATGAGTTACTATAAATATTAGAATAGAGATAATTGTTGCTTAGTGACTTGAATAGACCATAGATAGCTAATATTTTAAAGCAACATTTAGAAGAGAAAAATGGTCAAAAAAATAAAATGTAGATACCTCCATTGCTAATAACTTTAACCAGTAATAGGCAAAGGCTACACAATTATTTAGTTAATTTTAGAGCCTTAAAATATGTAATGCATGTATTAGTGTACAAACATATAGGTTTGAAACCCTAAAATATTTCTTGAACTATCATTTAGTTGGATCAATCCTAAGTTTAGGTTGTCAAATAATTTTCCAATATGCACATCAAATTTACTTCAGATCCCAAAGTGCAACATTATATAAACATAGTGGTTGTTGATATTTTAGATGCATTTGGTTTACTACTAGGCAAAGAATGGGATCATAGTCTAGTGTATATAGACACAAATGTATCACATATATGGTCACTATGGAGAGGAGTGGAAGATCAAATTAGGATTGAAATGAAGCCTTATAATAAAAATATGGTGACCAAGTTTGACCAATAGAAAAGCCCAATAATGTACTCAAACTTAGGGATAGGTACTTATTTATTCACAATAGAAAAGAAGGTACAATACCAACTAATCACTAAGAGTCAGATGATTTATAGATGATGTAATTTTATGGGGCAAAGTTAAAAGAGGGAGATGGTTCCATAATAAATCTAATTTATTTGGAAGAAATAAAACATGTCAAGTCCATAAAGTTAGAATTATAACATGCAAAAAGTAGAACATAGTATGAAGTCCTAATAATTGGACTTTATTGGGATTTGAAAAAGAGAGTTAGAAAACTAAATATTTTTGGAGACATAGAGCTTATGGCCAAGCAATTACCAAAAAGGTGTCAACACTTAAATGCATCATAAAAAACCTATTAGGTTCAAGCATGGGATTTAATAGTGATTTTAGTACTTTCAATATGATATATACCTCGTGACTTAAATAACATCATAGAATCCTTTAAAACCTTAGCACCCACTCTATTTTTAGATCTAGATATTCTCTTAAGCTCTTTTTCAATTGAAATTACTTATAAACTCTCAATATCAAACAATGCGCATAGATGATAAATCTTTGACGATGAGTAGCAAATCCTCAAGTTCCTTCATATTTTAGAGGGAATTTCCATGTTGTACATATGTTCTTAGCTTTATTTATGGTCATTGTTTTTAATTTTATCATAGTTGTTTGACCTTATTTCATGTGTTCTTTGAGTTTTATATTAAATAAATCAATGATTTAGTGACTCGTTCACGGTTCTATAGAGAATTAATTTTTCTTGACATAAGTCTTGAATATTTTATTTACTTGAAATTATTAGTTATTGAAGTAGAGAAAAGGTTCACTAATTGTCCATGATGTTAATAGGTTAGTGGTGTTGTTATCACCAAAATGCTTCAACTAGTTCTTTACTAGATACTTTAAATGCATATAAATTTTTGTACCCCTTGGAAGAAAAACTTAAAAAATATGTATTTCAAGCTATCATAATCTCCACCAGAGCTAGATTCTTGGTAGGCAATGGAGCAAGGAGAGCCTTAGCTATGATGTGAAAGACCCAAAACCCGACTGACTGGAAGCAAAGGGAAAATTGTGCATTAAGGTTAATGAAGTATCACTATACTAAATTCAGTAAATGGTTATTTCATCCTTATAATTTTGGCATTGGTAACTTTAAGTTCTTATAATAAAATAATAAGTTTAAACATTATCATATTTCCCTTGATAAGTTGCCAGAATATTGCCACAATAAATCTATTATATTTTTTTATAGTGGACTCCACGTTACCTTTTTTTAATGTACTATTGTATGGATTTTTATTTTATGTTCATTATTTATTTTTTATTTTTAATAAAACCCCAAAGTTATTTTTAAATTTTATAAGGTCTAGCCTTGCATGCATGAAGGAAAATATTATTTTAATGACAAATTTGAAAATTTACTAAGTATTGAGAATGAGAAGCTTGTGAAGGAAAATATCTACAAGGACTTGGATATTTTGTCACACAATGTCCATTTGATAGAAGAACTCAATCCTACAGATGGGAGAAATCTTAAGGGAAATTTACCACTCTCAAAAGGAAAAATTATATCAAAATAAATTCTTTTGATGGAGATAAACCTTATGATAAAGAAATATTTTACTAGTGTTTCCCAAGTGGATCTTAAGGTAATAGACATTAGAGAAGTGGAACCTAGGGCAATAGAAACTTTGAAAGTTAGGAAAAATATTTATGAAATAAAATAATAGTATAAGATGATTGTTCGAAGCACAGACAAGATGATTGAGGTGATTAAATCTATTGATAAATTTTGTAGAAGAAATGGTTCAAAGAATGGACATTTAAAAATGAGAAAATGTGTGGCTATCTCAATGGGTTTATCTCTATTGAGTCATCACTTGAAATAACATATGTCAATTTTGTTTCTCAATGAATTTCAGTTTAAAATCATAATATCATTCAAAAGTCATCCCATTACAAGGAGGTAGTTGTTATTCTAACTGATATTGTATTTGTTTAACTACCTTTTAGACTCTTTATTTTAGGTGTAAATTTTTGATGATTATGGGTTAAATTTTGGGCTTTTTTACTTTTCAAAAATTTCAAAAGAGAAAACACTTGAATACTATTATCTTGTATTACATGTTTATAGCTCTAATTCTAATTCAAGCTTAGCTAGAATTATTTTAGATTTTATTGTGAGAAGATGGTTAATTTGTTTTAATAATATGAATATATTCCATCTACATGAAATCTAAAGTAAACTAATGGGTTTTAATGCATTATAGTTTTAAAATTATTTATTGATATGCTTTATATGATTCAAGTGTTTGATGAATGAGCTATGATATGTATTTTTCCAATTGTTATTGGTCCAATTACCTATATTTGAACATAAGAAATTGATGAATGAGCCAGAGTATGTGGATTTCTAATTAATTTTTGTCTAGAAACCTACTTTTTAATTGAGAAAGTAATTGATGCTTTAAACTAAAGGGTTGTAAGACCCCTTGACTATTACTTGCATAAAAACCAATCAAAAAACTACTAACCAAAGTAATTTTGTGGCCTTGGGAAGGACCTCTTATGACCAAGCATTCTTCCAAGGGAAATCATTGAGATTAGAAAATTTTGACTACTCTAAATTCTCATATCCTAACTTGACTAAATATCCACCACATTTTTATAGATTTCAAGTCAAATCGTCCTTTCATGTAAAAATAGGAAAATAATTTTTTTAAAGCATCTTTTCAATCTTATCTACTTTTTGTTTGGATTCTTTTCCTTTAACTAGGTTACTAATATAAATCTATGATTTGGATTTTTTGCTTACATTAACATTATATTTGACCTTTAGACCATTACAAGCTAGATATCAATGAGCTAATGCCTTCTATTTTGAAACAAAGGAAATATGATAAAGCTTCAATCAAGCATTAAACCAAAATTTTGCATTATTCTCCTCATTATCTGGCCATTTAATTATTGGAGTCTTTACATTATTCGATACCTTGCAAATACATTGAATACCTTGTAAATATTTTGTAAATAGTTAAAGTCTAAGAGTATTGTAAATATTTGTTATTTAGTAATCATTATATGTTTTTCATTGTTATGGAGTCAATAAATATATTTATCCTATGATAAATATGAAGAGTCATATCTCCCATGAGTTTGAGGAGATGAAGAGGTAGTTGAAGTTAAAATATTAAGAGACTCCTTGTAAAGGCTATTTGTAGGAGTAGCATATGAGGATCTTGTAATATGAATTGTAGTACATTATTTTGTATTGTAAAGTATTATAATCTTGTAATCCATGAGAATATAGCATGTATATTTATTTTATGAATCATGAGTTGAAAATATGTGATGCATCCTGGTATATTGCAAGATTTCTTTGAACTTGATATACATCATTGATATTGAATTAAGCACAATTTCTAGCAGTGGTATCAAAACCATGTATTGTGTGAGTCCATTGTTGTTGAGAGAGGTTTCCAACTAAAAATATTTGGTTGAGTTGAGAAATTATTTGATTGAGTTGATAGTGTCTTTGAAGGTGATATATGCGCTAGAAAAATGTCTATACTATGAAATTTTCTAGTGTAAAGTCTACTGAGAGCGAGTCATCCAAATTCAACTTGTGTGAAATAGTGTTTGAGAAACATTTAGACAACAACTATTCCAAACATTCAAATTTTTAAGTCTATTTTAGTTAATACAACGAGACTGCCATGTGAGAATACCCCAGGTGAAACAAGAGATAGCAGAATGTTGAAAGTGTTTTATGGGTTGATCAAGCTAAACAAAATACATTAGAGATAATCTTAGCAAAGGAAGAGCATTAACCACTCTTTGTGAGTGTGTGTTTAAAAGAGAACCTAATTTTTTTAGAGCCAAAAGTTAACAAGATACATGAATGGAACTATGGCTAAGAATAATTTGAGTGATTATACTTGAGAAGAATTTGAGTGAGCATGCTTGAGAAATATTTGAGTGAGCACATTTGAATAGTTATAAGATGAGCCCAGTGAAAGAGAATGAATAACATAATATTTCTTGCAAAGGATTCCAATAAATTATTGATGTAGAAGATCTATTCAAAATAATGCCCAAGGTGGAAGAAGTCATACCCAAGAGGAGTCAAAGGTATTACAAACAAATAGAGTGATATCCATAGAATTTTTGAATTAATTTGTTGAGCAAAGATATTTGAAAATACCCTAAATTTTATTTCTTTATCTAATGCCAAATCTTACATTGAAGTTTGAAGCTCAAACCATAGTAGAAGCAAAATTAAGTGCTTTTTTTGAATATTGGATAGAACGCATAACATTAAGGTAAAATCACTTCCAAAAATATTAATACACATTGATTTATTTTTAGAGTGTTAAGGTGATAAGGTTGGCACATAAATTAAAGTGAAAAATATAAGTTTGATTTACTCACATGATTTTTTTATGAGATATATTTTGAAAAGGGAATATTTGAAAGGAGCTTTCTGGAAAGGAGAAAAAATATCGAAGGTTTAATTCAAAGAAGAAAGAATAAAGAAGAGGATAAATTATTGAGCATGCTTCACGAGGTATGCAAATATTAATTTTACCTCTAAAGTTTACTAATGAAAGAAAAATAGTTAGAGGGACAAAAGGAATTCATGAAGAGTAGTTTTTAAATGATCAAATATTTAAAGAAACAAGTATAGAAGTTTCTTCTTATGATAAATTGGTGAATGATAATATTGGTCTATAAGGCATTTTTTAATGGATATTTTTTAAATTAAAAGGAGAAGACAAAAATAAGAAAAGGAAAAATAAAACTTTAAATATAAATTTGAATAAAAGAAATTTCAAAGAAGGAAAATATTGAATTAGACAGTTAAAGGATTTCTACTTGATAATTAAAAAAATTCAAACTTCCCCTTATCCAAGCAAATTATAAAGGAATTGAAATAAAAAATTTAAGAGATACTACATTTGAAGGAATTGAGAATCAATCGAAAGAAATTTTTCATCAAAAATCCCTTTCACAAAGTCTCATTTGTTCAACGAACCAAATTTTATTAGAAGAGGGTTAAAAAACCAAGGAAATATTTGAAAAAGAAGAAATTAAATTTTTAAAAGGAAAGGGTAAATTATGAAAAAAAATATTTAAGAAGAATTAGAAGTGGACAAATGACATTTAAAAGGAAGATATAAGTTTGAGCATTGTGCACATCAAAATTTAGAGATTCATTTTTGGTAGTGACCAACACCTTAGTTCTTAAACAAACATTGCATTTAAAACTAAAAAGCATTATCCAAAGGTTACAAAAAAAGTGTTCACGTCATTAGATATCAAGGGAAATGCAAAGAGAAAGTGATGTAAATCCAATTGCAAGAGGTCATAAAAAATGCCTACCATCATATAAAAATTGCGATAAATAAAAATAAACTGGTAAAACCCTTCATTTACATAAAATCTACAATAAATAAAAATAACCAGTAAAACCCTCCATTCACATAAAAACTACAATACATGGAAATAAACCAATAAATATTTTGTTTTATCATTTATGGATTCACTTCCCTTTTACAATGAAATACCAAGAGAATATATATCCCAAAGAAACCCTAAAGATTAAAGCCCTAAAGATTTAAAAAAAAAAAATTACTATTTTCGGCAAAAAATATTTTTGCCAAAAATTACCTTTTTTAGTAATTACTATTTTAAGAAAATTATTTTTTCATAAAAAATTGCCATTTTAAGTAATTACCATTTTCAGCAAATTATTTTTTCGTCAAAAATTGCTATTTTTGGTAATTACCATTTTTGGTAAATTTTCTTCTCATAAAAAATTACCATTTTTAGTAATTTTCAAAAAAACTCGGATTGACATGCAAATTAGCACACAAATTTGTAACACCCATATTAGGCATCCTAGAAAATATTGACACCTAATCATGCATAAAAAATTATTTAAAAACTTCTAAAAAAACACCCTCTAAAAGATAGGCTCTCGCATCAGTCTCCTCTGGTTGAAAAGAACTCTGCTCCTGTAAGTTCCTTTGATCAAAATCATGCAAATTTTCTATTATCAATCTCTTTTCCAATCGTTCGAACACTAGATCAAATCAATATAATTTTTTTAATAGGTTGTTTCTCTGCCCTTCTTCCTTATGTAGTAACAAGACCACTTTTACTTCATCCTTTCGAAATGAGTAAGTATTCCTTCCCCCATCATGGGTAGCCTTTCTGTCATATTACCAAGGTATCCCTAATAATCAATGACATACACCCATTGGAATTACATCATACCAAACTTCATCCTTGTAAGTATTCCCAATTGAAAACTTAACCAGACACCTCTTATCTATAGTTACCTCATTGCCTTTCTTGAACCATGATATGCAATAGGGATATGGGTTCTTCTCACACTTTAAGTTAAGTTTCTCAACCATTTCATTTGAAACCATATTTTCATAACTACCATGTCAATAATCATCTTGCATACCTTTCCTCGATATGTGCACCTAGTTCGAAAGATATTTGTATGCAACCAGGAATCACCACCATCACTGTCTTGTGCTTTCTCCTTGGAACAATCATCGTCCTCTTTATCATGAGATTTTCTCCCATATCTACAAAAACTACTTAATTTTCTCTTCTACCTCAACCAGATTGACTCTAGCTTACTCTCCTTGTTTTCTTTCTTATGCAGGATAGTGTGGATACTCAAAAGCTTTGTGCCCTTCCTCACCACATCCATAACAAGTATATGGTCTTTGTGGGTCATCCCAATTTCGTCCTCCACCATAGCCTCTTCCTCTTTGAAATCCTCCATATCTCTCATGGTTACTATGACCTTGTCCAAAATCTTCTTATTTTCCTGTATTAGAAGATCCTCCTTTTAAGGGATTAAATCCACCACATCCACTACTTGGAGGTGACGATGGTCCTTTCCTCACTCCTCTCCTATTATGTTTCTCTTCTGCTTTTAATGCAAACTTATATGCATCTTCTACACTATTGATCTGAAGAATACTTAACTCATCTTGTATGACATAACTTAATCCATTCACATACCTTGCAGCCTTTTGTTCTTCTAATTCTTCAAGCCCCACTTGAATTGATAACTTGTAGAATTCGTTGGTGTAGTCCTCAATGTTGTGTCCTTTTGTTTGAGGTTTTGAAGTCTATGAAACAATGTTTGGGCATAATATTTAGGCAAAAATTTATCCTTCATATTTTTTTTTACACCAGACCCTAATATTTTCCTTTCCTTTTCTTTACCTCTCCTTCTGTAGATGATCCCACCAAATAAATGCATGCCCTTTCAACTTTGTGCATGCAAGCTTCACTTTCTTTTTCTCTAAAATCTCTTTCCACTTAAAGAACGTATCCATGCTATTCAACCAGTCTATCAACTCATATGGTTTCAACCCTTGTGCATACTCAAGGACATCAATATTTATCTCATCTCTATTTCTTTTCAAGACCCTAATTAGTCTGTCCTTAAAGCAATGCTCATTTGGCTTCCCCTCTGGTTCTTTCTCTACATGAACCTCTAATTTGTTATCTTCTCCCATAGTCTCATTATCATAATCTAGATCTGCAAAATATGTTGTATGTCTTTCCCTCCTGCATAGACCATCATTCTAGTCAACTAAGTAACTTGTGCTTGCAACTCCTGCATAAACTTGTTAACCTGGGCATAACCTCCTCTTCCTCTCTTTATGCTATCTTGTTTTGTGTTATTCCAAACAAAAAAAAAAGAATCGTAGAATAAATATAATTGACAACATTACCTTCTCTTCCCGGGTAAAATCCAGCTTGCTCTGATACCAAATGATGTAATCCCACTGCAAGAGGTCAAAACAAATGTCTTCCATCACATAAAAATTATGATAAATAAAAATAAACATGTAAAACACTCAAGTAAAACCCTCCATTCACATAAAAACTACAATACATAGAAATAAACCAATAAATGTTTTTTTTTTTCATTATTGGATTCACTTTGCTTTTACAATGCAATACCAAGGAAATATATATCCCCAAAGAAACCCTAAAGCTTAAAGCCTTAAATATTAAAAAAAAATTACTATTTTCGACAATTTTGTTTTCTACCAAAAATTGTCTTTTTAAGTAAATTACATTTTTGGCAAATTATTTTTCATAAAAATTTGTCATTTTAGTAATTACCATTTTTAGAAAATTATTTTTTTTTAAAAATTGCCATTTAGTAACTACCATTTAAATTGTCTTCTCGTCAAAAATTGTCATTTTTAGTAATTAAAAAAAAAACTCGGATTGACATGCAAATTAGCACACAACTTCATAACACCCATATTAGACATCCTAGAAAATATTGACACCTAATCATGCATAAAAAATGATATTTAAAAACTTCTAAAAAAACACCTTGGCTCTTGCATCATTAGGTGTGCATCATAAAAAAATACTCCATGTCCAAAGAGAAAGCAAACAAAGAAACAAAGTCATATTAAAAGGTGTGCATCATAAGAAAATAGTGTATATGAAGACAAAAAATAAAATTCAAATGAATGAGTCATCAAAAATAAGTTTGACATCAAAATCTTGTGAAGCATATTCCAAACAAGAAAAAGATAAAACGAAAATAACAACGTATATTAATCAAGTGAAACAAGTATTACAAAGCTCTAAGACGTTTTTCGCAGGACTGCCCAAACTACCGAACTCGTTTTGGCCATATCTCACTCATCCGGACTCGGATTGAGCTAAAATTTTGAGGGTAGATGCCTGAAAAACCCTAGAACGTCTCCACAAATTTTCATATCATTTGGAGCAACACAAATCCTAGCGCATCCCTATGTGTGAACGACATATTTGGCAAGCGGCTATGCGAGGGTTTCATCTCGGGTTGAGTGCAAGCAGCTCCAGAGGTTGGTTTTTAGGGCCTTCGGGCCCTAGCGGCCAATATTTTTGTGGTTTATGCTCAATATTTTAGCAGGAAATGTTGTAGGGGATACAAGATGGGTTAGAAATTTGTCTTTCAACAGATCATACTGTGAACTTGAGTGACAACGGCTTCCAATTTGCTGCACAAAAGAAAAGTGAAAACCATACCTTTCCACGATGTCTAGGGCAAGGATTAAAGAGATCACGAAACAAGTTTCAAGCAGTTGATCAAAAAATGGCTCATATCTCAAGTGAATCTGGTGCTAAGGTGCACCCACAAAATAATTCTACTCGTGAAAACCCCTATCAAGGGTAAGAATTTCGAAGACTCGGTCCCAAAAATGAATTTTTGGGATGCCCTTCATGGTGGACAGCCTCAACCCAATGCTAATATCAATATTAGGGCTTCCCATAAACCTCTAAGAATGCCTAAGATTGATCCTAGGAAAACGGAGTCGGGATGTCTTAAAGCAACTGATGGAACTCCTATTGTTAAGCTTGATATGGGTAACATTCAGATTGGCATTGAAGATTTGGAAAAAAAGAGGACTAATTTGTCGTTTCGTGGGTTTTCGTCCGAGTCTATCCGCTTTCAAAGTCCTGGGCTGCAAAAAGCTGGAAAACTAAAGGTGAGTTACAAATCTCTATTTATCCAAATGGTTATTTTCTTGTTTTATTTGCTAATAATGAAGATAGAGAGAAAACTTTTCAAGGGGGTCCTTGGTTTTTGGAAGGGCAGGGCTTTTCATGAAGCCCTGGCATACTAAATTTAAAGTCGAAGAAGAGATGCCTTCTATAGCTCCCGTGTGGGTTAGACTCTTTGGCCTCCCTATTGAATTTTGGAATCCTACTATTTTTTCTTCAATTGGAAACTCTTTAGGAACTTTTATGATGACTCGCTGATTGTACTCAAAATTTTGAACATATTATTTATGCTCGGATTTGTGTTTTAATGGATTTTGACAAACCCCTACCTAAAAATATCACATTACAATTTGGGGAAGACACTTGGGAGCAAGTAGTGGACTATGAGAACATTCCTTTTCGTTGTAGAATTTGCCATGAATATGGTCATTTGGCCAATGCTTGCCCAAATAAAATTCTTGATCAAAAGAAAGAAGATATAAACTCAAGCAGGTTTCCAAATACCTAAGAAGAAGAACACTAAAAAAAAACCAGTTATGAAGGATCAATCAAAGTCATCTGCTAATATGTTTGAAATCCTTTCCACAAATGATGTCCCAAGTGAGGAAGAGGAAATAATGGAAACTGAAATCTTAGAAACACAATTTAAATATGAAGGGAAGAACTCAAGAGATAAACCAACAAATCAAAGGTTTTCAACAGAAAAAAAGGAGAAAATTTACACAAGAAAAACAATATTTCAAATGTCAAAACTTCAAATAATGCGAGTCCCAATATAGACTCCGTTGAACCATCTAGTAAAATTTTGGTTGTGTACGAGCATTCTTCAAGGTTAGAAGCCATCTCAGATTCAATTGGAATAAGTCAAGAAACAGGGAAAAAAAATTGAAGATGGATTCTAATCAAAAAGTAGGTCGCAAGACCAATCAATATCATATGGTAAAAGAAGGTGAAAATCTTGTAGAGGAAGGTAAGATTAATGCCCTTCCCAACTTTTTTAGCCCCGGTATTAATGAAGATCATCACTTGGAATATTAGAGGACTCAAAGGGAGTCTTTCAAAACAAAATGAAATTAGAAGAATGATTCGAGTAAATCATCCACATCTTGTTTTCCTTCAAGAAACAAAGATGTCAATGGAGGATATGGACTTAATTGCCGATAAAATTTGGCCAGCTGAAAAGTGGTTTCCCTCGGTTCCCAAGGGACTTCGGGTGGCATTGCTTGTCTTTGGGATCCAAAAGAGGTAGTTATTCACCATATGGTTGGCAGTTGGGGTTTGTTGGCTATAGCTATTCAAAGTAGACATTCCAACCAGATTATGCTCTGCATTACTGTTTATGCTCCGACTTCTTTGGAGGAAAAAAGAAGACAAGTGGAAGGATATTACTCATATTATCTCTCATTTTCCTAAAGCTTGGATCTTGATCGGAGGAGATTTCAATACCATCCTCTCTCTGGATGAGAAAAGGGGGGGAAATAGAAATTTGGACAAAAGCACCGACCTCATGAGCGAATATATTGCAAACCTCCATCTTGTGGATATCCAACCGGATAATGGCCTTATGACTTGGTCTAACAGAAGGCAAGGCTTAGCTTGTATAATGGAGAGATTGGATAGGTTTTTGCTCTCTAAAAATTTCTTAATCCATGGTCACATTCCTAAAGTGAAGACTCTTAATAATGTTGGTTCGGATCATTGGCCAATCATGGTGGAAATGTGGAAAACCAATGTGAGTTTCTCTCCTTTTCGTTTTCAATTAATGTGGCTTAGAGACATTTCCTTCAGACCTCATGTGCAACAATGGTGGAAGGAAGGTAAACCTAGGCATGGGACTAAGATGTTCTATTTTGCCAAAAGATTGCAATACATTAAATCCAAAATCAAGACTTGGAACTGGAAAGAGTTTGGGGATGTTCATAAAAAAAAACATGAAGTTATTGCTCATATTGAAAATTTGAATAAGAAAATCCGTTTAGATGGCCTCACAGAGAAGAGAAGTGCAGATGAAATTAAACTCACAACTCAGCTAGAGGAATGGGAAAAAAGAGAAGAAATCTTATGGAAGCAAAAATCTAGAATTCAATGGCTCAAAGAAGGAGATCGAAACACAAATTTCTTCCACAAATCTCTTCTAGCTCGAAGATCTCACAACTTTATTTCTTCCTTAAAATCAGATTCTGGAGATGTTGTTTATACTTGGGATGGCATGAACTCTATTGTTGTTGATTACTTTTCCAATATTTTTGCTGCTACTCCCCTTGACTCAGCTTCACAATATAATGTTCTTCAATCAATCCCTTCTCTTATCACTTCTGAGGAGAACTCTATTTTGACTGCTCTTGTTACTATCAATGAGCTTCAACAAGTAGTTTTTAAAATGCAAAAAGGGAAAACCCCAGGTCCCGATGGTTTTCCTATTGAGTTCTACCAAGAGTTCTGGGATATCCTTCATGTTGATTTATTAGAGGTGGTGGAAGAAGCCAAGAAAGCCAAAGAAATTTTGAAGGTTATCAATAAAACTTATATTACTCTTGTTCCAAAAGCTCAAGAGGTTGATCATATCTCAGCTTTTAGACCTATTGCTTTATGTAATGTTCTTCTCAAAATCATTACTAAAATCATGGTAGAAAGGTTGAAGCCTCTTTTGCATAAGATTATTTCCCCGAGCAAGGGGGTTATGTGGAAGGACGTCAAATAGTAGATGAGATAGTTCTTGCTCAGGAAGCCATCCATTCCATGGATATGCAAAATTCTCCTTCCATGTTCATTCGGTTAGACTTATCCAAAGCTTATGACAGAGTGGATTGGCACTTCCTTATCAAAGTTTTGAGGCAATTTGGTTTCTCTAAGGATTGGATGGATTGGATTATGGGATGTATCTCTTCAGTTTCCTACTTAGTTCTTATCAATGGCGGGCCTTCTCAGTCTTTCCTAGCTTCCAGAGGTATTAGGCAAGGTGACCCGCTATCCCCTTATTTATTCATCATTCTTGTTGAATGCTTGGGTAGGACTATAACCAAAAAGAGGGAAAAACAAAACCCTTGAGGGAGTTACCATTGCTCATGGAGCTAGACCTATCTCTCATCTTCAATTTGTGGATGACTCTACTCTTTTAGGTAAAGCTACAGTTAAGGAAGCTTCTAATATTAAGCAAATCATTAGCTATTTTTCTAAGGCTATTGGGTAGTTGATCAATGAAGACAAATCTAAAGTTATTTTCTTTCACTGCTCTACTAGACAAGAATCCATGGTCTTGGATAAACTAAGATATAAGAAGACCTCTCTTCCAATCACTTATTTAGGTATTCCCATAAATATTCAAAGGCAAAAAAATAAAGATTGGAATTGGTTGTTGGACAAAGTCAAGAAGAAAATTGGAAAGTGGACCAACAAGTGGCTTTCTTCCGGGGGTAGAATCACCTTGGTAAAATCAGTCCTTCAAGCTATTCCTATTTATGTTTCTTCCATTTTGAATATCCCAAAGGTTGTTCTTCGAGAATTGGATCAAATCAGTCATCGTTTCCTTTGGAGTGGTACTAAGGAGAAAAGAAAATGGGCCTTGGTGAAATGGGATACTTTATGTCTTCCTAAGAGTGAAGGGGGGTTAGGATTACGGTCTTCAATTAATAACAACAAAGCTTTAGCTGCTAAATTATATTGGAGGATGTTGCATAACCCCAATGCTCTTTGGGCCAATAATCTTCATGCTAAATATGCTGAGAACAAAAGTCCTGAAGACCTTGTTCGCTATCAACTTCCTACCAAAGGTTCTCCCATTTTAGCAGTTCTTAAGACTCGGTGAGGATTTGATAAAGAAAAAATTATTTTGGATCATTCATAATGGTCAACATGCAAATTTTTGGATAGATTCTTGGGATGGTCACAAGCCTTTGATAACTCGGTTTCTCGATTGGAGGCCTTGGATGGAGGAGCTTCACCGAGCTAATTGGATAAAGGTGGCTAATTATCGTCGGTACCATACTGGTAATTCAAAGGTTGGTAGATATTGGATCCCTATTGAGGACTGGCCTATTCAAATCCTAGAAAGGCAAAGACAAGATATCCAAGGCATCCTTCATATGAGATCCCTCTCTTGGTCCCATGAAAATGATTGTTTTGGATGGAACAACACTACTAAGGGTGAGTATTCAGTTGCTCAAGGTTATTTGACCTTATGCCATAATAATCCCAACCATTCTTCTGACATATTTTCTCGATTGTGGGCTCAAAAGCTCTGGCCTAAGGTGAGGTTCTTTAATTGGCTTTTATTGCATCGTAGGGTGCTTACTGGTGAGCAACTTATGAAGCGTGGTTTTCATGGCCCTTTTAGATGTGAAATGTGTGAAGAGAATGTAGAAAATATCAACCATATTTTTATTGAGTGTACTTTAGCCTCTGAGTTGTGGAGGAGAATGGCCACTTTACTTGGCTTACAATGGTCCAATTTTTTTACTTTTGAACAGCTTTGGAGGGATTGGCCTAATCAAGAGGGTGTTGATCATTTTATTAGGCAGTTAGTTTGGATGGGTTCTACCATTCTTCTTTGGAATATTTGGAATGAAAGGAACAACCAAATTTTTAATCAAGATAGGAAGGATATTCACTATATTTGGCAAAAGACCATAGCCAACTTAGTTGAATCAGTCCATCATCTCCTTAATCACCCCCAAAACTCCCACCAAATATGGGATCAAGTGATGCAAAGATTGAAGATTAAACCTTCTAAGGGCAACCAACTTAAAGGGAATGTGAGTATTAGTAAGATGGATAGGAATAGAAATTGGCAACCTCCTCCTAAGGATTTTGGAAAATTCAATACTGATGGAGCCTCTAGAGGGAACCCTGGAAAAGCCAGTGTGGGAGGAATTGGTAGACTTTCGGATGGCTCCCTGGTTTTTACTTTTGCTGAGAATTTGGGTATTCTTTCCAATAACCTTGCTGAGGGGTATGGTATCCTCGAGAGGCCTTCAGGAGGCTACTAAGGTTGGATGGGAAAAGGTGTTAGTTGAGTCTGACTCTCAACTTATGATTAATCTCTTGAAGAATCCTTCTAAGAATCATAAGGTGGATTGGAGAATAAAAAGAATTATTGAGAAGATTCAGTTAATCCAGATGGGATTTTTGAAAGTTGATTACAATCATGTGGTTAGAGATCAAAACAAGAGTGTTGATGCTTTAGCTAATTGGGCTTTGGACAAAGGTGATCTTACTTGTTATGGCCACCCTCCTATATGGTGGGCTTCTCAAATTAGGGAAGCTCTTCTTTCTATCATTTCTTTGGATGGCTCCAGCTTCGAAGGTACCTAGTTTCTTCTTGTTTTTTTTTTTTTTGCTTCTCTTTGGTTCATTCAGTTTTTTTTAGTTCCCTAGCTCATTCTATTCTTTATTTTGTTTCCTCTGTTGATTCTTGCCTTAATAGTCTTCTGGTCTAGATAGGTCATTGTTTTGTTCATTTTTTATTTCTTTTTTCTTTTTTGTTTTTTTTGTTTAGTTTTTTAAGGTGGGTGGGTTTTTTTATTTTGTTTTGTTTTTGTGTTCTTTGTGTTGTTTTTTGTTGTTCTTGTGTTTTTGTTGTTTTGTTTTTTTTTTATGTTTTTTGTTATTGTTCTTGTGTTTTTTTCGTTCTTGTTCTTGGGTTTCTCTTTGTTTGTGTTATTTCGTGTTTTTATGTGTGAGTGTTTTCTATGTTTTTTGTTTTTGTTTATTGTCTATTGTTGGTTGTTTTTTATTTTTATTTTTATTTTATTTTTAATTTTTTAGGTTTTGGTTGTGTTTATTTTTCATGTTTTTTTTGGGTTATGTCTTTGTAGTGTTCTGTTGTTTTTGTCTTGTTTGTGTTTTGTTATGTGGTTCTTGTGTTTTTCTATGTGGTTTGTGTTGTGGTTTCTTTTATCTTATTGTGCGTGTTTGGTTGTGCTTTTGTTTTTGACACACTCAAGGAGCATGTTTTTTATTTTATTTTATTATTTTTGTTGTTATTTACTTATTTTTAAATTGGTTTTGTGTGTTTGTTTGCTCCTTGAGTATGTCAAAGGTGGTAGGCCGGGTCCGAGTCCTGGGCATTTTTTGCAGAATGGATACTCCTGCCTCCTTGGGTCTTACCCGAAAGTGGCATCCCTTTTGGGATGTTTTCCACACAAAAAAAAAGGATAAAATATTGAGTAATAAACTAAAAATGATGAGTGAAAAATATGACACGTGATCTATTTCAGAACGATACTAGGAACGTTGCTCTTAAGAATGATTATGAGTTAGAGAATTTTTATGTAATTTGTTTTGGGGAGATAGTCAATATATGTGGTGGTCTTGATGAAAGTCAAATAGTTAGAGATATTTTTCAAGAAGATAGATATATTGATGAAAATGAAAAATTGTTAAACTTGAATACCTACTTACATTCAATTATCAAAAAACCCCAAAAAATGCATCAACAAAAATAATATGGTACCTACCAATGATTCATTAAGAAGTTGAAAAGGGGGATTTCTCAACACTTATAACTACATAAACCTTATTCTCAAAGAAGCTAATGAATTCTCTAAAAAATTTGTTATATTACCTACTTAATTAGGGAAAATAATATACATATCATTTCTCACTCTTAATATCCTTAAGGAGAAGTACAAATAACAAGAGGAAATAATTGAAACCTTAAATGACAAGCCCTTGAAGGCTTGCTGATAAATGTTTGTTGCAATAAAAGTGACCTCATTTAGAAGAAAGATATCAATTATTATACAAGAGATCTTATATAGGGAAAATATATGAATACATGTGTTTTGAATTCCATGATGGTAGACATTTGTTATGATACAAGTAACTTTGATCTCATGAATGCGCATGTGAGTTGTGATACTTGTGATTTGATAACTGATGTATGTTGTGATGTAAGGGACCTTGTTTAGGGAATAAACATAGCATGTGATATAGGGATTTGAACATTTTATGGAAACAAAGAGTGTACGAAAAGCGTATGTGGCACAAGGAATATTTGTGTTGGTTCAAATTACAATAATGAATGTTGTGATAGTGACAGGGATAGTGATGCTCTAAGTTGTGTTGATATTGATAGGAAACAAAGTGGTGATATGGAAATTCATTATTTTGAAAGGAATACTAAAGGGATAGGTTCAAAATTGTTAAATAAAATAAAATATAGAGGTATAGGTTTGGGAAAATATGAGCAAGGCATAATTACCAAAAAATGCCAAAATATGGAGGCCTTAGATGTAAAGAACATACAAGTAGTAATGAATTTGTAATAGAGACTAATTTTGTGACACGAAATAATGAGACCAAATATGTGACAAGAAAAATTGTGATAGATAACAATGAACATATAATAAGGAACAACACAAATAAATGCATGTCAAACATCAATCATATAAAATTTGTTTAAAAGGAAATAAAGAAAGAGAACAAAATTCATAGTATGAACAATTGTAACCATTGCGGTAGACATGGACATATGATAGAGAAATATTGGGATCTTTATTGTTGTGAAATTTTTTAACATACTAATCATTCTCAAGGATATTTTTAGTATAAAGGAAATAATAAATTTAAAATGAGTTGTGGATGGATATGTATAAATAAGATAAGATGAAAGAAATATTGATGTTAACAAGGATAGCACTAACTAGAATTTTAAAAATAATTATGAATTCAATCTTTCTAATTTTGATAGTGACAATTCTAAATGTGTTCATGAGAATGCTAGGATAGAAAATTCTTGCTTTTATTATGCAAATTATGTCAAAGTTGATGGACAGTATGATAAGGATAAATAGGTCATTCAAAATTTATCAATAATGATCTAAGTTGTGATACATATTCTTGTAATGCCTTATTACATTCAAATAAATGTAATGATGAATTTTAATGACACATAAAAGTAATTGGTACTGAACTAGGATATGATGGAGCAAGGCAAGAATAAAATAACTTATTGTATATAAATACAAAGGCTTTAGATTTATAGGACAAGCTAATGAGAGTGATTTTATGAAAAGGAACACTAATATTAGTTTTGTAATAGGTAATATTGTGAGAGGAAATAAAGAATCCAAAGTTATGATAGGTACCAAACATAACTATTATGAAAAATCGGTACATATGAAAGATAAATGTTTGAAAGAGCCAAAACTAGAAATCAAGAGTCAGAGTCAATGCCAAAACTAGAAAGTAGGAGTCAGAGTCAATGCCAAAACTAGAGCTTGAAATTCAAAACTAGAGTGAGAGATTGACATTACACCAAATAATGTAATATGGAGGATATTGGATTTTATTACATTGTTTCGTACCTTGCAAATACATTGCAAGTACCTTGCAATTTTTTATAAATACTTTGTAAATAGTTGAAATATATGAGTCTTGTATATATTTTTCATTTAGTAATCATTAGATGCTTGTCATTTTTATGGAGTCAATAATTATATTTATCACAGTAGAAATATTAAGAGTCATCTCTCCCATGAGTTTGAAGAGATACAAAATTACTTGAAGTTGAATTACAAGAGCCTCCTTGTAAAGGCAATTTGTAGGAGTAACATATGAGGGATCTTGTAATATGAATTACAATACATTAATTTGTACTATAAAGCATTGTAATATTGCCATTCACATGAATATAGTGTGTAATTTTTTTATGAATTATGAGTTGAATATATGTGACACATTTTGATATATTGTGAAATTTCTTTGAACTTGATGTTAATTATTGATATTTAATCAAGCACGATTGCTAACATTAGTATGTTTCTTAATAAATTGCAGACTATCTAATATGATATTCCATGCTAACAATCCTTTAGGTGGGGTTCATTTTTTGAATACATTTATTACATCAAGAGAACCTACATATTTTTAAGTAATGTTTTTCCCCAACTCTTTCCTTGATCTTTGAAAAATATCTATCTTATTTTTCCCTGAGGTCAAACTCATAAGTCCATAATTTTGTAAGTCTATGCTTTCAATATTATTTCCTTTGCAAACTATATCCCATATACAAAGAGGAAACCTAAAATTTTCCTCATATCCTTTGCAAGTAAAATATCTCTAAAATTTTATCAAATTTAGATGTTATACCTATTAGCAACATTGAAAGTGACATCATATATGATGTAGGAGCATCAAGTTTCAATTATAATGGTTGGGGAAAACCATTCATGTAACAATGTAAGATGAAATAGAAGGATGGTGGAATAAAAAATATAGTCTGGAGAAAGAACAACACATAAAAGAAGAATCAATAGGATACATAACATCCAAGAAGGGTACATAGTTTCTAGGAAGGATACAAAGCATCCAAGAAAGGAGAAGGAAAGAGAGAGATTTAGGAAGTCATGAGAGAAGTCTAGGAATGATAAAGAAATAAAAATAAATTAAAGGCAATAAGGTCAGGCTCAAGGCTAGTTTAAGGAAGAAAAAAAATGGAGAGATAGAAGTCAGGATGAGAGAAATAAGTCAGCCTAAAAATGGCCAACACACACTTTAAGAATGCTTCTATTGAGAATGACATATGATTAATGAGGATGTGATGATATAACTATTGTAAATCATGATAATATAGATGTTTTGAATCCATTGCACAAACTTTCATTGAATGAATAATGTATGACTATTTATTTAGTGGTCATCGCAAGGTGTTGTATATGTGTGTAGAATTGTAGAGGGAGAATCGTTGTGTTCCAATTGACTACATAATTCAAGAGGAAGAATTGTATAGACCAAAGTGTGGGAATTGTTCAAGGAAAGGTTTATCATTATCTTCTAGTTATGCCATTCAAAGTGAAAGGTATCTATATGGCAAATGGTTAATAGGAGAACCATCACTGTCTCGTAGAACCAACCCATGAAATTGCCATATATGGAGGATATTATCTTGGACAAGAATAATTTTCCATCTTAATGACTAAGTCATATTTGACCCTACCATATAATCTTATGTATCATGCACCCAAGGAAGTACGTACAATAAAGAACCTACCATATAATTAGACCCATCATACAATTGTATGATGTTGTATAATAGAAGCTACCATACAATGTATATTGTATGATGAATGTTGTTGTAAAAATTCTTGGATATACAAAGAGTATGATTGTACAATATATGTGGTCATGTGATAAGGAAGATATTACCATATGAGGGAAAATTTCCTTCTTGAATTCCATTGATTACATGTGTAATTACCATGCGTCATGTGGTCATTATTTGAGTGGATAATTTGTTAATTGATAAGGTTTTCCATAAGAGGACCCCCTTCACTCATTTGCATAATTTGGTATTAGATCTAGTAGACGTATGAGGTTTTATACATGCCAAAGGAAATATGACACAAGGATAAAAGGAAGACCACAAAACCCTTGAGCCATAGATATAAATGAGATGACGAGAGGAATCATCACACGCTTAGATGCACTTGAAATCTCCCAAATGAGGGGTGTTCAAGTAGAAGATATAAGTGATAGTGAAGAGGAGGAAGTGGACCATGTTAGCTTTTGATGATATATTACCACAATATCTAAAATGAGCAAGAAATATTAACTATATGATACTGGCAATATAATATGGAGGAAAACTATATAAGAAACTAATGAAATAACTCAGAAAATAGCCATTAATGAAAGCTCACAAAATTAGTACAATGTAATATAATGAAGGTCTTAAACACTCCAAAAATTCTCGCATGATCTACATTGTATCTACCTTCTCTTCTCATCACTATGCTCTACTATACTATATGCTTCTCGCTTGCATTCTAGCATTTGATTCAATCTATCAAAGGCCTATATATAGGAATATATGTTCCTTGGCCTTTCATCTACCCATGACTCTTCATCTACCTAACCTATGACTCATGTACATGTGGACTACATGCACATTTACATCATTGCACATTCTAACACTTGTGAATTTATTACATTGCATGAACTACTCAAACCTTAATCTAAGACACTCTCATAATATAATGATGTACCCAAGGTGGTACATTGGCATGTACCAAATAATGTAATATATTCCTACACCCCCTTGTATTACATTATTTGGGTATTGAAGGCTTTAATATTCAATATGAGTCATGTTCTTTATCTCTATCAGGTCTTTCTTCTTTTGGTTTAGTCTTCATATTGCCTTTTATTGTCTTCATCATTCCACTACTTTTTGGTATTTCAAAGTGATTGGTAAAATATTTGTCCTTGAAGTTTTCCAAGTATCTTTGATGAACTAGAGATCTCATAACTTTACAAATTATAAGTGGATCAAAATTGATCCATTTTCTTTCCTTTGGTTCTCTGAATGACCTGTCTCCTTGTTCTTCAAAAATTTCAAACTTGAATTTATTGTTAGTAGATGCTTCTAAAATAAGAACTTGAAATCAAAATATCAAAATTTCTTCAAATTTGTTATAGTACTTGTTTTTATAGTAACATAAGAAATATGAATGATATTTTCCTCCACAATATTTACATGGATGGAAACTCCAACAATTTGCTTTCTCATGACCAAATTTGTTGCAATAAGTGCATTGTGAAGATATCCTAACTTCTTTGTTACTTGTCTTAGGAGAATCAAGTTCATCCATTTCCTTGATGAAATAGTCAAACCATATGTGTACAATTGAAGCTATTCCATATTTACTTCTTTCATAAATCTGTATGACATCTTTTTGATCAATATTATTTTCTATATTTTGAATATGGTTTTTGATAATATAGTTGTCATCAATTCCTTTCATCATATCATTGGAAGATATTTCTAAAGAATTTACTTTTGACAAACTATTAGTTTGTGAGTTTTCATAAATATTTCTAAACCATATTGGTTCTTCACTTCTAATTGCATTTTCCTTATTATCATTTCTAGAATCAAGTATGTCTTTGAACCATTTTGATTCCTTGAAACCTTTATACTTAATAATTTTTTTCCATAGTTATTTTTGAAGTAATATTTCTTGTTAAAAGAAAAAATTTTGGTAGAATTTTAAAATTTCTAAACCTTTGATGTTGTCTACCTTATGACTTCCTATTTTAAGTATATGATCAAGATTGATAAAATCATTTCTACTCTCATGTTTTGTAGAACCCCTTATATCTTCCAAGTGTTTTGAAGATACTATGGTCTTGATGAAGTACTTAGCTTTCTTCATACTTCTTTTGAGTTGAGTTCCTTTTATCTCCCTAATGTTCAAATACTATTTTGTCACCTTAGTTCTCCCTATTTGTGAAAGCTAGAAATAATTTTAATGCACTTTCAATTTAATAATGTTCTCTATTTTTCAGGACCCTATAGTTGGATTCCTTTTGTCCCTTCAATTTGTATAAGAAACTAGTATCAACAATCATTTTCTAACTTTCAAGCAATTTTATGTTTTGCTTCCTATATCCTTGAATTAATGATATGGTTTCTAAATTTCAAGATTTTTAATTTTGTGTTGAACTCCTTATATCTCCCTAATTTAGAAATTTAGAAAATGATAATATTTTCAATAATAATGCTTCAATTTCAAGGTATAAAACCTTATATCTCCTAGTTTAATTATTTGATAATTGAATCTCAAATAATGCAATTTGAAATAGCTCTTAAAGATATAATCCCATTGCTTTAATTTCTTTATCAACCATCAATAATTAATCTAAGGTTATAATTTCCTTATATCTCCACATAATAATTAGCTAAACTTAACCTTAGAAATAATGTACCTTATATATCCTTGCACTTGATGGAAAACAAATATTAATTCAATGTAAATATACCTTTCTTTGATGTGATGTGCTACGTGCTGATTGGTTTCTTCCTTGAATGCACTTTTAAATTTTTTGAATGTTGTATTCTCCTCAGTCTTCAAGGTATGACACTATGCATTAATTACACTATGTTCTATGGCATACTCTAGACTATCCTCTTCTCCCTTTAGTTATCTTTGACCTGTGGAAGCTTGATATGCATAATCTTCTCAGGAAAGGCTATTAATACTTCCCTATATCCCTTTGGAATGCATGACACATGGCATTTAAGTTGTCCTTGAATGTATATATCCTTGTTAGATGGTGTAGGGACATTACAGTCTTTAAAATACATTGATTTAGGTGGCATAGGTATTATATCTCCTCATGGATGTTGAAGTAATGTTATTTTATTATTTTATTTCTTGAATGGAGTGTTACTTTAGACTTGGATTCTCTTCTTGTGTAGGTGTTTTTTTTTTGAGGTGTTACTAAGAATTTGTAGGTGTTTTTTTTGGATTCTCTTCTTCCTGATTCTCTTATGACTGCTATTATACTTCTTTTTCATGTAATTCACATACCATAGAATAATACACATCAAAGAAATACAATTTTTAATTTACATATTTATACCCCAGGGAATATTTCTCATCATCATTATAACATAACACTTGAGATCTTTGAGCATCCATTTCCTCCCTAGTCAATTGCTTAATTATTGGATATTTATTTCCTATATTAAATATGATATTGGATGGAAATGAGGTTTTAACCTATGTAAATTTAGATGATTACCTCTAAGTAGTAAAATTTTCCTCTAGCCTAGATAATCATATTGCTTTCATCAAGGATTGTGGTTTGAACATTTTTACCTCCATCTTGATATCATAATTCAACCCACTAAAAAAACAACTCTGGAAAAATTCTTCACTCAAACCCCTTTTATTGCTAGCAAACCTATCAAATTAAGTCTAATACTCACAAAAAATATATGTTTGTTTCAATTTGGTTAAAGCTATTGTAAAGTCCCCATACTCATTGGGACCAAAATGAGTGAGTAATTGAGATTCAAAATCTTTCCACAAAATATCAGGAGTCATATGTTGCACCCATTGGTAACATTAAGGGGATTCAAATTCAAAGTTAAAGGATACAATTGTGATCCATAGATATCAAAGTAGATTATGGATTTTAAAAAACTAATCCATTTGACACAACCAATCATTGGGGTCCTTTATTTAAACTTGAGAAATTCTAATTTGGGCATTTAAAATGGGGAATCAGTATAAAAAATAACATGATGTGTTTCTTAATCCTTATTTCTCAAAATAAAAATTGTTCCTTCATTGTTAATCTACTAGTGTAATTGGGTTTCTCCCTTTAAATTCCCTTCAACCTCATGGAATTTTTCCTCAATCCCCATTTTCACTTTAATTTGTTCAGATTTCAAGAGCTGCATATGATCTTTCAAATGTTTAACTTCTTGTCCAAATTGGTTTTGTAGGTTAGAAAGTTGTTGACTTAATAACCCTATTTGGTCACTCAATTGGTTTTGTTCCATCTCCCTCATTACTCCTCTAGTCCCTCTAGTCATAGACTTGTGATTTGGACCACCTAAAATGTCTTACTAAAAATAAAGTGTTGTTTTAGGAGTAACTATTTTTTGTAATGGTCCAAAGAAGTGTTTAGCTGCTACATATCAAATGATCAGTTTGAAAAGATAATCACAATGGATGAGGTCTCAAAACAATGTTTTTAAACATCTTAGACTCTTTTTAGTCAAATGTCTATTTTACCCTAAAGCTTTTCTTCACCTAGAAGAATGACTTTCTTCTTTGTACTCTAACAAATACCATATCAATTACTATTTAGTCTATTATCAACAACTACCTTGTCATACTCTATTTTGTTTGTCACTAATACTACCTTGTTTGACACTATCAGTAACAATTATCTCGACATAATTTGTTTTGACAATTACAAACACTATTTTTGTTTTTTATCGATAACTACCCAGATAGACATATTTTAACTATTACTAACAACTACATTTTCTAAGACTATTATTAATTTTTACCAACACCAATAGTTATTTATTCTACCAAGAATTGTTATACTATGGTCAATTTTATGATAAGTGTAGTCTCCTCATTATGCTCAAATCTATGGTTAGGATTTTTAGAGGTTTAACCAATCAGTTTTAGGATTTAACATATGATTAAAATAGGGTAAATCTAGGCCAAGGTGTGCACACTTTCCATAGCCCTCTATTATACCATAGTGATGAACAATAATTTTTGAACCAATATTTTAGGTCACAATTCAAGGAGGGTTCCAAACATACACTTATGTGCACTTCTCACATCTCTAATAGTACGAGATGGTAATCTTCTTGAGTGCTATTCTTGGTGCACTATTTATAGATACATAGTAAAAAATATTTATATGGATAAATATTTATCCTCCTAAAGGGTCTCCCTATATACCCAAAAGTATGTGGGAGTTGAAGTATATATATGGGTGTTGTCTGAGGCCTAGGTATTGGAGTCTGAACACCCCTCACTTTACTAGGCACTTTATGGGTAATATAGCTTAGCCAATAATGATAAATCTTCTATGATATTTTAAAACCCTCAACACAAAAACTAAAAAAAAAATTGGCTTGATTTTTCTTTAGAGGAAAATAAACAAGAAAATAAAAACAAGGAAAAATTATACATTACACATTGAAATTGTAGGACTCAAACTATTTTTACTATAGTAGAATGTGGCCCTAGAAAGTACTCTATACCACTAGTTAGGAACCTTATAGTAAAATAAAAGCACATCCACATGATATTGCAATAATAACAAAAAATAAACTTGAAATTAACAATATTACAATACAAAATAGAAATGTAGTAGATTATATTATAGAAAATAAGAGCACATTATAGAATTGCAAGCCTCTTTGAGATGGAAAATTCCTTAGAAGTAGAGCTTCGATAAAAAAAAACATGAAATGTCTCTTATCTTGCCCCCTTGGCTCTTTTATAAAATTGGATACCCTAACCTTAGCACTGAAGTGTTCTCATCCATGTACAAGTGGGGGCCTGAGCTAGTAACTCCTAAATAATAACCATTACATCTTTAAATAATTATATTTTATAGTAATTAATGGTTACATCATATGAGCCCATTAACCCAGGATTCTGAAGTACTACATGATTTAGCAATTATTAATAATATTAAAATGGGGTCTTAATAGAATGTTGGTATATGTAACATTGAATATGTAATAGGAAATAAAAAAATATAATTCATTAAAAAAAATTAAGAAAAAAAATAGTTATATTAGACATAGGCATAAAACAAAGAAATGTTATATCTTCCAATGTTGTAAAATATATGGAGAAAATAATTAGTCTCAAATTTTTTTTCAAGAAAAGAAAAACAAAATAGATGTACACAATGGATGGATAAACATAACAAAATGGAATAGAATTATGGAAATTTTAAAGTGTTTCTATAGAAAAAAATATCTTGATAAGCATAGGTTCATCCATAAATGATCCTACAATGATTGTGTTCATAAAGGAAATACTATTTAAACATGCAGGTCTTGATGGTCCAGTCGATATTATGCCAAATTTAATATTGGATGACATGAGATTGCTCTTAGATTAATATTTGTATCCTTGAGACTATTTTAATAGGAATAATAAAAGGAATATAAATAGGGGAGAAGGGAGTATGAACAATATTTAAGCGAATGAAGTTTAGCTAACAACAAGAATGTAAGCCAAAATAACATAGATTAGCTACTACATCTAAATACCTAACATAATAGCTATTTTATGAGTAGGAATTATGGAAATGAAGGAATTATAGCATCCTATATTCTAAATATTTCACTAAATAATCCAAATAGCTATTCTAATTAACATAATTTACCCAACCAAAACTTATAGAAATATCAAGAGTGTAATTATTATAACATTCAACATCCAAAATTCTTTATGAGAAATAATCTAAACAAATTCAAGCCTAATAGAATTTATTCCAATATGAGTTGAAATAAGGAAAATAACATTTTTCCTAACATAATTCACTACTATCAAAGCAAAAATGGAATGTTTAAAGTGTAATGTATTTCTAAAAAATATTACATGAACTTAGAAATAAAGAAGCCAAACAATATTTAGTTTATTAACACAGCCTAGAGCCTCAACTCATAAAAATGTAAACACTAAAGTTTCTAACCCTTACAAATGAGGATCTCTACTCCTTATATATCTTTCACTTAACCCTAAAATGAAAGAAACTACTACATAAAATACTGGTCAAAATTGATGGGGAAAGATCCTAGGTTGCTATAGCACCACTCGACATCTTCATTTTTCTATGCATGTACTTGTAAAGTAGTTACAATTTTTAATATGCTTTTTCATTCTTGAAGGTGGTTGTCACTTTCTAGATCTATCAGATGCTTCATGGTTCAATTGTTCTTTTTTAGAGTACCACATGTCCCTTACACCAAATTCCTTGAGTCCAAGATGCTACTGCTACTTCTCTTGCCCTTTGGATTGTTGTTGTTGTACCTTATACCTTCCAAACAAATTTGCCTAAGGATGACATACCAACACTCTTAGAATCCAACTTGAGTGATCGAGAAAGTTACTATGCTTTGTTTTGTGTTTTAAAATTTCTTGTAAGCCATTTGCATTGTGCATAAAGTTTTTAAAACATTATGGATTGTCTTCTTTGTATATTTGATAGTAGCTAGTCCAACTAAAAGATTTTGGATTACAATATTAAGCCTACCTTGAACATTTTTTACCCATTATTACTTGCATTACCCTCTAGATTAAGATATCTACAAGAATTATGTGACTGAAGAAATCCTTCAAGCTTGAATATTTATTTTTCTTATACCCCCTTCTATTGCTAATCTACTATTTTCTTTCTCTTTTGATGCTTTTGAAATTACCTTCTAATAGGGGTTACTAAATTGAATTGGGTAGTTCTCTTGATTTATTTTTGTTATCTGATCTATTTCCTATTCATCCTCAATTGCCTTTGAGTTTGATTCCCTAAGGTTGCATATTGGTGTTGTCTCGTAACTACACAAGGGAAAATCATAAAATTAAATCAATGAGGAATACCATTTGGTTTATGATCTCATCCTTACAATTGATGGATGGATAAATAGCCATTATGTAGATAAGAACCCTACCCACAACAAAAACCTTTTAGATACCATGAAAAAGCTAAAGTTTATTATTTTTTCATTTGATGAATTAGTAAGACCTCATAGCATGGGGAGTTTAGAACTTGCTAGTAGATTTATTTTAAGAAACTCCCCTATAAGCATATATGATAACTTTATAGTATTATCAACTTCAAATATTGATAGAGCCTTGGGATCTATCATTATTTAGCTCTAGGTAATAACTTAGTTTTATTTTATAATTTTAATAGGATTGACCTTGTAGTGAAATTTCATTATTATTTGGTTACTCATAGGTAATTTTTGATTGCAGGAGGTAAGGACCTAGAAATAATACCCTTATCTATTGGGCATAAAATATAAATAAGAAAATACTAGAACTTTTTAGAGCTAAGTATATGGGAAAAACTCTTGCTTGAAAGGTAGATAAGGGTAGCTTTGCTCACAACTTAAGGAATAGTGAGGAGGAATACCTCCTTATAAATACTTATTTGGATGGGATAATAATTGAAGTCACCCACTTAATGGGAAGTGATTATTTAATGCAATTGAATCAACAAATGCATGATTATATGTCATTCTTAGAAAATTTATTAATTCTAGGACATCCTGATTTGTATAGTCATCCTTTCATTTGTACATGTAAATTGCCTATTGCAATTTTCAGAAAAAATGCTTCATGTAGGAGCTATGTTGTTGCTTGGTCTATCAAATAGCTATACACCACTTAGATTTTACAACTTTATTTATGTGATGCCTACACTACTTATCTTCTATATTTTTATTTACATGCCACATATTTACACAAAAAATTGGCAAGGTTTCCACTTATTATGCGTTTTCTTGTTGGTTCTGGAACATGTGACTCACTTGAGCCAAACGTATTTGTTTGGTTGACCTTGAATTAAAATTAGTTCCAATTCTTGACTAAGCTATAACATCAAAACTTACCATAGATAACAAGTCTTTGGCTTGTGACCTTATTTTCTAGCCCTTCTAAGTACTCTAGATCTTGAGATAGATTATAAACTCTCTCTTCATGAGTTCCCAAGCTTGTATGAACCAATTTATTGAGATGGATCATGGAAAACTCTCTTTTTGCTAGTAAATATTCTCTCATATCTCCCAGATATTATGGACACATTTTCTAGAATGCTTGATTAGATAACATTAAACTATGCTAATTTCCCATATCTATGCCTAAGCTAATTTTACATTGTGATCAAACATTAAAAATTCATCTTACTTCAATGAATCATCCATGAGATCTTCCAAGATTTCTAGCCAATATTTATTTTTTCCTTTGCAAGGAATTATCATGTGAATACAGTCCTATGATAGGTAACCCTAAGCTTTGCTATAAATTTCCTTGATAAGAATAGTCTAAATAGTGGAGGAAGATCCACCACTAAATCTCTTAGATTATGAAATATCCAAAATTTTATGTACTAATATCAAAATATCCTTTAGATCTCCCATTTTTTGGATTGGTGTCTTATCAAGTTGTAATACTTCGATACTAGTCTTGGTGTATTCTAATCTCATTTGTTCACAATCCTTAGGCATGACTATTGTGGAATCTCAAGAATCCACCATGCAGTTCTATACTATCCAACCTTCCATACATAAGGACATATAAAATGGTAGAGGCTTGATTTTACCCATGCTAAGAGAAGGCATGATCTTACCCATCGATGATTGATTGTGTGCCAAATTGGAGTCTAAGAGGGTGAGGTTTATAGTTGTTGATATTTTAAGATCTATCTTTAGTAGATCAATTTTTATGGGGATCAATAAAGCATTGTACATACTGGCTCTTTAGGGAGTCCTCTTTAATTATTTCACAATGGTGAATCTAGAGGCTTCTAACAAAATTTCTTCCTTTTAGACTAGTTGGCTAAATTTCCTTTGATACTTCTAAGCAATTTCTTCGCTTTGCTTCCTACTTATGGAAGGATACATTGTCTTCCCGAATATTTGATCCCTAGACTCTTGCTCACGAACTTATATATTTTGGTTAACCTTTGGAAATTTTGGTCTACTATGTTACTTAGGACCTTCTAGATTTTGATAGACTATTTATGCTTCCCTCCTTCGATAATTTAGTATCCTTGGCTTGGCCTACTCCTTAGGAACTTTCAACTTTTGATAGATTGTTGGGACTACTAGCCTTTGATAAGTTGCTGGTACTTTTGAATTTTACTCTTTAGACACTTATGACTATTTATAGGCTTTGAGTGCGTCTATATTGGTAAATCCTTGGATGATTCTAACTTTTGGTAGCTTGTTGATGCTTCTAACCTAGACTATTTTGGCTTCTGGTAAACTTTTTATGCTTCATAAAGGTCGATCCTTCTACTTTTGTGTGGTATTTTTTAGCTTTTGGGGATCTAGTTGTAAAGGTTTCTTCTTGTATATTATTAGTATGTAATGTGGTTAAGAGGTTAGAGGCTCCTCAACAGTAAGGTTTTTCTCTATATCTATTAGCATACCTATAAGCCCCTTTGAATTTCTTTCTACTTGTTGGGATATAACTAGTTGGCATTGATGTTGATAAATTGCATGTGTCAACATTGTGCAGAGCATTACATGATAAACACCAATAGTTATCCAGATCTATGAAAAATTCCTCTTCTTGTATTTTAGCAACAACTACATACTTTCCAATAGCATTATTGGTAGAATTCCAATCATATTTTGATATGTAGAGGTATATTTCTTATTGATATACATCATACCTTATTTTAGAACTTTGTCACTCTGTTTTTGTAACCTTGTTTGTGAGATTTTTATTAAAGATTTCAACTCTTGTATATTTTCTTACTTTTTTGGTTTCAAATAGGGTAGTGATGGTGTTGTGCTTTTTGGACTAGAAAGCTAAGTATATGATCTAGATGCAGGTAAACTACCCAGTGGAGGTCTTATCTAAAGTGAAGTTTTTTGGCTCAGTTGCTAGATCTTAAGGAAATATAACAATATAACTTTAGTATGAATCTTACTAACTGAGCTAAGTGCATTTTCATATTCAATAACTACTTGGAATATTTATGGAAATATCATCTCATTGGTTTGTTGGATATAAGGACCTAAGTATGGGGTGAAATAATGGCGGTAATAGAGTAGGCTTGGGCATATAATGGCCTGATATCTTAGGGAATTCTTCTCCAAGTCTTACTAAAATGGATATTAAATTTTATAATATTCTATTGATGATGCATTTGAATAGTGGTGAATTAGGTAATTGGAGGGAAGTAATCCCCAAGATCATTGAATTCTATGACAAATAATTTAGCAAGGTCAACACAAGTACTAATGCTACCATCCTCTAATGCATGATACCAAAATAATATTTTACCTCTAAAAGGTAGAGAAAGCAACCTAACCATTACATATTCATGGACAATATTATGAATAGTAGCAATGATATCTTGATAGTGTTCATAAGTTATCTTCTTGCTACCATCATAGTAGGGCAAATATTTTAATGTAGACTAAGGAATATCATGGAGATTTAGAATATTTAGGGGTTTGGCACTATTCCAGCCAAGAAAAGTGCATTTGGCTATAACTTCTAGTGGAGATATAACAATTGATTATGGTGATATAGCCTATAAAGGAGTGGGGATTTAAACTAATAATGCTTAGATAGGTGAAATTTGTTAGTGTAATTATTACAAAATTTGACATCTAAAATGATTTAAGAGAAATAATCTAAACAACTTCAAACCTAATAGCATTTACTCCAATCTAAGTTTAAATAAGGAAAACAATATTGATCCTAATAGAATGCACTACTATCAAAGTAGAAATGAAACATTGAAAGTGTAATATATTGCTAAAAAATGTTACATAAACTTGGATAGAAAGAAGCCAAATAATCTTGATCTTATTAACACAACCTAGATCCTTAGCTCACAAAAAGGTAAACACTAAATTTTCCAACCCTTACAAATGAGGAGCTTAAATCCTTATATAGTTTTCACTTAACCTTAAAATAAAATAAAATATTACATAAAATATTGGCCAAAATTGATTTGGCATGATCCTAGGTTGAGTTGGCACCACTTAGCATCTTCATTTTTCTTTGCATGTACTTGTTAGACAATTATGACTTTTTTTATATGCCTTTTCATGCTTGAAGGTGGATATCACTTTCTAACTCATATTCTTCATGGTTCAATTATTCTTTTCTAGAGTACCATGTGTCCCTTGCACCAAATTCCTTGAGTCTAGGATGCTATAGCTACATATATTGCCCTCCAAACTATTGTTTTTATACCTTATGTATTTTTAATTTCTTCTTTGCCTAAGGTAGACATATCAACACTCTTAGAAGTCAACTTGACTGATCTACGATGTTGCTTTGCTTCGTGTCATGTTCTAAAATTTCTTGTGAGCTACTTGCATTGTTCTAGAAGTTTTTTAAAACATTTTGGTTTATCTTCACTATATGTCCAACCAAAACTAATCTAGCTAAAATATTCCAACTTGCAAGATTAAGTCCTTGAACAATTTTTACCAAAATTACTTCCTTTATTTTTTGGAATAAGATATTTATAGGAATTATGATTGAAGAAATCCTTGAAACTTGCATATTTATTCTTCTCATGCCCCATTTTGTTGTTAATCTACTCTTTTGATGCTTCTAAACTTGCCTTGTAATTGGGGTTATTTGATTTATTTTAGGAGTACTCCTGACTTGTTTCTATCATTTAATATATTTCCCTTTGTCCTCAATTGGCTTTGAGTTTGATTCCTTGGGGTTTCATATTGGTGTTGTATTGTAACTACACCAAGAAACACTCTAAAATTAAATCAATGAGGAATAAAATTTGATTTATGATCTCATCCTTCCAATATATTGATGGATATATAGCCATTATGTAGATAGGAACCCTACCCATAGAAAAATCCATTTAGCTACCACCAGAGAGGCTAGAAATTATTATATTTTTGGTTTAGTGATTCAGTAAGACCTCATGGTATGGGAACCCCTTTAGCTACCACCAAAAATGTTGGAATTTATTATGTTTCTTATTCAATGATTCAGTAGGGCCTCATGGCATGGGGAATTAAAAAATTTCTAGTAGCTTTATTCTAAGAACTTTTACTTATAGCCATTATGTAGATAAGAACCCTACTAATACCATAACCCTTTAGCTACCACTAGAGAGGCTAGAACTTATTATGTTTTTGGTTCAATGATTCAGTAAAGTCTCATGGAATGGGCACCCCTTTAGCTACATTAAAAAATGTTGGAACTTATTATGTTTCTCATTCAATGATTCAGTAGGGTCTCATGGCATAGGGAATTTAAAAAATCCAATTAGCCTTCTTTTAATAACTTTCCCTATAAGAATCTATAACTTTATAGCATTATCAACTTGAAATATTTACAGAGTGTTAGCTTTTGAGGATATATGCTGTGGAGAGATCTAGTATAGGTCCTAATGAAATACAAGAAATATGAAAGAAAGTGAAACAATAATATGACTGAAATATACTATAAATAGAAATGACGAAAATACAATGCAATATGGAGGAAATAGTCACTCTATTGATATGAGTTAAAGAGCTACATTGTACTCCATACAAGAGTACTACTACAAAGAGAATGACATATGCTTGATGTATACTTGTTGTATGCTTGATATATGATCTACCACTATGATACCCTTTATATAGGAAGATAGGTTCCTTGGCCAACACTCTACCTAGTTGTACAAGGGGACACCTTGCACATTACAACTTGCACACTGCCACTTGTGCATTTATTACATTGCTTGAAGTAACTAGATAACTTGCCCCTAAAGTAATATCCTATCCTAACTATGTACCTAAGGTGGTACATTTACATGACCCAAATGATGTAATATACTCTAACTCTAACACCCCCTGTATTACATTATTTGGGTATTGAAGATTTCAATCTTCAATATGGATCTTCTTCTTTATCTTGGACATTGTATTCTTCTTCTCTATTCTTTGTAACCTGTTCAAGCAAGTAGTTAGTGTCTTCATAACCTATTTTTCTTATTGAAAGAGCTTTGACTTCATAACCATCTATAGGTTCTTCCACTTCTTCGATTTCTTCTATCCTTTGAGCCAGGTGTCCTTTTTGATTCCCTTTTTGATATTCCAATTGGGGATAATTGGATGGATGTTGAACTTGTTGTTGAGGATTATTTTGATATTGCCTTGATTGAAATCTGCTTCCATTGTTCATCTGATTTTCTTGATTCTGATTCCTTGGATTGAATCTGCAATAGTTAGTGTTATGACCTTTTGTTTTGCATATCTGACAATATATGTTATACCATGGTCTTCATCCTTTTGATGATGAAGCAATATTTCCTTGTGGATTGTCCTTTGATGCCAATGCAGTGTTAGTCATTTCATCTTTAACTATGTTTTCCACTTCATACTCCTGAAGAATATTGATTAGATCATCAAAAGAAGTATCTTTACTTAGGACTTGTAAATATGTTACCAAATATTTGTAGCTATTTGGAAGTGCTCTCATGGTTACTTGAGTAAGAAGTTCATCTTTGATCTCTTCTCCTAAGGTTAATAATTTCCCTTTGATATATGCTACTTTCCTTAGGAATAGTTCTATGCTCTCGCCATTGTTCATTTTTAGAGAATGTAGTTGAGTTTGAAGATGAAGGATAGTGGTTTTATTTTTTCCTTCAAATATATTTTCTAAGCTTTTCCATGCTTTTATGGATGAATTTTCTGAGATGATATAAGGTTGTATTTCATCAATGATGGCAAAGGTTATTATCATTAGGGCTTTTGCATATTTTTCATCAAACTTCTAAATTTTAGTATCATCTGTGGTTGGTCTTTTTTCTATTCCTTGAGTTATCTCCCAAAGTTTTTCATATACTAAGATTGCTTTTACCTTATTTTTCTAGGAGAAATAGTTTGGTCCTTTGAGTAACTAGGATTTTGCAAGAGAGAATTTTTTTGATGCCATGATGATCCTTGTGGTCTTCTCTAGATTTGATGATACCTTGATGAAACCTTATGACTTCCAAATGGATTAAGTACTTGATAATATTTGATGAATGTTATTATTATAAAGTTTTGTAGGATGCCTTATGTCTCCCTAGTGATTTTGGAAATGCTAAATGATAGATAAAGTGCTTTTGAGAATAATAGTTCAATTTTGAGTTGATTTTGTAAAGTTTTGTGAATAGCAAAAATCAACTTCTTTTACACCTTATTACTCCTATTGAACTTTAAGCACTTTCTAATTTGATGAGGTTTTAATAGTTGGATTCCTTTTGTCCCTTTAATGTGTTTTGAGATAAGTATATCAATCAATTTCCAACTCTTAATATTCCTTAATAAACCTCCTTTTATAGCCTTTAATAATTTGATATTTATTGTTTCTAATTTTCAATTTCCTACTTTGATGTAGTATTCCTTATAACTCCCTAATGTGGAATATTAGAAAACAATTATTTGCAATAATAGAAATCCTAATTTTTCAAGTAGAAATCCTTATTTCTCCTATGTTTTAATATTGCAAATATTAGGCTATTTTAATTGATATTTTTCCTTTAGATATTGCTTTCAAATATGGTTGATTTCTCTTAATGTTTCAACCTTATGTTATACCTTATAACTCCCTGTTAATGAAAGTAAGTTTAATGAAGTAGAGACCTTACCTTTAATGTTGTATTCTCTATGTATTCATTGTAAATTTTGGACGTATATGACAATCCTCCTTTATACCTTTTCCTTGAGTGCTTATAGTGAATGGTGTACGTTGATTCTCCCTTGGCTTCAATGTTTGAATGGTGGTGCTTCAACCTTGGAATTTTTGACCTCCTTTGAGTATCTTGACCAGATATTTTAATGCTCTTCACCTCTCTTCCACACTGTAATTCTAGCTACTTTGAATGCTATGACTGCTATGAATGTTGTGACTGCTACAAATGCTTTGAATGCTATGAATGTTGACCTCCTTGGTCTTTGGCACCTTTTAATAGAAGAGAAACCTTGAAATATGTGACAAGTGTCACAAAAGTTTATTTGTGAGCACTTGAGGAAATTTATTCTTGGTAACGGATGGATGTTATAGTCTTGGATGGGCACACCAATCTATAACATTTTCTTGATCAATCTTGTAATGGATGGGTGCTTGTTATTGTTTCCTCCTTGGTGATAAGTGTCGCCTTCCCTTCATGCATGGGCTATCTATGTAACGCCTCTTCAACGTATCATTCCAACACCCTTATTAATCTTACAACAAGATAAACTTTTCCTTTGTTCATTGATGCTTGATATGCATTAGTTCTAACTAGAGTAGAGAGCAATGCCTTTGGATTATTAGAGCTAGGATTGAGCAACGATCTTGAAGACCTTGACTAATGCTTAAGGGGAGTTTGAAGTACTCCAATTATGCTTCCTTGGATGTACGTCTAATGTAATATTTTTTGCCTTATTTTTAAATCTATCATGAAATTTTGTTTTTATAATGTTGCCCTTGAATATAATGATCCTTCCTTTTTATATTGTGCTTTGATTATTTATAGGTTCAATTTTCCAAATTGTAGAAGGTGTAAGCCTTTTGAGAGGCTCTATTCCCTTGCATGGAGTGTGCTATTATATGACTGCCTTGGGTTGTTTTACCTTGAGAAGATTATGCCTTTGAGGCACTTAAAACCTTACCCTTTTTCCTATGTATGGTAGATTAGAAATGTAAAAAAAATTGTATATAAAATACTCTTTTTGCACCTCCTTTTTGTAATCTAATTTTTCCTAGTTTTATGATAGCTTCCTTGTAGGTAATGGCAGATTTTGAGGTTGTCTCCTTGATTAGACACCTCTTTGCTTTTGCTTGGATATTTTTCTAATGAACCCAAGCTTGTAACCATGTAGATAGAAGCTTTCCTTTTTGTAGGAGTAATTTCTGCACTTTTTCAAATAGCCTTTAGTGCACTTTGAATCTTGAGACTCACCAAGTCTCTATTTGAAGCTTCTATTGTTGATTTTAATGGTGGCTTTCTTCTCCACTCCTTGGAGGAATCTGATATGATTTTGGTGGCTTCTTTGGGCCACAAAATACTATAGATTTTGTGCACCAAATAGTGTCTCTAGACACTTTGATTAATTTATTGGTTTTTGTGCTCTTGATCCTTAATAATCAACAAACACAAACTAACCTTTTTTAGAGTAACTAGTTAAGAATAACTAGTATAGTGCTAATGGATTAATAATGCACTTAATAACAACAATAATCTCACCTTATTGATCTTGTAAATGAACTCTCAAAATAATTTCAAGTGCACTTAATATTCTCTGCAACTATTAAGAGTAATCTGTAATGAACCCTTAATAAGTATTCTACAAATTTTCACTACAATCAATATTGTAGGATATAGTCTTCTTGCTTTCTAGATAGCAAATAGGTAGATGATAATTTTATTTATTTTAAAAATATCTAACTACTATTTAATGTGCAAATAATACTTAAAATGAATTCTCCCTTTTGCACTTTCTTGAAGACTATAATGCAATCTATTCTTCTACAACTTTTAATTTGAATATGGTGCCTTAATGGAATTTGATAATAATCTAATTTGAGGTTAATCAGTGAACCTAATTGCACCCAAGTTGCTTACCTTTTTGATGGCTTCTGTAGATGATGATCTTGGTGTTTTTGATTCACCAAGTTTCTACTTTGTAGTGAATGAATATGCAACTTCTTTGTTGGTTGTCCCGAATAACTTTCTACTTTACCAATATGTGGCCTCAAAATTTTTGTCTTGAGCCTTGGATTTTATGGCTTGATCCTTCCAGTGATCTTCTACTTTCTACTATAGATTAAGATAACTCCTTTCTTTGAACTATATCTTCTTGTTGTGAGAGGTAATCTCCAAATCTCCTGGATTTGGTAGGCTTCTTTTGTCTAAATCTTCCTTCAATCTTCTTGTCGAATTCTGACTTCAAATAGGATCTTCTTCTTCTCAAGATTATGATTTTCTTGAGGTCTTCACTGGATTATTCTTCAGGGATTTGGAACTCCTTTCCAAATTCTTATCCTTGGATTTGGCACTCCTTGCCAAATTCTTCTTCTCAAATTTTGCACTCCTTGCAAAATTATTCTTCTCAGATTTGGATCTCCTTACTAAATTCTTCTTCTCTTGGGCTTGTTTTTGGATGGTGACAATTGTCCCAAGTCCTTCACTATCAGGAGCTTCTCCTTGGTAGTGGATTTCTCCAATGAGTTCTCCTAGGAACTCTTCTAATGATGCTTCTATGAGATCTACAACAAGGCTCTCCAAGCCTTCTTATTTTTCTTCTCCTTGAGACCTCTCCAAGGTCTTCTATCTGGCAGCTTCTCTAGTCTTCCAACTGAGACCTTTTCTTCAACCATATACTCTTGGAAGTGTTGATGATGAGATATTCTTTCTCGGATCTATGAAACTTGCTACTTTTGGATTTGAAAAGGACTCTCCTAGTCCTTCTCTATCTTCCAAGAATGGAAGTTATTTTATGAGATCTTCTGATCTTTTCAACTTATTCTGAGAGAAATATTTAATCAATAAAGAAGATCACTAATATCCTATTTCTTGGACTCTTCTCTAGAGTCTTCTTTAGGAACTCCTTTATGGAGTTTTTCTTCTAAATCAAGAAATTTTCTTATGAATCAAAAAATTTCTTTGAAATTTTCTTTAGAAACTCTTCTTTTCAAGAATTTTATCTTCTGAGTTAGAAATTATTTTTTGAAGTTTTCTTTAGGAACTCTTCTTTGGAGTTTACTTATGAATTGAATTCTTCTTCTAAATCAAGAATTCTTCTTTGAAGTTTTCTTCAAAATTAAGGCTTTTATGGCCTTCTTATTGATCAAGGCTTTTATGGCCTTTTCTACTTCTGCAATCTATAGGTATTAATCTTGAATGGAGATCACAAATCTCCTATCTCCTCCTTGAATCAAATTTTGGAGTATTTTCTTTCTTGAGTCTACTATAAGGCTACTATGGCCTTTTCTTTACTTTGTAAAAAATCGGAACAGTGTTTATTATTCATCTGCGGAATAAATAAGATTACAATAGCCGAGAATAGTCACCGGCGAAACAGATCTGTTACAGGAGTTGTAACAGTCTGCCTGAAATTAAATAAAGACAAAATAGTATAACAGCTATTAAGTATGCTAACATCCCCCTTTATTACATTATTTGGGTAATGTAATAACTAATAGCTATACTAGACTACTAACATCCCCTTACATCATTTTGCAATACAAAGAGAGCTGCGAAACAATTCAAATTTGACACGTCCAAGTGCCTTAGTGAAAATGTCTGCAACTTGAGCATCGGTGGGAATGTCTGAAGCTGAATTCGGTGCTTTGGAACTTCATCTCGAATGAAATGACATTGTGTGTCAATGTGCTTTGTTCTTTCATGATGGAATGGATTCTTGACGAGGTTCAGAACACCCTGATTGTCGCAAAACAAGTGTATTGGAGATTTTGATGGATGGCCCATACTTGTTAGAATGCGACGTAACCATATCACTTCGCACACAGCTTCACGTGCGGCATGATATTCTGCCTCTGTTGATGAAATAGCAACCACCTGTTGCTTCTTGCTATGCCAAGAGACAGGACCGGATCCCAGATGAAAAATGTATCCAGAAGTTGACTTGCGATCATCAAATGATCCGGCATAGTCGGAGTCCGTGTATCCTTGCAAGAAGAATTTGTTGTTCCTCTTGTATTCTAGGCCATATTCCATAGTACCACGGACATAGTGAAGAACATGTTTTGCTACTTTCCAATGAGTGGTCTTAGGCTCCTGCATGAACCTCGAAAGATAGTTGATAGCAAATACGAGATCTGGCCTAGTATTGGTCAGATATATGAGACTCCCAATCAACTGTCGATAGAGAGTACCATCTACCTAAGGTGAATCATCATATCGCGATAACTGAAGTCCATTCTCCATCGGAGTTGCCATTGGCTTGCGATCAGTCATGCGATATTTTTCCAACAATGTCTTGGCATATTTTTTCTGAGACACTTTGATGGAGTGCTCATTTTGGCTGAATTCCAGACCAAGACAGTAATGGAGAAGTCCAAGATCTGTCATCTCAAAATATTTGCACAAGTTTCTTTTGACAGTAGAGATCATAGTTTCTGAACTCCCTGTAATGAGCAAATCATCCACATAGAGTACAAGCAACACTATCTCAGAACCCTGTTTCTTGAAATAGAGGTTTGCATCTGATGGACATCTCTTAAATCCATGCTGCATAAGGTGATTGTCCATTTTTATATACCAAGCTCGAGGAGCTTGTTTCAAACCATATAAGGATTTGACCAATTTGCAAACTTTCTACTCTTGGCCTTCCACTTCAAATCCTTCAGGCTGAGTCATGTAGACTTCTTCTTGGAGATCACCATTTAGAAAGGCACTTTTGACATCCATCTGGTGAAATTTCCACCCATATTGTGCTGCCATAGCACACATAACCCGAATTGTGGTCATCCGAGCAGTAGGTGAAAAAGTTTCCTCGTAGTCAATGCCTTCTTTTTGAGCATAGCCCTTTGCAACAAGACGGGCCTTATGCTTATCAATTGTTCCATCTGCCTTGTACTTGAATTTATATACCCATTTGCAGGCAATGGGCTTCTTTCCATGCGGCAAATCAACAAGCTTCCATGTTTTATTTCTCATCAAAGACTCATACTCTGTATCCATAGTGGCCTTCCACTGAGGCTCACTAAGAGCATCTTGCACTGATGCAGGTTCGAGATCATCTATGGTAGACATGAACGCCCTGTCATCATCAATATCCATATCCTCTACTTCTGTACTTGGAGTTACGGAAAGTTCCTCAAAAGATTGACAAAGATCATCAACCTCACCGGTTTCTTTGGCTTCTTTTTCTTTTTGAGCCATACTGCGTGTACGAGGTCTATCCAAATTCAAATTGGGAGGAGTGGATAAATTTGCATCTCTGATTGTATTTGTACACCATTTAGGATTCTTCTTCGGTGGAGTTGAAGAAGATGTAGAAGGACCTCTTGTCTGTGTTGACGAAGGAATCTTCTCTTCCTTAGATTCCACAATATCTTGGTGTACTTTAGATGTGCTCTGTGATGTGAAAGCTTCATCAAAGACAACATCTCTGCTGATATGAATTTTCTTGGTCAAAGGATCTATCAACCGATATCCTTTAGAGTGCTCGAGAATAACCAAGAAAAATACATCTCAGTGTTTTCTCATCTAGCTTCTTCCTTTTCTCTTTCGGTATGTGCATGAAAGCATGACACCCGAAAATACGTAGATGAGATATGGAGGGTTTTCGACCACTCCATGCTTCCTGTGGAGTCATTCCTTTTAGGGCATTTGTGGGTGCCCTATTCAACAGATACACTATAGTGGTGACAGCTTCTACCCAATATTGTTGCCCAAGAGTAGCTCCTGTGAGCATACAACAAACCATTTCCATGATAGAACGGTTCCTTCTCTCAGCAACTCCATTTCTTTGAGAAGTATAGGCGATTGTTAACTGTATCTTGATTCCATGCTTATCTAAGAATGCAAAAAATTCATTAGAGGTAAACTCTCCCCCTCGATCTGAGCGGAGGGTTTTAATAGAAGCTCCTGACTCTTTCTCAACGGATTTCTTGAACTGCTGGAAGAATGCGAAAGCTTCAGATTTCAGTTGGAGAAAGAAAACCCACATCTTTCGTGAGTAATCATCTACGAATAACTGAAAGTACCTCTTCCATCCACAACTTTTGGGTGTGAAAGGACCACACAGATCGGTGTGAATTAACTCCAGAGGTTTTCGTGCTCATGTTGCAATCTGCTTACCCTTCCTGGTAATAGTACAACACTTCTTTCCATTCTCAACACGAAAGTTGACAACCATATTTCTATCCAGGATTTGTTTCACTGACAAAAAATTGTTGGCCAATCCTGAAACATAGAGGACTTTTTCAATCTGACACTTGCCATCAGGAAGAGTGACTGAAACTATACCCTCTCCCTGAACCCTGTAGGTTTTATCATCAGCAATGGTGACAGGTTTTCCCTCTTTGGCCACAAATGATTCAAACCACGATCTATCGCCAGTCATATGTTTGCTAGCTCCAGAATTGACATACCAGAAAGGATCCCTCTGTGTGGAATCTGTGGTAGTCATGAGCACCTTGTGTGCCCATTAAAAATCTAAGTCAGATTCTTCAACAACAACATTCACCAGGTTGCTTGTTTTTATTTTGTGGTTTGTTTTGGCCTTTCTGCTTGTTCTTATGCCAACACCTGTTGGTGTCATGGTTGTCTTTCTCACAGATCTTGCACCACCTCTTCTTCTGTTGAGGTTGTTTGCCTTTTCCTTTCGTATCTTGTTGAGAATTTCCACCTTTCTGAAAGTTGCCTCCTTTTTGCCCATTACCTTTCTTCCTAGAACCCTGCTTGTTGGTGTATAGGGCTGTATTGGAAGAATCATCCTTGTGAAGTTGGCGTGCCTCCTATTGTTGAAGCAGATTGACCAACTCGATGTAGGTAATTTGTCGTTGAGACACCTGGATGGAGGTTATCAACATATCAAATGAAGAAGGTAAAGCTCTCATCACAAGTGAAATGAGAAGCTTTTCATCCACAGTATCTCCCAAAGAATTCAATTTCTCTTTCAACTTAGACACTCTGTACAGAAAGAGTTCAACTGTTTCATCCTGTCTCAAACTCAGGTTATGAAGTTGTTGTTGAAGATGAAGAATGGTGGAATCATTATTTCCCTCATAGATGGTTCTAAGGGCATCCCATGCCTCTTTACCACTTGATTTGTCAGCTATATGAGGTTGCACTTCATCTGAAACAACAAACAAAATGAGCACCTTTGCTCTACTGTCTTTCTTGTCAAAAGCTATCTGATCTACGGAAGGACCTGTGGATCCTGCTATTGGTGAAGGCCTAGTTGCTACTCCAGTAACAATATCCCACAAATCTTCCATTTGGAGAATTGCCTTCATCTTATGTTTCCATGGTGTATAATTTGGACCTTTCAATAACTGATGCGGATCAGTCATCAACTTTGCAACAGCGGCCATAGTGAAGGTTCCTTATATCACCAATTGGTCCCCCTTTCGATATACCTTTTGCTAGGCCAATATACCGTACAAAATACCCGCACTTACGTGAGGGAAACTATAGGTATTTAGAAAGATCAACAAAAATCACCCGCCCTTACGTGAGGGAGACTATAGGTGAGTTTTAGAGATCATACGATACGTGGAACATAAGCGGTACTGAAAGGGAATCGCCTTGTTGATGGCACCTACCATAGAATATTCTTCTCATGTGTGGGGCATAACTTCCCCTAAACACTATGAAGAATACTTCGTTAGGATTTACGCCTAAACACAAGTGCAATAAAGGGTAGTGGATGGAGTAAAAAAATGCAAAAATGGCTAACTTATCTCTCCCCGACGATTTATAGAGAACAAGCTCAGACGTCGTTGTAGCAGCTATATTAGGCGGCGGATACAGTAGCCAAATCATGATAGCTTTACCTGTAAGTGCTGGCCAGAGGTATCACAAATACCGAACAGCTGCGAGTGCAATAAATTGCACGGATGGGTTTTAATTATTCGGGGACTTAGGGAGTGTTTTGATTTTAATTTTTAATGTTATAGTGCAAAAATGAAATATGCAACATACAACAAAAAAAATGCCCACAGGAATAACCCACAAGGTGTCGGTCACAGCCAAAAATGCACCTTTTACAATTCGCCAAATTGCCTTTTCAGAAAATTACTCACAATCCCCCTTTGATTTTTTGAAAAAATATCCCCCCTTAAAAAAAAATTCCTTTAACAAAGCATTTTTAATAATTATTATATATTTAAAATTAAAATAAATAATTTTAATTTATATAGTTTTAAAACTTATAAAAAAATAAATTAAAATTAAAATTTTAATTTATAAAGTTAAAAAACTATAAAAAAAAAAATTAAAATTAAAAATTTTAATTAAAAAATAATAATTAAAAAATTAACTTTGAAAAAAAAATTTATACCTTGAGGGGAGTCGGCGGGTTTTGAACCCCCGACCTACAGGCTCCCAGAGCCTTACCGCACAGCTCACTGCCAAGTGAGCTTGCGGGCTGATCCGAAGGGATCAATGAGCCTCCTCCCTTTTCAACACCCTCTGCAGCGGCCTCCGACTGCTACGCGGCTTCCTCCTCTGCAAATCGTAGCAGTTCCAGTTCCTTTCCTGCTGCACGCTCAACGGATGCACTGTTTCCAGTGCGTTCTACCGGGGGGGGTTGGGGGGGGTCTTTTTTTTTTAATTTCCCCGTTCCGCCGGGGGGGCGAAGTGCTGCGTGTGACGGCGTTGTTTTTTTTTCGGGGGAGCGCGTTTCGCATCGCGCGGAATGGGGGGGGTTTATACCCCGCGTTTAAATTCCCGCGCGGGGGGAATTTTAAATTCCCGCTCGGCGGGGGGGGCTCGTCCTCCCTCTGCGTCCCCTGCGCGTTTGCGCGTGACGGGCCCTCCCGCGATGCAACGCGCCGATCCGGGGGGGGCGGCAGAGCTTGCAACGGGCTCGCGGCCTGTGCTCTGTCCGCGTGACGTGGGCGTGTCGCGGCCTGTCTGCGCGCTCCGTAGCGGGCTCGCGGCCTGCGCTCTGTCCGCGTGACGTGGGCGCGTCGCGGCCTACCTGTGCTCTCGGCCTGCGCTCTGTCCGCGTGGCGTGGCGTGGCCTGCCTGCGCTTCGCAGCGGGCTTCTGTCCGCGCGTCGCGGCCTGCGCTGGGGGGCCGTCCGCCCAGAAAAAAAATTAATTAATTTATTTATTTTTATTTCACTCGGCTGCGCGGCAAGGAGACGAGACAGTGCGCCTATGAAAAAAAATCTCCCCTGCAATCACCTCGCCAGAAACTTTCGAGTGGCTCTGATACAATGTAAAAAATTGAAACAGTGTTTATTATTCATCTACGGAATAAATAAGATTACAATAGCCGAGAATAGTCACCGGCGGAACGGATCTGTTACAGGAGTTGTAACAGTCTGCCTGAAATTAAATAAAGACAAAATAGTATAACAGCTATTAAGTACGCTAACATACTTCTGCACTTTGTAGGATTACAAATCTTGTAATGGGAACTTCTTTGAGGTCTTTGAAATCTTCAATCTTCTTTCTTGTTGTTATAAGTGATGGAATGATTATAAGAATATATTCTTCCTAATTTTCTTGTAGGAAGCTTTCCAATATTTTTTTGAATCCCCTTTTACTGCAACAACAAGTTGTTAGAAACTGGAATTGAAGAATTTGTAATTCTGGAGATAATAATCTTCACTAGTCAATTTGTCAAACTAGTGGCTTGAATTTTGAGTCCCAATATTCACAAGTTTTTCTGCAACTCTATGGAAATAATCTAGCCAAATATAATCTTAGTTTTTCTGCAACTGATATTTATTTTAGTCCTCACTTTTCTAATCTTGTTGACTACTATGGCTTTTTCTATCAATTAATCCTAATGGTAGCTTTTGCATGCAACGACACTCAATGGTAGATCTAGTTTGCAAAGATGCAGGTCAATAATAGTAATGGTGACACTCCCTATTCCCCTTGACCTACTGGACTTCTTTTATTATGGATGTAGGTCCTCTTATCTCGATGCACCGTGGATCTAATACCACTATTAGCTTTTGAGGATATATGCTATGGAGAGATCTAGCACAAGTCCTAATGAAATACAAGAAATATGAAAGAAAGTGAAATAGTAATATGACTAAAATATACTATAAATAGAAATGACAAAAATATAATGCAATATGGAGGAAATAGTCACTCCATTGATATGAGCTAAAGATCTACACTATACTCCATACAGGAGTACTACTACAAAGAGAATGACATATGCTTGATGTATACTTGTATGCTTGATATCTGATCTACCACTGTGAAACCTTTTATATAGGAAGATAGGTTCCTTTGCGAACACTCTACCTAGTTATACAAGGGGACACCTTGCACATTACAACTTGCACACTACCACTTGTACATTTATTACATTGCTTGAAGTAAATAGATAACTTGCCCTTAAAGTAATATCCTATCCTAACTATGTACCTAATGTGGTACATTTACATGACCCAAATGATATAATATACTCTAAGTATAACACAAAGTCTCAAGACCTCTCATTATTTAGCTTTGGACAATAACTTAGATTTAGTTTGTAATTTTGATAGGATTGACGTAGTGTAGTGACATTTCACTACAACAAGAAAGAAATAATATGATATTGATCTAGAAAAAAAGTTCAAGTTAAAATAAAAAAGATAAAATCAATAGGACAAGAGCTAGAGCTAGTGCCATAACTATAGTTGTAAATAAATGAAGAGCCAAAGTCACTACCAAAGTCAGATCTAGTAAGTTAGAACCAAAATAAAGATTGACATCATACTAAATAATGTAATATGAGGGGTGTTGGAGTTTATTACATTATTTGGTATCTTGTAAGTACCTTGTAAATATTTTATAAATAGTTTGGAGTGAAGGAGTCTTATAAATGTTTATCATTTAGTAATCATTAGGTGTTTGTCATTATTAGGGAGTCAGTATATATACTTCTCCTATGAGAAATATGGAGTCTTATCTACCATGAGTTTGAGGTGATAAAGAGTTAGTTGAAGTTGAAATATAAAGAGCCTCCTTGTAAAGGTTATTTGTAGGAGCAACATATGAGAGATCTTGTAATGTGAATTACGAATATTATTTTGTGCTATAGAGTATTTTATTTTTTCCATAAAAGTGAATATAGCGTGTCTTTCCATTTTATGAGTTAAATATATTTCAATGCATCATAGTATATTATGAGAATTGTTTGATTATTGTATTCATTGTTGAATATTAGAATAAGCATATTTGCTAACATTAAATCCTGAATTTGATCTTGCACATTATACTTCCTCATCCCTTATATGTTTTTTTTCTTCTAATGGTTGATTCAAATAAACTATAATAGCCTTTGCTATTTTTTGAAGTAGGGATGATTTCTATGCCACTTTCTTGGTAATGTAAAATCTTTACTTTGAACTAGCTTCTACTATGATATGATCTTCTTGCTTCATATTGAAGTTTGTCTCATGTTCAAAATTCTTCATCTCCTTCCTTGTTGTTTTCATTTTGTAGTCTATTGCCATGTGTCCATTCTTATAATATTTGTGATATAGAAAAGCTTCACAATCCACTTTTTGATACCATTATCTTAATTCATATTTAATCCTAATGTAGAGTGGAAAAGGTTTTTAAATATTCATGGAAACACAATTTTCTATATATACAACATTTATTTTATCCTTAGTAGTTGGCCCCTCTTAGATGAAATCTCCTAGAGTACTACTAATATTCTTCAAAAATTCCTTATTGGTAGGTTGATATGAAGGCCCAAAAATCCTAATCCCTATTGGAAGCCTTTTGGTATTCTTTTTCTTCATAGAAAATTTTTCATTCCATGGTCTTAAATATAATGTGTCTCCCACTATCCATAGGACACTATCCATTTTTTTATCCTTGATTTTTAAATTGGAGAAGAAGATGGGGAAAAATTCTTTTGACAGAATATTCTTGAAGTAGTTTAAATTTAATCTCCAATTCCACCTCATCTAATTTTAAATATTTCAGAATCCTAACCAATATATTGTAACTTACATATTAACCCTTTACTTTTAAGAATCAATATATCATGCTAAATCATCTCATCTTTGATCAACATGTTTGGTGTAATATTTTCTACTTGGATAGCTTTTCCCATATATTTTCTCTCTATTGTCCCAAATTAAGACATCCTTACTTCTAGTTAAGACTTTAGGAAATGGATTTATTATCATGTTATCCAAAATATCTTCACAATAATCCTTTAGATCCTATTATTCACTATGAAATTACATTTTATTAGATTGAAATTTTTATATGTTTCAAATAAGAGGAATAAATGGTGGTAAAACAATGAACATAAATGATAAATAAGAATATTTTATATTCTTTAAGGCTATATTCTACATGTATTTTACTTTGGGAGTTTGTTATAATGTGCACATTTTTTTATTTATTTTTATTTTAGTTTATATATTACATTATGAAAAATGATTTACAATATACTCTTAGAAGCATGCTCTTTATAATTTGAATTTTTTACTTAATTATTTTATTAAAGTAATTACTTGTCCTTAAATATAATTTGAGTTTATTTAAATAAAAATGGATACCTTATTACTTAAAATCAAACTAAGATCATCTAGTGGAAAATCCATGGAATTATATGATTAATTAGTGTTGTCATATATGTGAAGTCAATATTATTAGTCATTAGTATATTATTTGATGTATTGTAATAATTAGAGGATGATTAATGATGTCACCAGATGTGAGGTTGGATATTCACATTTCCCATAAGAAGATTTCGAATATAAAAATACAGAGTTGAAGGTGAAACATCAAAGAGTTTGTTGAATCAAAGAGACATTAATGTATAAAAATGAATGTTATATGTAAGATTTTACTAGCAAAATATTGGTTAGAATATTGGAGAAATATAAAATTTATAGTTGTGTTTAAACATTGTCTTCTTATAATATTGTTGTTTATATTATTTCTTGTCTTCTCCCTTGTTTCCAACACGTGATATCAAATTTTGGAGAATTTGTGTGAGAAGAGGGACAATTATCGTATTTCGATGGCATGCCCTAAATATTTATAATTTACATAATAATGTGATATTTAATTGATTTTATAGGATGAATTCTCCTATCTATTGCATCTGTAATCACCTCTACCTTTGTTAAAGCCTCTAAAAACCAAAATTTTGTAGTCATATGGTACAATATGAGCAAATTTTCTGGCCACTTCATGCTATAATTTGGTAGTATCTTTGTTGGAATCAAAGGTGAGGAAGGTGTGGACATGTGAGTAGGATTGAGAAGATAGTATAACCAAAGACCCAAAAATGTATGTTTATATTCTATATATATTAGTTGAATAAGTTTACATTGAAAACATCATGAGTGCTTGAAATGTTTCATTGAGACATCAATAATAGTTTTCCTTCTATCAAATTGTGAAACTGATGGAGTGCTTGATGCACATGGGAGACCATAGTTAAAATTTGAAATATTCAATATAGAAGGATAACATATTGAACTTTAAAACATCCAACATATATTATTAATAAGTTTTTAATGTAGCTAATAGAAAGTTTCTATACTGCAACATCTATACTTAGAAGCCATGTGGAGGTGGCAAACTATTGGAAATATGAGAAAGTTTTGTTGTCATTGATGTCAAGAGTCAGTTTCAGTGAGCAGTGCAAAAATAAGGATGTCAAGAGTCAGTTTCAGTAAGAAGTGCAAGAGAAAGATTGCTTCTAGGCCCAAGGAAAATAATATTATAATATCTCTTATTATAGTATTCAAGGTGGTCAAATAAGGTCTAAAGGAGCAATAGGAAGGCCTAAGAAAAATAATATTATAATATTTTATTATAATATTAAAGCTTTAATGTTAGGACCTAAAGTTATTAACTTAATTATAAATTAATTATATTAATTTTATTATAAATTAATTTATAATTTAATTTAATTAACCTTAAGGTTAGGGTTATAAGGGCAAAATGTTTAATATTTATTAAAGTGCCAACATCATATGTATTTTCCTCCTCCATCGACGTCCAAAGGGAGATGGCACAATGGTATAAATATCATGTGCATTTGGTTGTCGAAGCTCCTACCTTTGATCGATTAATATTGCTAGTGCCTGTGAATTTCCATGATTTATGTGCAAGACAAATGATAATATTTTTTATTGTTTCAATGACCATCGAAGGGATAAGATAATGGAGGCTTAAAGCCTCATTACCAACTTGGTGGTTGGGCTAGCGACAAGTGGTTGTGCGTTGAAGTGTTGACAGGTGGGAGGTCTCACGATCGAATCCCTATGGAAGGCCTAAGAGTGTTTTACTGGCGATCCTTTTGATTTTGGTGCCTAGCACATGATACAAAGCACACAAGGTACTTTTGTCTACCAACGTGAGTGCCTAGATCATGTGGTAGTTGGGCTGCATCTAGGGCGCTGGTGGCAGTGCAACGGGGGATCGAATCCCACCGAGGGCAATAGAGGTATTTAATTTTTAATTAAATTTTTGCTCCTAAGGTTTTTGATGTGGCATGAATTTTTGAGTTAAAGGGAGGTATAAGGTGTTTTATTAAAGTTTAAATTTTACATTCTTAAGCATATTAAAGGAGTGATTTAATTTTTGAGAAAGGATTTATAAGGACATTTTTGAGGAGTTTATTTTTGCTAGTTTAATTTGAGATCTAGGGTTTTGAGTAGTGTTTAAGAGTGTGGAGATTATAAGGTGTAATTAAATAATAATATTGCTATGTATGTGTTAGATTCTATTTTTTAAGTAGGAGTGATAAGATGTATTTAATATGGAATATTGCATTGTAATTATTGCATGATTAAAGTGAATTTTCCAATAGAGAGTTTTGAGGTAGATTGTTACTATCTAACCTGGAATTGGAAAGAGTTTTTGGTTGAGAGTAAAACAAATTTTGAAGACATGTCTTCATCAAAGAAAAAAGGTATGGGCACATTCTTCTTTGTATGAGGTGTATGGTTGATTGAGGTTTTCTAAATATAAGTTGGAGTGAAAAGGTTTATTTGATAAACATTGTTGGAAATATTTGAGTAAACCTTCATGTGCATGATTAGGGTTTGTGAAAAGATCATGAGTATCATTGTGATGTGAATGAGGAAAAATATTTAGTCAAGGATTGAGATTCATAGTGAGAGTTGTTGAAAGTATTGTGAAACACTTGTTTAGGGTTTGTAAGAAATTGTGTTTCATTGAGTTATTGGTTGAGTGGAGTTTCTTGAGTATAATTGATTGGAAGTGTTGGAGTGATAGTTCAAGTTTTGTGAAAAAATTATTCTTTATTCTTAATTGATTTGAAAAGAGTTTAAAAGTGAGTGAGTAATTGTGAGTGTGAAACATATTGAGCCTCTTACCATTCTCTATATTTTTATGTGGTTTAACAATATTTTGAGTGAAACTTGTTTGAGTGATTGAAGAGGTTTTTTGAAAGAGATTAAGTTGATTTTTGTAAGTGTTTAGTGAGTGTGAAACATATCGAGTCTCTAACCATTCTCTATATGTTTTTAAACAATATTCTGTGTGAAACTTGTTTGTGGGATTGAAGAGGTTTTCTGTGAGAGAATGAGTTGAGTATTTATATGCAAGTTTTGCAATTGATTTGAATAAGATTTTGTGAAAGCTTGTGAAATGATTTGAGAGTAGAGTTGAGGAAGATTTAGTGAAAGCTTAAGGACAGATTTGTATGAGCTTTTGTGGAAGCTTACAAGCAGATTTGAGACAAGTCTTAATGAATACTTGTGGAAAAATTTGTGTGAGCTTTTGTGGAATCTTACAATCAGTTTTGGACAAGTTATAGAGAGGACTTGTTGAGCAAGTTTGAGATAAGTCTTAGTGAAGACTTGTGGATATATTTGTGTGAGTTTTTGTGGAAGCTTACAATCATATTTGGACAAGTTCTAGTGAGGAATTGTAGAGAATATTTAAGGTAAGTCGAGTGAGGAATTGTAGCCCATATTGGGTGAACCACATTAAATTGGTGTCTCTATTGTGTGTGGTGATTTGTGCATTGCTTTGATTACTACTGTTGATATTTCCATTGATATAGGATAATTTTGTTTGAGAAAAGAAAAGTTAAAAATGATCTTATACTGTTCACCCCCCTCTCAGTACAATCTTGTGTTCTTCAATTGGTATCAGAGTGGGTTCCTTTAGAATATTTTAATAGCTTGAAGAAAATCTTACGGGAACACAGATGGATTCTCAGAATGGATCTTCAGGAAATTCAACACCATTGTTCGATGGGAACAATTATATACTTTGGATTATGAGAATGAAGATTCACCTAATGGCACTTGGAAATGAAATATGAGAAGAAATTGAGAATGGATACATACCGCCAGCTACTCCATCTACAAATAAATATGGTAAGCTCCTACATCTTAATAATTCAAATGCAATGAATGGAATTCTAAAGGATTTGCATGAAATAGATTTTCTCAAGGGAGCAGTTTAGAAAGAGATAAAGGAAATGGTAAAAGGTAAATGGGTTGCCATCAATGACAAAGGGAGATATTATTTGAAATATTAGAAATTTTTGTTGTCATTGATGTTAAGATTTAGTTTTAGTGAGCAGTGCAAAAGGAAGGATGTCAAGTGTTAGTTTCAATAAGAAGTGCAAGAGAAAGATTGCTTCTAGGCCTAAGGGAAATAATATTATAACATCTATTATAATATTCAAGGAGATAAGGTCTAAAGGAGCAATAGGAAGACCCAAGAAAAATAATATTATAATATTTTATTATAATATTAAAGGTCTAATGTTAAGACCTAAAGTTATTAAATTAATTATAAATTAAATATAATAATTTCATTATAAATTAATTTATAATTTAATTTAATTAATCCTAATGTTAGGGTTATAAGGGCAAAAGGTTTTATTTTTATTTAAGTGCCAATGTCATATGTATTTTCCCCCTTCGACGATGTCTAAAGGGAGATGGAACAATGGTATAAATACCATGTGCATTTGGTTGCCTAAGCTCCTACCTTTGATCGATTAATATTGCTAGTACCTACGAATTTCCATGATCTGCGTGCAAGACAAAGGATAATATTTTTTATTGTTTCAACGACCATCGAAGGGATAAGACAATGGAGGCTTAAATACTCATTACCAACCTAGCAGTTGGGCTTGTGGTAAGTGGTTGTGCGTTGAAGTGTTGACAGGAGAGAGATCCCACGATCGAATCTCGGTGGCAGACCTGGGAGTGTTTTGCTGGTGGTCCTTTTTGGTTTTGGTGCCTAGCACAAGATACAAAGCGCACAAGGTGCTTTTCTCTACAAAAATGAGCACCGAGCTCATGCAATAGTTGGTTTGCAGCTAGGGCGCTGGTGGCAGTGCAGCAGGAGGTCGAATCCCGCTAAGGACAATAGAGGTATTTAATTTTTTAATTAAATTTTTCTCCTAAGGTTTTTGATGTGGCATGAATTTTTGAGTTAAATGGAGGTATAAGGTGTTTTATTAAAGTTTAAATTTTCATATTTGAGCATATTAAAGGAGTGATTTAATTTTTGAGAAATGAGTTATAAGGATATTTTTGAGGAGTTTATTTTTGCCAATTTAATTTGAGATCTAGGGTTTTGAGTAGTGTTTAAGTGTGTGGATATTATAAGGTGTAGTTAAGGAATAATATTACTATGTATGTTTTAGATGCTATTTTTGAAGTAGAAGTGATAAGGTGTATTTAATATTGAACATTTCTTTGTAATTCTTACATGATTAAAGAGAATTTTCTAGTGGAGAGTTTTGAGGTAGATTGTTACTATCTAACCTAGAATTGGCAAGAGTTTTTGGTTGAGAGTAAAACAAGTTTTGGAGACATATCTCCGTCAAAGAAAAAAGGTATGGGTACATTCTTATTTGTATTAGATGTATGGTTTATTGAGGTTTTCTGAATATATGTTGGAGTGAAAAGGTTTGTTTGATAAGCATTGTTGGAAATATTTGAGTAAACCTTCATGTGCATGATTAGGGTTTGTGAAAAGATCATGAGTATCATTGTTATGTGAATGAGGAATCATCTTGAGTCAAGGATTGAGATTCATAGTGTGAGTTATTGAAAGCATTGTGAAACACTTGTTTAGGGTTTGTAAGCAAGTTGTGTTTCATTGAGTGATTGGTTGAGTGGAGTTGATTGAGTATAATTGATTGGAAGTGTTGGAGTGATAGTTCAAGTTTTGTGAAACAAATTGTTCTTTATTCTTAATTTATTTGAAAAGAGTTTGAAAGTGAGTGAGTGATTTTGAGTGTGAAACTTATTGAGTCTCTTACCATTCTCTATATGTTTTTGTGGTTTAACAAGATTCTGAGTGAAACTTGTTTGAGTTATTGAAGAGGTTTTTTGAAAGAGATTAAGTTGAGTTTTGTAAGTGTTTAGTGAGTGTGAAACATATTGAGTCTCTAAACATTCTCGATATATTTTTGAAGTCAAACAAGATTAGTGTGAAACTTGTTTGTGGGATTGAAGAGGTTTTCTGTGAGAGATTGAGTTGAATTTTTATATGCAAGTTTTGCAATTGATTTGAATAAGATTTTGTGAAAGCTTGTGAACTGATTTGAGAGAAGATTTGAGGATGCTTTAGTGAAAGCTTAAGGATATATTTGTGTGAGATTTTGTGGAAGCTTAAAATCAGTTTTGGACAAGTCCTAGAGAGGACTTGTTGAGCAATTTTGAGATAAGTCTTAGTGAATACTTGTGGATAGATTTGTGTGAGATTTTGTGTAAGATTACAATAATATTTGGAAAATTTCTAGTGAGGACTTATAGATAATATTTGAGGCATGTCTTGGTGAAGACTTGGTGAGTAGATTGGACAAGTTCTAGTGAGGACTTGTAGAGAAAATTTGAGATAAGTCTTGGTGAAGGCTTGTTGAGCAGATTGAACAAGTTCTAGTGAGAACTTGTTGGACATATTTGAGATAGATATTGAGCAAGTTCTAGAGAGGACTTATGAGAATATTTGAGGTAATTTTTTGTGAATAATTGAGAGTAGAGTTGATTGATTGATTTGTTCAATCTTTGTGTTAAGGCTTGGGGTAGATCTAGCAAGTTGATTTGTGATTAGATCAAGCTTTTTGTTAAGGCTTGAGGAAATATTTTAGGACAGAGTTGGTGCATATTTGAGGATATATTTGTGCCAGATTAGAGACAAATATTGAGCAGATTTATGGTAGATCGAAGGACTATGTTTAGTACAAATTTGAGATAGATATTGAGCAGATTTGTGCTAGACCGAAGGACTATTTTTAGTGTAGATTTGAGACAAATATTGAGAAAATTTGTGCTAGACCGAAGGACTATGTTTAGTGCATATTTGAGATAGATATTGAGCATATTTGTGCTAGATCGAAGGACTATTTTTAGTGCATATTTGAGAGAGATTAAGCAGATTTGTGCTAGACCGAAGGACTATGTTTAGTGCAGATTTGAGATAGAGATTGGGCAGAGCTGAGAGAAATATTTGGAGGTGATAGATAAGAGGAAAGTAGGCTCCAATGGATAGAGATACATTATCCAGGACAGATAGGATAGAGGTCTTCAGTGGAGATATATCCACAAGCCAGTGCAGTGGAGGTAGTAGTCTTCTAGAGGATCACCATCCAGAGTAGAGGAGGAGGAGTTATCTTGTGGATAGAGATCCACAAACCAACTAAGGGTATTGGTGTCTCTTATGGATATAAATCCATGAAATTAATTAGGGTATTGGTATCTCCTTTGGATAGAGGTCCATAAAAATTGTAATAGGGAAGGATTCCCAAGATATTTGTTGAGAAAATTATAGTGAAATATTTTCTCCGTGGAGTAGCCCACATTGGGTGAACCACATTAAATTAGTCTCTATTGTGTGTGGTGATTTGTGCATTGCTTTGATTATTGTTGTTGATATTTCCATTGATATATTGGATAATATTGTTGGTGAAAAGAAAATAAAAGTAGTCTTATAATGTTCACCCCCCTCTCAGTATAAGCTTGTGTTCTTCACCAACTCCTTGATAGAGATGAGTTTGTGCTTAGAAATACTCAAAAAATTCTAGTGATTATGCCTGAGTGAAACTGACGATATAACTAGATTTTTTTTTCTATGTGATCATGCTTGTGATCCATATACATCATCTATGTAAGGTATTATCAATTCCTTATTTTGTTTTCATATTTCATAGTGCATAAGGATGAAGTTATTAAAACAAAGCTAAAATATTTAATAGCGAGCTACGGGTTCAATTCTATTGAATATGGAGCTTAAGAACAAAAAGATATAATCAATTTCATTATCATCAATTTTTTGTACATCAGATTTGCATATATTATAATAGTAGTTCATTAAAACCTCCATATGGGAATGAACCTCCATACATGAATGAACAAACATATTAATAGTATTTCTCAAATAATATTTATAATTTTAAATAGTGTATGCAAATAATGTAATAGGTTATGCTAACATCCCCTCTTATTACATTATTTGATATAACAAATAAAGAATACTAAGCCCCCTTAATTTGGAATACCTTGGGTGGTAGGCTCTTGCTCTAGATATAGCACTAGCTTTAGCTTTAGGCTCTAGCTATCTTTACTTAAGGTCAACTAGACTAAGTAACCTCCACTTGTTCTACCATTCTAGACTATCTCTAGCTCTATCTCTGGGTTATTATCATTGGATCATTGTCTCTAAGTCACCTCTAAGTTGTTGCCTTCTAGGTCACCATTGGACTAGGTCATTGTCTCTTGGTCATATTTGGGTCTCTACCTCTAGGTTTTTTCCTCTAGGTCATATTATACTTCACCTCTAGATTGCCTCTTTGGGTCATTACCTCTAGGTTACCTCTTAGGGTCATTACCTCTAGGTTACCTCTTTGGGTCATTACCTCTAGGTTGCCTCTTTGGGTTGTTGCCTTTGGGATATCATCACCTCTAGGCCATCACCTTTGGAAAATCATCTACATTCTCAAAATATTCCACATAAGTATTCATCTATAGGTTCTTTATCATTGCAAGTCATTAATCATTCTTTTGTAGACTCTTATAACTACAAGTCATATTCTTATGATATTGAAATAATTTATCTTAAGTTTCCCAACACATTTATATTCTTCTTCAAATTCAAAACACTTGGTCTCTTTCTATAGAAACAACACAATATTTATTTTATCTTATTCCATTCACAAGCATTCATCCAACCATAATTCATTTGTATTTGATTGTTTCTTCTCTCTTTATGCTAATAATTTCTTTGAGAATGTTTATTACCTCCAAAAATCACACAATAATTAAGGTTCCAACATTTTTCTAACTCATGTCCTATTCTTCTACACTATCTACAATTGCTTAATTTATTTTTTTAATATTTGCTTCTCAAATTTTGTATTATTGATTCTTGACACAATTTTGGAATCACTAGTCTCCATCACAATTTGATTGTAACTTGTCACATATTTTATGTCACTTCTTTTTTCTTGATTTCTATTTTCATAATTTGTATAAGTTACCCTTTTATCAAATTTGATCTCACTTGTTTGGCCTATATATCCAAGGCCTTCATTCTTTGGCCTTATACTTGGTACTATAGGATCTTTCACACCTTGTCCATTTCTTCCCAAACTTGTACCATTGTTTCCCATTATTATCAATAATTTTGATCTAATACCTTTTGTATGATTTTAAAATATCCAAATTCTTCATGATCATTCAAGCACCTAATTTTTTCATCAATATGCTCTTCAACAAGATGATTTTTTTATGGCCAATACAATTTATTTTTGTATTGCCTCTATCTACATGAACAATATTCAAATCCCTACTATCACAAGCTATATTTGTTCCTTGTACAAGGTCTCTTGTACCACAACATACATCTACCTTCATGGGCTTTGTTGTCATCTCCGATTGTCTTGATCAAGACAACCTCACCTCAAGAGGAGCTACACAGTAGGGCCACAACCAAGAGCATGGGGTTTGGCTCAATTGGGGTATTTTGAGAGTTTTTACAAGGCATGATCCTTATTAATATGTGATATTTTTGGCACACTTAGAATAAAAAGGGAAAATAAATGCAATAAAAGGAAAAGTAAATAACTCAAAAAAAGAAAAAAGGTAGTGATGCACCAAAATATCCCCTAAGATCCCTCTGCACAATAGGTATAAATACTATGTGTAAATGGTAAACTCTTCCATTCCCCAACATAATTAAGCATAGATGGGATTTACCAATGAAAGCATGCATAAAGAAGATGTGTTTGAAGGAATCCATAGATAGCTAAACACAATATTGACGTAGGCCCCTCACACATACATACATCAACAAAATCCAATGTAGGTAAAGAGTACAAGCACATACATATATAAATGGGTCTATAGGAAGTCAGAAATGATTGATCCAAAATTTGATGCAAGCCTCCATATATATATGCAAATAGTGTAATTACAAATATTGTGTCAAGAGTGGGGGTTTGATTTACCCATAAGCTTCTCAGAACCAAACTGCTATACAAAAGGAAATGAAGGGAGAGCCTACAAGAGAATACAATTGCAAACTCACCAATCCTTCTTACAATCTATGCTACTACTATTTATAGATTACAATAGGGAATATTTCCCTCTAAAATAGTCTATAAGTGAATTTGACAACTCTAGATACCTTTTATAGTGATTCAAAAAATTAAATGAGGTACCTTTAGGTCAAAACAAATGTTAGATCCAAGACTCCAACACCATGCTTATCTTAATTGAATGTTTGAGGCATTTAGTTTAAATATCATATGGTAGGTGACATTCATTCTTCCATATGGGAATACATTTACTCTACGTACCTACTTTTGTCATAGTTCTCTGCACTTTGATTTGAATGAGATATTAATGGTAGTTGAAAACTTTGATACACTCCTTGGTATTTTTAAAATCTAAAGTTTACCCATAGGATGGTCATAAATTTTACTATTGGCACTTGATTTTACATCATAAAACCTTCAATATCAAAGTTTCCTTTGTCAAGAAAGACTCCTGCTTTTCCATTTTATTGTCATATATGTCAAGAATTTTCTTTCCTTCACTTAATGGTTTCTATACAACCTCTAACTATCAAAACATATTTTGGTGTGCCTTAGGAAAAGACTATCTCCTTAATAGTTTTATAAAAATCATGATTGCCTATAGTCAAGGCTTTTCCTTGAGTATAAATTAGTATTTCAAAGCCACTATAGTTTTGGTGCCTCATAGGGGCCTTACAACTTGCTTGAAGGAGATATCAAAATTACCTTTATCCTTGGGCTTAGAGTCAAAATCCTTGTCCAACTTGTAAAACAATACAATAAATAAAAAATGTGTGCCATAGTATTTCAAACCAATAATCATTCTCATTTTTTATCAGGTCCTTATAGTGCCTTTGTTTGATAGGTGTTATACCTGTCTTACCTACCTAGGTTGCTATGGTATTAGAATTCCAGATCCTCAAAGGTATTTTTTAGATGAATTTCATTTATAGCTATAGGGAGGGTATCTCTTTATATATTTTATAGCTCAAATGACTTTCCCTCCTTGTAGTTGACCATGATGTATGGTCTAGTCTAGAACATATCAAAATTACTATGGTTTCTAGGTTTAATTTCATGCTCATCCCATCTAAGGACCATATCCCCAATCTCAAAATATTATGGGTTAGACCTTTTATCAAACCGTTTTTGACTATTCCATAATTTTAAAATAGTTGTTCTCTAGCCCCTATTTTTTGTTCCTCAAGCTTCAAAAAATCTCCCAGTATTATTATCATTGGGTCATTTTCCTATAACTCTAATTGATGTAACAATTGAAGCATCAAAATTTCTATGAATATGGTTAACTTATCCTCCTTACCATAGACCAAGTTATATGGAGAACATCCTAATGCCTTTTTTGAAGTGTTACGATCTACCCAAAGAGATCTTTTTATATGAAGATGCCACTATCAATGATTTTTTTATCCAACCCTTTTTAAAAACCTTACCAGGTTTTTGTTTATTGGTTTAGCCAAACCATTGCCTTGGGGATAATAATTTGAGGAGGATTTAAAATACATACCATGTTGAAATGTAAACTGAGTGATTTTTGAACCGATAAATGCTTTGGCATTATCTATTATTATTGTGTTCAAGACATCAAATCTACTTAAGATGTCTTCTAAAATTTCTATGATCATATTTTCTGTAGCTTCATTTAAAGGGACTACTTCGACTCATTTAGTAAAGTAATCTATAGTTGTTAGGATCCATTTATGTCCTTCACTATGGATTGATCATTCTAATAAAATCCATTCCCTACTGTGAAAAATAATGTATTGCTACTATGGGTTTTAAAGGCATGAGGACGTTCCTTTTTCTTCCTATAAAGAGTTTGCATATTTTTTAATTTTTAACCCATTGATGAGCATCTATGAACATGCTAGGCCAGTAATATCTAGCCTTCATGATCTTATTGGCTATGATTTGAGCTAAGAAGTGTCCCTAAATTAATCCTTGATGTAATTCCTATAGTATACATTATGCTTATTCTCATTTTATGCATCTAAGAAGTACTCCATCAAAATTCCTTTGAGATAGGATCTCATAAATTTTATATAATGAACATTTTTATAGGTGAAAAGCTTTTATTTGGGATCTTTCTAGATTAGGAGGGTATTCCCTTATTTGCATGTACTCAATTATTTATTTTTCCCAATTAGTTTCTTCTTTTTCCTTGTTTATCAAATATTTTCTTGGTGTTACTTCTTCATTATCTTTTCCTAAATTATCCCCTTTTTAACTATATCTTCATCTATCTACTAATAAAGTGCTCTATGTCTAACTAGATTAGTGGGTTTGATTTCTACATCATAGTCCAAAATCCTAGTAATGCATCGGGCTCTATTTTAGCTCATTTATTTACCCATTATATATTCTCTTACACTAGAATGTATGACACAAGCAATAATTTTGTTGTTAGAAATCATATGTTTAAAATATTTTGATTTTTTTGGTAGGTTAAAATTATATTAAAAGTGAGTTTTGAAAGGACCCCAAAACCTCTTTACAACAGGTCAACCGACCAAAACAAAGGTCAAGAACAATCAATTTGAAAAATCCCACCCAGCGGGAAAAAAACAGTTTGGAAAAACCTACCCAGTGGGAATAGGCAAATTTGATAAATTCCACCCAACAGGAAACCACCAATTATGAAAAATCTTGCCTAGTGGGAAAACATACAGGATGATGAATTTGAAAATCTCGCCCAGTGGGAAGCAGCAAAAAACCACCAAATTGAAAATCCCTTCGAGCGAAAAAACTAGCAGGTTTGGAAAATCCCACCTAGTGGGAAAACTAGCAAAAAAAACAAATTTGAAAAACCTCACCCAGTGGGAAAACCAACAGGTTTGGAGAATCTTGCCCAGCAGGAAAACCAACAGGAAATGGATTTGAAAAATCTTGCCCAGCGGGAAAACCAGTAGGTTTAGAAAATCCCGCCCAGTGGAAAAACCAACAAAAAAATGGATTTGAAAAATCCTACCCAGTGGGAAAAACAACAGGTTTGAAAAATCTTTCCTAGTGGAAAAACTAGCAGAAAAATGGATTTGAAAAACTGTAGCACTGGTATCCCACCAACAGGAATACGAGATAACCAGGTTGGGGCAAGGTCTGGAAATGGAACAACAGAAATGGGAGATCTTCAAGACCACCAGATCTCCTATGTAACCAGATGAGGAATGCAACTGCAAAGGATAAATAGGAAAAATATCACATGAGTACCTGTGATTAAAGAGGATTTTTTGCCTAGGTTGAAAAATATGGTAGTGCCTTTGCAGTAGACGATGAATCACGAGGTCCCATACCAAGACCTTTAAACTTGCAAAGAAACATACCACATAAAAAATAGAAAAAAATATACTAGTCCCACCCTTTCCTGCAAAAGGATGTATCCAGGAAAAGCCGCAACTACACAAAGAAGCTCAAGGTCCCCCTCCAAGACCAAAAGGACAGACTACAAGAAGAAACCAAGGATCCATCCAAAAAACAAGCAACCACTGGATCTACAAGGAGATCTCGAAGGCAAATATTTCTTGGAACGGTTGAGAAGGAAAGTGCCTAGGCCCCTCCCTAAATCCAAAAAAGAGTGTAGATGAGAATACAAAGTAATGAACGAGAAATCAAATCCAAAACCTCTTCTAGAAGCCACCCCAAAGCTAGCCGAAAATCCACAAAACCAGGGTATTCAGGGACAAAAACCACAACACGCTCCTTGCAGTGAAAAAATCTCGTCAAAAATAGGAAACTTGAGAAACCCAAGAACACCAAGAACTAGGCCAAAGAGTAGCCCAGGGAGGGGGCAAGTAAATGGAAAAGTGGGACTGGACAGTCCCAAGGAACTTGGCACTGGAGCCATCCTGCCCTGCCCCCCTAAAATATTTTGATTTCCTTACTAGAGAATATACCTATTTTAAACAAAATTATATTTTTCTTCATATTCCTTCAAATCTAATTAAAATATACCACTAGGCACTCTTATTGATTTTCATCCTTTTGTGTCATCAAGGTCGCAATACTGAGTTCCTCTCCATATGCGTAAATAATAAAAACTTTATTGAAATTTGGATTAACAAGCACTGAAGCCTTCACTATGGCTTTTTTATTTTTTAAAAGCCTCTTTCCCTTCTTTTATCCATAGAAAAGGTCAGTTATTTTTTAACATAAGTGTCATGGGTTTGACTGCTACTGTAAAATATAGGATAATTTTTTTGATAAAATTAATTTTCTCAAAAAAAGATTGTAACCCTTTTTTGTGCTTAGGTGGTTTAAGAGGCTTCCACCCTGTGAAGATCTATAGCAATGCCATCCTTAGATACAACATGCCCTAATAATTTTCCCTATGGTACATAGAAGATACATTTTTTGGATTGAGGCATATTCCAAATTCTTGGTATCATTGAAATATTCTTTCTAGATGTTCCAAGTGATCCTCCTTTTTTTAGAATTCTATAAGGTCATCCATGTATATCAGTATCATTTTGTTTATTATATCTTGGAAGGTTATATACACAACCCTTTGAAATATTTCTCTAGAATTAGATAATCCAAAATACATCCATTTATATGGAAAGGTTCCCAATTTGTGTTGATCTTTATCCTTTACTCATATTTGATTAAAACCAGGGAAACCATCTAATAATGAAAATCTATCAAATCTGGCTATTGTTTGAAGAATATGCTCCATGGAAGGTAGGGGATAATGATCCTTTATAGATGCTTTGTTAAAATACCTCAAGTCCACACATAGTCTGATTTATCCATTCTTTTTCTTATAGGCACTAGATTAGAGATCCATCAACTATTTTTGCATGAGAGGCTCAACTTTTGGATTGACTGGTCTTTGTTTTTGTCTAATTATTTTGGCCTTTGGGTCTAATTCAATTGCGTGCTATATAATTTACTTGCTATAACCCTTTAGGTCTTCATAGGACCATGTAATTACATCATTGTTTTTTTCAGAGTTTGATAAGTGACCCCTTCTCTGTTAGGATCCTATCCTAACATCATTCATTAATAATAATATATTTTCTCCTATGGTTATAATAATAATATAATAATTAATATAATTAATTATTATATTATTATAAGATTAGGGTTAGGAAGCATTGAAACCTTTCACCTATAACCCTAGAGTGGGTATAAAACCTTGTAAGAACTTATCATTCAAATCATCCATGAAATATTATATAAAACATTTATTAAAACATTGAAGGGACTTCTCGACAATCCAAAAGCGATTCTTTTAGTTTTAGGTTATTTATTATTTATTTATCATTTTATGTGGTAGGAAACCTAGGTTCCTACCATCTGGTATCAGAGCCTTATAGATCCAACCATATTGGTCAAGGAAATTAAAAATGACATTGCATAAATTAGAAGAATGATTGAACAAAAACAAAAAAAACAAATGGAACGTTCTGATCATATTATACAATATTTAATGGAAATGCAAGAGGAGACCCTAGCCATGGAATCCCAGGAAGAAGAGGATCCCATAGCCATGGAATATGAGGAGGAGGAAGAGCCCATAACCAGAGAACTTCTAGAAATACCTATTGCACTTCCGAAAGAAATTAAGCAAAACCCTTATAATGAAAATATATTTTTAATAGAAGTGCACAAGGGAGAAGAAGATATCAAAGATGCAGGTTTCCAAAAGCAATGTTTTATAGATCTGCATAGGGGAAATAAACACAAACATCAAAGTGGAAATCAGCCTAGTAATATTTTCTCCAATAACATCTCCAATATTGCTTACAATTTTTTTTTCAACAATTTATTTAATACCCAAGGAAGAATAAGTGTTTATGCAGTTTTTAAAAAATATGATCCAAAAATGAATCAACTTGGTTATCTGCTGGATGTGCTGCATAGTGTGAACCTTTCATATTTGAGGCCTCCTCCATGGCCACCTCCTCTTCTCTCTACTGGCATAAAAATGTAGATGGAACCATAGTTGCCCTTGAAAATAATGGATGTTGCTTAGATGTATGGTTGTAGTTATAAATTAGTTGACAGCATCCTGTTAAAAACTTAACAGTCTAATTCATACTCAATGCTTCCAAGTTGTAAGTAATCCAATAAATCATCAAAAAACTTTGGAAAAATAATGAAATCATGAATATCTATTTGATGCAATGTCCATCACAAGAAAATCTAGAGGGAAAATATTGTCCAGCTCACACTGTCCGTGATTATTTTTGTTTTTGAAACCTTCGATAAGTCATAATTATTGGAAAATTTGTTGGTCTGGCCTATTAAATATTTTTTAAAAAGTTGAACAACTTACTATGGTAGGTGAAGGCACCATTGATGGAAAATTATAGAAGTTATGGAATGCAAATGGTGGTAATAGACCAATGATCGTATACTCTGAAGCCACTGATGGGCTCACAGTCAGTGGATTATCATTCTTAGACAGTTCTCACTTTCACAAAACTATGTTTAATTGTATGAATATCCTCTTCTAATCTCTCAAATTTTAGCACCAGATGATAGCCCTAATACTGACGAAGAGAAAAATATTCTATTGTGGCTTTCCGTAACCGAAGACGACACAACATATGATGTTGCAGTGTTAGAGGATGTTGAAAATAAAAAAATAAAATAAAATTCTCTCCCATATGAACCAATGCCCAAGAATTTGGTACTTAGGGTGCTTGATCTGAACTGCCAGCAGATGGCATGGGAACTCTTCAATAGAGGTGCTAATAATATTGCATCTCATAGTATACTGCTATGTATATATTGTTAAGGAAAACTAATCCTTTGGCAAGGCAGAAATCTTTGCCCCCCGAAGTTAAGTCCAGGAGAACGTCTCGAACTGTTGTATTTGCGACACCATAACACATTGATCCCAGAAGCATTAATTAGTGTTATTTTTGTCAATATATTAGAAGGAAGGCTTCAATTAGGGGATCTCAAGGAATACATTTTAAATCCTTGACAATATGAAGATCACTTCAACTGTTACAACATATTCATAAAATGTCTGGTCAACTTTTGGAAGTCTACTAGGATTACTAACTTTGACCACTACCTGTGTTTGTCAAACAATTAATGAAACTTAGTAGTAAATTGCAACAGACACTAATGCAAAAGGTTATGCCAAGCAATGCATGCTACTGCCAAAGGGAAAACATGGTCCATATGCTATTTTTTTTAAGAGCAGGGTATGAATGAAGAACCAAATTGGGGACATTTCTGTATACGAGAGGTTGTCTAAGCTATGTTTATCCTTTATTGTGTATGTTGTGATCACTTGCATAACTTGCTTATTATAAAATATGAGAAATATCATACTTGTGGATTATGTGAGCAAATATAAAATATTTGTAAAATATCTGTTAGGCCCCCTTTCATCAGAGCTCATGGAGATAAAATTAAATAACAGCTGAATTAAATATTTGATGTTTTAGCCAACACATCAGTATAAAAATAATATGTGCAGGTCAACCTTAAGTTATTCTAAACTTTGCACCTACAATGAATTCAAACAACACTCATTGAGAATGCCAATCAAGACAAGTTACAAAGAGTGAGCATTGTTATCACTTCCATTATCTTCTCTACGACACCTAAATGTAGCATCATTGGGAAGAAGTGCACAAATTAGATACAACGTCTTTAAAATAAAGCCAACAATGGCAATTTTCTCTAGGATTTAAAAATGAATCTACCTCGTAAATTTTTAGTCACCAAGGCATGAAAATGAGTGAAAATGGTAAGTCTGCCTGTTTGTTTCTATTTCCTATATATATATTTTTTGGTAATTATTATAATAAATTAACAGTGGGTTTTTATAGAGGATCCCAAAACCTTATATACAAAATCAGCATTGCTAAATAGTGCTTCATGCCTCTTGGCTGGAAGAATAAACCTGTATGCAGAAAAAAACAAAAAGCTGCTAATTGCTCGAGGGCTACAAGTAAGGCATTTTTTCCTGATTATCATGGAAACCATGGCCATTATAACTGGGAAAACAAAAACTAGCTGGAGAAGCTGGACCATCGGAAAGCAGAAGAAGACAGCCAAGAAAACTACAAAAAATTATCCCATATCTGGGAAATAACTTTCCACATTTCTGCTTCCCCGAAGGCAGAATTCGAAGCATACATGTTGGATAGGATCCAAGAAAAATGACTGGACTAAAACAAACCATTGAAAATCCTGCTGGAAAATTTTTGCCCTGGCCCAAATGGCCACTCTGTTTAGTCTTCTCACATCCAGGATTTCATCCGTATGGTTTGAGGTTCTTCTTACTTCCCTTTCCCTGCTGGAAGGGAGGTTTTGGGATAAGCGCGTCACCCATCAGAGAATCGGAGTCTTCCTGAAACAGCAACCGTTGGGTTCCATTTGCAACATCAGCCATAGTTTCTTTGTCTCTCTTTTCCTTTTTGGGGGGACGGCCCTACTTCCTTTCACTACCAAAATCCACCCCTCGCTTTTGACTCCTCGTAATTCGAGGGCTAATATTACCAGGCTGGTAACCGCTTCTTCCCAGCAAGTAGTCTTCCAATAACTTTTGTGCCTCGGGAGAGTTTCGATCATAAATTTTGGGTGAATCTGCCTGTGTGGTGATAAGGGGGGGGCCCTGTTCCTTTTCCTCCTGTGGTCCTAGTTGGGGGCGCCCACCACACTGCTCGGAGTCCGGATGGGTGGTGATTTCCTCTTCTAGTAAGGAGGATTCGATATGGTCCCTAGATGGACCTGGAGATTCATGGCCTTTCACAAAAGGGTGCTTCATCTGACCTTCACCATGCTCCAGAGGGTTGCAGGGATCCCGCTCCTTCTTCCTCGGCTTTTGTAGAGGACAATTGGACTGAAGATGCCCTTGAGAACTACACTGAGGGCAGAAAGCTAGCCTGTTCTCATAAACAATAGCTTGCTTGTGTAGAAAAGTACCCCCAGACCACAGAGTAATGGAGGATGGGAGGTCCATCTCCAAGTCTACAAAAACACAGAACCAGGCTTGGACAAATCTAGTTCAAGCTCTGGTGGGAGGGTCTAAAGTGATCAGCTCCATGATGGACCGAGCAATACCTCTGATTACATTTTCATGCCAGCAGAAAAGGGGAAGACTCGGGAGCCTAACCCATATTGGAGCAATGTTGATATTCTGGGTATCGGGGTTAAAGTCTAAACCCCACTTCCTTAGAAAGAGACTCCTACGGCCCAAGAACTAAGGCCCTCCAGCCAAGATTTTATAGTAGTCCTCCTTGTTACTCAGCCTAATCACAAAAAAACCTCGGGTTAGGGCAGCCAGCTCTAAGTGACCAGAGGTCCGCCATTTTCCAGACGCCCACTTGCGAATGGTCTCCATGTCGGGACGACCACCAATAAACTTACCGATGAGGGTAAATTTTTTGAAATCCACAAAGCTTGAGAGAATTTCCATTGGGATGTCCAACTCGTCCTCGGACGGAAATAACTCCTTGGAGAAGAGCCCGCTTAGGGTTTCAGAGGCCGCTGCCAAAGCATATGACTTTCGAGGTCCATCTCCCTGTTTGTCTGGCAGATCCTTGCCATGACTTGGCAAGGACTCCTCGACATCCCCAGACTCTGTTTGCCCTCCCTCCACCCTGTCGAGCCCCTGGTTCGACCTGTCGACGCTCTCGTGTTCTCCCAGAATAGCCTTCTCGCCCACCGTCATCCCCACCCTCCCAAGAAACCCTAATTTCATCACTCCCAATCCTTCTATTTCCTATATTTTTATTTAGAAGGTCCACGAACAAATGAATCTACCGGACCCATATTACAGAGTGCATCGATAAGCTTGCACAAGCAGGTATCAAGATTTTGGTGTTAAATGGTGATAAAAAGGAGACTGCAATCAACATTAGGTTTGCATGCAGTTTGCTTTGACAAGGCATGAAAAAAATTCTCTTTGTTTGGCACCGCATACTAGGATGGATGGAAAATGGAGTATATACATCTCTGGTACCATTATTTCTAAACATATACATCTACAATGCTCAAGCATTCCAATATGGAGGTGAGACCTCCGACTCCTCAAACATTGGAGCCAAGAGCATCATAACTGATTTTAGGGCTTATACAAATTTTGGGGTCCGTGTCTCATAAAATCATGCCACAACTTTCTTAATACGGATAAGGGGTTTGCTTATGTTTGAAGACCTTGAAATAAAAAATAAACTGTCGATTTATATGAGGTTGTTATATGCAACATGACATCATGTAAACTCTTTGATGTGGGTCCCGTCACCCTGAGATTAATCGATATCTCTACCTACAAATAACGTATCCCAAAGGTGGAGGTCTTTATAATACCCTTTGCACATTGAAGGTTCTTAACCTAAAATATAGACCCTATGAAAGCCAAAAAAACTATGTACTATATGTGAAAGGTGTTCCAATGTGAACCCAGATTCAAATAGAGAAGAAACCTAAGCTTTGAGGACAAAGCTTTTCAAAGGAGGATGGCATGTTAGGATCCTATCCTAACATCATTAATTAATAATAATATATTTTCTCCTATGGTTATAATAATAATATAATAATTAATATAATTAATTATTATATTATTATAAGATTAGGGTTAGGAAGCATTGCAACCTTTCACCTATAACCCTAGAGTGGGTATAAAACCTTGTAAGAACTTATCATTCAAATCATCCATGAAATATTATATAAAACATTTATTAAAACATTGAAGGGACTTCCCGAAAATCCAAAAGCGATTCTTTTAGTTTTAGGTTATTTATTATTTATTTATCATTTTATGTGCTAGGAACCCTAGGTTCCTACCATTTTCTTTTGTGGCTATTTTTCCTATTTTCAATGTTTTTCCTAGGGATACTTCTATTTCTTGATAGTATTTATTTTTTGTAGTAAACCCTTTCTTTCCTTTGAATCCATCATCTAGGTTGAAGAGGGATTCCAAGGTAATTAGGTCTTTTGGAATTTTGTTTGAACTTAGTTGAATGATTTTATCCTTGTATGCTTCTTGTACTCCCAAGGATATTTCCTTAACATACTCATTTTCCTATTGTAGGAATTGAACAATATGCTCATTACTTTCAAATACTTGCCAACTTTATTTATTATTAGGTAGTACTGGTCTTGTTATATTTTTCATAGTTGATGGTTTTTCCATATATCATTGACTAGGTTGAATTGTGAACCAATGATCATCATCTTGTCTGCATTTGCATTTTTCTCTCTTGAAATCACTTTGATGTCAACAACATCATAGCATTCCATTAAATCCCAAATTCTATTTTGGTAAGATTTCATTAATCTATTCTTTGCTTGACATTGAGCTCTTACTTGCTAAATAATTAGTTTAGTGTCACCAAAAATATAAAGCATTTTAATTTCTCCTTTTTAAGTCATTTGGAGTATTAAGGCCATGGATTCATATTTTATATTGTTTGAATAGGAAAATTACAACCTATATGCCTAAATTTTTTTGATCATTCCAGGGAAATAAGACATACTCCTATGGCTACCCCTATTTTCCTTCAGGCACCATCAAAATAAAACTTCCATAATCCATCTGATTTTTTCTCTTTGTAAATTATTGGGATAATGATGCTTTCCTCCTAAATTATATATACCCCTAAGAATGTATTCTTGTAATGAGATCCATTTTCTTGTAAATGAAGAACACAAGCTTATACTAAGAGGGGGGTGAACAATATAAGACCACTTTTTAATTTTTATTCCTCAATCTATATTATGCAATGTAAATATAGCAATATCGATAGCGGTAATAAAAGCAATACATAAATTACCACACACAAATAGAGACACCATAATTTACATGGTTCACCCAATGTGGGCTATTCCACGAATAAAATATTTCACTAAAATTTTCTCAATCGATATCTTGGGAATAATTTCCCTATTACAATATTTATGGACCTCTATCCAAAGGATACACCAATCCCCAAAATCAAGTTCATGGATTTCTATCCACAAGAGAACTCCTCCTCTGCTCTGGATGGTGATTCTTCTTGAAGATAATTGCCTCCACTACATTGGCTTGTGGATCTCTCTCCACTGAAGACTCTTGTACTCACTCAAAAGACCTGTTCTCACTGCCTTGGCTGATGGATCTCTATCCACTGGAGACTTCTGTCCTCTCTGCTCTGTCACCTCCAAATTTTTGTCTCAAATCTACACTAAACACACTCCTTCGGTCTAGTACAAATCTATTCAATATCTACCTATGGTCTGGTACAAATCTATCATCAAATATGCACCACAACTCTACTCAAAAAGTCCATACAGAACTTGTCCAATCTGCTCAACACGTCCACATAGAACTTGCCCAAATATTCTCAATAAGTCCACATAGAACTTGTCCAATCTGCTCAACAACTCCACATAGAAATTATCCAATCTGCTCAACAAGTCCACTTAGAAATTGTCTAATATGCTCAACAAGTCCACTCATAACTTGTCCAATTTGCTCAACAAGTCCACTTAGAACATGTCCAATCTACTAAACAATTCCACTCAGAATTTGGCCAATATGTATTGAAAGCTTCCATAAAATATTACCCAAAACTGTCCACAAGTCTTCTCAAAGACTTGCCTCAAATCTACTCAAATAATTTTAATAAATTTCTTAGAAGCATAAGGATAATTTTTAGAGACTCAATATGCTTCAAATCAATGCTCAATCACTTTCTCAACTCAATTCAGAATATAGAATAGTTTGTTTTATGGAACTTGAACAATCACTTCACACATCCACTTGACTAGGCTCAACCAACTCTACTAAACCAATCACTTACTGAGATAATCCTTTCTCACAAATCCTAATCCAAGTATATGATCACTTACTCAAAATGTTTCCAACAATTCTCAATAACCAATATCACATAACAATGATACTCATGTTCTTTTCAAACTCTAGTTCAAGTTCTTTCACTCATCAATGGCTTCAACAACAATGCTTATTAAACAAGGTTTTAACCACACTTCTTTATTCCAAAAAACCTTGAAGCAATCACTCAACACACTCAATAGGAAACCCTAATCAAGTACTTTTCACTCCAAACTTATTTTCTAGAAAACCAATCAATCAATTCAACTATGGAGGAATATGCTCATACCTTTTTATTGATTGGAGGATGATCTTCAAAAATTGCCTTAAGAAATATCTTCTTCTTTGCCAAGTGCCAAGGGTTAGATAACAAGTGTTATTCTTCACAAAATACAAGAATAGCTCAATTTCATAATACACCTTATATATCCTTCTCAATAGCAATATTTGACAATAATATCTTCACAAAAATTTCCTTTTCAATTTTTTACATTTCACAAAATTGATATTCCAACTTAATTTCTATCTCCTAAGGTAAAATAATATTTACCTTAATAAAGCACCTATTTACCACTTAGGTAAATAAACCAATATCACCTTATAACTCCCTAACCTTAACACAATTAATCAAATATCATAAACACCCTTAAAACCTTATCACAATTCCACAAACATTACCTTATGCCTCCTAAACCTTAGTAATATGCAAAATTTAAAATTAAATTATAAAAACCTTTGGTGAATCCCCTTCCATGATTTTTGGAGTTTTGAACTTATGCCTTCTTCCTCGACTGGCGCCTTAGCTGTGGCAAGCTAGTCGTCTAAGCTAAGTGGTCCACGTGCTTAGCTTAAGCACCAATGTAGTTTAAACCTTCCACAAAGGCTTCAAGGCCTTTGACCTTCTCTCACGTCTAGCACCAAGCTAGACCACAAGAGTTGTATCTTCTACCTTGATCATTGCTCAAACACGAAACACGATGCATTGCCTTGCTCTGTCATATATCCATTTTATATTTTTTAGAGGCTTCAGTTTTTTCACTATTTTTCAAATTTGAATTATGCACTTCCCTAAGGTTCATCTTAGGGTTTAAATACCCTTCATTTTCTTTGCATACAACGTCAACGGATGATTCGAATTGATGACGTCGACTTGTATAAATTATAATTTATAATTAATTTAAATTCAAAAGAATTTAAATATTATAAATTTAATTTATAAAATTTAGACTTTAATAAAATATTAAAGCCCTCTTTAAGTTAATATCAACTTATCACTTGCACTTCAGTGGGTTGATGAAAAATAATTTCGTCACCTTGGTTTTAACAAAAATCTTAATTCTGCCATCACAATATTAGAGAACTATCATTATGGTTTTAATAAAAAATCTTTTAATGTGCCACCATGGTTTAAAAAAAAAACCCTTATAAAAACATATTTGGACAACTTTTCTCCATCTCTTTGCATTGCTTCCTGGTGTTAATTATGATGTAATCCATGGTGTTAATGATAGCTTCATGTGTTCACTTTGGCATCAATGATGACTTTTCACATTGACATCAATGACAACTAAATGAGCTCAAAATGTCCAAAAATATCCTCCTTTGTCATTGATGGCAACCCAAATTCTTTTAACTGAAAGCTTGACTTTTATTTTGTTCTGCTCCCCCTGGGACATTGCTCCCCCTGACTCAATGTTATCTCCTCTTTGATAAAATACCAAATCTCTCTCCCTTACTCAAATATCTCCCCCTTTGACATCAGTGGTAAAGGGTCACCTTTAGGGCTTGGGGTTAAGAATGAGCCTCTTATCTTAGCCCCTCCCCCACCTCCTATTGAGATGGTTAATTATGGGGTGGGAGTATTTCTACTCCTAGAAAGCATTATTCTTTACCTTTATCCTCTTTTCAATTAATCTATTCCTTATGGTTCCTTTGACTGTTTCTTTCCATTTCCATGTCTACATTCCTATCCATGTTCCTATTGTTGTTCCTGTTCTTGTTCATATCCATGTTCATGTTCCTATTCCTATTTATATCCATGTTCCTATTCCTGTTCATATTCATGTTCTTGTTCCTGTTCCAGTTCATACTTATTTCTAGAATATCTGCTCTACACCACTTTGTTGTGTGACCATAATTATTGCACTTATAACACTTAATGTTATTATTCCTTGGAGGTGCAAATGTCTTATCATTTCTCCTAGCAAAGCCATACCTTCTTTTGTCATGACCCCTACAATTCATTGCCTTGTGACCAAATTGATTACATGAGTAACAATACCCATGGAAAAGCTATTTGTTCCCATATTCCTATCTTTACTATGTCCTACACTATGAAGCCATGTGCCCAAACCTGTGATATGAAAAGCATCTTCCATTGAAGTTTCCTTGTCTTGATCTCATTGGTCTCTTAGTCTCTCTTGATCTATTCTGATTGTTGTTCCATCTGTATCTTCTTTGTGCATTGTTCCTATTCTTGTTTAACTCTCTATTGTCCAACTCATCCTTAGATGTCTCATTCTATCTTATATTGTATTCTTTTGAAGTATCTTCATCTCAAGTATCTTCTTCTCCAAAACTTGAGGTTGACTTTTCATCCCATTTCTTTTAAACCTATTCAAATACAAGACCTGTTTTGCTTGATGTAGTATTTTGTATATTTATGATCCAAGCTCTTTGAGCTATTTTTGAACCCTTTTAGCTTGACTTTGGAGTCTTCTAAATATTATTTAAGTAGTGCCACTTATTTTTCTAACTTTTCACATTCCAAGATATTTTCTTCCAACTTATCTTTGAACCTTTTTGCCTTAACCTTTGATTTTTCTAAATCCTCTAGAAGCAATCTTCTTTCTTCATCACATTATTGAAACTGAATTTCAGGTTTAGAGTGTTGCTTTCTTACCTTATTTATCGTGTCAAGGGCATAAATAAGTTCTCCCTTGAGATCATATCCATCATTTTTTGAATATTCCTCTATTTTTTTGCCTTTGTCCATATCTTTATTCTCTGTTGACTTGTATTCTACGGGATCACCTTTTCCTTCTTCTAGTGCCATTAGAATATTCTCTTCTAGTCCTTCAAGTGTATCTTCATATTCATCATCACTGAAACTATAACCATCTCTTGTACAACTATCTTAAATATGTCCAAAGTTACCACATATAAAACACTTGAGAATTATTGGAGTCCTTTTCTTAACGGGTTCTCTTTCTTCAATCATAAAAGGAACTTCATCTCTATCGTTGTCTAAAAAACTAGCATCACTATCACTTGAGTACTTACTTGCCTTATCCGCATATTAGCTCCTCCTTTATCTTTGAAAAAACTTCTTTCCTTGTCTACTTTGTCCATCCTTGATTTTATTTTGGTTCCTATATATTTCTGGTTCCTTGCTCTTGTGATCCTATTTTTCTTCATCATTGTTATTCTTGGCTTCTTGAAATTTAGTTGCATAATGACCATACCTTCCACAATTGAAACATTTAACAAATATTGTATCTCTATATTTTCTTGAATCCTTATTCCTTTTGCCATAATTTGCTTCTTCATCACTGGATGACTCATCACTTGATTCTGACTTCTTACCCTTTGTCTTCTTGATTACTTTGAATGCTACTTCCTTCTAGGAAGTAGGATATTTTGTTCTTATATCATGTGTTGTAAGAATACCAAGAAACATATCTCTTGTCAAAGTATCACCATCCATTGACACTTCTATAGTAGAAACCTTTTAACTGAATCTTTTTGGAAGAGTTATCAAAAATTTATCACAAACATCTGATTCATCAATATCCATTCCAAGTCCTTGTATAGCATTAACAACCTCATCAATTAAAAGTAGATAAGTACTAATTTTTTCCTCATGCTTCATTCTTAACTCCTCAAGTTGTCCTTTGAGATTTCACATCTTTCCTTTCTTGACACATTTATCTCCTTCATATATATTTTGTAATTTATCCCACGTCTTTTGTAGTTTGATAATGCATAACTTTCATAGACTTTGTTCTATGCAAACCTCTTAAAAGTGCATTTATTGCTTTTTAATTATAATGTTGTAGGAGCTTACCTTCCTTATCTGTATGAGGATTAATTAAAGGATCATATCCAAATTCAACTGCTTTCCAAATTTCATTTGCAAGGAGCCCTTAGGTAGATATTCATTCTCAAACTCCAATATATAGTCACTTCCATCAAATACTAGTACTGAATTATCTGAGGCCACATTCTTATAATCCATTGTGTTATTGTTAGCTTTTCCTTCAAGCTGTTAAAATATTCTGAAGGAACCAAATCTGATACCAATTGAATAACATAAGCTTATACTGAGAGGGGGGTGAATAGTATAAGACCACTTTTTGCTTTTTATTTCTCAATCTATTTTATGCAATGTAAAGATAGCAATAACCATAGAAGTAATCAAAGCAATGCATAAATTTCCACATACAAATAGAGACACCACAATTTATGTGGTTCACCCAATGTGGGATACTCCACAGAGAAAATATTTCACTAAAATTTTCTCAATCAATATCTTGGGAATCATTTCCCTATTATAATGTTTATGGACCTCTATCCAAAGGAGACACCAATCCCCTAAATCAAGTTCGTGGATCTCTATCCACAGGATAACTCCTTCTCCTCTTCTCTGGATGGTGATCCTTATTTAAGACAATTGCCTCCACTACACTGGCTTGTGGATCTCTCTCCATTGAAGACTCTTGTTCTCACTCCGAAGACCTATCCTCACTGCCCTAGCTGATGGATATCTATCCACTGGAGACTTCTATCCTCTCTACTCTGTCACTTCCAAATATCTATCTCAAATCTACACTAAACACAATCCTTCGATCTACAACAAATCTATTCAATATCTATCTATGGTTTGGTACAAATCTATCCTCAAATCTACACCATAACTCTTCTCAAAAAGTCCACTCAAAACTTGTCCAATCTGCTAAAAAATTCCACATAGAACTTGCTCAAATATGCTCAACAAGTCCATACAGAACTTGTCCAATCTTCTCAACAAGTCCATATATAACTTGTCCAATCTGCTCAACAAGTCCACTCAGAACTTGTCTAATTTTCTCAAAAATTCCACTCAAAACTTGTCCAATATGCTCAACAAGTCCACTCAGAACTTGTTCAATCTGCTCAACAAGTCCACTCATAACTTATCCAATTTGTATTGTAAGCTTCCACAAAATATTACCCAAAATTGTCCACAAGTCTCCTCAAAGACTTACCTCAAATCTGCTCAAATACTTTCAATAAATTTCTTAGAAACATAAGGAGAATTGTTAGAGACTCAATATGCTTTAACTCAATGCTCAATAATTTTCTGAACGTAATTTAGAATATAGAATAGTTTGTTTTATGGAACTTGAACAATCACTTCACACATTCACTTGACTAGGCTCAACCAACTCTACTCAACAAATCACTTAATGAGATAATCCTTGCTCACAAACCCTAGGCCAAGTATATGATCACTTACTCAAAATGTTTCCAACAATGCTCAACAACCAATATCATATAATAATGATACTCATGTTATTTTCAAACTCTATTTCAAGTTCTTTCACTCATCAATGACTTCAACAACAATTCTTATTAAACAAGGTTTTAACCACACTTATTTATTCCAAAAGACCTTGAAGCAATTAAATCCTAATCAAGTCCTTTTCACTCCAAACTTATTTTCCAGAAAACCAATCAATCAATTCAACTATGGAGGAATATGCTCATACCTTTTTCTTGATTGGAGGATGATCTTCAAAAACTACCTTCAGGAATATCTTCTTCTTTTCCAAGTACCAAGGGTTAGATAATAAGTGTTATTCTTCACAAAATACAAGAATAACTCAATTTCATAATACACCTTATATCTCCTTATCAATAGCAATATTTGACAATAATATCTTCACAAAAATTTCTTTTTCAATTTTTTACATTTCATAAAATTGATATTCCAACTTAATTTATATCTCCTAAGGTAAAATAATATTTACCTTAATAAAGCACCTATTTGCCACTTAGGTAAATAAACCAATATCACCTTATAACTCCCTAACCTTAGCATAATTAATCAAATATCATAAACACCCTTAAAACCTTATCACAATGATCAAATTCCACAAACATTCCCTTATGCCTCCTAAACCTTAGCAATATGCAAAAATTAAAATTAAATTATAAAAACCTTTGGTGAATCCCCTTTCACGATTTCTGAAGTTTCAAACCTGTGACTTCTTCCTCGACTGGTGCCTTAGCTACGATAACCTAGTCGTGTGAGCTAAGCACTCCATGTGCTTAGCTTAAGCACCAAGGTAGCTTAAACCTTCCACAAAGGCTTCAAAGCCTTTGACCTTATCTCATGTCTAGCACCAAGCTAGACCACGAGCGTTGTATCTTCTGCCTTGATCCTTGCTTAAGCACAAAACACGATGTGCTGCCTTACTCTGTAATATCTCCCTTTTACGTTTTTTGGAGGCTTTAGATTTTTTACCATTTTTCAAATTTGAATGATGCACTTCCCTAAGGTTCATCTTAGGGTTTAAATACCCTTCATTTTCTTTGCATACAACATCTGCGAATGATTCGACTTGATGACGTCGACTTGTATAAATTATAATTTATAATAAATTTAAATTCAAAAGAATTTAAATATTATAAATTTAATTTATAAACTTTAGATTTTAATAAAATATTAAATTCCTCTTTGAGTTAATATCAACTTATCACTTGCACTTCACTCGGTTGATGAAAAATAATTTCGTCACCTTGGTTTTAACAAAAACCTTAATTCTGCCATCACAATATTAGAGAACTATCATTATGGTTTTAATAAAAAATATTTTAATGTGCCACCATGGTTTTAACAAAAACCCTTATAAAAACATATTTGGACAACTTTTCTCCATATCTTTGCATTGCTTCCTAGTGTTAATGATGATGTACTCCATGGTGTTAATGATAGCTTCATGTGTTCACTTTGGCATCAATGAAAACTTTTCACATTGACATCAGTGACAACTAAATGAGCTCAAAATGTCCAACAGTATATCTTCCTATTGATCCTTCTATTCTATTATAATTTCATCCTCTAGATGCTACGTTTTCTCTTCCATAGTCATTATTTACCAAAGTGGCACAACCATGGTAGTTTTTATTGAGGAATTTACATTAATTGGTACATGATAATGTATCCCATGGTACCTTCATGGTAAAATTGAAAATATATAATAAATTATGGTTGAGTATATATTTTATAAGTGTGATTTATATGTCCCCTTTATGTAAGTGTCAATGTGCAAGAAATGCACAAGTACCATGTAAGAATGCAATATGCAAAAAATACACAATGCCATGTATGTTAGAGTGCAAGTGTAGATTGAGAGAATGTGCAAAAATGTCTTGTATGTAAGAATGAAAATATGTAATGTGAGGATGTTCATAAGTGTCATAGATTAGGAGTGCATGTAGAAGTGCAAGAGTCATGTAGATGTGTGCAAGTGTCTTAGAGTCAAGTGTCCATGAAGAGTCTTGTATGCAAGTGGCAAGATGATAAGCCAAGAGTCATGAGACTTATCATATGGAGAGAAATAGTCAAGTATTTAAAGAATCATATTACTATGGCTATATTATGGAGACAATACTCCATGAGAGAGAGGAGAATGGCAATTTTATTATCTGATTGTAAAAGAGATCTAGTTTGAAATAAATCTTGTATACAATTTTTGAGCAATTAATATTGTAAGCTTTTCTTCATGCATAGTTCATGAATGACTTAGGCAATTTACATTCATATTTTATTATATACATGAATGCTATTCCAATATTATATATACCTTGATATAAATATTAATTTGTTCATATATTATTCTACTCTTACATTATTATTTTGACCTTTAATATTGTGGCTATTTTATATTGGAACCTATTGTATTTTGTGGTAGAAAGGCTGAAAAATCCAATAGTGGTATTATAGATAGCACCTAACTCTGTCCATTTTAATAGAGTTAATTAAGCCACCAATATTCATTAACTTTATCCACTTTTGATGAAATTAATTTATAGTCTTTCCACTTTGAAGGCAATGTAGACTTGGACTCTAATTTTTAAAGGTCTTATTGAGTAGAATATTGAGGGTGCAAGAATAGTCATATTTGTTTGAATGCTAGGGTATTTCCACTTGTTTGAATAAAAACTAGTGAAGACTAGGACTCAAATATATTAAATAAAAGGGTCAAATTAGAATAAAAGTTGTACATTGATAGAGATAACCAACTCAGAAGATAGAAATTTTGGGAATATACAAAGTCATCTTGATCATATTTTGGGTTCTTTAGAGGAATAGGAGAATAACTATTGAATATTGAGGTAAAATAAACTTAGGAGAAATTTGGTCATTCAAGGATATTTAAAGCCACCCTGACACTAATATTGGGTTCTCTAGTGAGGAGGAGAATCATACTTTGTACATAGATGGGACCTAAGACATTGAATATTTTAGAAATTATAATTATAGATAGAGGAGAAACATAGATACAAAATATTGAGAAGCTTCCTACAAATATAGAGAAGAATTTTAGCTTCTAGAGATAGAAATAGAGAAGCAAAGTAGAACACAAAGAAGAAAAGAAGCAATACAAATCTTGTCTTATTCAAAGAATAGATATAGTAGAGAAGAGCACTATCAGAGTGCTATCTAAAGTCATAAAGCATTGCATTGTAGCAAGATAAAGTGCATATTGAGTGGAGTTATTATCCACATATATAGTGTAAGTAGCTAAACTTAGTGAAAATAGCCTAAGTAGCCAAGCTTAGTGAAATAGATCCTAAGAAACCAAGCTTAGTGAATCAAAGCCTAAATGTATAAACTTAGTGAAAATGCTCTAAGTGGTCAAGCACTGTGAGATTGATTCTAAGAAACAAAGTCAAGGAACGAGTGCTAATAAAAGAACACTTGGTGCTAGTAAAATAGAGAAGAAGAATAAGTGTTACTTAGGTGCTATATAGATAGAGAGAGCATAAGCATTACTCAGGCACTAGGTAGATAAAGAGAACATAAGTGCAACTCAGGAACTAAATGAATAGAGAAAGTATAAACATTTATCAAGTAGTAGACTAAAAGAAAGAACCTAAGCATTACACAAGCACTATACAAACAAAAAGAGAATAAATGCTATCTAGGTGCTAGTCAGAGAGAAGATAATGTAAGCACTATTCAGGCTCTAATTGAATAGAGAAAAGTCTAAGTGTAAGTCAAGTGCTAGTGAATTAAAGATTATGGTATTTGTATCATAGAGAATTGATGTAGCTCTATTCAAGAGCTAGTGATATAGAGAGAATTAGATAAATACTTGTAGAACAAAGACAATATAAACATCATTATAGCATTAGAAAGTGATAAAAACTTGATTCAACAATATACAAAAAGAAGACTACAAGATAAAAGTAAGATAATTGTAGACCCAAAATTTTTGCACCTCTTTCTTTCAAGCTAATGGATCTACAATTGAAAGGGGGAGGGAAAATGAAGTTCCTGCACCTCAAACGATAAGCACTTGGGTTATGCTCTCCTTGGTGTTTGTTGATAAATTAGGTGAGGTTCACCAAGAAACACTTTATGGTGGTTTCCATGCCTTGGTAGGGTGAGTGTTTGATGGATTATTTGATTTACACACAACTAGGGTTTATCCAAATGCAACTATACCTAACTATATGCACTTCAAATTTCCATGAAAGCAACAGTATACAATTTAACTAAAAATCTTGTAAATTTAACTACAATGCAATGATTCTTGTGGATACTGAAAGCAAAAGGTAAATTCTATGCTATCATGTATATATATATATATATATATATATTTGTGTTTTCCCATTAGTTTAATTGATGCAAAAAGTAATACAACTAACTTTATTTTTTTATCTTTTTCTTTTATGAAAATGCTTTAAAACATAACAGTACAATATTAAAATATAAAAAATTGAAAGGAATTAAGAATCAGACCCTTATCTGACCAGGATGGTTGATATCAAATGAATTTAGATCTATCATAGCAAATTTGAAAATGTAGAGCAAATTTTGATCTCAGGAAGTGAATTCAAAATTATCTTGCAGCGATCTGAATTCATTCAAAACCTGTAGTTTCACACATGGAATACTTAAATAGTGATTAGTAGTGATGAATATACTTAAGACACTGTAATTTTGATCCTAAGTGACATGGAAGTCAGATACCCTTGGCTCTTTCAGTGAATCGTAAACACAATGGTTGATTTTCTAGATCTAATGCAAGCATATGTATTCAATAAAGAAAATAATATAACAATATGAAATACAGTAAATAATAACTGCTAGGATAACCAAAAGTAAAGTATGAAATAATGTAATTAACTTGAGAGTAAGATTTTTTCCCCAATAGATATCTACATTAATTGGGATGCATTTAGAAAATTCGAAACTGTCTTGGCATTTTCCAAATTTGTTCAAATCTACAACGGTCAAATTTAGAAAGTTGTAGAGCAATTTCAGAAATTCCTTAGCAAATTCATATGATTGTAACAATATTTTGAGTTCATATAAAACCTGTAATTTGATAGATCAATGCTAAATATCTGCACTCAAGGAATTTCAAGATCAAAAGTATCCATTATCAAGATTATCACAAAATATAAAATTTATTTCTTAAGTATATTCATGCAATTTCAGAACTTACAGAGTGAATTCGTAAATACTTTGAAATTTATGAGTTTTTTAAAGACATAAAACTCTGATCTAATAACGCAAAATGATAAAATCGAGAAGCTAAATCAAAGCATATGGATCGATGGTACCAATTGTCATTTCAGTTGATCACTGGAATGGTGATGAAATAACAAGATCTTCCCTCAAAATTTGTAGCAAGACATGAAAAACTTTTCTTCACTCCAATTTCTTGCAAAATCACCATTACCTCCTTTTGAAAGTCACCTGCAACTTTTAAGAACCAGAGAAATATGAAGAAAATCAAGGAGGATGAAGATAGGTGGGAGTCGTTAGGAATATTTGCAATATGGGTGAATTTGTATGGTTTTGAATTCACTGAGAATCCAAGTTTACCCAGATTAGAGGTAAAGCCATATGGTTTGCTAACCAATTTAGGCGCACATTTGATTTACATAGATTTGGACATCTAGATTTGATTTGGTCATCCAAATTCGTGAAAAAAAAGGGGAAAAGGATAGAATTAGGTTTTTAATGGGTATGGAAATCGAGGTAGATAGCTGAGGGAGGGAAATTATGTTTTTGATGGGGGGAAACATGTTGTTAGGGAGTTCAAGAATTTTAAAGTGTGTCAAAATTCCATGGCTACATTTTAACCCCTCTTTGGTGCATTTATGAGCAATAAATGTGTTAAAGAAAGATGTAGCAGAAATGGGAGTTACGCTGCAAAGAAAAATTATTTTTACATATTTTCTTTTATTATTCATTGTCTAGAGTACCTCCTTTGAGTTTTTTTAGAAATTCAAAATTTGTTACAGAACTCAAAATTTGAAAAAAAAAAGGGTAAAAAGGGGTAAAAATAGGAAAATAGGGGAAAACCTAATTCATTTTTACCCTTGTATTTTGAGAATTTTGTTTTGTATAAAATGGCTTCTCCTCTTCAAAGGACTAACAAAGTGTGAGCAGGTGGTAACAGAGCAGGCATACGGATACAGGTAAGCATTACTTTAAGATTTAATTTTTTTTTTAAGTGAAAAACCCCTTGCGGGGCTACCTTGGTTTGAGAGACCATGACCAGGGGGTTCTACACCATCAAAATCACCCGGGAGTCATGCCCGGCCCTACCTGCACCAACATTATCAATTAGATTTTGGGTACCTGATTCAAATTTTTGGTAGGGTGGAGATTTGAACCTGGGACCTCCCTTGGAGGATTGCCCTCTCCTCTCCAACTCACCTACAACACCTGGGTATTAAGATTTAAATTTTGAATTTTATTTTTTTTGTGGAATTTTTTGAAGTTTTTAATGCAGTCTACCATTGCACAGTAAAATCACCAAATTCGGATGGTTCAGGAAAATTTGGATGTCTGAATTTGTCTAAAATAATTTTTGAATTGACAAATTCAGATGGTTCAGGCGAATTTGAATGTTCGAATTTGACTGAAAATGTGTTTGAATTTACAAATATGGATATGCTTAAGGTAGATTCAGGCATTTGAATTTGTTTATGCAATGCATTAGAATTAGCAAATTGTTTTCAAATTTGGAAAAGAATAAAAATGGATATTTTGTTAGGCATTATTATTTTTGTTTGCAGTGAGGCTCTCTCAAGAATCGAGAATGGTAATACAAGATATTTGAGGACAATGTGAGATATTTGAGTGGTCCTAACATGACTGTTCTTGAGTTAGTAGGACTCTTGCACATGGCCAAGATGCCAAGAATAGAGGTGTACTATCCTCTCCTTACTGCATTGGCTAAGAGATGGTATCTGAGATCTTCCACATTTCAGCTACCTATAGGCGAGATGACATTGACTATAGAGGATGTGTGGAGGATACTTTGAATTTCTATCAAGGATTAGTTTATTTATCAGTTGATGAATCGAGAACAAGTGATGCAATAGTTGATATGAGATCCCTCTTTTTCCATAGATCAGATTAGGATCATCATTGAGGGATTGATAGCTATAGAGTGGGTGTCCAAACTGATAGTGGTGTTGTTTGGGATAATTTCTAGATTATTGTCATGCCATCAGAGTGAATAACATATCCCCTAGGATTTGGTTGATATGACGATCGACATGCAGGATTCTAGTAGGTGGTTTGCATGGGGACCGTTTGTGTTATGTTGCTTATACAAGATATTATTTAATGTCATGTAAAAGCATGATCATAGCCTAGTCCTTACTACTTTGCTATAAATATGGTGCTGGGAGCACATTAAAGTGAGGAGGCATGAGGGATTTCCCCATTAGTGGGTAGAGGAGGGTTGGCCTATTTTATTATTATGGGGAAATATAATAGGATGGGAGAGGAGGATGAGTGGCTTAGAGAAGTCCAGGTAGGTGATTGATGAGTTGGTTGCTCCTCATATTTGTTAGAGACCCTAGCAAGAACATCCTGGCTAGGATACGGATAGGGAGAAGCTAGCCTATGTATGATAGCTACTATGGATACAAATGAAGAAGGAATATATAGAGCTACATTAGGTTGATAGAGTGTAGCACCAATTTGGGCTTGTTTAGGGGATACCCTCAGTATGAGATTTTTGGTACCAACGAGTAACATGGGACCCTATGACTGCTAGTGGGACACATAATATTAGAAGGTTCATAGAGTCTGATAAGGATGATCCTATGGTAGTACTCCCATAAGAAGATGACATGGAAGTAGAGAATGGATATCTCGAGTGGTATACCACCATACTTACTTCTAGGATCATGAGCGAGAGAGGCATAGTAGCGGAGCATATGTAGTGAGCATATCAGGTGGTTATTAGGTAGAGATCTATGAGGCTATAGTAGGAAGAAATATGTGGGACATAGAGGAGTGGGGGTAGTTGAATGAGAGGGGGTGGGCAAAGACAAAGGTCCTCTTAATAGGAGAGAGTGCTTCAGATAGAGGGAAGGACTAGTCAGTAGCAGTAGGATTTATCTTCATAGTGATAAATGTCACCGTCATAGAAAGGTGCATCCTTACCTTCAGGCTATAGGATCCATGCCCGGAAGGGGGATGCGAGAAGGATGGGACAATACCTCGGACTGAGAGGCCCTTTGAAGGTCCCGCCTCTCGGGGGGAGGGGTATAAGGGTGAATTTTTGATGGATGGTGGGTTCACCAGGAAAATTTTGAATGGCAGTTTCCACACCTAGGTTGATAGTGGGTTTGATGTGTTCATTTTGTACTTTAATCATTCAATTCCTAGGTTTGGCCAAGATGAATCTAAACTATTCTATATGCCAATGCTGATTTAGATGAATACAAAAAATAGGAATGAATGCTAAACACAGAGAATATGCTAGCTAGAACATAACATACCTGATTTCGGATGTCTGATGAAGATTCTGAGTTTTGTAACAGTCTAGATCGCCTCAACTCGTACGTAATCATCTGAGATCAGACGAGATCATCGTCAATCTGACGAATTCGTCAAAAACCTGCAATCACAGAAACAGATACAAAATACCAAAAATGCAACTGCAAAAACAAAGGGAAACGATAGAAATAATAGTAAATTTGCCTAAATGACAGATCCAAATAGCAATTAAAGAGGAAATGCATCAACTTCACAATTTATTTTGATTTTATCATGCATTTATATTAGATGAGGTGAACTCCAAGATGCATAAATATAATAATTTAAGATAGTGCAGAAATATAATAGGAAAATGCAAAAAAAACTAAGGAAATGCAAACTCTGGGCTCTGATTGCCCCCAATCTGGACTACAGTCAGGATCGCCTCCAATCGTACAAGATCATCTGCGCTCCTCGACAGGATCGTCCGAAATAGTTTGGAATCGCTTGCGACGATCCGATCTTGCTTCGACTGAAAAACAGTAAAGTTCCTGCAAGAAAACATGAAATACCGAATACAAATGATAGTACGAGGATGTTCTAATGCACAAGGAGCTAAATTTGTAGGGAAATCAGTCAACCGAGAGATTCAAAGGGGGTTCAGGGGGATAAACTGAGAAAATCCTAGTTTATATAGGATTAGGGAGAGGTTAGGAGGTTGGAGATCATCCCAATTTGGGAGATCTCCAACGGGGAGACTCTAAGCGTGCGAGACACGCTTTCTGCCTAGGTTAGAGAAGTTGTTGGAACAGAAGCTAAGTATGAAAATTTGGTTTTGGGATGAAATCGTCTAGACGTTTTGTTCTAGATGAATTCATCAGATCTGGGATGATTTCATCTAATCGGCGATGATATCGTCCAATGGTCAAAACAAATCCTAAAAATGGCACAAAAAACAAGGGGAGCGGGTAACAAGCGGTTAACGGGCGGTTTGAGGTTAAAATTTGAATTTTTATCTTTTTACTAAGGTTTAACTGTGCCAATTTTAGGGTGCTACATTTTGCCCCCTCTTTAGCGATTTTTTTGAAGAAAAAGTGTTAAAGACGAGTTCTTCCTATTTTACGAGAAAGCAAAAATGTACTCAATTTTCTAGACGATGATTCTTGGTCGAATCGTACGACTGCTGACTATGGTGCCCCCTCCGTGTTTTTACCCAAATCGAATGTTTGAGGTAAAAGCATGGAAAAGCAAAAAATAAAAAGAAAGTTGTTTTTAAATAAAATTAAGAAAAATAGGGTAAAACCCTAATTCATTTTTACTGGTTTTAGAGCTCTGCAGACAAAAATGGTTGAGGCAGTGCACCGATCGACAGAGGTCCGATGCGGGCTATGGGTAAGGATCTAATCCTAGTAGATTAGGTTTGAATTTAATGTGTGCAATTTTTTGTTTTAAATTTTGACTATTTGGGGCATCGCGGCCATTTTTAGGCCGTCGACGACGTCGGGACGAAATCGTCCCTATTTCATCGAAATCATCCCTAGATCGTCGATTTCGTCGGAGGGCGAAATCGGTGAGATAGGGGTGATCACGTCCAACAAGGGTCGATCCCCAAGTTGCGAAATCGGAGATGATTTCATCCTACAAAGGATGATTTTACCCAATTTGGGACGATATCATCCAATGGTGGATGATATCATCATTTTTATGAAATTTTGCTTTGTTAAAATGTGTTGAATTGATTTTAATAATTGGTTTATTAATGAATTTTTGTTGTTTTATTGTTTGTTTTGCAGAGGGGATTACTAAAGAGTCGAGAATGGAAATACGATGGGCTGCGAGATGACATAGCCACGCTTGACCAGGTAGAGCGCGACCGACTAGCACAGGTCGGTTTGCAGCATGTGGCAGAAATGCCACAAGTATCGACGGACATGGGGCTACTGATAGCCCTAGCAGAGAGGTGGTATCCGGGGTCATCCTGCTTTTGGTTACCGATAGGGGAGATGGCTCCCACACTAGAGGACGTATGGAGGATCATGAGGATCCCCATACAAGGACGGTTGATGACTCCTACGGCCAATCAAGGCCAGGCGATGATGAGATTGATCGGAGACCCGAGCTTCGCCCTGGAGAAGGGCGGAGTGAACATCGAGTCTCTAAGGCAGATGCCTGGGGCATCTAGGCTGACTCAGGTTTTGGTAGGGGTGGTAGGTGGCTTACTGCTGTGCCACCAGAGTGGGTGCAGACTACCATGGCTCCTATCAGATGTGGTCTGTGACATGAGAGACCACGGGTATAGGTTTGCATGGGGCAGCTTTGTACTATGTCGCTTGTATAGGATCCTACATGGGGTCGTATACAAGGGAGGCCGATGTCTGGTCTTGACATCGCTACTACAGGTTTGGTGCTGGGAGCACATCATGGTGCGAGAGGCCGATAGGGCTCCCACTGATAGGGGTTGATCGGGAGAGGCCCCAGGTTTTCTATTGGTGGCTACAGAGGGGTGTCACATGGGGATAGATCTATCGATGTCATGGAGGTTGCTAGATGACCTCATCCTAGACCAGATCACCTAGAGGCCATGGCGAGAGCACCCAGGGTGGGCAGAGGATGGGCAGGAGCTGGCTCGCATCAAGCGAGTCTGCTAGCTGAGGATGGAGCAGGGAGAGGTAGAGCTCCACCGCTACGACCGAGTTCTATGATAGTTCGGTCTTCAGTAGGGGATCCCTTCTCTCAAGGATTATGAGTACTCCTGGACTATTTGGGATAGTACTACATTGAGCGGGGCTCCAGACATGCAGTGGTTCTAGAGTCAGGATGTGGATGATGCCCCCATCCAGCCAGTGGATGGTGATGATGTTGGGGTTACAGATGGATACGATGCCTGGTACGTAGGCATCCGCCCTCCTCGGATGATGAGGGCATAGGGTCCGATGCACATCATGGTGCGATGGATGGGGAGGCGATGCCAGGCTGCTATTGAGGCAGTACGGGGTCACGGCGGGAGAGAGCAACGATGGTCTCCATAGGAGAGATGCTAGAGGATGGCATGGGCTCCATAGAGACCATAGCAGACAGGGAGGAGGGAGGAGGGACTCCCTTCTCAGTAGGGGGAGAGACCACCATCACTCGATAAGGGCAAGGGTGTCGAGGTAGGGGAGAGCAGTGAGATGGTGGCTCTTCGAGGCTGAGGTTGCCTACCTCCGGGCTTAGGTGCAGACACTACAGGATGAGGCTACATGGCTCAGAGCTCGGGGTAGAGGAGTGAGCACTCGGGATCTAGCATGGTCTATTGCTTAGACCACATTCTATCAGGGACTATACTATCATGTGGTTCCAGAGAACCAGAGGGTACCACTACCAGCCCCTATTGTGGAGCCGGTTATGATGGGATCATCGAGGACATCCTCACGATCGATGATGAGGACCCAGGACACAGCCCGGACCTCTATGGGACCACCTCCTCCATGTCAGGGTGGGGGAGGAGATGAGGCTGAGAGCTCGAGGGCTTCTCGAGGCTAGCTATTGTAGAGGGCAGATTTGTATTATTATATATATTTTTTGAGAGGATTGAGTATGCCAGGCTATTGATTGTGGCATACCAGTCCAGTTTTGATATGATGTACATAGTTTGTTGATATATATATATGGTCTTTTGATGATATGACTTGTGTATATGCTTTAATGTTGAATTTTGCAATTGATTATTGATGATTCATGTAATTATGTCATTTTTAGAAATATTATAATTTTGTATGTCATGTTGTAAAATTTAAATGAAATAATCTGATGTAAACAATTGGTTGGTTTTGGTGTGATTTGATGAAAAATAAAAGGGACTTCTAACAATAATTTCAAAGGACATTGTCGTTGTTATAGACCATTTCATGGAGTCGCCGCTCGCTCGGTCGTCAAGCTAATCCCAGTATAGAAATATTGCAAAAAGTAAAAGGGTGCTTAAGAGACTGTCTTAAGACTTTTGTGTTGTAATGAGGGAAATGATGATGATGATGATTTGTTTTCAGATTTTCATAAAAAATTATGCATGAAATATATTTAAAAAGTGATTTTTGCTAGGCATAAATTCCTAAGTGTGATAAAATTTTTGAATAATTCCTTAGAAATTATACCATGGTTGCAAAATTGAATGTTGACATAATGACATGAAATAGAATAAGTGTTCGTTCATTTTAAAGCACAATTGTGTAACATAATGATGTAAGCCATATGTTTGTATGAATTAAGATGAATGGGAAATAAAATGAGAACAATGGTTTGCGCTAGGCATAGAATTATAGGTATAGACTTATACCATCATCGCGAAATCCAAAGAAGAAAGTGATATTTTAGTTTTATTGCATGATTGATTTTTTATTTTTGATATAAACAGAAAAATAATAATAATAAGATACAAACTTGACTTTATTTGCTAGATTTTGTAATAGGTTGTTTAAAAGAATTTTGGATTTTTTTGAAAACAATGTATGTAATTGTTTTTAGACTAAACAGATGTTCTGAAATAAGAATAAAATTTATTCCAAAAGAGTTGCAGAAATATTTTAAATTATCTCAAAGACAAATGTAGATTTGTAAGGAACCCTCATGTACATATGTGAGTTCATTGCCGATCTTGATTTATCATAATGATAGAGAATCTCTCAAATACAAATGTGTGTGCAATTGTATTGTTCATTCACCAATTTTGAGCAAGATAATTTGATACAAGTAATTTGAATTAACCAAATGAATGTTCGTTGACCATGATTTATATGCATGTAACCGTACCAAACTACTGTGTAAGTTAGGTTATCAAGAGCTAGCTAATCCATAAGCCGACATAGGTCTGTACAAAATAAGGTCGCTAATGTGACAGACATATCACCACGCTAGGGATTACCCAAGGCCAAGCGGGTTGGGCACAAACCACCTGTTATGGGGCTTACCTCACAGTTTTTGAATAATTGAGAATTCCAGGGATTCAAGCTCATTCACCCTTCTTTTCTTTTCAAGGGGTAGGGAAAGGGATTTATTGCATTTTGCTTTTCTCTCTTTTCTCTTTTTTTTTTTTGTATATTTTGTATTTTGCTTGGAACTTGAGATAATGCTGAAATATTTCTGCGATGGTACAAAATGATATCTTTCTTTTTCTCATTTTCTTTGACTTTTCATTTTCTACCTATGCTAGGGATACTTGCTCGGATTAGCTGTAGAGCAAGGGATTTTTATTCTGGGTAGGGGTGAGCTTGTCCTTTTGTCAATTCTCAAAGATTCTAGACCATGTGCATGATAGGATAGCGGGGGAAACTTTTCGCTCAAGAAACCACTTTTACTATGTAGCATCATATTGAATTTGCAATGAAATCATTTTAATGTGAAAAGATATATTTGGTTCAAGTAAATAACAAGATCAGTTCTCTATGCTCAAAACTTTATTTAATTCAACTGTGGACTTTGATATAAGAGAGATTAATAATCATACAAAATAAAATCAAGATATTTATTCATGTGAATGTGAAAGTGCGGGATTCCAAATAAATGCTAATTTATCCAAAATAATTGAAAATATAGCTGCAATACTTCAAGAATTGACAGGTACGAAAATAAAAGATGTTTTGGAAGATTTTGATGATTTTGCAGTTTTTATATTTTGATTTTGATTGATGAATTGCAAGAAGGAATACTATTACTGTTTTTGAAATTTTTATATGGATGACTAAAATGAAACAAGATGCAAAATACACAATATATATAAATGATGAAAAAGGACCAAATGTTATGCATAATAACGCTTAAGATGCATAATGTTCATAGGTTCTTTAAGATCTTTACCATCTAAGGTAGCTAATCGATATGCTCCCGATCCAAATTTAGCAGTGATGACATATGGTCCAAGCCGGTTGGGCTCAAATTTACCTTTAAGGTCTTTAGTTGCATTAGTATTTTTTTGATTTTCTTTTAAGACAAGGTCGCCGATCTCAAAGGATCGAGGATGAACTTTCTTGAGGTACGCTCTCTTAAGCTTGTTTTGGTAGGCACGAAGATGCTCCAAAGCATTGATGCGCTTCTCATCTAGGAGTTCCAGCTGACTAAGTCTGCCAGCACGATATTCATCTCCTACTTCAGTATCTTGAAGTAGCAGAGCCAAAGAAGGAACTTCTAATTCAAAGGGAAAAACTGCTTCAATGCCATAGACCAAAACAAAAGGGGAAGTGCCTGTGGGAGTACGAACGCTAGTTCGATAAGCCCACAAAGCAGGATATAATTGAATATGCCAATCTCGGCCAGATTTGTTGACCAATATTTTAAGGATTTTGATTAATGTTTTATTAGATGCTTCTGCTTGGCCATTACCCTGAGGATAATAGGGAGTGGACCAACGATGTTGAATTTTATACTTTTGACATAATTTCTTAACATCTTTATTTTTAAAACAAGTTCCATTATCCTGAGATGAGATTTGCGGGGATTCCGAACCTACAAATAATTTGATTAAAAATAAACTTGGAAACTTGGGTTCCAGTGCAAGAAGCTAATGGCATAGCTTCAACACACTTCGTGAAATACTCAGTGGCGGTTATGATAAATTTGTGTCCATCAGATGACACGGGGTTGATTTTTCCAATGATGTCTAAGCCCCATTTTGAAAAGGGCCAAGGAGATGAAATAGCCTGCAGCTCTTGTGCAGGCGCATGGACAAGGTCAGCATGTTTTTGGCACTTGTCGCAATGTCGCACATAATCATGTGCATCATTTTCCATGGTAGGCCAAAAATATCCTATCCTAAGGAGCTTCTTAGCAATGGCGCTACCACTAAAATGCCCCCCACAAGATCCATTGTGGGCTTCACTCAAAGCGGATCTAGATTCTGCTAGATTCAAACATCTCAATAAGATGCCTTCAAAAGATCTCCTATACAAGGTATTACCAATAATCATGAAGCGACTTGCTCGTCTACGTAATAACCTGCGCTGGTTACGATTACAATCTTCAGGGAAGGTTCCATTTTGCAAAAAATTAAATATATCAGTGTACCAATGTTCAGGAGTAGTTTCGTTGATTAGAAACACATCCAAAGGTTCTAAGCATGATTTGCTTGAAGCGGGTTCCTGGAGTCGATGAATAATGATGGTAGCATATTCGTCATCTAACTCCAAGGGCAAAAGAGATGCAGTTGCAGCCATAGCGTCAGCCGCACGATTGCTAGTTTGAGGAATAGCTTCCAAGGTAACTTGATCAAATAAAGATAATAATTGTAAAACATATGCTTTATATGGGCGTAATTTATCATCTCTGGTCTGATAAACATCATTGATTTGATTTATGACAAGTTGAGAATCACCGAAAACCAATAGATTTTTAATTTTCAATACCAAGGCAGCTCGTAATCCAAGGATAAGAGCTTCATATTCGGTAGTGTTATTGGTGCAAGCAAATGTTAGTTTGAAGGACAGAGGTATAAGATGTTTCTATGGAGATATTAAAATAATACCTGCACCAGCCCCACTCATACATCGGGCTCCATCAAAGTATAGGGACCATTGCTCTGGATGGTCTGCCTCTAGTTTAAGGCATTCATCAGGAAACTCAATGATGAGGGGATGGGTAGACTCTAAGGGTGCAGCAACTAGTTGATCTGCTATGATTTGACCCTTAACAGACTTTTGTCCTATAAACGTGAGTTCAAACTCGCTTAGCGCAAGAACCCACTTTGTTGTGCGACCAGATAAGTACGGTCGACTCATGAGATATCGCAAAGGATCGAATTTAGCAATAACATACGTTTTTTGACTGAGCATATAATGGCATAGTTTCTGTGTAGAAAATATGACTGCTAGACATAGTTTCTCTAATGCTGTGTAGCGAGTTTCATAACTGATTAAGGTTTTGCTAATGTAATAATTAGCACGTTCTTTCTTCTCATCGTCAAGTTGAGCTAACATAGCTCCTAAGGCAAAATCGGAAGCAAAAATGTACAAAATAAATGGACGATCAGATCTAGGTGGTGAAAGCACTGGTGGTTTAAGGAGATATTGTTTGAGGAGTTCGAATGCTTCTTGACATTCGTCGTCCCAATGAAAAGAGACATCTTTCTTAAGAAGCTTAAGAAAAGGTCCGATTTTGTCTGCCAACTTATCAATAAAGCGGCGAATAGCTTGAAGCTTACCTTGTAGACTTCGTAATTCGGATATATTTGTGGGTGCGGGCATATCAGTGATAGCCACGATCTTGAGAGGGTCAATTTCAATGCCACGTAAAGAAACTATAACCCCTAATAATTTATCGGACTTAACTCCGAATATACATTTAGCTGGATTCAATCGGATAAGATACTCCCTTAACCGATCAAATACTTTTCTCAAGTCATCTAAATGATCATCTTCTTTGATGGAACGAGCTATAATATCATCTACATAATCATGTAGAATATTATGCATCATATCATGAAAGATATAAGTCATGGCTCGTTGATATGTTGCACCTGCATTCTTTAAACCGAATGGCATCACTTTCCAACAAAAGGTCCCCCAAGGGGTAATAAAGGTTGTTTTAGCCTGATCTTCAGGAGCTATCCTGATCTGATTATAACCAGAGAATCCATCCATTAGGGATATTATTCCACTCCCAGCAATAAAGTCAATGATCTGATCCATGTTGGGAAGAGGAAAATCATCTTTAGGGCATGCAACATTAATATCTCTGAAGTCTATGCAAACCCTAACTTTAGTGGCTTCTTTCTTAGTTACTGGAACTACATTCGAGATCCATTCAGCATAATCAATGGCTTGTATAAAAATAACATTTAAGAGTTTTTCTAATTCTCCTTTGACTAGTAAGGCCACTTTAGGATGCATTTTTCTAAGTTTTTGTTTAACGGGTTTAGCATCCGGATGGACTACTAGGTGATGCATAACTACAGAAGGGTCTAATCCTGGCATATCTTCATATGTCCAAGCAAAGACGTCTTCATATTGTTTAAGGAATGCAATGTATTTATCTTGTTTTTCTTGACTCAATTCTGATCCAATGTTGATTATGTGAGGGTTATCTTTGGTTCCAATGTTAATTTTTATGATGTTTTCTACTTCCATGTGTAGATCTCTCTCAAAATTAGGTGGGGCGGGTGAAACACCTAATCCTTGTAATTCTTCCAAGGTTAGCTTGGATAATTCATCTTGAGGAGTCGTGGCCTCAAGCTGGGCTATACTAGGTATAGAGCCATCGAAATAAAATCCGTTATGTAACAATTCCTCAATGGAGACATCATGAAAGATATCCCCCTCCAACTCATCGTCGGATTCGAAAATCATCTCAGGGTAAGCTATGGATAACATATTACATGTAAGAGGCTTATTCATTAAATGCAAGACATCCCGTTTATCCAGATAATCTTGGTAACATATGAGGTGGTCATCATCCTCGAATGGGAAGGGCTGACCTTTACTAGGAAATAGGCCCACACCACATCGGGAAGGCCACGGTTCTACCTCAAAAGGTTCTTTCATACCATTCTGGAAAGGTCCCAAACCTTTCCCTTTATATCCCAATTTAAGCATTATAGGCTTAGCTTTAATATACTCATTAGCAAAATAGCATCTAGCATATCCATCACAATGTGTCTTGATGTTTCTAGGTATTCTTCCCAGTCATATCCCTTATAAATAAAAGCACAACTCCCGACTTGGTAAATACTTCCCATAGGCTGTGGGAGGCCCAAGGTACGAGGAGAGGGTGGGAGTTTATTTAAAATAAGGGAATCTTGCATGGCAGTGTTTGTTTTTTTTTATATAAGAATTTTAGATAAATCGGGTAAGAGCTCATCAGTAAGAGCATAAGAGGTAGAAGGAACATTTCCTACATCGTCGGATGTGGAAAGTATGCCTGTAGTGGATGTAGATGTTATAGAGATATCAATGGATGAGTCTATAGGTATGGAAGTTATAGGAGTAAAACAAGAAGCATTGGTTGTAGTTTTAGGATCTTTTCGAGGTCCTAATGTGGTTTGTTCGGAAGATGGTTGAGCTATATGTAGAGGTGTAGTTGATGGGGAAAAAGTAGATGATGTCATGGGTGTGTGTTTCACACGTTTAGTCGGTTGATGAGAATTAGGATGTGTGGATGACAGAGGAGGGCAAAATTGAACTCCAACTAGGTTTGCCAAAGCACACATATCAAAGGGTCTAGGATCACCATGAATGGTAACCAACTGATTTTTAAATTTGAATTTAACACACTGATGTAAAGTGGAGGGAACGGCTCGCATCGCGTTGATCCAAGGGTGACCCAAAAGTATATTGTACGATGCAGGGCAATGTACAATAAACACGGTCGTGTCTAAGGTTCTCGGACCAACTTGCAAGGGGATAGTAATAACTCCACATGTTTCTTGTGTTTCGTCATTGAAGGCTTTTATGAGCATATCAGTTCTTTTCATTTCGTCACTTCTAAACCCAAATATTTGGTAGAAGTCAAAAGTGCATATGTTTAAAGATGAACCATTATCAATCAAGACTCGTTTAACTGCTACATCCCCAATTAGGGCAGTAATATATAAGGGGTTATCCTTATGTAAACTATGTTGTGGTATATCTTTATCCCGAAAGTCAATACAATCGACTTCTCGAGTTATGATAGTATTGGACATGGCTTCAGGTTGAATATTTTGAGGTACCATCATTTGGCTTAATGTGAGCATTAATTCATCCCTATGGGTAGGAGAAGATCTTAAAAGGTCCAAAAGGGAAATTCTAGCTGTAGTATTTGATAATTGTTCATTAATATTATAAGGAGGCTTAGGTTGAACATTAGGCGCATGATTCCCTTTATTGGGATTTTTCAAAACAAATGGAGCTGATCCATCATTCTGAGTTTGATCCTGTTGAGAGTTTTGAGCTTGTTGTCTGGTAACGGCTTCGATGGTACCTACAATATTATTTTGCGGATGATGAATGGGCCTTGGTCTAGCGTTTATGGCTTGTTCATTAGAAAGTAATTGGTGAGAAGATGGTCTAGTAGTGACTCTTCTAGGAAATGGTTCTTCTGGAACCATAGAACTGGTGATAGGTTGAATAGGATCTGATTCATCTTCAGAACTATTCGATTGATTTGAGGTGACTTCCATGTCACTTTCAGTCTCATATTCGGTATCACTAAGATCAGGGGTCCGAATATTATATAGAGGTCTGGTCGTAACTATGGATAAAGTTGTGTCAAATACTTCCACATCATGAGTAGGTGAATGTCCACTAATAGTTCCTACATATCGGGTAGGAGGGGGAACATTATGATGCTCAATTTGATTAGCCACCTCTTTACCATGCTTTGGTAAAGGATGTTGAAATATGTCCAATGATTGATTGGCATTCTGATTCTGATTTGGGGGAATGTTCTTTTGAGCATTATTAGAAGGATTTTGTTTAGGTTGAAAGGCTTGCACCTCCATCTCATTGTTATCAATCAGGTCTTGTATTTTATGTTTTAATATTTTACAAGAATTGGTAGCGTGTCCAGGTCCTCTATGGAAATCACAATGTAAATCAGCTCTGTATCCGGGTATAGTTGGATCAGGTTCCCGGATATTTGGTAATTGAATCAAACCTCGTGCTAATAGTTGCGGGAGAATGGTTGATAAAGGTTGATTTAACCTAGTAAATTCTTGGGGTGGTTTATCAGGAGGTTTCAATATGAACTTCTCTATTGTTTTCACAGTATTAACATTGGCAACGTTTCTGCTATCAGTGACTCCATCACCCACAACTTGCTTATTTTTATATTGATTTCTGGATGTTTTCTCATCATCTTTCTTTTTGAGCTGACCTCTCCTAATAAGAGCATCTTCCACTCTTCGGGCTAAGTCTATAGCTTGATCGAAGGTGGTCAAGGTAGCAGTTGATAATTCATAGGATAGTTGTTCTTGTAAATTATTGATAAAGATATCCAACATTTCCCGATAAGGTAACACAAAGTGTAATTTTCCTATCAATTGTCTCCATCGAGCTAAGAAGTCAGAAAAACACTCATCTTTGTCTTGTTTTAGGTTGTACAAATCTTTAATGGTTACATGCCTTTCGATATAGGCACTAAATTGATGCACAAAATATTCGGCGGTTTCTTCAAAATTTCTCAAAGAATGAGTGGGTAGTTGATAATACCATTCCAATGCCATCCCCCCTAAACTTTTTGGGAACATCTTTAGTAATAACAAGTCATCATGTGATATATCATGACATGCTATCCTAAACATACGAAGATGCTCTATGGGATCTTCAGTTCCTTTGTATATAGGTAGGACAGGCATAGGAAAGTGTTTGGGATATGGTTGTGCTACAACTATAGGATCTAGAGGCTGACTACACATCTCTCGATAATTGTACGAGGGACGGTAGGGATCTATCTGGTCCATGCGGGAGACTAACTATTTCACCATGGCTTCCAGATTACCCGTTTGTCCACCGTATTGGTTCGGTGGTACATGAGCATGGGATTTGTGAGCGTATGCTGGCGTGACATAAGGATTAGATGCTATATTGTTGTTATGCAGATGGTTGGTAGGAAGAGTATTATGAAGAAGATTTGTTGTAGCATTATGTTGTATCCCAGATTGTTGGAAATTGATATTTGGTTTTGTTTTAGGATTTTGTTGATTTGAGGTATATTGATCAATAGCTTGGCGAAATAGAGCAGTGAATGAAGGTTTCTTTTGTGTGGGAATAACCCTCGGCTTGGTAACAGGCACTCTAGGTGGTTGGGTAACCTGTTGTTGTTGCATGTTTTGGATTATAGCGGCCATATCCAAATTGGATGGTCCAACTTGATCACTTTCTTGATCAACGAAGGACAAGGGATTAGTGCGTGTGTGATATATTTCTTCTAGGGTTGCTTGAGTGTCACTAATTTGATCCTTGTCCATATGGACTGCTCTATTAAGAGTGCCAATATTAGTATTGAGGAACTTCCAGAAATGTTCCATATTCTCAAAAGTAACAGCTCCTTCTGGAGATATTTTAGGGGATGAGGGTCCTTCCTCTCTATCATTTTCTTTTTGTTCATTTGCGTCCACAAATTCTTCTTCTTGTTGGTTTAAGGTTCCTTCTTCCTGAATTGGGTCTTCAGGAAGGACATCTAGTTTATTTATGGTTTTTCCTAACCAATCCTCTTCTACTTCAGTCTGTTTTCCATTCCTGAGTCTAGTCATTATGTCTAAATTTAGATTTTAGCAAATATATATTGATATATATATATATATATATATATATATATATATATATATATATTTGCAACAAATTTGGGAGGTATATATTTTAATTATATACCTACTATAATACTTAAAAGAAAATGTTTTGATTTTTTTTTTTTTGTTATGATTTTGTTTTGTTTTTATTATTTTTGTTTTGTTTCTATGATTATAAAGACAACAAACAGCACACTGAATGCAAGAAATAACAATAATAAAAGAATAGCTTAGTTTTCTATAAATAGTTTATAGATGTCATTGATAGGATCAAGTTCATCAGGAGTCATGAAATGCTCCTCTTCAAATTGGAAATGGTTTTTCAAGAACTTGATAAAGTGTGCTATAGTGATATTATCTGTTTCAGACTCTGACTGGTAGAAATAAAGTTCATGGCAATACTCTCGATATAACACAACTCTAGGAACTCTATTCCATATTTTTCTATCCGTAAGAATGACCTCTTGATCCTCTATATGAGATAGAAATTTATGTACTACAATTGCATTCTCAAGGTATTCCTCAAAGGTATACAACTCTGAAGACACATGGGCTCTTTTATCTGCTAACCACCTATGGCAAGCTCTCTGAAGTTCATGATATAAGGTCACTTGATCGGGATCCAGGATTCTATCTAGGACAAACCTCTTAATTTGCCTAAGTTCTGTTGCCCTAGATCCAATGATACCCAATCTCCTATCAAGTTCATCCCACAAAGGTTGAACCCTATTTGTTTGAGGTACTCTAAGCACAGAAGTAATCTCTATAGCTGCTAATTGATTCTCAACATTAATGGTGATAGCTCGTCTTTTATTATAATCTACCATCTAAATATGATATGCAATCTTTGATTCTAAATGCATTTATGTTTTGTTTTTTGGATTGTTTTCAAAAGGTTTTTAGTTTTCACGTCGGGTTCACCAAAATGTATCGCTCCAAATTTTTTGCATCCTTACCTTCAGGCTATAGGATCCACGCCCGGAAGGGGGATGCGAGAAGGATGGGACAATACCTCGGACTGAGAGGCCCTTTGAAGGTCCCGCCTCTCGGGGGAGGGGTATAAGGGTGAATTTTTGATGGATGGTGGGTTCACCAAGAAAATTTTGAATGGCAGTTTCCACACCTAGGTTGATAGTGGGTTTGATGTGTTCATTTTGTACTTTAATCATTCAATTCCTAGGTTTGGCCAAGATGAATCTAAACTATTCTATATGCCAATGCTGATTTAGATGAATACAAAAAATAGGAATGAATGCTAAACACAGAGAATATGCTAGCTAGAACATAACATACCTGATTTCGGATGTCTGATGAAGATTCTGAGTTTTGTAACAGTCCAGATCACCTCAACTCATACGTAATCATCTGAGATCAGACGAGATCATCGTCAATCTGACGAATTCGAATTCATCGAAACCTGCAATCACAGAAATAGATACAAAATACCAAAAATGCAACTACAAAAACAAAGGGAAACGACAGAAATAATAGTAAATTTGCCTAAATGATAGATCCAAATAGCAATTAAAGAGGAAATGCATCAACTTCACAATTTATTTTGATTTTATCATGCATTTATATTAGATGAGGTGAACTCCAAGATGCATAAATATAATAATTTAAGATAGTGCAGAAATATAATAGGAAAATGCAAAAAAAACTAAGGAAATGCAAACTATGGGCTCTGATTGCCCCCAATCTGGACTACAGTCAGGATCACCTCCAATCGTACAAGATCGTCTGTGCTCCTCGACAGGATCGTCCGAAATAGTCTGGAATCGCTTGCGATGATCCGATCTTGCTTCGACTGAAAAACAGTAAAGTTCCTGCAAGAAAACATGAAATACCGAATACAAATGATAGTACGAGGATGTTCTAATGCACAAGGAGCTAAATTTGTAGGGAAATCAATCAACCAGGAGATTCAAAGGGGGTTCAGGGGGATAAACTGAGAAAATCCTAGTTTATATAGGATTAGGGAGAGGTTAGGAGGTTGGAGATCATCCCAATTTGGGAGATCTCCAATGGGGGAGACTCTAACTGTGCAGACACGCTTTCTGCCCAGGTTAGAGAAGCTGTTGGAACAGAAGCTAAGTATGAAAATTTGGTTTTGGGATGAAATCGTCCGGACGTTCAATTCTAGATGAATTCGTCAGATCTGGGATGATTTCATCTAATCAGCGATGATATCATCCAACGGTCAAAACAAATCCTAAAAATGGCACGAAAAACAAGGGGAGCGGGTAACAGGCGGTTAACGGGTGGTTTGAGGTTAAAATTTGAATTTTTATCTTTTTACTAAGGTTTAACTATGCCAATTTTAGGGTGCTACAGATGTGCTATCTCCATAGTGGTATGTGGTATCATCACCTCGATAGGACTCACTTTGGAAGGGCATTACAATAGATATGAGAGAGTTGAGTAGCGTTAGAGAGGTTACTACTCTATGGATAGAGAATGTTGGGCTAAAGAGTTAGGTGGGGATATATGTGAGTTAGATCCAGTCACTAGAGGCTCATCTCTCTCAAGCTCAGGATCTATTAGGATAGACCTAGAATCAACTATCTCAAGCTCATGCATAGCTTGTGTAGGAATAGACACATTTGCACCAAGCACAGTCACGATTGCACCAGACAAGGAGTGGAGCTTCAAGCCAGTACTTAGGTAGCAACGTTCTATAGAGTGCACTGATGGTGGTGTAGGTAGAGGTGATCTTAGCATCACAATGGGTGATCTTATACTAGACACTATATTTTAGGTAGTTTATAAGGATCATAAGGCTCCATTACCCCTAGATTTAGCTACTTTGAGTTGCTCTAGATTAGCTTCTAGGTTGGTGTCTAGGGTCCCTCAGTTTTAGGTGCCCAAGCCATCTCCTCATGATAGTCAGAGCTCTAGAGACTCTAGGTGATGACATATCAAGGCTTATTTTTGTGGGATACCCACTAGTGACTGAGTATGCTAGTTTTGAATGTGGTATACCAATCGACCTGATGTACTATATATACCTTTTTATGAGAGTAATATTATACTACTATTTTAGTTTTGTTTGGATTTTGCAAAATATTTTTGTTGTTTTTTGTGATCATCAGATCATACTTATGGTCATGTTTTATTGCTAATGTTCTTTTATCATGCTTAATTAAGATATCATTGTAGGAAAGTGAAGTGTGATTTGATGTAATTGATATTTTGTGTTGTAGAAGAAATATTGTTTGGAAAATATACCCTTACTATTTTGATCAATTAGTAATAGATCTCGAGGATGTGTGCTTGTATATGACTGTTTATGGAGGCTGTCCCTTGTGTTGGTCATGAAGTGGATCCTGTGTGAGGTTTTGTTGTAATGCTAACATCGAAGGGTTATGATCCAAAAGTAATTTGAGATTTGTTTATTGAAAGTGATTGAAGTAATGATATGTAATGTGTGATCTTAAGTTTAATTTTGACTATGTTAAGATAAGTATGGTGTAATATAGGTTATTTAAGCATGAAAAATGAAATAGAAGACTTGTGCTAGGCATAAGAGTCCTAGTGTGAAGTAAATGAAGATATTTTATTAGGGTTATCTCATGCCATCATCGTGAAGTCTATATGCAACTACATGACTAAGCAATTATGTATGATCAATTCAATTTTTTTATATGACAAGCAATCATGCACTATGATAAAATAAATGCATTGCACTAGGTGGTAGATATGAGATGCGAGATTAATTGGTTTTAGGGCCAATTTCTTATGCAAAAAATCATACAAATCTATGAGGATATGCTAATTTCAACTTATCCAAACTCAAATTTTTTTTTGGTTATTTTAGGATGAAATCAAGTTTATCAAGAACCAGTGTGTGATTTGTGTATTCGTTTTCCATGTTGATATTAATTATGATACGAAATATCTCAAGGACCACATGTGTGTGATCATTAAGTTCATTTACCAATTTTGAGTGAGGTAATGATGCAAACCAACTTTAAAAACCATTGTGTGTGCAAATGATGAATTTATTTACCATGATTTTATATGCGGTTAGACTTAACTACTTTGTAATATAAGTCACCAAAACCTAGTTTATCCATAAGCGGACATTGGTCTATACAAAAAGTTGCTAATGTGACAAACATATCACCACGCGTAAGACTACCCCATTGCTAGGCAGGTTTCATTCAACCCATTGTTGTAATGGAGATCACCCCATGGTTTTCAAATAACTAATGAATTACAGGTATTCAAGCTCATTACCCCCTTATTTTCTTTTGATTTATTTTATTGGGGGTTCTTGTTCATTTTTTGAACAAGGGGATTTATTTTATTTGTAGGAATTTTTTTTTTCAAGGGATACTTGCTCATATTAGTGGAAGAGAAAGGGATTTTATTAGGGTAGGGGAGAGCTTGTACTTTTGTCAATTCTCAATATTCTAGACCATGCGCATAATAGGATAGCAAGGGAAAAATTTTGCTTAAGGGGCAATGACTACTATGTAGTATCATATTTCTTTGTGCAAAATCATTTTAAGATGTGTAAGTGTGTTTTGGTTCAAAAGTGGTAGAATCAGTTCCCAAAAACTCAAAATTTCTTAATGAGAAATAGTAATTTTGGTTCAAGAGAGATTTATAATCAATATCAAGAATCAAAATTTTATTAAAGAGTGAATCCTATGAGTGGTTCAAGATAAAATTTGAATTTATTCAAAGAAAACCAAGATTGACTATGAATCTTGACAACATTGGTCTAATATTTAAATGATATAATAATTGGATGTGACTATATTCCATGTGCAATTGGACCAAAATTTATGAGATAAATGATGCTATATGAAAGATGATTTATATGAGATGGTTGCAATTATAATTTGAACTACGTGCAAAAAATGTGATATGTATAAAATATATGACAACTATGTACAATGATGAAACCTGATTTTATGCATAATACCTTTTAAGGTGCATTATATTCATTGGTTCCTTAAGGTATTTTCCATATAAGGTAGCCAAACGATATGCACTTGATCCAAATTTAGAAGTTATGATAAATGTACCTAACCAATTTTGTTGGAATTTTCCTTTAAGATTGGTTTGAGCATTGGTATTTTTTTGTTTTTATTTAAGAACTAGGATCCAACCTCAAAAGATCGAGTATGCACTTTCTTAGAGTATGATCTTTTGAGTTTGTATTGATAAGCACAAAGATGCTCTAAACTATTTATGCACTTTTCATCTAATAGTTCTAGTTGGCTTAGTCGTTCGACATGATATTCATATCCTACTTAAGCATCTTGAAGTAAAAGTCCTAAAGAACGGACTTCAAGCTCAAAAGGAAATACAAATTTGACACCATATACCAAGATAAAGGGAGAAGCACCTGTAGAGGTTTGGAAACTAGTCCGATAAGCCCATAAGGCTAGATATAATTGAGTGTGCCAATATTGACCTGATTTATTAACCAATATTTTTAATATTTTAATTAAAGTTTTATTGGATGCTTTAGCTTGGCCATTTCCTTGTGGATAGTAAGGAGTAGACCATCTATGCTAGATTTTGTATTTTGCACAAAGCTTTTGTATGTATTTATTTTTGAAACAAGTTCCATTATCAGAAACAAGTGTAGAGGGAATCCCAATTCTACAGATGATTTGATTAAAGATAAATTTAGAATTTTGGGTTCATATGTAAGAAGCCAATGGCATGGCTTCTACCCATTTTTTGAAGCATTAAGTTGCTATTATGATGAATTTATGACCATCAGATGAGATTAGATTAATATTCCCAATGATGTCTAGGTCCTATTTGGAAAAAGTCCAAGGGAAAGAAATGGCTTGAAGCTCTTGAGTAGGAGCATGAACAAGGTTTGCATGTCACTGAAATTTGTCACATCGGCACACATAATCATTAGCATCATTTTCCATAGAGGGCCAAAAATATCCCATTCATAGGAGTTTTTTAGCTATGGCACTACCACTAAAATGACCTTCACAAGATCCATTATGTACTTCACTTAGTGTCCTTTTGAATTCATCTAAGCTAAGGCATCTCAAAATAATACCTTCAAAATAACTTTTATACAATGTACTTTTGACAATTACAAAACTGACAACTCATTTTCACAAAAGTCTTTGTTGATTCCTATTGAGACCATCTGAGAATGATCCATTTTGGAAAAAGTTAAATATATCCTCATACCATGGTTTTGAGGATGTTTCTTCAATTAAGAAGACGTACAAAGGCACTAGGCAATACTCTAGTGAAGTGGGTTCCTGGAGTTGGTGAATGCTGATAGTAGCATGATCATCATCCAACTCTAAGGGAATGAGAGAAGTAGCTACTACCACTAGTACGAGGGATAGCTTCAATAGTAACTTTCTTAAATAAAGACATGTTTTAAGATAAATTCTCTATAAGGGTAGAGTTTCTCATCTCGATTTTGGTAGAAATTATTAATTTGGTTTACCACGAGTTATGAGTCTTCAAAGACTGATAGGATTTTAATATTTAAAGCTAAATCTACTCGTAAATCGAGAATCAAGGCCTCATATTATATTGTATTATTTGTACAAGCAAATTGGAGTTTGAAATATAATGGAATAAGTTGTTTGTGTGGAGAAACCAATATGATACCTACATCTGCACCACTCATACAATGGGCTCCATAAAAAATAAAGATCGAAATTCTAATTGATCGTCTTCTGAATTAAGGTATTCATCTAGAAATTCTATTATTAAGGGATGAGTATATTCAAGAGGGGTAGTCACAAGTTGGTCAGTTATAAATTTTCCTTTAACGAACTTCTTACCAATAAATGTTAGATAAAACTCACTTAGAGCAAGAACCCATTTTGATGCTCGTCCCAATAAGTAAGGTCTACTCATCAAATATCATAGTGGATCAAATTTCGCTATGACAAATGTTTTTTGACTAAGCATATAGTGGCACAGTTTCTATGTAGAAAATACAACAACCAAAGAAATAGTTTCTAGGGATGCATAACGAGTTTCATATATTACCAAAGTTATACTTATGTAATAAATGGCTCATTCTTTCTTATCCTCATCATGTTGCGCTAGCATTGCTCCTAACGCAAGTTTTGAGGCAAAAATATATAAAATAAAAGGATATTTTGGTCGAGGAGGAACAATAACTGGTGGTGTAAGCAAGTAATTTTTGAGATCTTCAAAGGCTTCTTGACATTCATTATCCCACTTAAATAGGGTATATTTCTTAAGTAACTTAATAAAGGGTTGGCATTTATCTGCTAATTTATCAATAAAAGTATAAATTTATTGAAGCTTACAATGTAAAATTCTAAGCTCTATTAAAATTTTTGGTGGTGGCATATTGATAATAGCATTTATTTTAGTAGTATTTATCTCTATACCTCGCATGGATACAATAAATACCAAAAAATATTTTACTCCAAAAAAATATTTATCTGGGTTTAAATGAACTTTGTACTCGCGAAGCCTATTAAACACTTGGTGTAAATAAGGAATGTGATCTTCCTCCTTGATATACCGAGCTATGATATCATCCACATAATCATGCAAAATTTCATTCATCATGTCATGGAATACATATATCATAGCTCGTTGATAAGTTGCTCATGCATTCTTTAAACCAAAGGGCATTACTTTCCAACAAAAAGTTCCCCATGGTGTAATGAAGGCACTTTTGGGTTGATATTCTAGTGCTATATGAATTTGGTTATATCTTGAAAATCCATCCATAAGGGATAACATACCACTTCTTGATGTGAATTCAATAATTTGATCCATGTTAGGAAGGGTAAATTCATATTTGGGACATGCAACATTGATGCCCCTAAAATTAGTACATACTCTAATTTTAGTAGCCTCTTTTTTAGATAATGGAACAACATTGGATATCCAATCAGAATAGTTGATATATTGAATGAAATCAACATCTAAAAGCTTTTGTAATTCCTCTTTAACCAACAAGGCTATTTTAGGATACATTTTTCTAAGTTTTTATTTTACTGGTTTTGCATCAGTACGAACCACCAAATGGTGCATGACCACAAAAGGATATAAGCTAGGCATATCTGCATATGTCCATGCAAAGATGTTAGGGTATTCTGTAAGAAGTTTCGTAATTTAATTTGTTCTTCTTTGCTCAAGGTGGATCCTATTTTAACCATGTGAGGATTGATTTATGTTTTGATGTTAATTTTTAGAATGTCTTCTACCACAATACTCAAGTCCCTCTCAAAGTTGGGAGGGGTGGGTGAAACACCCATTTCTTGAAGTTCTTCTAAGGATAGTTTGGCTAGTTCATCTTGTGTAGTTTTTTGAACATGTGCTATGCATGGGATGGACCCATCAAAGAAGAAACTATTCTACATGATTTATTCATGAGGGATGTCACAAAAGACATCTCCTTCTACACACTCATATGGAGTGGTAATTATTTTCGGATGGACCACCGAATTAATGTTGTAAGAGAAAATATGAGTTGTCTTTCTCTTCTTGGTATTTGTTAAATATTTTTTATTTTCTATATATTCACCATATGTGATTAGGTGATCATCTTCATCAAAGGGTAAAGGCTGAGATTTTATAGGGATATAGTCTATACTGCATCGGGCAGGCCATTCCTCAACCTCAAAAGGTTTATGTATGCCATTTTCAAAACAAACTAAACATTTACCCTTATACCCCATATCACACATAATTTGCTTAGATTTTATATATCTATTGGAGAAATAACATTAAGAAAAAAAAATCATTAAAATTAAAGCTCATTTTCTTAATGTTGATTTTATTGAGGGAGTATCCTACGAAAATAAAGGTATAATTTCCAACATGATATATATTTTCCTATTTGTGAGGTAAACCTATTGTACGTGGGGATGGCAGTAATTGAGATAAAATAATGGAGTCCTTTACAAAAAAATTAGCATGTTCATTTGGTTTTAATGTAGTGGATAAATTTTATAGAGCCTCATCTATAAGGGAGTATGATGTAGAAGGATCATTAGCACTAGAAGGTACAAATATTTTAGAAGAAGGTGATGGATCAAGCATTGGTACAAAGGACTAAGGAGGAAAAAGTGCCAATTATGATAAGGCTGGAAAAAATGGAACATCAATGGGTTCCACCATTGCACACATTTTAAAAGATCTAAAGTCTCCATGAATGGTGACCAATTGATTTTTAAATTCAAATTTTACACATTGATGCAAAGAGGGGACTGCCCTCATTGCATTGACCCAAGGATGTCCTAGAATAATGTTGTATGATGATGGAAAAGATACAACAAAAATGGACGTATCCAAAATTCTAGGACCAACTTGTAATGGAATGGACATCACACCACAAGCTTATTGGGTTTCATCATTGAAGGCTTTGATAATCATTTTAGTTCTTCTTAAATATTCGTTTCTGAATCCAAACCTCTTGAAAAAGTCATAAGTACAAATATTCAAATATGAGCAATTGTCAATCAACACCCTTTTAACACACACATCTCCAATTATTGTTGTTATATATAGAGTATTATCCCTATGCATACTCTGAGGAGTAATATATTTATCATGGAAGTTGGCTCTATGTCTTGAGGCACCATCATTTGAATTTGGGTATTCATTAATTCTTCCCTATGAATAGGTGAAGTCCTAAGAAGATCAAGAAGAGAAATTCTAGCTATTGTATTAGATAGTTGTTCATTAATATCAAAATGAGTCTTTTGTTGAGTTTGAACCAAATTATTTCCCTTATGAGGTGGTTTTAGAATAAAAGGTGGTTGACCCATATCACTTGGTTGAGTTTTAGTTAATTGAGGTTGAGAAGCTTGAGCTTGAGCTTGTTGTCTAGTGATAGCTCCAACTGTACCCACAATATTACATGATTGATGTGGTTATTGTGGGATAACAAATGAATTGGAAGAGCTAAAATGAATAGATTGAGATCTAGCAATGGATGCTTGTTCTATGGATATTAGTTTTTGTGAAGAAGTACAAGTTGTTATCATTATTATAAATGGTTCCTCTAGGACTAATAGTTCTATAATAGGTAGGATTGGGCCCGATTCATCTTATAAGTTGTTGGAATGAAGGGAACTAATATCTACTTCTAATTCTGAGTCACTTTCTGTGTGTTTCAAAGATAAATATTGTAACTCTCTTCCTTGAAATATCTCAATTGTAACTATGGATTGAGTAGGCACAAATGCAGTTTGTGGAAGTTGTGACGGTAGGTGATTACTAATCATTCCCACATAACATGTTGGATGAGGCACATTCTTACAGTATAGTTGATTCATAGCTTCCTTGCCAAAATTAGGCAATGGGTTTTGGAAGATATCTAGATTTTGATTAACATTTTGTGCCTATTTCTTCTGTGCATTTACTGGAGGATTAGCATGTAGTGGAGGAATTTCCACTTCTACATTTCCATTGTCAATTAAATCTTGCACCAAATGTTTTAGTATTCTACAAGTATTGGTTGGATGTTCATAAACTTGATATAAATCATAATGTTTATTTGGTATATACCAAGGTTAGGAGGTGTCTGGTTGCCATATATCTGTTCAATTTTATGAAACCTCTTTCTACCAATTGTGGAAAGACCATTGTCAAAGGTTGATTCAATATTATGAAATTTCATTGTGGAGGTTTTTGAGGTTCTTTTAATACAAAATTCTTTGTGGTCTTTGTTGGACATTTTGAGTCCCTAAGCTAAGAGTTGTCATTGATGTCAAAAGGATCTATGTAAGTAAGCACTATGTTTGTGTTTCACAAAGATCTTCATGATAAGAAAAGGTTTTTTATCAAAGGTTCAAGAAGGGATGCATGGAATTTGGTTCCAAGAAGCTTTGCAAAAGGTTTTTATTTAAAACCATGGATGGCAGATTTGAAATGGGTTTTTCTTAAAACCCAAGTTGGCTTTTCGTTTCATCGAAAAAGGTGCCCCGATGATGGAGAAATTTAATTTTAAAGGTTTTATTTAAAACCATGGATGGCAGATTTGAAATGGGTTTTTCTTAAAACCCAAGCTAGATTTTTGTTTCATCAAAAAAGGCGCCCCGGTGATGGAGATATTTAATTTTAAAGATTTAGTTTAAATTTTAATTTTAAAATTAAAATATAAAGTTTATCCGTCGACGTCATGAAGGAAGTTAAAAATGCCGACGTTTACAAAGCAAAGGGAAGGCATATAAATATACCATTGAATTTTTTAATTCATTCATCCTTTCTCGTTGATATTTGTTCTTGGTAATTAAGAAGAAAAATAGCTCATGTTTTTCGTTTAAGTGACGCAACGAACATTAAAGGAAGACAACGACCACTTCCCAAAATGTATTGGGTAGCGTGGCCTAGTGGTAACATGGATTGTGCAAAGGTGTTGGTGACAAGGAGGTTGTACGTTAAATTCCCGCAAGCATCATTTTTTGGCTTTATTCTATTGAGGCACCCAAGGCGCATACTTTTTGCTTGGCAGAAGAGGGTGAAGGATAAGAAGTGGGTTGTGCTTCTTTTTCACCAATGAGCCTGCATCTCGTGCGGTAGCTTGGCCGTGAATAGGGCATTTGCATTGGGGCAAGATAAGGGTTCGATTCCCCTCGATGCAGGTATTAAGGTTTTTATTAATATTTTGTTTGGATTGCCTAAGGTGGAGTGATAAGGGGTAAAGGTGCTTTGTTAGTTGATTTGTTGAGTAACCTTAGGGAATAAGGTCATGGTGGTTGTTTGAGTTGTAAATTATTTTTAATTGTGATTTTTGAAATTGTTAGGAGTAATAAGGGTATTTTTGATAAAGTTCTTTTAGTGAAAGTTATTTTGAGTAACGGTTTTATTTTAAAAAGAACTTTGGTGGGTGTTAAAATAAAGTAGGAGTAATAAGGTGTTATTTGGATATTATTGTTGTGTTATTACTCAAGATATCTAAACCTTGTTAAGAGTTGAAAAAGAAAGTGTTTTGAGTGTGACAAATTTAGTGGATAACTCATAAGGCATAAAAAAGGTACGAGTAATATTCTCCATTGATTTTATTTGGGTGGTTGATTTTTGAAATATCATTGGAGTGAAAAGGATTGATTGTTGTTTCCTTTTCGAAAGTGGTTGGGTTAATGCTTCAAGGTTTTTTGGATTGTGAGTTGTGATTAAACCTTCTTTGATAAGCATTGTTGTTTAAACCATTTGTTGAGTGAAGTACTTTGATTTTATGCTTCAAGTTTTTCTGAATTGAGAGTTGTGATTAAAACCTTGTCTTATTAGCATTGTTGTTGAAACCAATGGGTGATGCAAAGAACTTTAACTTGAGTTAGAAAATAACATGAGTATCATTGTTATGTAAGATTTGTTGGTGAGCATTAATGGAAATATTTTGAGTTAGTTGATTCATGCTTGGACTAGGGTTTGTGAGAAAGAGTTGTTTCTTGAAGTGAATGGTTGAGTTGAGTTGATTGAGCCTAGTCAAGTGGTCGCATGAAGTGGTTGTTCAAGTTCCATGAAATAAACTATTCTATATTCTGATTGAGTTGAGATTGAGCCTTGAGAATAGAACATATTGAGTCTCTAATAATTCTCTTTATGCTTCTATGATATTGAGTTAAGATTGAGTTGATTTGAGATTGGGATTTGAGTATAGAACATATTGAGTCTCTAACAATTCTCTTTATGCTTCTATAAGATTGATCTGAGTTGATATTGCTTTGAATTGAGATTGGGATTTGAGTATAGAATTCTCTTTATGATTCTATGATATTGAGTTGAGCTGATTTGATGTAAGTATTTGAGAAGGCTTGTGGACTGTTTTTGTGTAATATTTTGTGAAAAATTGCTATGACAATTTGAGAAAGTCCTAGAGAGGACTTATTGAGCATATTGGGACAAGTTCTGTGTGAGCTTGTTGAGCATATTTCTACATAAAAGGATTAGAAAATTTATAATTTGTAAATTTCATATTTGAGTTATTTCTTAACTAGGGAGATATAAGGTTTTCTACTTCAAAGGAAATAAATCATAGAATTGATTCATACCATGGAATAAATTATTAGAAATGCATTCAATGAAGATAGTGAAGAAATGATGAATAAGCTTAAGTTTTATTCTCAAAACTTAATAGATGATTTTGATGGAAAGAAACAAATGAAAAATGGTCTAAAAGAAAAACTATCATTATTTCTCAAAGATGCAAAAGATGAAAAATTCACAACACTTATAAGTTATCTTCATGAAAAATTTTTTATAACATGGTGGAAATTTACAAACCACCATTATATCTTCCTTAGAAGAATACTTAATGATGCATTTTTCATTACTCACCTTTGAGATCTTTCAAGAAAAAATTCAAGAAAATAAATATGGCACATACAACTTGAATTTATTTTATGTTAGCTTCAATGATAAATCATTAAAATAAAGGATGTATTATTGTGATTATTTACTAACTCAATGTTTAGAAGGCACATCATCAAGTACATCATAACTAAATATGAAGAATATAAGAGGAAGGAAGAAGAATATAGTAAAGCACAAAAAGGAAAGTTAATAGAAGACATGAATCAAAAGTTGAAGAAATATCACACACTAAATATTTAGATAAAGGTTTGAAAGAAGTTGATTGAAGATAGATATGAAGACCAATATTGAATACTAAAGTCTTCAATAACCAAATAATGTAATACAGGGAGTGTGTTGAAGAATATTAAATTATTTGATACATTCTAATGTACCCCCATGGTACCTTCATGGTATAATTGTAAATATGCAATATATTAGGGTTGAGTCTATAGTTTAGAAGTGTGATTTATATTTCCACTTTATGTAAGTGTCAATATGCAGGAAACGCACAAGTGTCATGTAAGTTAGAGTGCAAGTGTAGATTAAGAGAATGTGCACAAGCATCTTGTATGTAAGAGTTCAAATATGTATTGTAAGGATGTGCACAAGTATTATATATTAGGAGTGTATGTAGAAGTGCAAGAGTCATGTATATGTGTATAAGTGTCTTAGAGTCAAGAGTCCATGAAAAGTCTTGTATGCAAGTGGCAAGATGATAAACCAAGATTCATGAGACTTGGAGAGCAATATTCAAGTATATAAGAGTCACATTAATATGGCTATATTATGGATCCAATACTCCATGAGAGAGAGGATAATGGTAATCTAATTGTAAAGGAGATCTAATTTAGAATAAAGCTTGTATACAATTTTTGAGCAATTAATATTGTATGTTTTCTTCATGCATAGTTCATGAATGAATTAGGTCATTTACATTCATATTTTATTATATAAGTGAATATTATGTGTAGTATTATGTAGACCTTGATATAAATATTAATTTTATCATATATTATTCTTCTCTTACATTATTATTTTGACCTTTAATATTGTGGTTATTTTATATTAGAACCTGTAAAATTTTGTGGTATTAAGGCTTAAAAAGCCAACAATTTTCATGAGGTAATCTACTAAGTTAAACATTCTATGTAAATTTTTATATTCATATAAACTTAATTTCACTGAATCTCTACTTTCCCTTGAGGTTAATGGTTGTCGACATCCCATTTTAGGCTCATTCATGACTTTAGAAACCTATGTAGAGGTTGTGGTATGTGCATACCTAGTATAAGCCCTATTTTTATTTATTTCTCCCCTCTCTCTAGCTAGATAGGATTCATGTGTTGGGGATTCTATTAGTCTCCTTTCAACAAATATTCTTGGTACCATTGTTTCCTCTTGAGATATTAATATTTTATCATAAGGGTACCATCTATGCATTATCATTAATGATTCTGAGTACTTCTTGCGACATTTGTCAAGACTATCAGGCTCCTTTTGGTATTATTTTAGGGATTTCAACAGATCTTCTATTGCATTATTATTTATGTAGGTGGGTAAATATACAGTTACAAGCAAAGGTACTAGTGGTTGTGGGCATGCAATCTAGCAATTTGGATGAAAATATAAAAGGGGATAGGGACATAGTGACCTAGGTGGCAATTTTCATATTTGTATAAAATTAATTTTCTATTGTGATGGATCTCCCATTTAATTTTATCATCATAGATATTTTAGGATTCAAAGCTCTAAAACAAAAAATGACTGCCAAACTTGATGGAGGGTAAATATTTTTAGGTATTTATGTTAGGTTTTATGGAATTTGAGGTTAAAATATTCTATCAGTTCCATGGAAGCTCTCTTGATGGATGCTTATTGTTCCAAGAGTAACATCCCATATTCCTTTTCTTCATATATCCTAACCAAATCATTTACATGCTAGTCCCAACTGACTATCGATCTATACTGGAGCATGAGATACCATTCTTGGATCATTCCCCTAAAGGAATTTTTTAATAGTTTTAGATCCATGTTTTCTCTAATATATTATGGGTTGTGCATAGACTTACCACATGGTTAAAATTATAGATGGGGGTAGTGATATATTCTATAGTGATATAAGTGAAATACTTTAAGGAAGACTATGGAATCTCATCCCATACTTCATGTGATGTTGGTGGTGCTAGTGGATCTATATCATTCTAGGTAGGGAATGTACTAGGGGGAGGTAGAGAAGCCATATTATGGCATGCAAATATTCTTCTTCATGAAATGGTTTCAGGTGGTGGTAGCAACTTTTACCAAAATTGTAGCATGAAGCCTAATTAAAGGTTCTTTTATTGGCTATTTTTGGGTTCTTAATTTGAGAGGAGTTAGTAGGAGAATATAGTTGTACACTTATTGAAAGCAAGTAGATGAAAGCCTTCACTATAATATTAATATAATAATTTCAATGGTGGCTTCTTTTGATGTCTGTTCACTGAAGCAAAATCACCATGTGAGTGAGAGGTATTTTAATAAGAAGGGATAGGATCAGATCCAAAACAAGTCTATCTTAACTTTTTATTGTAATTTTGGAATCAATTATGTGTCACTAGGGTCCCAATGCACATGCCATTAAACTATTATCATCTATGATTGTCTCAATAAAACAAATCATGCCTGGATCAACACAAAAATGCCACAACCAAGAGCATAGGGTTTAGCTCAATCAAGGACCTTTGAAAGTTTTAACAAGGCTGAATCCTTGTTAAGATATGATATTTGTGGAACACTTAGACTCAAAATGGAAAATGGATGCAATAAAAAGAAATTTAAACAACTCAAAAAAAGAAAAAATATGGCAATGCACCAAAATATTTTCTAATATCCCTTTGCATAATAGGCTTGAATGTTATGTTCTAGTAGTGAAATCTTCCACTCCCTAACATAGGTAAGCACATATAGGATTTTCCAATGTAGGTATGCATAAAGAAGGTGGGTTCATAAGAAGCAACAAATGGTTGATCCAAAAATTGACACAAGCTCCTCACACATACATACAACAATAAAATCCATATTACAAGCACACACACACACACATATAGAAATGTGTTTGCAAGAAGTCATAGATGATTGATCTAAAAATTGATGTAGGCCTTTCTCTCTCTTTGTGTGTGTGTGTGTGTGTGTGTGTGTGTATATATATATGCAAATAGTACAATTATAGAGATGTCAAGAGCGAGGGTGTTATTTCCCATGAGATTTTTAGGATCCAACTACTATACAAAAGGAAATGAAGGGGAAGCCTACTAGAGAATACAATTGAAACTCATTGATACTTCTTACAGTCTATGCTAATACTATTTCTAGATTACAAGGAATATTTCCTTCCAAAATAGTCTACAGGTGATGTAGAGGCAAGAAAACTACCCTATCGCATATGATTCTCAATTGGATTCGTTAGGAGTTGAGATGATCGTAGGGGTATGTTGATTCCTCTACACTCGAGGGCTCAAGGGATAAAAGGGTTTACCAAGAATAGATTAAGGACTCACTCCAAGTCTGATATAGAATGTTTGATGTGTTTATTTTAATAAGCACCTATATTTGATCTTTCTAAAAGTTGAGCTATAATAAATTAAAGAATAATGCAGGGAAAACAATAATGTAATCAAATAAGGAGCTATCCCTATAATTATTTCTAATTTCAATGAGGACTAAAACCCTAATTTTGTAAATAAGTAATTTTTTTTTTTTCAATAAGGATTTAAGAGAATACACAAACAAATTTAATCTAAGATGCAAACTATATATTTTTCTCTTTAAAATGCCTAAAAATAGAACTAGATACTTTTATTTACTTATGATTTAAATCTAAAACATAAGTAAGCAAAAGAAAATAGCAAACAACCTAAGAGGTATATTTAGATAACTTACTTGGTCTAGTTTTTGATCCTTACTTTTAACTTTCATATTGATATATCCAACAACTTCAAAACTTGTAAAATAACTTCAAAACCATTGGAAAATTAATCAGTGTTTGGAGACCTACTTAGGCTGCTATATGACTGAGCTTTAACGTGCAGAAGTTAAGCCCCCTTCGTCCTTTTAGTTGATCGTTTAGAAATTAACTAATTGTTGATCTTTTAAATGAACAAAATGAGATGAAATACATTTAAATAGTGAAATGAAATATAGACAAAATGAACATAACAAAAATGGAATACATAAAAATACAAATTAGGGTTTGGGGAGAAGAAAATTGCCCCCAATCCCTAATTGACAAAAATAGCACCCTGTAAAGGGTAGGTATAAATTTGGCTTGTAAAATTTAGACCTCGTATGGATTGGGTGCGAATTTTGTTCAAAATAATTTTTAGCCTACAAAATGCCAAAAACACGATGCAAAATAGGAAATAAAAGTTTTACTTAGACTAATAGTGCATAAAAATCTGAATAGCTGATGGAGAAAGAAAGAATTAATGAGAAAGTGAAGGTGTTGACCAAGATTGTAGACCTCTCCCATCATTAAGGCTCCTCCATTTTTTCACCAAGAGCAACTAACCCAAGAGCATAGAAAACAATGCAACATAACAATCTAAAGCAAATATTCATTAAGGGCACATAGAAAGAGCTTACTTCACTTCAAAAAATTAATAGGAGATAAAGAGGATCCATTCCTTCTATTTACAATAGTTTTGGAGGGCTTAAATATGGGAATCAAAATTAACCTAGAGAAAGGGTCGACATCATAAAGAGTCAATGTTGGAAAGGGTTTTTGAGAGAAAAAACTAAGAGTACCAAATTTACACCCAATCCTTACAAGGTGTGAATTTGGCATGCTAAATTCATACCATATAAGTATTGGGTGTAGATTTAACAAGTCTAAGGTAAAAAAAGCAAAACAAAGGGGAAAAAAGGGGTCAAACTTGCACTTAGAAAATTTGAGGGAAAAAATAAGAATCTAAGGAAAATCATTCATCTTGATGGGTCAATTGTCCATGTTTACATTTTTCCCCCTCTTTGATGTATTTATGGCTAGATAAATGCATCAAAGAAATATGTAGACACCTATGGGAAAAGAATGATGAAAAGAAAAAGGGGTGGCTAGTTTACAGTGTGGGACAATACAAAAATGGTGTCATTTTAGACACTATAAATTTGCACACAAAATGAGGCATTAATAAAAATTAATGTCTCTACAGCTGAGGTGTCCCCTCAAGTTTTAGAAGGAATGAAAAATTCTAAAAAACTCAAAATGACAACCATAGAAAAACAAGAAAAGAGAAAAAGCAAAGAGGAGAGATAAATAAAAGAGGGAAAATAGGAATAAGAGGACAAAAGAATGAAAATGAATTCATTTTCACTACGAGAAGAAGAAGAAAATAAAAATAGAACTTCCTAAACACCATGCAATTGTTGCAAGGGGTAAATATAGCATTGTATCATATCGAGCACAAGTACAAACCTAAACCCTATCCTAGACCAAGTTAGATTAGGGTTTCAAGCATTAATTTTGATTTTTAAAGCTTTTTTAGCATGTTTTTAGTATTTTTCTACCAAGTGTGAATTTGGCACCTGAGTGTGAATTCAGCTACATGGCAGTGCCAAATTCACACCTAGGAATTCTAAGGTGCAAATTTGGTAAATTTTTTACAATTAATTAATTAATGTGAAATTTTAATGATGAAATTGATGATAATTTTTTATTGAATATTTATGATTGCAGCATGATGTACTCTTGAGTAGAGAGTGATGACAAAGCACTCTAGAGGAGGCTATGAGAGGACTCATAGTGATATATCAAGATACCCTATAGGATGTGGGGCTATTGCATTTTGTAGAGATTCCATAGGTTGTGGTTAATAGGGCACTACTAACAATGTTGGCTGAGAGCTGGTATCCAAAATCATCCATACTTTGGCTATCGATAGAGGAGATCACCATCACACTAAAGGATTTGTGGTGTATATTTAGGATATCCATTAGGAGGAGGATGATTTACATGGTATAGGTTCCATGGGTAGCATTAGAGAGGTTATTAAGAAACCTGACACATGAGATCCAATAGAGTGGATTTCATGTTGATGAGATGTCGTGATGATATGGAGTTGGGGCACTAACCTCCATACTCTGTAGGGTGGTGGTGGGAATGCTAGTGTGCCATACAAGAATGCAAAATCTAACATGGGAATGGGTATAAGTAGTGGTAGACATGCGAGACCATTAGGTAAGGTTCACATAGGGGTCATATGTGTTGGTCTGCTTATACAGGACTTTGCACGATATCATGTATAAGCAGCATACAAGATTGGTATGTATGAAATTGATCTAAGTTTGGTGCTAGGAGCACATAGTGATCCAAAGACCAATGCACTAATAGTGCCATTGCCCAAACTAGAGTGGCCAACATCATATAGATGGAGCCAATAATATGAGTGTAGGCATATATCATATGCAAGTATCCTGCCACTAGGGAGGTGAGTAATAGATGAGTTATGGGACCACTAGATCATATGGTGACTATGGAATCTACACCCTAGATGGGTTGAGGATGCAAAGGATTTGGATCAATTTTAAGGATCCAATGGATCACCACAAAGAAGGGTGAGTAGAATCTATATCGATTTTATCGAGCATAATGATAGTTTAGCATTCTCTAGGAGATTCCAAATCTTGATGACTACTAGTTTAGGTAGGTTCATAGGGATCCATTAGGAGTTAGAGGAGATATTAATATGGGGAATATTGTAGAGGAGAACCTAGAGATCCCCCTTACATTAATATAGGAGTGGATGGCATTGGGGTAGCTCTTAGGTACAAGAGATGGTACATGGGTATTATGTTCCCAAGGATGTCCCCATCAACACTAGTGCAAAGATGCCAAGACATGACCTGGTGAATGTAGCTAGCCTTGCAAGGGACCACCTAACACATAACTAAGCATTTATATAGGGATGTAAGTCCTCCTAGGCAAACATAGGTTTATGTTAGGATAGATATGGTGATGATCGTGAGGATGAACATCACCCTATTTGCATCAGGAAAATGGGTAGCATCTAGAGGTGTGCCCACAGAGACATAGGTATGACCTAGTAGGGCTATGGATCAATAGGACTCGATGAGGGAGGTAGAGGTACTATGGGTCAATATGGAAGCTATGCAAGTTAATATGAACTCCATATACACATGGCTAGGCTAGGTCTTAACAGAGTTGGATGAGACAATATTTGAGGAAAAGTGTCTCAATGGGGAGATGGGACAAATAGAGTGAGAGTGAGAGTAGTCCTAAATAAAAGGGATGGTTGTCATCACAGGAAACCAACAAGGTGAGGTGATATGACTACTGTAGGAGGAGCTATAGATAATGAGGAAGGCACATGAGATGGTGATATAGAGTCCTACTAGGCATTGTACTTTTAGGTAGTTCCAATAGAGCAAAGTATCCTACCACTATCATTTCTATGATCACAAATTTATTCACAATAATAGACATGATCTATTTCATGATCCATGAATATGCCCCTACCAGGACCACCTCTAGTAGGTAGAGTAGAGGGGATACACTCACATGGCTAAAGCAAGGGTCAGGATGGCATGTTAATTTTTATTGTGGAAAGCATCCTTGGGGATGTTCAAGTGTGCTAAGATTTTTATTGTGGCACACCGATCAACTGACACAAACTTTATACATTGCAAGTAATACATGTTGCTTTTATTATTTATGGTGTAAAATGTGTGTGCATTATGTGTGTGTTTTTTATTTGTTTTAGTTATGCATGATGATCACAAATATAATGAATGCAATGCATAATAATCTTAACTAAATTTATGCATAATGAAAATGAATCTCACTAATGAAGTGTAGGTATGAAATCTATCTAAAATAAATGCAAATGAAACAAGCAAATGAGCAGATGGAAAGAAGAAGAAAAGAAGAGAAACAAATAGTGATAGGAGTAAGATAAAGAAAGAAATAATAAATACGAGAGAATACAAGTTTGAAAGAGATCAAAAGGAAAAAAAGAAAACAAAGAAAAAGGAAAAATGAGTGGAACACTATAAGGATGTATGCTTGTAAATAGTTAGATGTGGAGGTTGCCCCTTATTAGTGGCCATAAAGTTATCTCATAAGGGTGTTATGCTTGCAAAGTGATCAAGTGTGGAGCGATACCTACTATGAATGTGGTACTCACTAATGGTTATAGTTAAAGAGATACCCACTAGGATGTATGCTCACAAATGACCAAATGGAAGCTACCCCTCCTTGGTGACCATGAAGTTATCCCAATGGGGTGTTGTGATGTGATTGATTTTCCAAAAGGAGTGTAACACAATAGGGGTATGGTGTGTGGAAAATATGAGTGAGAAAAGCAAAACACATCATAATAATGTGTGTGTGTTAGACATGTTAGGACCCTCCTAACATGTCCTAATACTTATATTATTTATTAATTATATTCCAGGGTCACAACCCTTCACTCTTACACCTATTAGACTAGGTATTTAAATGCAATCCAAATATGATAATAAGGCATCATCGAACAAATATATAAATTAAGTCTATTGTGGGTTTTCTACCTTACAATCAAAAAGCGATTCAATATAAAAAATGATCCTGCTTCCCGCACTATTTAGTTTCATACCATCTGGATCAGAGCTAGATAAAGGAGAAAATTCACCATTAAAATTTTTTCCCACCGCACATTTCAGCCAGTCCACATTCACGAGGATGCAAACAACATTCATGCTTCATGGATCCGTGTCAAAATACTCGCAAAAAATTAAACCTTCTCCTAAGGTACGAATTAAGTTGTCTTACACCAAAATTGCTCGACATTTCGCGTGGTGGCTGGTGGTTGTTTTGAAAAAGCTAAAATCTTCAACGTAGCATCAAGGTTTTCGACGTCCGAAACGCAAACGAAAAAAATTAAATTTTTTTTTTGCTCACCTGTACCAATTCATATTGATCGTTACCTACACCAACCACAATGGCTAAAGGACAACAATCACTAGATTCCATTCATGAGAAACATGAAAGGCTCACTGAAGAAGTTCAATAGGAAAGAGAGGAGAATACCCGTAACACAAGAGAACTCTTCGAGAAAATATTTGCAATGGATGTTAAACTTGACGCCATCAGTCAAAATCATGCAAAAACACATGCAAATTCACCCAACCACGGGTCATCAAACCGAGTAATGTTAGGAGGTCCAAAAAATTCCATTCTACCACAGACGACCAAATTAGAATTCCCAAAATTTGAATGAGGAGACCCTACAAACTGGATCTACCGAGCAGAGCAATATTTCTCACTAAATCAAATTTCAGAAATGCAAAAAGTGCATATTGCCTCCTTCCACTTTGAAAACGATGCCATCCAATGGTACCAATGGTTCGAGAAAACTAACGACACTTCGACGTGGTCAACCTTTACACAGAATCTATTAGTACGATTCAGCCCTAGCAAGTTTCAAAATTTACAGGGGCCCTCACTAAATTATGCCAAACCACTTCGGTAAGCGAATACCAAGTAAAATTTGAAATGCTAGCTAATCGAACATCCAGATTAGATGCTGCCTTCTTTCAAGAATGTTTTGTCAGCGGATTAAAAGAAGAAATTCAAATAGAGGTGCAAATGTATAACCCTACAAACATATTAGAGACCATCGGCTTGGCAAAATTAGCGGAGGACAAAATCAAGGCATGGAATCGGTTCACAAAACCAACTTGGGGGAAACCATCAAACAATTATACCAACCCCAAACCAATGCAAAATGGACGAACCCAAAACTCCTACACAACCCCCAAAATTAACCCCGCTCTACCAATTAAGCGTTTGAGTTTCGAGGAAATGAAGGAAAGACAAGATAAGGGTATTTGCTACCATTACGATGAGAAATTTGACAGAAATCATAAATGTGCCTCATGGAATTTATATATTCTAGATGCCACAGAGGAAGGGAATTCTACTGAAGAGGAACCTGAACTCGAAGTAGAGGTATTATCCAACACACTTGAAAGTGACGAAGAAAATTCACCAAAGGTTTCCTTCAACGCCCTTTCCAGATTTTTTTCCCCTCAAACAATGCGAGTAAAAGGGTATTTTAAGAAACAAAACCTTACCGTGCTCCTAGATTTTGGTAGCACGCATAATTTTATCGATCCAAAGGTGGCTAAACAAGCAAATTGTTTTATATACCCTTGCAATAACTTTGAAGTGATGATTGGAAACGACGAAAAAATTGCATGCAAAGGAAAATGCAGAAATATAAAACTAACTATGGGGGTTTATAACATGAAAGGCGACATGTACGTACTACCCCTAGGTGGGTGCAAAATTTTCCTAGGCATACAATGGTTATGAACCTTGGGCGTATTCCAATGCGAATTTGATGAACTATGGATGAAATTCACAGCAAAGAACCAAACCTATATTATCCAAGGCCTAAAATCAGGACCTTCCCAAATCGTCAGCTCGCATAGAATGGAGAAAATTTTCCAAAAAGGAAATAAAGGAATGGTCGCCCAATTATTTTCAATTCAACCTAGTCACAAAGAAGACGAGACACCAGAGTTACAAAAGATTTTAGACCACCATAAGGCGGTATTCAATGAACCAAAAGGACTACCTCCACAACGAAGTCATGATCACACTATTCCACTATTTCCAGGGAATCAACCTCCTAATATTAGACCTTATCGTTATCCATACCTCCAAAATACTGAAATAGAGAAATTAGTACAAGAGCTTCTTAAGGTAGGGGTCATTAGACCTAGAAAAATCCCTTACTCCTCTCCAATTATTTTAGTTGGAAAAAAGGATGGCTCGTGGCGTTTATGTGTTGATTTTCGAGCGCTTAATAAAATGACCATCAAAGATAAATTTCCTATTCTGGTCATAGATGAGCTATTAGATGAACTCCATGAGGCAGCTTATTTTTCCAAGTTAGACGTACGATCAGGCTACCACCAAATACGGGTCAATGAAAAGGATATTCCTAAGACGACCTTTCACACTCACGAAGGGCACTACGAATTCTTGGTGATGCCATTTGGCCTGACCAACGCTCCTTCTACCTTTCAAAGTCTAATAAATAAGGTATTTCATCCTTTTCTTCATAAATTTATATTAGTTTTCTTTGATGACATTTGGACCATGTTAGACAAGCGTTCCAAATCTTGAAGGAAAATCAACTTTATGCAAAAATATCAAAGTTTTCCTTTGGAAAACAAGAAATTGAATACTTAGGGTATATTGTCTCAAAGGAAGGAGTTATGGTAGATCCTTCCAAAATCGAGGAGGTGAAAAATTGGCCTATTCCAAAAACCTTAAAAGCTCTACGTGGGTTTCTTGGACTAACGGGATATTATAGAAAATTTGTCCAAAATTATAGTAAAATCGCTGCTCCTCTAACATCATTACTTAAGAAAAACACTTTCAAATGGTCGTCTAAAGCGGATGAGGCCTTTATCACCTTGAAAACTGTAATGTGTACCACCCCTGTTCTAGCCATGCCTAACTTTTCTAAACAGCTCATCATTGAACGTGATGCTTCAGGAATAGGAATGGGAGCCGTACTCATGCAGGATGAAAGACCTCTAGCTTTTATAAGCAAAGCATTTTCTCCTACGAATTAAGCTCGCTCTACGTATGAAAAAGAGATGTTGGTGATTGTCCATGCTATTCAACATTGGAGGCCTTTCCTTATTGGCCAACATTTCATTATACACATTGACCATCATAGCTTGAAGTATTTTTTTGAACAAAGGACTAATACCCCAGAACAACAAAAATGGGTTACTAAACTTCTTGGCTATGAATATGAAATTACATATAAAAAGGGAAAGGACAACATGGCAGCCGATGCACTTTATATAAAATTTGAAGATATGCCTCAAGTCCATGCTCTTTCCTCCCTTATTCCTAAATGGGTAGATGAGGTGCATGAAGAATGGATAAATTATCCTACTATGCACGCCTTAATTCAACAACTTCAACATAATCCTAGTAGCAAACCTCCATACACTTGGAAGGACAATATATTAAGATACAAAGGGAGGATGGTCCTCACCCCCAATTCAACTTATCGTGAAAAAATTCTTCATGAGTTACATACCTCACCCACTGCAGGCCACTTAGGGTTCTTAAAAACCTATAAAAGAGCCACTACCTCCTTCTATTGGGTAGGAATGAAAAATTACATCAAAAAATTTGTAAAATAATGTGAAGTTTGCCAAAGACAAAAGGGGGAGACCCTCGCTATTCCAGGATTACTTCAACATCTTCCTATACCCACCAAAACATGGGTAGATATTTCTATGGACTTTATTGAAGGATTACCAAAATCAGGAGGAAAAACAACCATTTTTGTAGTCGTTGATCGTTTATCTAAATATACCCATTTTTGTTCCATGGCTCATCCTTATACCGCTAGCACTATAGCCCACCTCTTCCTAGATAACATCTTTAAATTACATGGTATGCCCTCCACAATTGTTAGTGATCGCGACCAAATTTTCACTAGCACCTTTTGGAAGGAATTGTTCAAATTACAAGGTACTCAACTTCGTATGAGCTTACCATCCTCAAACCGATGGCCAAATAGAAGTTGTAAATAAATGCTTGGAAATATACCTTCGATGTTTTGTTTCTACTCAACCACTCCATTGGGTAAAGTGGCTTTCACTAGCGGAATGGTGGTATAACACTTCATACCATACGTCCATAAAAATGAATCCTTATGAAGCACTATATAGTCAAACACCACCATCCCTCACTTCCTATATTCCAGGGACTACAAAAGTCCATGCGGTGGAAACAAAACTTGCTAATAGAGATGACATACTATGGATCCTAAAAGAGAACCTACACACCGCCTAGCATCGCATGAAGCAGCAAGCCGATCAACATAGAAGTGAACGTAGTTTCCATGAGGGTGATATGGTTTTCTTACGTCTTCAACCTTACCATCAATCCTCTCTTAAACAAAAATGTTCTTAGAAGTTAGCACCCAAATTTTACGGGCCGTATAAAGTTCTCCAACGTATTGGGACTGTTGCTTATAAACTAGAGCTTCCTCCCTCTTCCAAACCTCACCCCGTATTTTATGTATCTTGCCTTAAGCTTGCAGTTGGAGCCCATATCATGACAAAAACCACTCTCCCTGAATTCTTCGATGATGGGGTGCTTCTAGTCAAGCCATAAGCTATCTTGGATTACCGCTCTCGTCACCTTCGTACTTGTGATATCACGAAAGTTTTAATCCATTGGAAAGGTCTACCTTTAGAAGACGCAACGTGGGAAAATTTTCAAGATATCCAGGAGCAATTTCCAAATTTCTAGCTTTGAGGACAAATCTCCTTTAAGGGGGGTGGCATGTTAGGACCCTCCTAACATGTCCTAATACTTATATTATTTATTAATTATATTCTAGGGTCACAACCCTTCACTCTTACAACTATTAGACTAGGTATTTAAATGCAATCCAAATATGATAATAAGGCATCATCGAAAAAATATATAAATTAAGTCTATTGTGGATTTTCAACCTTACAATCAAAAAGCGATTCAATATAAAAAATGATCCTGCTTCCCGCACTATTTAGTTTCATACCAGATGAGAAGATAGAATAATGAAAGTTAAAAAGTGAATAGTAGTGTGTATGTGTGTCCCTTTTAAAATTTCAATAGCTACGAGATGTGTGTAGAATATTTAGTGGTCATATTAAAAATATAAATGATATTCATGGGTATATATCCTATCCCAAGATTATCCCTCAACATTTGAAATATCAATAAGGAACAAGCCTAAGAAAAAAAATATGCATAGATAGAAGAAGGAACGTATATCCATTATCTTGGAGAATAAAAAAGAAAAATATTGAAAACATTAAAAGGACAAAGGACATAAAAGAGATGAAGAAATATATCCTTTGACTTCAAAAATTTCAAGGTCAAGGAATATATTATAAGATAATAGAAGAAAAGAAATGAGAAAAATGCAAATATGAAAATTCATGGAGATGTGCCCTTGGTTGGGGGTTTTCTAAGCATCAATGACCTAGTATGAGTGCAATGCATGTGAGCTAGAACCTAAATAGCTTTCATATCTTGACTCATGATGAAGTCCCAAAACTCTATATGATCAAGCAACCATGCAATTATGATCAAGAAACATTGCAACTATATGACGAGTAAATATGCAAATGGAAATGAATGTTAGACAATTCATGCAAGATATGACGGGAAATCATGCAGTTGAGCAAGAAAAAAAACATTAGGATGAAGAATGAAGATGCAAAATCATGCATAATATTATTTTAAGTGCATTATTTTCATTGGTTTTTTTAGATATTTACCATATAACATCACTAAGTAATAGGTGCTTGATCCAAACTTAGACATTATGGCAAAGGTTCCTAGTAAATTGTGCTAAAACTTGCCATTCATATATGATTGAGCATTAGTGTTCTTCTAGTTTTCCTTGAGGACAAGGTCCCCAACCTCAAAATAATGATTGCAAAATTTCTTGGAGTAACATCCCTTGAGCATATTTTGATAGGCTTGAATATGCTCTAAGGCATGAACACACTTTTCATCCAACAACTCTAATTGGTTTAAATGCTCTAAATAAAAATTAACATGAAGTCTAATGGTATCATATTTCTTAGCTATTGGAATTATGACATAAGGGACTAACTCATCCAAGAAAAGGCTATTACAAATAAAATATTTATGAGCCATGTCACAATTAGTTTCCTCAGCACATTCTTTGGGAGTTTCTAAATGAAACTAGATACATACCTTGAATGTACCTTCCCTCTTAGCAATAATAATGATGATTCCTAATTGCTCAAGCTCTACAAGAGACATAGAAACAAGGTCCACTTGAGAATTAGAAGACTCAACATGGGTGACACAAGGTACTGATACATCAAAGAAAAAGCTATTTTGGAGGATATATTAATGGTCCATATTATAGTTTATCTCCCTTGGCATGCTCCCTTAGGGTTGCAACTAACTCAAGGTGCACCAAAGTTTTCACATTACAAAATAAAATGTTAGAGGGATAATGTGGTCCCTCATCCTCATTACTCCACTCCAAGCCATGATGATCAAAAACTTTAGCATAAGTGACAAGTTGATCATCATCAATTGGAAAGGGTTTATTTTTATTTGAAACATAGGTTATGCCACATCTCCTAGGCCAAAGTTCAACTTCCAAAGGTTCCTGAATACCTTTTTGTTGTGGCCCCAAACCCTTACCTACGTATCCCATATCAGAAATGATCTTCTTAGGAAGTGGGTAATCATTGGATAGATAGCAATGGGTAAATGCTCGATCGATGAGAAATGAATTGCTACCATAGATCTTTTCTTTGAGGTACGTACCAACATAAATAAAGGTACACATACCAATTTGTACTACTTCACCTTTTTTATGAGGTAAACCCATAGCTTAGGGTGAAGGTGGTAGCATAGCTAGATATAGAAGAGGACTTTCATAGAGTAGGTTGATTTGATTTCATGATGAGATTATGGTTTATGGTTCCTTACTTATTTTGAAAATTTTAAACTCCTTGGTGATGTTAGATGAAGAAGTAGAAGAAAATTTTTGGAGAGAAACATATGGATAAAATTTGAGATTGGATTGAACTTGCTCAGCCATTGAATAATATTGAAATGGATGAGGGTTTCCCTCAATGGTGACACATTGATCTTTGAATTCATATTTTAAACATTTATTAGGAGTGGAAGGGACAACCCTCATTGCATGAATCCAAGGGCATCCAAGAAAAATATTAAAATATGTTGGGCAAGGTACCACATAAAACAAGGTATCTAAGATCTTGGGTCCTACCCTAAGGGGAAGGGATAAAATACCATAATTTTCTTGAGATTCATTGTTGAAAGCCTTTATGATGACATCAAATTTGGTTAAATATTCCTCCTTTAATCCAATATTTTCAAAAAAAGTATAAGTGCATAGATTGAGGGAGGAACCATTTTCCACCAAGATAATCTTGATAAAATTATCCCCAATGTATGTAGTGATGTAAAGAGGATAATCCCCTTGCAAATTCGAGGAAGGAAAATTTTCATCATCAAATATATATGATTAATCCAAGAGAACTTACGATATTAGCTAGATTACTAGGGGGAAGGTCTTGCAGGATAGATTGTTGACTTAGAAGCTTTAACAAGGCTTTTCTATAGGAGAATTTTGTAGAAGTTCTAAGAGGGAAATATTAGCTAGCATGTTACTTAACTATTTTTGAATGTTGAAGGAGAATTTTGGTTGTGGCTTCAATACTAAGGTTGATTTTTCTACACTCATCCTCCTTTTCTGGGTACTCTTGAGAACTAAATGTGACCTAGAAGGTTGGTTGGATATAGAACTCATTTCCTACTAATATTGTTGAGTTAGTTGAGCTTGAGCTTGTTGCCTTGTAGTACCAGCTATCATACCAATTAATTTTTTTTAGGGTGGTGGCACATTATGATAAGACACCTAATTGGTTGCCTATTGTTGATGATTAGGTAGGGTATTTTGGAATATCCTTATATCTTTATTAGTCATAGGTGTATATTGAGTAGGATATTGATTTGTTGGAGGTTTGTGATTAGGAGTAGGTTGGGAGTCCTCTATGACAAGATGACCCTCATATATTAAGTCTTGAACCACATGTTTCAACCTCTTACATGAATGTGTTATGTGCCCTACCACTCTATAATACTCAAAATTTTTATTAGGCTTATACCAAAATGTTATGGTATCAGGTTGCCTTATGGGAGGTAAATCAATCATCTTAGCCTTCAAAATATGCTTAAGGACCGATGAAATATGTTGGTTGAGTCTTGTAAAATTACTTGTTAGGGGTTTTTGAGTTCTACTAAGTATAATATTCTACAAGGCACTAACAACATTAACATTATTGGTTTACCTGTTATCCATGACCCCATCACCAACTACATGCTTATTCTTATATTGGGTGTTTTTGGTCCTTTCCTTTTATTTTCTTAACTTGAGTTGTCCTCTTTGAATAAGAGCCTTTTCTACTCTCCTTTCCAAATCAATTACTTGTTTGAAAGAAGTCACAGTTGTTGTTCCTAATTCATATGATATTTGTTCTTACAAATTTCTAATAAATATCTCTAACATATCTCATAGAGATAAGGTATACCTTAATTTCCCAAATAAACTTCTCCATCGAGCCAAAAACACTCAGAAAATTTCATCTTTACCTTGCTTTAAAAGATATAAATCTTGCATAGTCACATTTTTCTTAATACAAGCTCCAAATTGCTGAATGAATAACCTAGTTATCTCTTCAAAATTCCTTAAAGAATGATGAGTTAGTTGATAATATCATTACAATGCCATATTACCAAGGCTCTTAGGGAATATTTTTAGCAACATCAATCATAAAATATAATATCATGACATGTTCTAAACATCCTTAAATATTCAATTGGGTCCTATGTTCCCTTATAAATTGGCAAGAATAGCATTGGGAAATTCTTAGGGTAGGGCCTAGTGGTGACCATAGGGTCTAGAGGTTGATTGCACATTTTCTTATAGTCATAAGTGAAACTTAGAGTTTGAATCATATTCATTTTTAACTCCAACTATTTCACTATACTTGTCAAAATTTTTATATTGATATTGTTGTTGTGCAATACCCCTAGATTCTCTAGAGGGTTATAGGTTGTTGAAAAGGGGTTTGGTTAATGTTAGAAACATTAACACTGTTATGATATGGGATTTTTTGCATGGTATATTGTTGTGGAGGATAACTCACATTTGGTGGGATAGGAGAAATGTTATAAGGAGGAGGGATAGAATGAGGAGGAAATTGAACATGATTTGGAGGTGTACTATTAGTTGGAATAACTTACAAAATCACCCCAATGTTGGTGGTTGTAATATTAGCATATGTAGGTTTATGAAACGGATTAACATTATGAGAAGATTTAGACAATGGATTGATATGAATATTTTAAGGAGAAATAGTTTGATTATGAGATGTCCTAGCCTCTTCAAGTTGGGATTCTTCATCCATAGATTTATTCAAATAATCCCTATGATGCTTAAATAAATTCTAGATATGATCACATGATTTAAAGGTAAGGTATCTATTAGACCCCTTAGTAGGATCAAGGTCATTATCAATCTCATTACTAATCTCTATGTCCTCTTTCACATCTAGATTGGGATTCTTCCTATAAATATGATCATATTATTGGGGAATATGATTATATTCTAAAAGCATTTCCTTACACCTAAGGTTGGGAGCCATTAGGATTAAGGGAAAGGATAGTAGAGAAAAAGGGATATCTAAATCTAATGAAATAAAAAAATATTTTATTTAGAGTTTTTATGTTTTTTCTAATCTAAGCAAACAAATTATAATGATCTTGTTTATGCTTAAAAAAAATAGAGAAGATAAAAAATAAAAGGCTTCTTAGATGGCCACTAAGGATGTGATTCAAATTGGGTTCACCAAAGATGTAGAGGGGGAAAACTACCCTACAATGTATGATTCTCAACTAGATTCACTAGGAGCCAAGGTTATTATAGGGATATGTTGATTCCTCTACGTTCGAGGGATCAGGAAATAAAAGGGTTCACCAAGAATGGTTTAAGGACTCACTCAAAGTCCAAGATGGAATGTTTAATTTTTTTATTTGAACAAGCACCTATGTTTGGTCTTTCTAAAAGCTAAGCTATAAGGAATTAAAGAACAATGCAGGGAAAATAATGATGCAATAAAAAAAGGAGCTATTCTTAGAATGATTTCTAATTTCAATGAGACTAAAACCCTAATTTTACAAATAAGTAAATATTTTTATTTTTTAAAAAGGGTTCAAGAGAATGTATAAACAAATTTAACCTATAATTAAAACTATATGCTTTTTCTCTTTCAAATTTCTAAAAATGGAACTAGAGGCTTTTCTTTACTTATGATTTAAATTTGGAATATAAATAAGTAAAAGCAAATAGAAAACAACCTAAGAAGTCTATTTAGAGCACTTACTTGGTCTGGTGGTCGATCCTAGCTTTTAATTTTTATCCCAATATATCCAACAACTTCAAAACCTGCAAAACAACTTCAAAACACTTGGAAAATTGATCAGTGTTTGGGGGCCTGCTTAGGCCACTATATGATTGAGCTTGGAGGCACAACAGTCAATCCCCCTTGGTCATTTTAGCTAATCATTCAAAAATGAAATAATTGTTGACCTTTGAATAAACAAGAAAATATGAAACAAATATAAAAAATAAAATGAAACGTAGATAAAATTAATATAACAAAAAAGTAATATGCAAATTAGGATTTTAGGAGAGGAAACTTACCCAATCCCTAATCATCCAACTTCACACCCTATAAAGGGTAGGTGCAAATTTGGCTTTCCAAATTCACACCCTGTACGAATTAGGTGTGAATTTGGTTTAGAACATTTCTAGCCTACAAAATGTTGAAAACATGATGTAAAATAGGAAATAAAAGTTTAAAACAGACTAATAATGCATAAAAACCTAATTACCTAATGGGAAAAGCAAGAAGCAATGAGAAAGTGAAGGTGTTTACCAATATGGTAGACCTCTATTATTTTCAAGGCTCCTCCACTTGTTCACCAAGAGCAACTAATCTAAGAACACAAAAAACAAAGAAACACAACGATATAAATAAAATATTTGTCAAGGACACTTAGAAAGAGCTTACTTCACTTCAAAAACTTTCCAAGATAAAAAGAGAATCCAATACTTCTATTTATAAGAGGTTTGGAAGGTTTAAAAGGTGAGAAAATGAAAATTAACCTTGATCAAGGGCCGACATCACAAAGAGCCGATAGTAGAAAGGGTTTTTGACAGAAAAACTTAAGATTACTAAATTTGCACTCAATCCTTACAGGGTGTAAATTTAGCATGTCAAATTCACACCCTATAAATATAGGGTGTGAATTTGGAAATTCTAAGGAAAAAAAGCAAAACGAAGGGGAGAAAATGGGGTCAAACTTACACTTAGAAATTTTTAGGGAAAACTAAGGATCTAAGGAAAAAGAATCATCTTGATGGGTCAAATTTCCACGTCTACAGGTGAATTTGACAACTCTAACTACCTCTTCTGGGGATTCTAAAAATTAAATGAGGTACCTCTAGGTCAAAATAAATATTAGATTTGGGACTACCAACACCATGCTTCTCTTAGTTAAATGTCTAAGCAATTTAGTTCAAATGTCATATGGTATGTGGTCTTCATCCTTCCAAGAAAGAATACATTAACTCAATATACCTACTTTTGCCATCGTTCTCTATATTTTTATTTGATTGAGACATTAATGGTAGCTCCAAACTTTGGTGCACTCCTTGGTCTTTTCAAAATCTAAATCCTACCCATAGGTTTGTTAGGACTTTTATTGTTGGTGCTTGATTGTACATCACAAATCCTCTAATATTGGATTTGCATTTGTTAGGAAAGACTCCTGCTTTTTTGCCTCATGTCATATTTGTTGACACTTTTATTTCCTTCACTTAAAGGGTTATGCTCATTCTCTTATTATCAAAACTTATTTTGGCATGACTCAAGAAAAGTCTATCTCCTTGGTTGATAGTTATATAAAAATCTTGATTTCTTGTGATCAAGACTTTGCCTTAAGCACAAATGAATAGTGTGAATCCAGTGCAAGATCCAAATCATAAGTATCACATTTCATATCACTAGTAGTAAATAATTATTTCATATGATTTCTTGACTGTAAATCATCTATATTACAAGCACAATATTTCCTTTGGATAATGTCAAATGTGTCACAACAAATAAATTCCACTACAGGATTCAAACTATCAGTATTACAATAACTATATATTATCATAGACCTCAAATCATTTGTATCACAAGTCACATTTTATCTTTGAATAATATCACTTGCATCACAACGTGTATATTTCATCATGGGATTAATATCACTTGTATCATAACAAGCATTTGCATTCATAGATTTAAGATTTATAGCATTTGTCACCATAGGATTGTCCTTCCACCTCTGAATGAAATCCTCTATATTTTTATAGTGCTTCTTCAGATTTTCAAGAGTGAATAATTCCATGTACATAATCCTTAGTTCTCACAACACCAATAGAGATTGTAATGCATGCCATATTCAAAGTAATAGTCATAAACATCAACTTTTATGAGAATTGATTGTAAAATTCATCTATCTATTGAAAATTCACCTTCATTATACTATGGGAAAACACACTTTAGAACTTGCTTTACTTCACATATATTAACATCTAATGATGTAGACTATTGAGTGTCAACAACTTGTTTCTCTCCTAATTTGTTGTTGATGAGGCACTCATGTAATTGTTTGGTTATTTATTTAATTTCCTTTTACCTTTTTCATGTTATTCTACTTCTTGAGAGAATTTGGTTTATGGGATCTCTTGAACCAATAGATAATTTATTCTTTGCTTTTGATGTATATTTCCAAAATATGCACACTTAGACAACTAAACTTCAATAAGCAAAATTTTTGAGGTAGGTATGGCAAGGGTTCCTTCTTTTTCCAAATGGTCTCCTTTTCTATATACCACCAGTTCTATGTACCAAACCTTTCAATATATATTACATCCTTATATACCCATTGGTGCATGGAAGAAGTTGATCCTCTTTATATATATGGTCATATGTGAGAGATACCTTAAGGTACGTGAAATAATTCGATACGTGATACCAAGGTCATACATGAAAAGCATTCATCTTGTCAATGGTATATGCTTAAAAATACCTCCTCATACATAGGGTGTAGCTTTACTCAAGGTTCATGTTTAGCCTCCCCATCAACCAATAAGGTTAAAAATCAAATAAGGACATAGAGGACACTTAGTCTCTCAAAGACACTCAAGCTCCAATGGAATTAAGCATGTACATCCACCTAAGATTTTAGTACCCTCAAATTTGATTGCTCTCTCTCTCTCTCTCTTCATTTTATCTTTATGTTTTTTGTCTTTTACTTATTTTTTATTACATTGTACAAATTTATTTCTTTATATTGCTTCAACTAGCTAGATTTAGGTTCTCTCTTGTCTATAAATGTATTATACATGTCTTACCTATGTAATACCTTTAGGAATATTTAATTGTTAAAACCTTCACCATTTTCCCCCAATTATTTCATTATTCATCTATAGTTTTTCCTTAGTTTAGTATTAACTTTATGTTACCTTTAGCCATTGGGAATAATGATTTTCTTAGTTTATCCAAGTCTAGGTTAAACATTTGGGTGAACATGATGTGAAATACTCATTGTAAGTGGGGATTGCTAATTATAGTTATCATTTATACTTAATAATTCAATATGGATCCCAACATGGGTTCATTTAACCAACAAACTTAATATGGGGATGCTTTCCCTAGTAATCAAGTACATTAAATACCAATCACGATATCTATTTAATACAAATAAATAACCAATCCAGGAATAACCATTCTAATAAATACAGTGAGAAAAATATCACAATGATATAATTTTCACTTAGAAATATAAATAAAATTATTATAGTAGTAAATACAAGGTAAATCAAGACCAAAATTAGGAAGTTGTAGCTTTCCCACCTCCATAAAAATCTCTAAAATTATATCCTAAAGATATATTTGAACCAATAGTAAGATAACATATGCTTAAGGGTTATTCCCAAGCTCATATAGAAGATGTTATTCAAAAAGGACATGAATGATACCAATGGAAATTATTCAAGCATAGGCAATAAAGAAAATAATAAGATTAATATTTAGTCTTTGTATATGTTCCTCCATATGAATTGTAAATATAACCTTACATGGACATATATGATAAATACACCTTATATTTTATTCTCAATGATAGATAATAATTACGCCGAGAGGCGTTCCTACAATGGCGAGCACGAGGGGTGGGAGGCAAAGAGTTCATACATGTCACGCCGTAAACAATTTTTTTATTTATTAAAAAGTCGACATTAAAAAAAAATTTAAAATATTTAAACTAAAACAACTAGGATTTTATATGCGTATATCCAATATAGGCACCTCGGGATTGACAACTCTCGATGTTTTTAGATATATATCGTTTATATCTAAACTAGTAGTATCAACAAGGCCTTACAAGATTCATCCAACAAAAAAAAGACATAAAATATGAAAATTCAAGCTAGTAATGAATTCAACCAAAATAACAAGAACAAAAGTAAATATAAATACAAAAAAATATGGGATAAATAATCAAACTAAATTTTAGCACTATAATTTTTTCGAAGGAGAAACAATAACGAGTTCTATTTGACTTACAAAATAAATGATAAAACAAAAGTAACCAAATTCCTTTAAAGGCATACTCAATACTAACCCTCACTTGGGGAAAAAATATCTATAGTTGCAAGGTTAATGTACCCATACTTGACAAAAATATGGATCAGTACAAGGTGTCTCAACCTAAAGAGAATAAAAAAAATTAGTTCAAGAAACATGACACACCAACATAATTAAAATCAATATTGGTAAACAAATAAAAAAAATGTATAAGCTATAAAAAGCAAAAGTAAATCTCAAAATATTTTGTAGGACTTGAGCAAATAAATATAACCTTTAGAATAAGAAAAACCAATTCTTTGTCAAATATACTTGGGTGTACCATTATACATTGGAAAAAATAATAATGATCATGCCTCCACCATGAATAACAAACAAAAAAGATTACAATATTACTCAAGTACAAAATTCTAAACTTAAAAATTATCTCAATGTACCTTTAGAACCATACATTACTAGTTATACCTTACATCCAACACTTACACTTTCTTATGATGGCCTAAAAATAGTAGATGATTGTCTTAGTGAGTTCTCTAACACATATAAATATTGGAGAGACTATAATCTTGATGTTACTATAAAATTGCTACCAAGATCATTTAAAAGATCCGTGTTAGAGTTGCATGCAAACTTGCCTCAAGGTTCTATTAATAGTTTTCAACATCTAGTTAGCTTACTTACTAAAAATTATAAGCAATGATGAAATTTGTCTATTTGTTATGGTTAAAAATTACTAAATGAAAGTATTTATGCCTTTATTATATGGTAAGACATTTGTTAGCAAGCCTATTTTAATATTGATAAAATTAGTCTTAAGGAAATATTCACTAAACATTTGCTTACCTCTATTAAGATATAGCTTTTATAGATGATTGAACTTCACAACTCTACAATATTATTTGAAGATGCTAGGACATTAAGAAGACTAGAACAAAAAGAATGTCTGAATTCAAAACCTAATAATAATAGTAAATGTCTTACAAGATGGTATTAACAATGTCCATCTATTACAAAATATAGTCACTACCAATGCTAATGGACAATAAGAGAATCATTCCATCTACCTAATGGAAAAAGTAAATATAAATAAAGAAAAATATATGGAATTATTTTCCTTTCATAATGTTTTACCTATGACAATAGACTAACTTAAGAGATCCTCCACTAAGTATCAATACAAATCAATTCCATGTACCAAAAAAATTCTAAGCCTCCTCAATTTTATGTTTTTTTTTTCTTTTGGCATCATATTCATAGATATTCCTATAAAAGTGTCACCACTTTAAGAAATTCTTGTATGAAACTGGCTTTATTGAGAATTTAAGCTTTGAAGCTATCCAAAACGAAACAAACAAAAACATCTAAATACATGATGCTTTGGTTTCTAAATATGTTGTTAGATACTTCTCAAAAAACCCCTTAGAAAACAATAATATTCATTCTTTCAATAAGATTATATAATTATTTTAGACATGGATATGAGTTTTCTATTCAATGTAGATAAGGGTCAAAGTCATGGTTTTCATAGTATTAATCAAAATCCTTATAAGGTTGTCCAAAAAGAGTCTCAAGAATTAAAGGAAACTATTACACTTATTCTATGTTTATTTATGATGGTGCTTACATGAAATTCTTGTAATACAATAGAAACTACCACGAGTCTAAGAGAGCCAAATATGAGAAACTAGGAATCCAATGATCCATGTTGATCATAATTGACCAAATACATCTCTTAGATTCTCATGAGTCCCTTATTCCATTAAATTTGTAAAATCCCAATAACCATGGTGAGTCTCATAAATATTCTAAATTTTTTGATTCTAAATATATTTATATGCCTATTAGTTTCTAGAATCCAACATCCAAGATTTTTCAATTAGTTTTTCTATTCTATCAATTGTCTCCTTGACTAGTCATTCACTAGTAAAATTAAATGCTAACCAAAATCTCCTCCTACTATGTCTTACATACCTATTTCACTTGAAAAAATATCCTAGTACTAAATGTTAGAAGTTATAATATTTTTCAAAAACAAATAGAAACAAACCATCCACTCAAATATTATACAAAAAATAAAAGAAAGGAGAAAAGAGAGAGATGATGGGAATTTGTACGCACCATAAATAATCATTATATCCATAGATAACGTTAAAAAAAAACTCAAATGAATAAAATATTAAGTTGAAAGAGGGTATTTATAGCAATACCAAAAACCTAATTACATCATAAAGTTTAACCTAAGTCAACATAATAAGAGGGATTTATGTTAATTATAAGTTATAAAGAGGGTTTAACCATAAAAAAGCTAACTATGTACCTTAGAGCTTAAATAATAAAATAATAGAAGCAATTAATATATTATACGATGAAATGGCCTTAGGCTTATCCAATAAATTGCATAATATTGACCTTGGCCATGAAACAAATTATAATTTCAACATCCCCCTTCAATTTGAACTAAGACGCCAATTAAAGAAGACACTAGTGACAATTATAATACCCCCATAATGGATGCTTTAGTGGGTCTCTGTAGTTAATGTAGATCCTTTTAAATATCCGTCATCATCTAGAAGACATCCACCTAACTTTAAAAACTCAACTTCAATCCTTTGTAAGTTCAGTAAGCAGATCTTCATTAGATTTCCCTCCTTATAGTATTTGCAAGTTGTATTTATTTTAATTTAAATGATTAGCCTAGCCCTTCATATCCTATGTATTAGCCTCCTTAGATTTTAATTCCTTTGCATGATCCTATATTTTTTTAGTCCCACAACAATTTTGTATTGCCACCTAAAATTGAACTAGGAGAGAAAAGCATTGATCAATTGTAAGAGTCTTCCAATAATCTAAAAACACATGAATCATATGAATGATTAGGTTCAACATCTATAAATAGGGGGATATATTAACAAGGAAATTTTTTATACATTGCATCATCTTTCTTTTTTCCTGCAAAACATGCAATATATATCATCAAAGCCTTAAATCATGCAATATAGTCCTCAACATTATCAAAATCAACTAATTTAAGAGAAGAAAGATCCAATTCCAATAAATTTACCATAGTAGTATTAACTTTCCCAAAGAGATCATATAGTTATGACCATACCTTGATAGGGTCACTCTCCTCTTTGATGTGAAAAAGTAACATTGGCTCAATCAAAAAGAAAAATTAATTAAGAGCCTCTTATTCCCTTTGACGACAAGTTTCATCAAAAAAAATAAATATTTTATCCTCTTGAAGTATGCACCATAGGTTCTTACTTCATAGCAAGCCAATCAATTGGGTTGACTAAATAATATAAATCCACCTATTAATATAAGTGAATAGTCCTTTGTGGTCTATCTTACGCAATCCATCCCTTAACACCATAAGTCTATGAACTGATGCCATAAATGCATAGAGCTCAAAAAATAATGCAATGAAAGACAGTGGGATCAAAACACTTCTATATGCAAAATTTATAACCTAAAAAAAAAACTCCCTAATGGACCCAAAAAAAATTAGAAATTAAAGGCTCAAACCTTATAATTGTGATGTTCGATCGATTAACACCACATATCATGCATTATTTTGTTGGTTATTTACACTTATATTTTTCCACTTTAGCAATTTTTCTCTAGTATAATTTTGTTAGTTAATATTTTTCAATTTGAGGGATGAATTTAAATATCAAAATTATTATTTTTGGAATACAATAGCTCCACATAAACCACTACATTTGTTGGTTATCCATACCATTCAAGGTATTATAATTTAAGGCCCAATGATAAATGACCTCAAGTTGGCCACAATCAATGACTATCAAGCTAACCAACTTGCCAATGCATGAAATGGTGACTAGAAACTAAATTATTTTCAATAATATGTAAACCCCTTTCTTAGTAGAAAAAGTGAATGGATGGGTCTTGAACTCAAGATCTTAAGATTTTAGAGTGAATGCACTAACCAATGGAGCAACAAGAGTAGACAACATGATAATGTCAATGCCTCTATAGAGTGCATTGTACACCTTTAATATTAATTAAAAAATGACATATAGGATATTTTAACCTAGAAACCCCTTCCCCTTAGAATACAACAAAAGCCTTTCTCACCAAGTTATCACACCATTCACTTGTGCACATAGGAGTACTGCATTTTTTGTTCCCTTTCAATGATGTGATAAGATAAAATTGACCACACAATTAGAGCCATAGAAAACAATGGATAGAGTACTTTTTCTATGCTCTTATAACTAACTTGTTGTTATATACAAGGATGTCAAGGGGTATGTGTCTTCCTCATGGATAGAGATGACATGCTCAAAATGGTGTGCTTGTGCTCGATACAAGCCTTGCATAGGAAAATCAAGGGTGTCATATTTGAATTGAAATTCCTACTATAATAATTACTTTTTTGTAGGAGTGAACTAAACCTTGTGAATAAACCTTAACAAAAGCAAAAAAGAGACATAACAAAGTCTTGATGCATGATGAATAAGTAGCTAATAAAATATGGAAAGTAATAATTTTACCATCTCTTATGTTGAGCTCACTTATGAGGATTTGAAGAAGAATTCATCCCAAATCTTGGAATAAAATAAGAGGCATTGAGAATGTTTTTTGTGTGACTAAGAAATTCTAGTCCATACCCACTTTGATGCAATGTCAAAATTATTATTATTTTTATAGAAATGAGTAGAAGCAAACCATCCACTCAAATATTATATAAAAAACAAAATAAAGGACAAAAAATAGAGAGATATGGTGGGCACCCATAGGCATATTAAATAGTAATTATATTCATAGATAGTATTACACAACAATCTAGTGAATCAAATAAATAGGAGTGGGGTATTGATAGTAATATCAAAGCCCCATTTACAGCATAAAGCTTAACCTAAGTTGATATAACAATAGGAATTTAGGTTAAATTACAATTTATATGGAGTATTTAACCATAATAAGGTTAACCATGACCCATAGGGATATCTTAATAAAATAATACAAATTATTAATACATTGTATAGTGAAATTCCCTTAGTATTATCTAATCTATTACATAATATCAACCTTGACCATGAAACAGATTACAATTTCAACACTAAATAGGGGAGAATTTCAACACCTAAACCATATCATTCTAGTCTTCTTTGTCATATGTCATTGCACGATCCTTCATCTACATATGTCACATCCAAACCTAGATCATGATCTCCTAATATAATTCTTAATGGTTTTGCTTGGAAGGCTCATAATTCTTAGTACATTACTCTTTCATTTCATGCATAAGACTAATTGAAGGATTATTTCCACCCTCCTACCCTAAAGAGGATGGTATATATTTCTATGTATCACAGTCTATATTTATCATCATATTAGGATATATTATTACCAAGTGTAAGGATGTTTTAGGGTATGAATGGTCATAAAGAATCATTTTCTCATCATTATACCATTCATATTTTTTCCCTCAATACCTAGTTCCCCTAAAAATTTCCATCTTTATAGGAACCACTAGATAATGTTTCTAAGGCATAAAATGAACTTTTGAATTCTTTCTTTGCTTGCTCATGAAATTTATGACCTCAAATATTTGATAAATTTTGTCAAAGTCTAGCAATAAGTTGTCAAAATTATAATAAAATCTTGTGTAATATTATGTGTGCCATCTCATCTGCCAAAGTCATGTATTATTCTCCAAAATCTATATTTAGCATAAAATCCATTAGGAATACAACATATGACTAATTATTTTCTATATTTGACACCTTGCCAAGAAACCCCTATCCTCATGATATCTCTTTGACATACACAATTTTGATGTTTTTTCCTTATGACATTACTCTTCTATGGGATATTTCTACAACATGATACTTCCTCATACAAATTATAACTATGTTAGATCATGCACCCATGCATTCATTTAGTATAGAAATATAAAATGTGATAAGCATAATAATTATTATCATCATAGTTTGTTAGAATCAAATAAGTTGAGTGATTACAATCACTCACATAGGATTCATTGGTTAGTATTTAGTTATTATTTCTACTAGTTATAGAATACAAGTTATTATTGTCTTATTATATGTTGTTATGCCATGTTGAAAATGTCTTATGTATTTAAAAAACCCTAACCAATGAAGATTACATCAAAGAATTTCACCAAGGTGCATAAGAAAAATGAAATGACATATGTGGACTACAATAATATATAAACAAAATAAAAAAGAAAGAAAGATATGTGATAAAATATAAATGATAACATCCCTAGAAAAAATCAATATATACTAAGAAATTATATGAGATGTACAATATCCAATGGAATGTTCCAAAGGTATATATTTATATACATATCCATCAACATCCCATAGTCCATATCTTATACATATATGTCTAAGCCTCCCTCCTAGGAGGCTACTACACACTCATGCCATACCCTAAGATGCCATACTTAGTCTCTCTATATTAGTCCTTTATTGTGTTGACTGAGTCATAAAACTAGTTAGACTTGTTATCATTCAACCACTCCACCCTTTTTTACGATAATTTGAATTTTGGATTAGTCTATTGTGGCATCCAAGATCCCATAATATTATTTTATCATGATTTGTTGTTTGAATTTTGTAGTTAATCATATTTTTTAAAGGTTCACTATCTTCACTTTAGTTCATGGGAAAACATGCTTCTTATAGGTGAAATATGTATACTAGAAAAATGCAAATATAAATATCATGTAAGTAAATTCTAATACATTCATAGATGATGGATTATCAATTAAGAGGATTGTATTCCTTGGGTTCATAGGCCTTAGATAACATAAATGCACATCCTTTTGTCGAATCCAATAAGGATAGGGTCCATGATGTGATTTACTATTTATATTACCTCTAGGATATAATATAGTTTATATATAGTGGACTTAACCATACAATCACATAGGTTATATATGTTCTAACATGCATCCTAAAAATTTACCAAGTCTAAAATACTAAATTCTTGAAATTAGCTAAGTGCTTTCAAAATCCTAATAAAAATCTAGTTTTTAAAATATAGATCCTAATATTTTAAAACCAATATCAAACATCCTAGATCTTTATGCTTATAAATTAAAGTAAATAAGTATAAGTGACATTAATTGCTATATAAAATTTATAAAATTTGATTAGTACATTGGAAAAATGAACCAAGTTGTCAAAATTTGGTGCACTTTTCATTTTTAAAATTTTTCTAAATTGATCCTACAAATGGTTTATTTGGGTCCCATAGGGTTAAATTCAATTTTCAATTTTATTAATTAAGCCTTGTTTTATTAATACATTAGGTTTCAATTTTCACACCTACTAAATTGAATTCAAATAGTCAACTATTATAAATACCAAGCCAAATTTGTCATTCTATAATAGTTGTAAGAATGTTGTCTCTATATTTATAGTAAGCCAAAATAAATTAGATGAAACAAGGAGAAGGTACTTGATATTATTCTCCTCTTAGATACTCATCTACCACTATGTTCTAGGTTTATATTTATACAATTAAACTATTACAAGTCCCTATAGAACACTCAAGGATCCTTAACCATAATTTAAAAGAAAAACTCTTTCTCTTTTTGTGATTAGCTCTTCTACTATCAAAGAATCCTTACCTCTAGGTTAATAGTCATACTCCCCATCAACCAAGAAGGTTAGAAATCAAATGATAACATCAAGAACACTCAAGCTCTCAAAAAAACTCAAGCATCAATAAAATAAAGTATTTTTGTCCACATAATAGGTTAGTACACTCAAAGGTTAGTATTCTTAATCTTTCTCTCTTCGATTTATATTTTTGGAATTTTACTTGATTTTTAACTGAATTTTCTTGATGATTTTTACCATGATATTGAAAATCATAATGGGATATATTTTAATTTAATTTTTACTAAATTATATATATAACCCTACTCTATGTCGAAGGTGAATTTTGTTATATCTTATTAAATATTTTTTACTTGATGGTACCCTAAGGAACTATCAATAAATGAATAAACCTTCACCCCTATCATTATCCAATAATTCTTCTATGAAATAAATTGGGAAGGAGTTAGTATCATAGGATCTATTTAATGTCTAAAGTCCACATGTATTAAGACCACATCCTAACACTTGATGTAATAGTCCTTGTAGAACGTGGGTAGTACCCATGTTAATATTTTGTAATGTTTTGTTATAGTTTTGGATTAAGAAGCATCTATGCCAAATGGTGCCCTTATATGTAACCATTTTTTTAAGAATGTAATTGATTGTAGGTAGGAGATTCTAGCCCAAGTGGTATTTTGCATGTAAGCCAACCTTAGGAGTTAGGTGCTAGAGAAATTCCTTAAATCTACGAGAGGCAATATTGTATGTATATTTTTGCATAATTGAATGAAGTATTGAAGGAGGTTGCCCCCTTGAAGAGGCTTTTAATTCAATGTTATTAAGAGATAGTTATTTTTATGCAATTTACTTTTGTATTGTGCATTCTATTTCCAAGTGTGTTGTGAGCATGCATGTTTATTTTCAAGTATTTGTGTGAGAGTGTTATTTTTAATATTAGGTTCCTAACAAGTGGTATCAAAGTGCTTTCCAGGGTTGTGTTCTACTACAACTGCAATAGATTCTACCAATTTGACTATTAGGTATAAGATTTTTGAGTTCATATTTTCATTTGCAAGTTTTCCTTATTTAAAAACAAAAAAAAAAACATATCCAAAAAAGGTCAATTTTTTGTTTTTTTTTTTTTTTACAATAGTTGAGTAGGTTAGAAACCTTGTATCGAGGGTTTTAAAATATCATGAAGGAGCTGTCATTATTGGCTAAGCTAGATATGCCATAAAGCATCTAGTTAAGTGATAGGTGATCAGGCTCCAATACCTAGGCCTTAGAAAATACTCGCATACGGAATTGATCTCCCATGCATCTTCGAGTGTATCAGGAAACCATCTAGGATTTAACAAAATTTTATCCCTAGGAAGGTTTTTTGGCCTTGTATTGTCCATAGTGCATGGGACACAACATCTCAGAAGACTACCCTCCCATACTGTTAGAGAGGCAGATAGTGTGCTCAAGGGTGTGTGGAATCCTCCTTGAGTAGTGGCCTAAAATATTGGTTTGAGCACTATTGTTCATAACTACGGTATAATAGAGGGCCTATGGATATTATATACACCCTTGCCTAGAGTACCCTGGTTCTGTTTAAAATTGCAAACAAGGTTTGTTCTTCAAGTCTTCTGTTCTACTTAACTTGCAACCAAAATCCCAAACTTGTTACTGTATCCTACACAAAAGTTGAGCATACGAAGAAGACATTCCTATTCCATAATTCTTGCATGCACAATATGCAATGCAAATCCTAAAAGAATAATATGTGGACAAGAATAATTAGAGTCTAAAAAAGCGGGTTAGAGTCAGTTACAGTTAAAAAAATTCTATCAATAATAGTGAATACAGGGTGGTCAGGATAACATTGTCAAAACAGTTACCTACACAATCAGAGCAGTTACTTGTGCTAGTCAGAATAATCAAGGAATATCTATGATAGTCAGAATCAGATAGGGAATAGAACAATTCTAGGAATTAGTTAGTGGTTAGATATTTTGAAAAGAGAACAAAACAATATCAATAATTAAAACATACAGGACAGAGACAGTTGGCAGAGTTTTGGGAACCAATCTTCGAGGTGAACCCGACCTCACTAGTAAAAAAATAAAAAATAAAAACATTGAATTTTTACTAAAAAAAATATATCTCTTCAAACAAAGCTCATATTGACTAAAAAATTTAGAAGATAATTCTACGTTCTATTCTAGACAAAATTGTCCTTGGCAGCCCTTGGTCAAATTTTACACCGATTTTCCAAAATTGGCAATTTTTTATTTTTCTTGCTAAGGCCATAACCGGTCAATCAAATTGATACAAAATTTTGGGAATAGAAGCTAATTGCTATTATTAACCAAATACCCTCAAGGACTCACTTGTGAAATTTTAAATCCAAGTGGAATAAATTACCTTGACATCAACTTGCAATCAACCAGGAGATTACAAAAATTCAAAGAAGTCAGTATATCTCCTCATTAAGCGCTCAGATCAAGCGACTACCGAAGTGGACCCTATCGTAAAATCAATGTTGCAACCTATTCCCCAAATTAATTTTTGGACCCTTACTAAATATAGTAACTCCTCATTGAGCGCTCATATCAGGCGACCACCAAAGTGGACCCTATCCTAAAATTAGTGTTGCAATATATTCCACAAATTAATTTTTGGAACCTTACTAAATATAGTAACTCCTAAAAGCTACCTATCTATTTTTATTATGTCCCACAAAAAGCATCCAAATCTTCAATTATGGCTGAGGGACCTCATCAAAAATTAGGGGAGAGGGAACTTAAAAAAAAAGTGAACAATATGGGCAACCAAGTCTGGTATAGGATTAACAAAAGCATACAGGAAATACAGTCACAAATGCAATCTTTACAAGAATCTATAAATAATCTCATCTATGCACAAAAATCAATGAATGTTGAACTGAAAAGTAAAGCCTCTACTAATTCCACAGCTCCACATGACCAAGCAAAAATTGGTACAAGCCACCACCAACAAGATATACCCAACCACAATGGGATGAGGTTACCCAAATTAGACTTTCCCAAGTTTGATGGAAAAGATCCCAAGGGGAGGATTTGTAAGGCAGAACAATATTTCACTCTTCATAATGTTGATCGTTTCCTATGGTTGACCATTACTTATTTTAATTTTGAATCAGATGCACTCCATTGGTTTTTGTGGCTTAGAAATGCTGAACTTGAACTTTCATGGTCTGAATTTGGTCAATGCCTACTCACTCATTTTGATCCTAGCGAGTTTGAAGATTTTACAGGAACCATTTTTAAACTCAAACAAAATTCAACTGTTCGAGAATACCAAACTCAGTTTGACAAACTTGCTAATCGAACAACAGGACTAAGTGTTGATTCATTCCATAGTTATTTTGTGGGTGGATTGAAGGATGATATTAGGGTTGAGGTTAAATTATTGTGACCCAAATTGCTACCACAAGCCATACAATTGGCCAAATTGGCAGAGGAAAAATTCAAGGCTCTTGGTCGAACTTCTAAATTTCCTCCATCTAAGTCATATTTTTTGAACAAGCCAATACCGAGTTCAACTAATAAATCTCCACCTATACAAAAATTTGAGTCATGAGGATATGGAGCATAGGAAGGCACAATAATTATGTTACAATTGTGATGAAAAATATACCCGAGAGCATATGTGTGTGCAACAAACATTGTACTTGCTATATATGGATTAAGTTCCCACTTTAGACTCTTCTAAGGATGAGGAGGATCCTCAAGAGACAGAAGCGACAAATCACCGATTTATTAGGAGGAAACCCAACCAAAAAATTTTGTATATGCTCTAGCAGGAATAGCCGCACCCCAAACCATGAAGGTTATTGGCCATTTCAAGGGACAATGGATCATCATTTTGATTGAATCTTGTAGCATACATAATTTTATTAATCCACGTATTTCCAAATAAGGAAACTGTTACATTACCACATGCAATTCTTTTGAAGTTATGATTGCTAATGATGGCACCCTACCATGTAAAGGAAAATTTCATAATGTTAAGCTAAAAATTGGGGACTATAATCTCAAGTTTGACATGTTTGCTTTACCCTTAGGAGGGTGTGATATGGTTCTGGGAGCACAATGGTTACGAATGTTAGGACCAATCCTATGGGATTTTGCAGAATTATGGATGAAATTTAGTCAGGATGGGTAGGAATATACCTTTCATTGCACAAAGTCAGGAGCAGTTCAATTTATTTCTTCTCATAATATGGAAAATTTGTTAAAGAAATATCCCCATGAAGTGGTAGCTCAACTTTTTGTTATCATTGCTCCCGAACAAGGGGAGTCTAGTCAACCACAATAATTACAACATATATTAAACAGGTATTATCATGTCTTTGAGGAACCCAAGGGAATTCCTCTTTAGTGCTCACACGATCATGCAATACAACTTGTTCTTGAAATTTTACCTCCTAATGTTTGCCCATACCGGTATGCTTATTCTCAAAAATATAAAATTAAGAAAATTATATAGGAACTTTGAGCTTTTAGAATTATCCATTCAAGTGTTAGCCCCTATTATTTACTAGTGTTGTTAGTCAGAAAGAAGGATGGCACTTGGTGCTTGTGTGTGTATTATCAAGATCTTAATCGAGGATAAGTTCCCTATTCCTGTTATTGATGAACTCTTAGATGAGTTGCATAGGGCTCAATATTTTTTTGAGTTGGATTTACAATCGGGTTATCGTCATATCCATATTAAGAATGAAGATATTCCCAAAACAACATTTAGAACTCATGAAAGGCATTATGAATTTTTGGTTATGCCTTTTGGGTTAACCAATGCATCTTCCACCTTCCATATTTTGATGAATTATATTTTTCACCCTCATATTTATAAATTAATTCTAGTCTTATTTGATGACATCATGATTTATAGTCACACATGGGAGGATCATCTTCACCACTTAGAAGCAACTCTCAAACTTTTGTTTGACCATAATATTTATGCAAAGCAATCAAAATGTTCCTTTGGTCAATAGGAGGTTGAATATTTGGGGCATATAGTCACTAAGGAAGGAGTTCAAGTAGACCCTAAGAAAATTCAAGCAATGCAAGAATGGCCCAAACCTCATACTTTGAAGGGACTTTATGGATTCTTGGGTGTTATAGGGTATTACAAAAAAATTGTAAAAACTATGGAAATATAGCAACTCCCCTCACAAACATGTTACAAAAAAATTCTTTTGTGTGGACTAAATAATTTGAGAAGGCTTTTATTTATTTGAAGTATGCTATGACCACCACCCCTATCTTAGCAATGCCAATTTTTTCTAAAACCTTTGTCACCAAAAGTGATGCATCAGGTACAGGTATTGGAGCAAGTTTAATGTAGGAGGGTCGACCATTGGCTTTCACTAGCAAGGTACTTTCCCCTCAAAATCTGATCAATTCCATATATGAGAAGGAAATACTTAGCATTTTACACGCGATCACTCATTGGCATCCATATCTCATTGGTCGATATTTTTCCATCAAGAGTCTAAAATATTTCTTAGAGCAATGGGTGGCTACTCCAGAACAACAAAAATGGGTCTCCAAATTGTTGGGATATGACTATGAAATTTATTATAAGAAAGGTAAGGAGAATGTGGTGGTTGATGCTTTATCTCACCTACATGAATATCAGGCCATGCTACATGCCATCTCTACTCCTCTTCCGCAATGGATTCATCAACTTCGTGAAGATCTCACCAAGGATTCATCATTACAAACTCTCCTCTACCATCTCCAAGAGGATCCTCAATCACACCCTGGTTATGTTTGGGATGGTCAAGATTTACGATTTCATGATTGATTGGTTATTCCATTTGAGTCTCAAATCAAGGACCTCCTCCTTCATGAAATGCATGCATCCCCCACAACTGGTCATTCAAGTTTTCTCAAAACATATACTCGAGCCAAGAGTACCTTCTTCTGGAAGGGCATGAAAAAAGATATCAAAACATTTGTTGCTGAATATAATTAGTGCCATCACATGAAAGGTGAGACTATGTATTCGCTAGGCACACTTCAACCTTTGCACATTCCTGATTAGTTTTGGATAGATATATCTATGGACTTCATTGAAGGGCTTCCAAAATTAGGAGGTAAATCAATTATTTTGGTGATATTGGATCATCTCCTCTAATTATGCTCACTTATGTTCCATATCTCATCCTTATATTGCATCCATTATCACCCACATCTTCCTTGAATCCATATTTCACCTCCATGGAATACCTAAATCCATTATATTTGATTAGGATCCTACCTTCACCAGTCGCTTTTGGTAGGAACTATTCAAGTTGCAGGGGACACAACTCAAGATGAGTTTGGCCTACCATCCTCAAATTGATGGTCAAACTAAAATTGTTAATAAATGCTTGGAAACATACCTTCATTGCTTCACTTTTGAACATCCTACTCATTGGGCTAAGTGGTTTCCTTTGGATGAATGGTGGTACAACACCACCTATCACTCTTCCACTAAGGTGACTCCATTTAAAGCAATTTATGGTCAAATTCCACTAGCTCCAACTTCTTACATTCAAATCAGCTCCAAGGTTCAGGTCGTGGATTCCACTCTCCATCAACGTGACTCCATTCTTCGCCAACTCAAACTCAATTTGGACATGGCTCAAAACCATATGAAATAGAAAGTAGATCAACATCATACTGAACATAGCTTTGTCATTGGTGACATGGTCTTCCTTCACTTACAACCATACAAACAATCATATCTCTAGTTGTGTGGTTGTCAAAAACTTTCTCCAAAATACTATGGTCCTTATCAGGTATTGTAGAGGCTTAGGGTGATGGCGTACAAACTAGCCCTTCTAGCTAGTTCCAAACTTCATCCAAAATTCTATGTATCCTATCTCAATCAAGTTATTGGCAACAAGGTGCAAGTGTGGTCTACACTTCCAGAGTTGGATGAGGAAGGGTCCATCATTCTTGAACCTGAATGCATTCTTGATCGTAGATCACGTACCCTTCGTCGACGAGTTATCACAGATGTCTTGGTCTAGTGGTGTGGCTTACAACTAGAAGATGTGACATGGGAACCTCTTCACCAAATCCAACAATAGTTTCCTCACCTTCAACTTTGAGGACAAAGCTTTTTGAAGGGGAAGGGCATGTTAGGACCCCATACTAACACTTGATGTAATAGTCCTTGTAGAATGTGGGTAGTACCCATGTTAATATTTTGTAATATTTTGTTATAGTTTTGGATTAAGAAGCACCTATGCCAAATGACGCCCTTCTATGTAACCATTTTTTCAAGAATGTAATTGATTGTAGGTAGGAGATTCTAGCTCGGGTGGCATTTTGCATGTAAGCCAACCTTGGGAGTTAGGTGCTAGAGAAATTCCTTAAATCTGTGAGAGGTAATATTGTATGTATATTTTTGCATAATTGAATGAATTATTGAAGGAGGTTTCCCCCTCAAAGAGGCTTGCAATTCAGTGCTATTGTGAGATTGTTCTTTTTCTACAATTTACTTTCATATTGTGCATTTTATTTCCAAGTGTGTTGTGAGAATGTGTGTTTATTTTCAAGTATTTGTGTGAGAGTGTTATTTTTAATATTATGTTCCTAACAATGTGTATCCAAACATATCATGTATTTTATTTCAGATTACCATTAGGTTGATCCATTACATTTATGACTATGTCAAATTATCCCTAATACCAATATTTTATCTATTTGGATCTTGACCTTTAAGTTTAGATTGAGGTTTAGTATATAAGAATTTTACTTGATAGGTTTTGTACTCTTCTTTGTCTTGAAATGTATGATATCAATATCTTCTTATTCCCTTCATCTCAAAATAATCCCTAGGGATTCGGTCCTAAAATTTAGTCATGAATCCTTCTATATTATTGATTCTTACTTCCTTAAAGTGATTAGAAATCATATCCATATTAGGTTCTCCCTCCAAAGCTATGTTAATATGTTTTATTTTAGATAGCACTACTTGTTTAGACGATTCCTTAAAATTTCTACTACTAGCCTTTGTTCCTAAATTATATATTCTTTAGTTTTTTTCGGAGGCTTATCTTATTATAGTCATTTCTTATTTTTGGATTTTGTTTATTTCTACTTGGTTAAATATGTCTTTCCTAAAGGAACCCAAAATTTATCCTTGAATATAAATTTTATTTCTCCTTTCTTATTTTCCTTTTGCATAGAACTATTCTTGAGTGGCATTATAATTCATGAATAAAAATTATTTTATGACCTATAATTCTATCTCAATTTTTAATTAAACTATAGAAAATAAAATGTATGATAAAATATTAATGTAACTCATTCTAATATATGGTTTATTTATACAACTCATGTTCTACATACTCATTTTATTAATTGGTATCAGTAACTACTAAAATGTTTATACTCATCACCTGGGATTAGTGATTGCAACATTTTTCATATAGAGACATAGAGTTATATATGGTTTTATGTGTTAGTTTTACCATTATATGTAGAAAGAGTTATGATATAGTTTAGTACCATGAATATTTCTTATTATTTTTTTAAATGCCTCTCAGTATTTCACCTCTAGCTTAAAAGCTTCCAATCAATAGGTAAGAGGTTCATCTAGAGTATAATATAAGGATTGTATTCTTAGGAAGCCATATGGTAGGGCCTCTTTTATTTCTTATAGGTAATCTAATAATTATCCTAGTCCATTAAACTACAATAGGAGTGTCATTGGTGTTTTTCCTACCCAGTTTGTACATTCTTTTTATCTATAATACTTTAGATATTTGATAAATATTTTTCTAAGTTCCATGGGTCAAAAAATTAATATCAAAATTGAATGGAGGTATTTTTTAATCTACTAATCCAATTTACCAATTAAACTCTCCATAATTGGTGGGATAAATATAATTTGATTGGGTATCACAAGTAATTATAGTTAATTTTTAGAATTATTTAATCTTCTCTTCTTGCAATCTTCCTTTCTTCCTAGTCTATTTATTATAGGTAGGCACCAACTATTCCTATAATCAATAGGATGTGTTATAGTATTTCTCAATTATCTAGATTTAGTTTGTTATTAATAGTATATAAAACACCATTATTATTAGTGAAGCACTAAAGGTTGAGTGTGCAATATAATCCATTGAGTCTTCTACCATATCAATAACATCAAAGTCAATATATGACGTAATGCAAAGAATATTTTTAGATTATTTGAAACACCATGATATTTTTATAGTTTCATTCTCTACTAATGAAATATTACATTTTGATGGTCTTAGTAGAGGTCTATTTTTTTTATCCTTTCACTTTGTTCCACACTCTCGGCTTTATGGGAATTATCATCCTCTTATAACATTAGGCTTCTAACTCCAATCCATCTATGATCATCTATATTATTCTATTATTTATCAAATTGGTTTTGTTAACTAAACATTTGGGCTCCTTTATCCTTAAATATTCTAAAAAATTCCATACTAAAATTTGATCTAGTTTTCTCTTTTGTTGATACCTTCTAATTTAATTATTTATGTGGAGTTATACAAATTTTCTTTAGTGGAATCATATTCTCCTTTAGATCTTGAATTTTTAAAATTATCATTGGATTAATTTATGCCTTCTTATGAATGCTATACTTTTGGTATTTATATATAAAGTTGGGGACCACTCTGTATATAATCAAAAACTTTAATCTTATATCTATGTTAATCAAGAACTTGATTTAAATTTGGTGCTATATATAACATTATCTCTTTAAGATATTTTTATTTTTTGCTTCTATATATAGTGGTATAAGGTCCATTTACCATAAATTCCTTCTATTTTTTAGAATGAATGATCTTCCATATTCTTTTGAATCAATGGGTATTTTCTAAATGACTAATCATTCAATTTGGTTAGCTCCTACCATAGAATAGGAAATGTACCTATTATTGATATACACCATCAAATTTGGATAATCTACCTACTTATGGATATTTATTTCTTTATATATTTCATACATTACCTTTAAATATTACTTATGCAAGTAGTCTTGATAATGGTGGTTAGAAGTCATATATTTTTTTTCCTATTTAGTACCCTTATTAACATCCCCTCTTCCTTCTCCTTAGCATCTTCCTCTTCTTATTTTTTCCATATTTGGTTACCATTGTACCCTCTTGTTGTGACACCACCATTATAATGATATTCAAGTTCTAATATTGGACGATCATCCATACCCTAGAACTATAAGGTTGAACATAGTCGATTGATAAGCTTAAGGTATTGATACCATAAGTTATTCATAGTTCAATAGCACCACCTATCACAACAGAAAAATGATTGGCATCATGAACACATTCATATAATGGGATTGAGGATCTATGGAATTTTTATGGGGTATAATTATGGTACCATGTTGGTCATAGGATATGTATTTGATTTTTATGTGATAGTTAGATGTTGATGAATATAGTTCAATGCCACTATGAACATTCTCTTTTCATTTGTACTTCATCTTCCAAATCCTTTATGACACCCTTACCCTTCCACTCCTGGTTTATATGGTTATGAATTCCATATAAATTACACTAAGAGTGCTTTCATATGTCCTCTCCTTGATCCATAAGTAACAAAGGAAATAGGTAGGGTGGATGTTATCCTTTTGTCCAATACATATAAAAATAAAATTCTAGTAAGGGATTAAGCCATGGAAATTTATATGTAATTTGTGGTGCTAAGCATCAAAATCATGAGATACCTCTTTGTTGGTGTTATTAAACCTAAATGCCCCACTTTTTTAGAAAATTTTAAACTCTATTTATTATATTAGTTTTCTCAATTTTAAACCAAGGGGAATTTGACTAGTATCACCTTTGAGAGTCTACTCTCATCATAAATTCTCATAAATTTACATAAGTATTGAGTGTTTTCATTTTTATATTTTCTTAAACATGGATTTAAAAATAATACAAACTACTCAATTATTTTTTAAGAGAATATATTTTAATTTTCTATGGATAGTTTTAAATCTATTGTCAAACTTAACTACTATATCACCAAGGTTTCAAAATTTTCCTTGATTTTGTTGCTGCTTTTGGTATTAATTTTCTCCCCAAAATGCACTGAATCCTCTATTTACTTGGCTCTAACTTAATGTATTTCCACCTATAAACTTTATGTACCATTATAGCTTATTATTGCATAAATTTAATGCAAATTCCTATATCATGGTGTCATTATGAATAATGTATATTCATTTTTAAATGTTATTGAAAATAAACAAATACACTTCAATATATTTTGTGTCTCTACCAAACACAAAGAAAGAACATAATTTTACTTGATATATTACCCTTATTGTTGTCCATTCTAATTTTATTTTCTTGAAACCTTCTCTATTGGTATCTTTATATCCTTTTATTGTTTGGATTGTTATGTATGTTCTTTAGTTATTTCTTTGTCTCTTTTAGCTCTATCTCAAAAACCTTTGCTCTAAGCACCTTGTATGACTCTACAACTATCATCTTGTCTATCCTCTTGTTTCCTACTTTTCCCTAAGCACCTTTTATAACTTTACCATTATCATCTTGTATATCCTCTTAATCCCCACTAGCTCTTCCCAAAAGGAACTCCAAACTATCAATAACTATACTCTTTATGACGAGTTATATTTCTTGGCCATCACTTTGGTATTTTACCCATTCTATTATGTTTGATTTTAAGAATATATACCTTGATAGAACATCATTTCTATTGGACATATCTTTGTCGTTTTTGTAATCACATTCTTTTATTTTACTTTTTTTTTAGACTAGGGTTTTTGGCTTTAAAGTAAGGATCACACGTTATCATATTACCATGTTATTACCTCCTCAATCCCCTATAACCTCCCAATATAAAACCTCAAAATAGTTTTATTCCATGGGGAAACCTCTAATATCGGTACTATATCTCTTATGTTGATCTCTCTAAACCCCTTAGATGCCTCTTTTATGTCTTTTTCTAGTACACCATTGTTGATATTCTCCTAGGTATTCTTCCTTTCCATTTTTATGAGGGCTTTATTATTCTCTTAGATTTTATTCTTACATTACCCTTTATATATCTCCAAACTACCCTTATTTAAGAATTTATCCCTTAAGGTTTTTATTCTTCTTCTTAGGGTTTTATTGATATACCATTCCATTGCTCTTATCTAGATATGCTCTTTACGAGATCATTTTATTAGAATTGTCCTAGCTTATGTATATATGAGTAGGTATTTCATATCACACCATATTTCACTAATAACACTTTAATCTATTATGATATATTCTTGATGAATGTGTCTCTAATACCTTTGATAATTCTCACTTTAGTGGAATCAAATAATAGGCACCCATGCAATGTCCACTTTATTATGTATCTATGTAATGTGATTTCAACTCAATAATATATTATGACTTCCCAGTTGAACTCACTACTTCCAACCATTTATAACTTTCTTGATGTCCACTAAATCTTCATAACAATTATTCTTTTCTAATCCAAACACATATGAATTAATGATATATTTCTAAAGGATTTTTATAAATTGTGCCTAGAGATATTTGTGTATGTTATTACTAAATGGATCATTACTTCATGGGGTTCTTACCTAGTCTTCTCTATTATATATTCCTAGTACTTGTTGATCTTTGTGAACCACTAATTCTTGATTTTTGTTCTAGTTCATTTTCAATCACAGTGTTTAATTATTTATGATTAAGTATCCCTTAGTCTATCATTACTAATTACAATACTACTTACCCATGCCTATATAGAGAGAATACATCTCGATTAGTCTACCAAATGTTAGCCATTTTTAGGACCAATAAGTAGATACCTTAAAAATACTTTATATTACTATTTGCACTCATTTGTTCACACATGTAAATATATATTAATAAAAAGTAAAGGGTACATCTCAATATACCATTAATAACAATCCACTTTACATATATATTAATCTCTATGATTTTCCATATTATAATTTGAAGGCATCTTTCTTATCTAAGTTGTTAGATGCCCCTTGGTCAAGATGCACCTATTTAGTAATCCTAGCTAGCCTAGTGCCATAAATAACTAGTCCTTTCTATTAAATAACATTGTGACACCATATAAAGTATTCGTGCTTTCCTATCACAACACATTTCCTACAACCTTAGTTATTACTAAACACCATATATTTATTTATTTATTATTTTTTCAATCTATCGTCAAGGAATTATCCTAAGTCTATGAGCCAAACTATTCAGTAGTCCTTTCTACAAGGTATAATATTTCCTAAATAATTTTCCATTTTTTTTTAAAGGCTCATCCATACCTACACCTTACATATTTTTGACTATGCAAGTGCACTAGATGGAAGATGTTTGATTTACAAGCTATCCTTATCATTATATTTTAATGAGCTAGCTTTTCTTCTTTCATTCCATCGAAAGAAGCATGTTATCCTTCTTGCACCTCATAAGTACTTCTATGGGGTGACAAGAGTGGATTAGACTCGAATATCCTTCTCATATCTTTATGAGCTAGTAGTTATATTTTTATGCCTCATTACAAACTGAATTTGGGAAATATACCATCTATGTAAAACCATTACTCATTGTATCCTACGGATAGATTCTCACTAGATTGATCTTGTAGCACCAAGAAGTTCTCTATCTCTCTTAGTTTATTTGAGTTATCCAAAATAGATTAATCCAATCATTTAATTGATGACTAGCATCTCCTTCATTAAGAGTGAACCATAATGAACTACCCATATATACAAGATCATAACAATTCTTTAATAATTCCAATTAGATTTCTTTTTCCAAATCGAAATAGTTACTTCTTAATATAAGAAAGATAAATAATTCAAGCCTCATAAACAATCCATGAAATTCGCGTGATGTGGTCTACTGAAAAGGATGCCACTTGCATTATCGATGATGTGACCCGAGATCAATTCCCACGGTGGATATGTATATGTTTAAGAATTATTTACTCAAAAAAAAAAAAAAATCCATGGAATTACATTTCATATTTCTAGAGCATAAACAAAATGTGTTAACTCATAATGATTCATTTTTCAAGGATATTCCATATTATAACTAAAATTCATTTGCTTAGTACAACATACTGCCATAAAGAAATGCACACCACAAGATCACACAATACCATATTTACCCTAGGAGAAACCCCAAAGGGAAAACCTAACCTTGAACATACTTCCATTTTATTTCCATAGAATACTAAATATTTACATTGAAATAGACATGACCTCATGTCTTTAATTTATAATAGGGATATTTTGTCTTCCCTTGATTTCTACACAAAGACTTACTCCTCTATCCCATAAAACTGGGACAACATAACAAAGTGTGCTTCCCACACTTATAAAACCCAGATTACCAATTTAACTTAAAAACATCTTTGTCTCACAGAGTATAAGTATGTTTTGAAACCAACTCAGATCTCAACACTCTTAAATGGCTTATTCTTGAATTTATAGTAATGTTATCAACTTATCTATCTAATTTCATCATTACTAAGAGTTAAGAGGTGCTTCTCTAATCTCTTCTCACGTTTTCACCAAATCTTTAAAGAAACATTATAATACCATAATAATTTATAAATAAAAACCATACAATCTCCTAGAGACATCAACAACTCCTTACATCTACCCAAAGTCATTATTATAGATTATAGAGTTCTTAAATTTAGAAACCATTACTTCATATCCATCTAGAACACTTAGGTATTCACATTCCTCGATCTCATTTCAATGATAGGAAAATGATATAATAATAGTTTCAATAACAAAAATTAACAGTGCTTAAACCGATAGAGAAATAAATTATAATTCCTTTTACATTCACCATTAAGACACTCACTACGAATTGCTCTTTCCTTCACTGGAATGGCCTTATGGTTTACTCACACTCATTTCATTTCCATGGTTTAAACTAGATGGTGAAATACCAAATCTCCACCCACCTCTTTAGAGCTAGAATTGGGTTGTCGTAGTCATTATTTTGTGCTTTTTAATAAAAACAAAATCCCAAACCCAAATCTACTTCACCAAAATAGTAGTGTGACCTCTAAAATGACCAAACGATAGGACATCTTGAATAGGGGCCATAATCACAAGAGAAATCCTACACTCACTACTAGCAAAAGCTAATTCAATCTTATGTTGTTGTTGGACAATTTGATATTGCATATCACAAATACAAATAATTTTATAGATTGAAAAAATGGCCAACAAAACTTATAATATTTTACCACTATCAAATGACTCATTTGTACATCCATCATGCTACAAATGAAACTTCAGCTTGGTAAGTATTCAATTCTAAATTTAAAACACATAGTTTTAATTAACAACCCACTAAAGCTATTTGGCTATTGTTGCTTACTAGCACACTCATCTATTTAGGTGCCTATATTTTTAAACCATTAAATAATAAAATATTATTATTTCAATGGTTAAATCCAACCGAGCGGAACTACTTTTAAAATTACATCGCATCCGTTAAGTTCTTTTCATATGTTCATTGATAGTTATACAAGTAAGTCTATTATCAAAAATATAGAATACCTTTGAAAGGCTTTATGGTGCTCTTGTGATGGTGCATAGTACTAATGGTAACTCCAGATGAACCAGTAGTTACACATGGTGAGAACCAGAGATATCTCTTTGTCTGAACCAGTCATTTCACAAGGTCAAAACCAACCATATCACCCTTCCCAGGCCAGTCATTTCACACAATCAAAACAAGTGATGTGGATTTTCACCCCCATAAACTAGTGATATCTCCTATCCCCCAACGAACCCATCATTCATTGTAATTCAATATTTTTCCCACTCACTTGATTTCAATTTTTTTTTAAAAATGTTTTGGAATGATACCTTCCCTTCCCTTCCACTACCATCACCAAGGAATCCAAATCCAACCAACAATGCCCCTCCACCATCATGAGTGTCAATGCCATCATATTTTAAAAATCACCAGAATCTACTTTCAACCCAAAGTTATGAATTCATCGGTTTTGGTTCATAATTATCAACTTGGTGGTACGCTTGACTCTATATCAAGTGGTAGTTCAAGCACTTCCACTAAGTTATATTTTGTCCATAACATCCGGTTACAACAAAACACGTTCACTCTTAATTAAATCCAACCATCCATGCTTAACAAGAGATATATTCCCCTATTTTAAAAAAAGACAAGGGGATGCAATATCTATCCATTCCTATTGTATTAAATCCTTTAATTATCTGCACATCCAAAATGAAGTTAGTATGTGTTGAGTGGTATTTTCACCCAATTGTAAAAACACACTCTCCAATAGGATTTGGGTTCCAAATCCCCTCTTGCAAAGAAATTAAACAAGTAACTTCTCCAAGGTCTCCGCTATGTTAGCATTTTGCACAAATAATGTTGTTCAATTTGAATGCTTGGAATACCTTAGTGGTTGCAAGTAACTGTTAACAAGGGGCACTGTGGTTTATTTTATTCTGAAATTGTAATGGACTCAATGTGAATTAATCTTAATGATGAATCTATTTTTGATTTTGGTAGATTTTCAAGTATTTTATTTCAATGACTATAAATTTGACTAAAGTTAGATTCTTCAGAGAAATAAAAGTGCAAAAAATAAAAGAAATGAAAATAAATGCAAAGGAAACTAAAACTAAAGTATATTCAGAGTGCTACGGTCCTATTTGACAAAACCGAAGATAATGAGGTTTTCTGCATACAACCTAACCTATTGAACCTACAAAACTCGCACAATCCGGATAAGCTAGGTGCTTGGTTTACGGGGTTTTAACTATGGTTTTCAGATTTAGACATTCGCATGAAGCAACCAAGAGAACTTGCATTAAACTTCACCTATAAGCCTAAAAATCTGAAAGGGGAAAGATAAACATTCAATCTTGCATGCAGAAAATAACTCCTTCTTTCTTGCCCATGAGATGCAACTCTCTGTAATTCTGTATTAAAAAGAATGTATCAGTTTACAATGACAGAATGTTTCCAGTTTTGACAAAACCAGAACAAGTGGAGGAAAATGCTCCAAAAGCAGGCCCAGAATGGCTTATCACCCTTAGCTCTGCAACTCTGCCCGCAGTGGTTTCTGACCCTCGTACCAATCTGTGCTTCTGCTTTTAAACTTTCTGGCAATGCTCTCTGTTTTGCCCTGTGACGCTTCGCTTCATCTCCCAGGTCTCTTCATTTCATCTTCCCCGCCTCTTTGCATTATTTTTGGCTTTTGTTCGAGCGTCGAAACGTTTGATCTTCTGCTGTGAACTTGTAATGCTTCCCATGATTCTTACACCTTTATGCCACGTGTTCAACGCTGCCCCTGTATGTTCCGTAATGGCCCACCGTGAATCGCGACCAAAAATAGCATGTCGCGATATCGCGACATTTTCTATCTACGACTTTGTTCTTCCACACGTATCGCGAAAATGAGACATGTCGCGATATCGTGACGTTTTTATGTCCACGACCTTATTCGTCTTCAAGCACCACAAAAATGAGACATGTCGCGATATCGCGACGTGTTTCTCCTTCGGGCCGCGTGGATGCAACCTGTCATGAAATCATGACGTTTTTCTCCTTTGCTGTGTTTTGTTGCACTTAGCCGTGAAAACGTGACATGTCGTGAAATCGTGACACTTTTTCATTCCATACCATCTCGTTGCTTTCTATCACGAAATCGTGACGCTTTTCTCTTTCGGGCTGTCTCACTGCTTTCTATCATGAAATCGTGACACTTTTTCATTTTGTACCATCTTGCTACTTTCTGTCATGAAATCATGACGCTTTTCTCTTTAGTTGTCTCGCTGCTTTCTATTGCGAAATCGTGACACTTTTTCATTCCGTACCATCTCCTCTTCGTCGCGAAATCATGACCTTTTCTCTTTCAGGCTATCTCGCTGCTTTCTGTCATGAAATCGTGACACTTTTTCATTCCGTACCTCTCTGCTTTCTGTCGTGAAATCGCGACGCTTTTCTCTTTCGGGCTATCTCGCTGCTTTCTATCACGAAATCATGACACTTTTTCATTTCGTACCATCTCTTTCGTGAAATCGCGACTTTTTCCCTTGCTTAGCTTATCAGTCATTGTGAATCACGAAAATGAGACATGTCGTGATTTCGTGACATCTTTCTATCTTTACCTCTTTTACTCGATAGATCGCGAAAATGCAACTGTCACATTCGACACTTTTTCATTGTTCCTTCCTCTTTCCCAAACCTGACATGTCGCGATATCGTGACATTTTTTATCTTTGCCCTTCATCTCGTCTTCAGGTCACGAAATGGCGACATGTCGCGATATCGCGACAACTTTTGCATTGACTCTTCTCTTGCTGCCTTCGACCGTGATTTCATGACATGTCGCGATATCGTGACATTTTTCCATTTTGGTGCATCCTGCTGATCTGGGCCGCGAAAACGTGACATGTCGCGATATCGCGACATTTTTCACTTTGTCTTTCTCTCTCCTCTATGAACCGCGATTTCACAGCACGTCGCGAAATCGTGACATTTTCTCACCCTGCTGCATTTTGTTACTCTTGGCCGCGAAAACGCGACATGTCACGAAATCGTGACACTTTTCTGTTCCACTGCACTTCGCTTGTCTGAGCCGCGAAAACGTGACCTGTCGCGATATCGCGACACTTTCTTTTTCTTAGCAGCAACACGTCGTGATATCGCGACACTTTCTTTTTCTTAGCCGCGACAGAGCAACATGTCGCGATATCGCGACACTTTTTCCTTATGTTGTATTTTGCTCTTCCTTTGATTTTTTAGCATCTGGGCCACTGCGGTCTTCTTTGAAAGCATGCAAAAAAGGTGGGTCCCCAATTTTGGGGTGTGTTGTGGATCAGCCACAACAAATGGTGACTCTGCTGTCAAATGCTCCTGAGCATTTTGGTGAGAACCCAACCTGAAATATACAAGCTTAGATACAGGCGTCAGCACATAAAAGATAAACAAATACCGATAGATCAGAAATACATGAAACATCGGAATCATTAAGTATCAGCTCGGTGTGTGCAATGTGTTTTCATTCCCTATCGCTTGAACTTGATCAACATTCCATTGTCAGTTTCACTTATGATTTGTATGCAAGGCTATGAATGATTTGTGCAGGATTTGATGTATGATGAAGATGCTAGAGATATAACAACTCTGCTTTACAAAGGCTCAAACCTTCTAATATCATGAACAAACATATTAAAACTTGTCAAACCCTCTTAGGACCAAATATATGTATACTTGAATTAATTTACTAGATCCCAAAGTTGGTTATGTGTCACTACCATCTTGAACCCATGTGCAAGTGTAAGTGAGATCAAAGCTTTGGGGAATAGGATTCCCAACCTAAGCGAGATGGGAATTTAACCCTATCCTTACTACTCTGATCTGGAGTTCATTACCTCATCTTGAACAAAATGATTTAACCTGTTATGGATGAAACTATCAGGCTAGCCTGTCCATTTGAGCAATCAGTGGTCTTGCTTTTAGACAAGACATGTTGCCACGCATGAGCATACTTAACCCCATAATCCATGATTTGGCTTCATTCATTCTCTTCTCTTTTTTTTTATTTCTTGGACCTTTGGGATGACTACCCATCCTTGCTAGGGACATGTAGTATGATCCCTCCAATCCAATATTAAGATGAAATGGAAAATATTAATTTTATTTTTATTTCTTGGACCTTGGGGATGACTACCCATCCTTTGCAGAGGACATGTAGTACGATCCTTCCAATCCAAGATGATAAAATGAAAGATGGAAAATATTAATTTTATTTTTGTTTCTTGGACTTTTGGGATGACTACCCATCCTTTGTAGAGGACATGTAGTACGATCCTTCCCATCCAAGTTTTATGATAAAATGAAAGATGGAAGCTTTGGGGAATCGGATTCTCAACCTAGGTGAGATGAGAATTATGCCCTATCCTTACTACTCCATGAAGGTCAAATCAGAGCTTTGGGGAATTGGATCCTCAACCTAAGTGAGATGAGGATTTAACCCTATCCTTACTACTCTGATTTTAGGCTTTAAGCATTATGGGAGTGGTAAAAACCACTATTTTAAGGATTATGTTGCATGATAGGACAGACATGAAATATTCCTTTTGCCTCACCTTTTCTTCCAAGTATGGTTTTGACCATTTTGCTCAAGATTCTCTTTAATATGCGTAGAACGTGCTTGGTTCAAGATAGTTCGGGCATCAGTTCCCAACCTTAGGATCCTTTTAATATATGTTATGTAATAATCCTAAGAGGATTCGACACCTTCTCAATGATTGCACATGAAATGAAAATGTAACTGAGATGACATGTATATGCAATGCGGAATGTGACATGAGATATGAATGCACTGCTTCTTTTGAAATGCGGAGGGAATATATCATCTACTTTACCATAATGTGTAAAACTGACAACTTCATGCATCACAAGATTCAAACGATATTATTTAAAATGTTTGTGTTACTTGTGGAGCTTTCTACAACACAATTCCAATGTTTCATATTCTCCTGATCTTAGGCATAAGTTGACATCTCAATTTTTTCCTTCTCTTTTTTTTTTTATATATAAACAAACCAAACATGTCAAATGAAATCAAACACACAACTTAAATCCTAACTAGACTAGCAATCCTAAAACAAAAAAAACAAAATTTGAAAATCCATACCAAAACCGAAAAATATAATATCAATCTCCTACGACTTAAGGGCTAAAATAGTGCTTTAAAACATGCCCATTAACTGGTAACGTCAGATCCTTCCCTTCTAAAGTTCTTAACCTGAAGGTATTTTTCCCTAGAATTTTTGAAATCTGATAAGGGCCTAACCAAAGACAATCAAATTTTTGATGATTCCCCTTTTCTTCATGTCTTTTATCCCACAATAAGACTAAATCTAAAATTTTGAAGGACTTAATTTTAGCTCTTCTGTCAAACCATATTTTAACAACCTCTTGGTGTTTACTCATGTGAATCATGGCTTCCTCCCTTTTTTCATCGAGGTGCGATAAATGACTTAGTCTGGCTTCAGTGTGGTTATCTGTTCCCAAGTATTCTTGCATGAAATGTAGGGTTTGCAGCTTCAAGTTTGCAGGAAATATTGGGTCTTGTCCATAGACCAAATGATAGGGTGTGTTTCCTATTGAGTCTTTCATTCTGGTCCTATCTGCCCAAAGAGCAAACTTTAACTGGCTGTGCCAATCTCGAGGGTTCCTTTCCAGTAATTTCTTAATGATATTCAACAAGTTTTTGTTTGAGGATTCGGCCAAACCATTTCCTTGAGGGTAATAATTAGATGCAAATTTTAAACTCACTTTATTGTCGTATGCCCAATCTGCAAATTGCGTGGAAACAAAAGCTTTACCATTATCACTAACGATAGAATCGGGCATTCCGAATCTTGTTATGATGTGATCCTCAAGGAATTTTATTACATCTGTAGTGGCATGTTTTGTAGGAACTACTTTTGTCCACCTTGTACAATAATCTGTAGTTGTTAGTATGAATTTATGGGAATCAAAAGAATTTGGGTTAATAACCCCAATGAAATCTAATCCCCATTGTGCGAATGGTCTCATCTCAACTACAGGTTGTAATGGCATGGCTGCGTTTCTTTCTCTGTTGGCGGCTACTTGACAAATGTGGCAAGATCGTACATGAGCGTGTGCATCTTTAAAAATGTGAGGCCAATAGTATCCTGCTCTCAGGATTTGATGCGCTGTAGCATTTTCCGCACCATGGCCAGTTCCATATTTCCCATGAAATTCTTGCAGAACCTTGGCAGCTTCTTCTTTATTCAGGCATCTCAAGTAGATCCCCTCATGATTTTTCCTGTACAGAACACCAGATCTAATCAGATAATTAATAGATTTAAGTCTTAAAGCCCTTCTTTGAGTGGAATTCAAATTGGATGGGCACTTACCATTTAATAGAAAATGTACAATGTCAACATACCAGTCATCTTTAGAAATGTATTCTGCATTTGAATATTGGCATGTCATTTGTGGATTATTCTCAGCAATCACCTTCACAAGTCCCTGTCCTCGAACTAGTTTCATGGGTTGGATTTCAAGATCAAATTCTTGGATAGTAGAAATCCATTTACCTCTTTTCTCACCTAGCTCGTTCTGTAAAAACATAGTTTTGATAGCAGGGTCAGGCACAATGGCAAAAACTCTGCTGTGCACAATGTAATGTCGAAATTTTTTTACCGTTTTAAAGAGTGCGTACATCTGCTTATCGATGATAGAATACCTCAATTGAGCATCTTTTAAAGGAGCACTTAAAAATGCTATGGGATTTTCTGCGCTATCCTCACCTTTCTGGGTCAAGACACTCGCAAAAGAGTGTTCCGATGTGAATGCATAAATATAGAAAGGTTTAGCATAGTTTGGACTTATGAGGGCAGGGGCTCTGGAAATGGCATCCTTAATGTTTTGAAAGGCCACCCTACTTTCCTCGTTCCATCTGACATCTACATCCTTCTTGAGCATCTTGTTCAATGGTTTGGCTATCTCAACGAAGCTTGAAATAAACTTCCTCACAAAATTAATTTGCCCGAAGAAAGATCTCAACTCCTTCTTACTACCTGGAAGAGGCAATATTTGGATAGCTTCTATCCTTTCTGGGTCAATGGATATACCTTCTTTTGAAATGATGTGACCAAGTAGTTTTCCTTCTGTTACTCCAAAGATGCATTTTTTGGATTTAAAGAAATTCCATGCTCTCTGCATCTTTGAAGAACCTTTTTCAAATCCTTGACATGGTCTTCTCTTTTCTTTGAAAATACTGGAATATCATCCACATACACAATGATACACTTGCCTATAAGCCCTTTGAATGCATAGTCCATGGCGCGTTGAAATGTTGCACCAGCATTTAACAGTCCAAACGACATTCTTCTGTAGGCAAATGTCCCCCATTTGGTTGTGAAGGTTGTTTTCATCCTGTCATTGGGATGAATAAGAATTTGGTTATATCTAGAATATCCATCAAGAAAAGACATCATTTCAGATCCATTCATTGTTTGTAAAATTTCATCAATGGATGGCAATGGATAGTTATCCTTTTGAGAGGCCTTGTTAAGATTTCAAAAATCTATACATAGCCTAATCTCTCCGCTCTTCTTTCTTCATTGGAACGAGGTTAGCAACCCGAGGTTGAGTGCCTAACAGGAAAAATAATCTTTGCTTCCAATAATCTCTTGACCTCCTTTTCTATTAAGGGCTCCAATAGCGGGTTAACAACTCGTTGTCTTTGTCTGAAAGGCTTGGAGTCCGGATTTAGAGGGATGGTATGTGTAATGACGTTTTGGTTGTATGTTTTCAATTCGTTATAATTCCAAGCAATGCAATCCACGTAGTGTTTTAGTGCATGTATTATATTTTCTCTTTCTTCAGTTGTACATGCCTTTGCGATGTACACTTCCCATGGATTGTCTGCACTCCCTAGATTAATTAGATCACATGCATCTTTGGGGAGTGGAACCTTTTTTTCTTTTTTGGCCTTGTATCCCATATCGAACATTTTCTCCAATGAAACTATGTCTTTAGGTATTTTGTTGGATTGACATGTAGTTTCACTTTCATTTTCTGCTTCTTCTTGCCATCTTTGCTCCTCATCAATCACCTGGTTTTCAAAAATACCCGAGTTCGTGACAAATTTGAATATGTGTCTATCATTTTCAAAAACTTGGAAATTCTTGACATTATCAGGTATCGATGGACAAGGAACTAATTCGATGGAGAAATTTTTACACCTTTTTATATCAACTGGATTTAACATGCCTACGGCGACTGCAAGAGAATCTGCTATGCGATTTCCTTTTCTAGAAATAAGGGCTATATTGAAAGTGTCAAATTCCTCAATGAGGTCCATTACCCTAGTTCTATAAAGGCTCAGTCTCTTATCGCGACATGTATATTGTCCTTTAATCTGTTTGACTACTAGTTCAGAATCTCCCAATACTTTCAAGCATTTAACCTTTTTGCTCAACGCTAGTTGTAAACCAAAAATCAGTGCTTCATATTCTGCCATGTTGTTCGTGCAAGGAAATTGCAATCTATAGGCAGCCAATAATGGTTTACTTCTCGGGCAAGTGAGCTCGACTCCGGCTCCTGCTCCCTATTTGGATTTGGATCCATCAAACCTAAGCAACCATATGAAATTATTTCCCTCAAGAGAGCTACCATGAAATGTTTCCCTTTTAGGCTCTTCGGTAGCTTCTTCAACATCAAATGCATAAACCCCCAACTCTGGTTTAGAAAACTGAACTTCATTTGGCTTATTAAATTCTGTTATGATTTCCTTAAGCCTCGGTTCATTTTCTACTCTGATTTGATTTGCGATTCCTTTCCAGGGTAGCCACATATGTGAGCAATCGGTTGAAAAATAGCCGTTCAAAGTTTTCATCCAATCCCTTGCAAGTAGCATTCCATATCTACTTGGGATATTAACAACCAGAATGTCGACAACCTATTGGACCCTGGGTTCAAAATTTAGTTGAATTTTGACATCATATAAGGTCCCTACCACATTTACCTCAGATCGGTCCAATTGCAAAACCTTGCATTTGGATGAAACAGGTTGTAGGCCTAGCATTTGGCATATCTCTGAAGGCATGAGATTGCTCGTGGCACCCGTGTCCACCAAACAATTATGCAAATTCTTATGTTGGCAATTTTGGGTACTTTGGGTACATTGCCTTTGCTCAAGTGTATAAGTTGTCATTGATGTCAAGAAGCTCTTGAAGGAATTTGATTTGATGTCAAACAATTTTTTTTATGAAGGTTACGACATGATAGTTTCAAAGGTCTTTTGTAAACCCCAAGTTGGCAGGTTTAAAGATTACAGGTGGATGCATTAGTTTAATGCATTTGGGTCCAAGAGGAAGTATTTATTTAATAATTAAAAACCTTGTTAAGGTTTCTTTTAATTATTTTTAAATAAATATTAATTTATTGTTTGCATTGGGTTCTCCTAACCCATGGCGCAAATGTCTTAACTTTGATGGCGCTATGTTCTAAGTTTGTGGGCGCTAGCCAAGACCTCCATCGACGTGTTAAAATCCTCTGCCGACATGTTAAAATCCTCGCCGACGTCAAGATTTTATGGGAGATATGCATATAAATCTCCCACGATGAAGATCAAAGATTATCCCATCCGTATTTTCGAAAAGTGTTGCTCGCTGTTATTTTGCGATCTGATGTTCGATTTCTTCTTCGCTAAGATTTCGTGATCCGCTGTTCGGATATCCGTCGTTCATGTTTTGTATCTGCCGTAAGGTTTTGTCGTCGTCGTTCACGTCAGAAGATAGGGAGGCCTGTTGTTTATTTTAGCCCTGGCGCAGAAGGTACAAGGGAAACAAAGTGAGGTTCAAACCTCACCGGATGCCTTTGGCGCACCGGTAGCGGCTAGGCTGTTGGCGCACTACCCGAACGGGAGGTTTCGCGTTCGAATAATGTGAAAGGGTTTTTTCTTCATTGAAGTGGATGCAGCGGGTGGTGTTAGAGTTTGTGCGCAATTTCTCCATAGCGCGATTTTTGGTGTTGGCCAAGGTATTTTAGAAATTAATTTTTGCTAGTGTATTTTGCGGATGGAGGAAGTTTATTAGAGAGAAAAACAGCTTAGGAGTTATAAGGAGTTTGAAGCTTGCTTTATTTTGATAAAAGATTTTTTTTAAGGTGTTGTTTGCATTATCTTATTGCATTCTTATGAGAGATAAAGTTTATTGTTGATAAGACTAAAAGGGAGAAATAAGGTGTATAAGGGATAAATATTTCTTGTATTGTTGAGAGTGCTTTTGGTTGATTATGGAAATGAAAGCATGATGTTTTAAGGTTAGAATTGCTTCTTGTGTGAAGTTGTGAAACCTTAAGTGGGCAGCTTTGAGATTGACATTAGCTTTCATTAAATTGGTTATAATCAAGCTATTCTTTACTTGGTTAAAGTGTTGGGCTTACTTCTTTGTTGATGATTTGAAAAGTTGTTTTGTGCTATTGTGATTTGAGTTGATGGATGCTTTTTGTTCAAATAATGTTGGAGAGAAAAGGAGTTCTACTTGTTTCCTTTTCTGATGTTGATTGTGAAATGCTTCAAGGTTGTGTTTTGAGTTGAATGGTGTTGATTGAACCTTGTTTGATGAGCATTATTGTTGAAGCCCTAATTGATGGTGAAAAGAACATGAGTATCATTGTTATGTGATTCTTTTCATAGTTGGCAATTGTTGGGTTTTCATGTTCTTGAAAGAAAGCATTCTATCCTATCCATTTCAGATATTGAGTTGAGTTTTCAGATTTGAGATGAGATTGAGCTGAGTTGATTTGAGTTGAGTTTTGAGATTGGGATTTGAGTATAGAACATATTGAGTCTCTAACAATTCTCTTTATGCTTCTATGAGTTTGAAAAATCACATTGGGTCTCTAACAATTCACTTTGTGATTTCCTACTAAGAAAGTTTTTCTTTGTGAGCTTGCTGAGTTTTTGGACAGGTTCCGGTGGGGACTTGTGAGTAGTTTTTGGACAGGTTCCGGTGGGGACTTGTGAGCAGTTTTTGGATAGATTCCGGTGGGGACTTGTGAGCAAATTTGGGCAGGTCCTAGCAGAGGACTTGTGAGCTGAGTTTGATAGTTCTATCAGAGAACTTGAGGACAGAGGTGCATTGGTTTTATGAGAAGAACCTGAGGACAGATTTGGCAAGTCTTTGAGAAGGCTTGTATGCAGAGGATTGATTTGTTCAAGAGTTGGATAGATCTAATAGATAGAGGAAGACTTGTACTAGACCAACTGATTGTGTTTGGTACAGGTTGCTGAGTAGCTATGGACGTGATCATAGAAGGCAGAGGTCTCTTAGACTAAGCATTGAGGATAGGTCTTCGATGGAAAGGAGTTCCACGTGTTGGCAAGAGGTAAAGGCAGTTGATCTTCTGAGGGATCATTTCCAGAGCAGAGGGGAAGGTATCTCCTTTGAGCAGAGGCTCATAAATTCTGATTGGGGGAAGGGATCTCATTTGGGCCGAGGCTCATAAACATTGTAATTGGGAAGGATTCCCAAAGAACTTTGAGATAAATTTTAGAGAAAAGTTTTGTGGACATAGCCCAACAATTTTGGGTGAACCACGTTAAAAATGGGTCTTCAATGTGTGATGTTTTCTATCTTGATTAATGTTGTGTTGATGCCACTGCTATCTAAAGTTAAAATTATTAATTGGTTAAGTCTTATACTGTTCACCCCCCCTCTCAGTATAAGTCCACATTCTTCATCTTACCAGCAATTCTCAGAGTCAATAAGAATGGCGGGACATCCTGTCTCTCCTTTCTTAAAATCAAATGAGACTCAACTTCCTTTCCCTTCCATACTTGATCAGGTGAGTTCAGAGCCTTCATCAATGCTTCTTTTTGGCCAGGCAACCTGGTCGCTTCTAAGAACGAAAGGCTTGATTTGGACTTCTTTAGATCCTCCACTATGTCATAGTTTGATTTTTCAAATTTGACTGTCTTCTGCGTGTCATTAGACGTTTCTATTCTAAGTGGAGGAGAAGGATTGTTATCTACCTTAGTATCCAGAGGAAGGATGGAGTTATTTGGTGGTGTTGATGATGTTTTAGGGGCTTTAGATTTACTTCTCAAATGATATTCGTGATTCCCCTTTCTAAACTCTCGAAAAGCTTACACCTCATGTTCCAAAATTTCATCTTCTTCTTCCTCACTCTCACCTTCTTGACGGTATAAAGTTTCCACCACCATAATGTTATCATCTTGATGTTGGGGTGGATCCTCGTTTGGCACAAGTTCCAGGTCATCTACTTGGGATTGGAGACAATGAGTGTATCTAGCGATTTCAGGAAAATTCCTCTCATTGTGCTCTTTTGTATTGTGCAATCTGCACCCCTTTTCCCATGCAAAATCAGAAAGATTCAAAAGGGAACTGGATTGACTGGGTCTTGCAGAAGTATCTAGTTGATTGACAATAGGTGTAGGTAATCCTCAATTGTTTGGCTTTGTGTTCCAATGTCTCCCTCTATTGTTAAAATTTTGATTTGAGCGAGGGGCATGGGACTCATACTTCTATTTTTGAACCATGTCATTACTCAGTTTATGAACTATCTTTTTGAGCTCTTCAACATCCGAATAAATATATTTCGATGGAGCTACATTATTGTTAGTCCCTGTTGGGTTTGCATAATTCGTGGGATCTTGATTTAACATTTGAGTCAAATTTTGAGGAATTTTATTCATATATGGATTTACACTTTGGATCGAAGTTGGATTTGGGAAAGGAACTATAGCCTAAGAATTAACCTGGCTAGTTCCTTGCATAGTCGATTGACTATTTTGCAAAAATGCGAGAACGGGTGGAATGGATGTGATTGGTTGGATCGGAATGGGTGCATAGGCAGGTGTTGGTGGATATGGTTGTTGATATGGGAAAGCATTTATGTTTGGCATTTGCGGTGCCATGATCTGATTTACCATGGGAGCTTGACCATATGGAGCATATTGTCCCATCATAGGCATCTGGGAAAACCCATAGCCCTGTGGTGTCATTTTTTGCTCGATGGTCATAGCTTCGTTGTAAGCTAAGGTGAGCGTGGTGACTTGAGGATTTCACCTCGAAAACATAACTATCATCGGATCCAATGCCCTAAAATAGATTTGTAAAGCTACTGTGGGGTCTATGGCAAAATGCCGAACTGCTCTATTATAACACTTTTGGAATCTCTGATTAAAGGTTCTAATTGGTTCACCCTGGCCCCTTTTGCATGTAATAAATTGATTGTAGATGGTTGCGGGATCCAACGGTGACCTAAAATAATTGACAAAAACATTCTCCATTTGTGTCCATGAAGTGATCGAGCCAGTAGGTAGGCAAATATACCATTCATAGGCCACTGGGTCTAGGCTCATGGGAAAAAGTCTGCAAGCCACATCTTCATGTTGAACTTGCAATCTTATCAGAACATCCCTATAGGCCTGGATATGCTCCTCTGCGGTCCTTGGGCCATCTGGTTTATATTTGGGCAAGAATATTTCTATGTTCTTAGGGATTTCATGGATATCCCCTATAATATTCAAAGGGATATTATTAGCTCCGTACCAAGGAGCTACTGGAGGTTGGGCCATTTGACTTAGAATTGATGAGGACAACCCTACAAGAGTAGTGGAAATGGTACTGATGATAGGTACGCTAGTGGCAATTGATACCACCGGTGTAGGTCCGCTCGATGTTCCTGAAACAAAAATATCTTTTGTGAAAAGGCTATCTGGTAGGTTCACTGCTTGCTTGGTTTTATTTTTTGGAGTACGAGCGAGTGTAAGGTTGTGGAATATGGTTTCCCCAGTCGTTTGGGACCTAGTCGTGATACGGCACGATGGGTCCAGCTTGCTTGACGAAACTCTTGATATCTCCAAGAAAACCTGCAACACAAAAAAAAATGTTGCGGTTTAGCCGTTAATGAGATTTAAGAAATAAATTCAAAATCGAATAAAAAACACATTACTTCTGTATGAAAATCAAAATAAAGTAAACCAATTCACCCTCCTTCTAGCGCCAATCTGTTGAGTGCTAGAGGAGGCCGAAGCTGCTAATCAAATGGGCCTAAAATATTTAGCAATACAAAACTCTTAAACAATTATAAACATGTAGCATTTAAAATCATGATGAAATAAACCGTTTCATGCCCTCCTTCTAGCGCCAATCTGTTGAGTGGTATTTTCACCCAATTGTAAAAGCACACTCTCCAATAGGATTTGGGTTCCAAATCCCCTCTTGCAAAGAAATTAGACAAGTAACTTCTCCAAGGTCTCCGCTATGTTAGCATTTTACACAAATAATGTTGTTCAATTTGAATGCTTGGAACACCTTAGTGGTTGCAAGTAACTGTTAACAAGGGGAACTGTGGTTTATTTTATTCTAAAATTGTAATGGACTCAATGTGAATTAATCTTAATGATGAATCTATTTTTGATTTCGGTCGATTTTCAAGTATTTTATTTCAATGACTGTAAATTCGACTAAAGTTAGATTTTCGGGAACATAAAAGTGTAGAAAATAAAAGAAATGAAAATAAAATGTAGGGAAACTAAAATTAAAGTACATTTAGAGTGCTACAATCCTATTTGACAAAACCGAAGATAATGAGGTTTTTTGTATACAACCTAACCTATTGAACCTCCAAAACTCGCACAATCCAGATAAGCTAGGTGCTAGTTTCTGGGGTTTTAACTATGGTTTTCAGATTTAGACATTCGCATGAAACAACCAAGAGAACTTGCATTAAACTTCACCTATAAGCCTAAAAATTTGAAAGGGGAAAGATAAACATTCAATCTTGCATGCAGAAAATAACTCCTTCTTTCTTGCCCATGAGATGCAACTCTCTGTAATTTTGTATTAAAAAGAATGTATCAGTTTACAATGACAGAATGTTTCCAGTTTTGACAAAACCAAAACAAGTGGAGGAAAATGCTCCAAAAGCAGGCCCAGAATGGCTTATCACCCTTAGCTCTACAACTCTGCCCGTAGCGGTTTCCCACCCTCGTACCAATCTGTGCTTCTGCTTTTAAAAATTTTGGCAATGCTCTCTGTTTTGCCCTGTGACGCTTCGCTTCATCTCCCAGATCACTTCGTTTCATCTTCCCCACCTTTTCATAATTTTTGAATTTATGCTCGATGTCGAAACATTTGATCTTCTCTATGAACTATAACACTTCCCATGATTCTTACACCTTTATGCCATGTGTCTAGCGCTACCCCTGTATGTTCTGTAATGGCCCACTGTGAATCATGACAAAAACAACATGTCGTGATATCGTGGCATTTTCTATCTGCAGCTTTGTTCTTCCACCTGTATCGTGAAAACAAGACATGTCGCGATATCATGACATTTTTATACCCGCATCTTTATTCGTATTCAAGCACCACAAAAATGAGACAATTCGTGATATCGCGACGTGTTTCTCCTTCGGGCCGCGTGGATGCAACCTGTCATGAAATCGTGATGTTTTTCTCCTTCGCTGTGTTTTGTTTCACTTAGCCATGAAAATGCGACATGTCGCAAAATCGTGACACTTTTTCATTTTGTACCATCTCACTAATTTCGATCACGAAATCGCGACGCTTCTCTCTTTCGGGCTGTCTCGCTGCTTTCTATCACGAAATCGTGACACTTTTTCATTCTGTACCATCTCGCTGCTTTCTTTCATGAAATCACGATGCTTTTCTCTTTCGAGCTGTCTCGCTGCTTTCTATCATGAAATCGTGACAAATTTTCATTCCGTACCATCTCACTGCTTTTTGTCACGAAATCGTGACACTTTTTCATTTTGTACCATTTCGCTGATTTCTATCGTGAAATCACAACGCTTTTCTCTTTCAGGCTATCTCGTTGCTTTTTGTCATGAAATCGCGACACTTTTTCATTCCGTACCATCTCGTTGCTTTCTGTCGCGAAATCGTGACGCTTTTCTCTTTCAGGCTGTCTCACTGCTTTCTGTCGTGAAATCATGACACTTTTTCATTCCGTACCATATCGCTACTTTCTGTCATGAAATCGTGACACTTTTTCCCTTGCTTAGCTTATCAGTCATTGTGAATCACGAAAATGAGACATGTCACGATTTCACATCTTTCTATCTTTATCTCTTTTACCACCGATAGATCACAAAAACGCAACCTATCGCGATTTCGTGACACTTTCTTTCATTTGTTCCTTCCTCACTTTCCTACCATGAAAACCTGACATGTCGCGATATCGCGACATTTTTTATCTTTGCCCTTCATCTCGTCTTCAGGTCATGAAATGGCGACATGTTGCGATATCGCGACAACTTTTGCATTGACTCTTCTCTTGCTGCCTTCGACCGCGATTTCATGACATGTCGCGATATCGTGACATTTTTCCATTTTGGTGCATCCTGCTGATCTGGGCCACAAAAACGTGACATGTCGCGATATCGCGACATTTTTCACTTTGTCTTTCTCTCTCTTCTATGAACCGTGATTTCACAGCACGTCGCGAAATCGTGACATTTTCTCCCCCTGCTGCATTTTGTTACTCTTGGCCGTGAAAACGCTACATGTCGTGAAATCATGACACTTTTCTGTTCCACTGCACTTTGCTTGTCTGAGCCGCGAAAACGTGACACGTCGCGATATCGCGACACTTCCTTTTTTTTAGCAGCAACACGTCGCGATATCGCGACACTTCCTTTTTCTTAGCCGCGACAGAGCAACACGTCGCGATATCGCGACACTTTTTCCTTATGTTGTATTTTGCTCTTCCTTTTATTTTTTTAGCATCTGGGCCACTGCGGTCTTCTTTGAAAGCGTGCAAAAAAGGTGGGTTCCCAATTTTGGGGTGTATTGTGGATCAGCCACAACAGTATGCAACATTAATTTCGTCTACTCAATATAATTTCCCTCAAGTGGGTTCATAGTATGCAACTGTAATTAAAGAACATTCATCCTTGTTGCCCGAGTTGAATGATGGAATAGACATCATGTCTTTTCCTTATTACATCTCATTTGGTGATTAGTCTTTCTTCCAATCATGAGAAAAACCTATTCCTATAATAATGCAATTCTATTAGTAGTATCATTTTTTGCATAATAATTATATTTACAAGAACATTAAGCATGAAATTATCCAACATCCCATTAGTAATTGCACATATCACATTTTCCATTTAACATATGTGTTTTCCATAGCTAAATTTGAAATAGTCAAACCTTCCATCAATAAAGCAACATAACAAGACATAAGTCCATCCAAATGCAAAATATGCCAAGGGATGGTCATGACCTCCTCTCCCCCTTAGGCATAACAGATTCCTCTATGTAACAACAAGGTTTAAACATAAATGATATTTACAATACATTTTGAAACAGGAATGGAACATGTTTTTGCATGTCTTCTACTTTCTTCCAAGTAGCATTTATTCTAGAGTAGCAGTCCCATTGGACCTTGCATCACTCCAAGACCCCCTTCCTCATCAATTTGGAGCAAAACTTAAGGATCTTTACTAGTTGAACCTCTATAGCCTTCAGGTATAACATTTGTAGTTTAGAGAAGTCCCACACATGATCAATATTAGCTATATATTTTCTAAGCAATGATATGTGAAAGATGTCATGAATCTTCGATAGATTGGGTGGTAAGGCAAGTCGGTATGCCATAGGACTGATCTTTTCTATAATTTCAAAGGGTCCAACAAAACATGAATCAAGTTTTGTGGATTTAATAGCACTCTTCTTTGGTCTCACCCTCAAAATTACTCTATCACCCATAATAAAGTCTCTTGGTGACCTATTAAGGTTGACATAACTTTTCTAATGATCCACAACTTTTTTAAGACTTTCTTTGATCGTTATTAATTATTTTTCCATTTCCTTGACCATTTATGGTCCAAGTACAACCCTATCCTCTAGATTATCCCAAGACAATGGTGTTCTACACCTCCTACTATATAAAGCTTCAAATGGTGTCATTACTAAGATTGAATGGTGACCATTATTGTAGAAAAAATCTACCAAGTGTAGGTAGTCTTCCCATCGAGTTTTTTTATCCAGATAATACATGTGAAGCATGTCCTCTAGTACCTGATTTACCCTCTCAATATATCCATCATTTTATGGGTGATATGAAGAACTGATGTTTAGTCTAGTGCCAATGGTACGATGTAAAGCTTACCAAAACTTGGATGTGAATCTCGAGTCCCTATCTAAAATGATCACTTCTAGAAAACCATGAAGCCTGAATATTTCCTTAGAAAATATGTTAGCCACAACCACAACATCATCCTTGGTATTTCTAGGTATAAAATGTGCAACCTTGGTTAGTTTATCGATCACAACTAGGATTGCATCATGCTGGAATATGGTCTTTGGTAATCCTATGATAAAATTCATTGAAATCACCTACCATTTTTGTGTTGGTACATCATGAGGGTACAATAATCTTGTAGGATGTCTATTTTTTGCCTTTAATTTTTGGAATTCAATATATTGGGTGACAAATTCAGTTATATCTCTCTTCCTTCTTGGCCAATAATTGTTTTATATTCTCTCTCATTTTTACCCCTCTTGGGTGAGAAAAATATGGAGAATTGTGTGCTTCATTCATGATCATTTTTCATTATATTCTAGGGTCACAACCCTATCCTTAAAACACAAGAAACCATCCTTAATACTGAAATCCTTTTGTTAGGACCCTCCTAACATGTCCTAATTACTTATATTATTTATTCATTATATTCTAGGGTCACAACCCTTCACTCTTACAACTATTAGACTAGGTATTTAAATGCAATCCACATATGATAATAAGGCATCATCGAACAAATATATAAATTAAGTCTTTTGTGGGTTTTTTACCTTATAATCAAAAAGCAATTCAATATAAAAAACAATCCTGCTTCTCGCACCATTTAGTTTCATACCATCTGGATCAGAGCTAGATCAAGGAGCAAATTCACCATTAAAATTTTTTCCCACCACACATTTCAGCAAGTCCACATTCGCAAGGACGCAAACAACATTCACACTTCACAGATCCGTGTCAAAATCCTCGCAAAAAATTAAACCTTCTCCTAAGGTACGAATTAAGTTGTCTTACACCCAAATTGCTCAACCTTTCGCGTGGTGACCGGTGGCTATTTTGAAAAAGCTAAAATCTTCAACGCAACATCAAGGTTTTCGATGTCCTAAACGCAAAGGAAAAAAATTAAAATTAATTTTTTATTTTTTATTTTTTGCTCACTTGTACCAAGTCATATTGATCGTTACCTACACCAACCGCAATGGCTGGAGGACGACGATCACTGGATTCCATTCATGAGAAGCATGACAAGCTCGTCAAAGAAATTCAACGAGAAAGAGAGGAGAATACCCGTACAACAAGAGAGCTCTTCGAGAAAATATTTGCAATGGATGTTAAACTTGATGCCATCGATCAAAATTAGGCAACAACACATGCAAATTCACCCAACCACGGGTCATCAAACCGAGCAATATTAGGAGGTCCACAAACTTCCATTCTACCACGGACGACCAAATTAGACTTCCCAAAATTTGAAGGAGGAGACCCTACAAATTGGATCTACTGAGCAGATCAATATTTCTCACTAAATCAAATTCTGAAAATGCAAAAAGTGCATATCGCCTCCTTCCACTTGGAAAACGATGCCATCCAATGGTACCAATGGTTCGATAAAACTAACAGTACTCTGATGTGGTCAACCTTTACACAGAATCTATTAGTGTGATTCAGCCCTAGCAAGTTTCAAAGCTTTACAGGGGCCCTCACTAAATTATGCCAAACCACAATGGTAAGCGAATACCAAGTAGAATTTGAAATTCTAGCTAATCGAACATCCGGATTAGACGCTGCCTTCTTTCAAGAATGTTTTGTCAGCGGATTAAAAGAAGAAATTCGAATAGAGGTGCAAATGTATAACCCTACAAACATGTTAGAGACCATCGGCTTGGCAAAATTAGCGGAGGACAAAATTAAGGCACAAAATCGGTTCACAAAATCAACTTGGGGGAAACCATCAAACACTTATACCGACCCCAAACCAATGCAAAATGGACGAACCCAAAACTCCTACACAGAACCCAAAATTAACCTCGCTCTACCAATTAAGCGTCTGAGTTTTGAGGAAATGAAGGAAAGACAAGCTAAGGGTCTTTGCTACCATTGCGATGAGAAATTTGACAGAAATCATAAATATGCCTCACGAAAATTCTATATTCTAGATGCCACAGAGGAAGGGAATTCTACTGAAGAGGAACCTAAACTCGAAGTAGAGGTATTATCCAACACACTTGAAAGTGACGAAGAAAATGCACCAAAGGTTTCCTTCAACACCCTTGCTGGATTTTCTGCCCCTTAAACAATGCGAGTTAAAGGGTATTTTAAGAAACAAAACCTTACCGTGCTCCTAGATTCTGGTAGCACGCACAATTTTATCAATCCAAAGGTGGCTAAACAAGCAAATTGTTTTATATACCCTTGCAATAACTTTGAAGTGATGATTGGAAACGACAAAAAAATTGCATGCAAAGGAAAATGCAAAAATATAAAACTAACTATGGGGGTTTATAACATGAAAGGCGACATGTACGTCCTACCCATAGGTGGGTGCGACATTGTACTAGGCGTACAATGGTTACGAACCTTGGGCATATTCCAATGGGAATTTGATGAACTATGGATGAAATTCACAGCAAAGAACCAAACCTATATTATCCAAGGCTCGAAATTAGGACCTTCCCAAATCGTCGACTCGCATAGAATGGAGAAAATTATCCGAAGAGGAAACAAAGGAATGGTCACCCAATTATTTTCAATTCAACCTAGTCATAAAGAAGACGAGACACCAGAGTTACAAAAGATTTTAGACCACCATAAGGCGGTATTCAATGAACTAAAAGGACTACCTCCACAACGAAGTCACGATCACACTATTCCATTATTTCCAGGGCATCACCCTCCTAATATTAGACCTTATCGTTATCCATACCTCCAAAAGATCAAAATAGAGAAATTAGTACAAGAGCTTCTTAAGGCAGGAGTCATTAGACGTAGCAAAAGCCCTTACTCCTCTCCAATTATTTTAGTTAGAAAAAAGGATGGCTCGTGGCATTTATGTGTCGATTTTCAAGCGCTTAATAAAATGACCATCAAAGATAAATTTCCTATTCTGGTCATAGACGAGCTATTAGATGAACTCCATGGGGCAACTTATTTTTCCAAGTTAGACTTACGGTCAGGCTACCACCAAATACAAGTCAATGAAAAGGATATTCCTAAGATGACATTTTGCACTCACGAAGGGCACTATGAATTCTTGGTGATGCCATTTGGCCTGACCAATGCTCCTTCTACCTTTCAAAGTCTAATGAATAAGGTATTTCACCCTTTTCTTCGTAAATTTATATTAGTTTTCTTTGATGATATTTTGATTTATAGAAAAACATGGGAAGAACATTTGGACCATGTTAGACAAGTGTTCCAAATCTTGGAGGAAAATCAACTTTATGCAAAAAGATCAAAGTGTTCCTTTGGGAAACAAGAAATTGAATACTTAGGGCATATTGTCTCAAAGGAAGGAGTTAAGGTAGATCCTTCCAAAATCGAGGAGGTGAAAAATTGGCCTATTCCAAAAACCTTAAAAGCTCTATGTGGGTTTCTTGGACTAACGAGATATTATAGAAAATTTGTCCAAAATTATGGTAAAATCGCTGCTCCTCTAACAACATTACTTAAGAAAAATGCTTTCAAATGGTCGTCTAAAGTGGATGAGGCCTTTATCACCTTGAAAACTACAATGTGTACCACCCTTGTTCTAGCCATGCCCAAATTTTCTAAACCGTTTGTCATTGAAAGTGATGCTTTAGGAATAGGAATGGGAGCCGTACTCATGCAGGATGAAAGGCCTCTAGCTTTTATAAGAAAATCATTTTCTCCTAAGAATTTAGCTCGCTCTACGTATGAAAAAGAGATGTTGGCGGTTGTCCATGCTATTCAACATTGGAGGTCTTACCTTATTGGCCAACATTTCATTATATGCACTGACCATCATAGCTTGAAGTATTTTTTGGAACAAAGGACTAATACCCTAAAAAAACAAAAATGGGTTACTAAACTTCTTGTCTATGATTAGGAAATTACATATAAAAAGGGAAAGGACAACATGGCAGCCGATGCACTTTCTAGAAAATTTGAAGATATGCCTCAAGTCCATGCTCTTTCCTCCCTTATTCCTAAATGGGTAGATGAGGTGCATGAATAATGGATAAATGATCCTACTATCCATGCCTTAATTCAAAAACTTCAACATAATCCTAGTAGCAAAACTCCATACACTTGGAAGGACAATATATTAAGATACAAAGGGAGGATGGTCCTCACCCCCAATTCAGCTTATCGTGAAAAAATTCTTCATGATTTACATACCTCACCCACTGCAGGCCACTCAGGGTTCTTAAAAACCTTTAAAAGAGCCACTACCTCCTTCTATTGGGTAGGAATGAAAAATTACATCAAAAACTTTGTAAAAGAATGTGAAGTTTGCCAAAGACAAAAGGGGGAGACCCTCGCTATTCTAGGATTGCTTCAAACTCTTCCTATACCCACCAAAACATGGGTAGATATTTCTATGGACTTTATTGAAGGATTACCAAAATCAGGAGGAAAAACAACCATTTTTGTAGTCGTTGATCGTTTATCTAAATATGCCCATTTTTGTTTCGTGGCTCATCCTTATACCACTAGCACTATAGCCCACCTCTTCCTAGATAACATCTTTAAATTACATGGTATGCCCTCCACAATTTTTAGTGATTGCGACCCAAATTTCACTAGCACCTTTTGGAAGGAATTGTTCAAATTACAAGGTACTCAACTTCGTATGAGCTCCGCTTACCATCCTCAAACCGATGGCCAAACATAAGTTGTAAATAAATGCTTGGGTAAAGTGTCTTTCACTAGCGGAATGGTGGTATAACACTTCATACCATACGTCCATCAAAATGACTCATTATGAAGCACTATATGGTCAAACACCACCATCCCTCACTTCCTATATTCCAGGGACTACAAAATTCCATGCGGTGGAAACGAAACTTGCTAATAGAGATGACATACTACGGATCCTAAAATAGAACCTACACACCGCCCAACATCACATGAAGCAACAAGCCGATCAACATAGAAGCGAACGTAGTTTCCACGAGGGTGATATGGTTTTCTTACGTCTCCAACCTTACCATCAATCCTCTCTTAAACAAAAAGGTTCTCAAAAGTTAGCACCCAAATTTTACGGGCCGTATAAAGTTCTCCAATGTATTGGGACCATTGCTTACAAACTAGAGCTTCCTCCCTCTTCCAAAATTCACCCCGTATTTCATTTATCTTGCCTTAAGCTCGCAGTGGGAGTCCATATCACGACACAACCCACTCTCCCTGAATTCTTCGATGATGGAGTACTTCTAGTCGAGCCAGAAGCTATCTTGGATCGTCGCTCTCGTCACCTTCGTACTCGTGATATCACGGAAGTTTTAATCCATTGGAAAGGTCTACCTTTAGAAGATGCAACGTGGGAAAATTTTCAAGATATCCAGCAGCAATTTCCAAATTTCCAGCTTTGAGGACAAAGCTCCTTTAAGGGGGGTGGCATGTTAGGACCCTCCTAACATGTCCTAATTACTTATATTATTTATTAATTATATTCTAGGGTCACAACCCTTCACTCTTACAACTATTAGACTAGGTATTTAAATGCAATCCACATATGATAATAAGGCATCATCGAACAAATATATAAATTAAGTCTATTGTGGGTTTTCTACCTTACAATCAAAAAGCGATTCAATATAAAAAACAATCTTGCTTCCCGCACCATTTAGTTTCATACCATATTTCTTTTCTCAAATTTCCTTTCCATCATTTCTTAAATTTTATTACAAAACACATCTTGATGTTGCATTTCCTTAATTTGTTTCATATAATTGACATGGATGTGCATTAAAAAAACTATGTATCTTCTCCTACGCAATGCATCAGTGACTATTTTCTTTCCCTTTTATATATTCAATTCTAAAATCATATTTAGCAAGAATTTCATGCACCTTCTCTACTTGGCATTTAGCAAAGGCTAAGTAAATATGTATTTCAAGCTTTGATGGTTTATCCTTAACTCAAAGGGTTTACCTAACAAGTAGTGTCACCAAATTTTAAGAGCAAAAACCACTATTGGCAATTCTAGATTATGGGTTGCATAGTTAACCTCATGTTGTTTTAGTTTTCCTAAACCATAAGCTACCACTACATCCTGAGATAGCACTTTTCCCAAACCTTCCAATGATGCATATGTACATATAAAAAAGCTACCCTGAGGGTCTGGTATCTTTAGTATGGGGTATGTAGTGAGTTTTTGCTTTAGTAGATAAAAAGCTACCTCACATTTATCCATCCATTTGAAATATTTTCCCTTCTTTGAAGACTAGTTATTGGAGTGGTTATCTTGGCATAATACTTCACATAATACCTATAATATCTGGTTAAACCCATGAAGCTTCGTACTTTGATCATATTTGTGGGTGGAAGCCAACTCAAAATGATCTCTATATTTTTGGCATCCACAACTATTCCCTCAGTTTATATGATATGTCCTAAGTATTGCACTTTCATCACATAAAAGTCACACTTAGATAGATTCCCATATAGTTAATTCCTTCTTAACAACTCTAGTACAATCTTAAGGTGTTTTTCATGCTCTGAATTATCTTGGGAATATATAAAAATATCATCCAAAAACATAAGAACAAATTGATCTAGAAATTTCCTAAAAATACTATTCATTAAGTTCATGAATGTTACTTGAGAATTCGATACTCCAAAAGGTAAAACATTAAAATCATAATGTCCATATTGAGTTTTGAAAGTTGTCTTATGAGTATCCTCTTCACAAATTCTTAGTTGATGATAACCAGATTTTAGATTGATCTTTGAGAAGATGGTAGCATCCTTCAATTGATCAAAAATATCTTCAATCCTAGGTAGGGGATATCTATTCTTAATAGTTGCCTTGTTAAGCATCTTGTAATCTATGCACAAATGCAAAGAACCATCCTTTTTCTTGATGAACATAACTGGTGCACCCCATGGTGACACACTTATTCTAATTAATCCCTTCTCTAGAAATCCTTGTAACTGCACTTTTAGCTCTTGCATCTCAATTAGATTCATTTTGTAAGGATCTCTATTAATAGGCTTTATTCTAGGTTGAAGTTCAATTGTGAAATCAAATTCATGTTTAGATGGTAATCCAGGTAAATCCTTTGGAAATACATCTTTGAACTCCTGGAGGACTAGGTGTTTCTCAAACACCCTTTTATTTTTTTTATCTTCTATCTCATTTAACTTCACTATATAAATTTCTCCTCCTCTCTTTAGTGCTTTCTTAAGCTAAATTACGAAGAGTATTTGGGGTCGAAAAGCCTCTTGTAGGTTGTATATCCTTTGTATTTTCTTGCCATATTTTGAGTACTCAATCCATCTATCCTAAAAATTGATTAAAACCTTATATGCTTGTAACCAATCCATTCCTATTACTATATCAAAAGCATGCAATGGTGCTATGTACAGGTATCCAATGGTCATACCACTTGGAAGGGTAATTTCTACAAAGGGATAGCACTGATTTATAGAGTAGATTTATCCTAAACCATACTTGACCTTCCACCCATATGCAAAGATTATTGGAATTTTTGGTATATCTTTAACTAAGCTAGTGGAAATAAAACTATTTGTAGCACCACTATAAATCATAATTTTAACATTTCTACCAAAGATCTTACCTTTTATTAGTAGTGGAGTGGCTTGCCCTTCTAGATTCTGACTTCCTATTGCTACATAAATCTTGTGTGTAGGTTCCTTGTGTGCAAGATCCTTGTAGACATGTTATTTTACCTTCAAAATATTTCTATTATGTATGGATATTTATTGGCATAGTGTGGTCCACCACAATCAAAGCATCCATCCTTAGATATTGGGTGAGTTTTCTGCTTCTATCCTTATTCTAATTTTACTGCTAATGGAGGATTGGCATGATGCTATGATGGTGGTCTATTATCCCCATTGTTGTGATTGTTAGGATTATGGTTCTTCCCTTTGATCCTTTTCCTAAAATTCCCTTGTTTCCTATCATTCATTTTGTCTTGTCTAGGGGAACTCTTATTTGCCTATTCACTTTCCCATTTTATGAATCCTACATTATTTATTTTTCTCAATGCCTCTCTATCCTGCTCAGATGACCCTTCATAGTCAAATTAGGGCTTGATATAAGTTTTAGTTTTCTTGGCTAGGTCATATGCCTTCTAAAGGGTATTAGGTTCTCACATGTTCACCTCATACCCTATTCTAGGATCCACTCCTAGAATAAATTTATGGACTTTTATTTTCTCATTATATGTGGGCACATATTTCAATAGCTTAACAAATTTTTGATAATAAGCCTCCATAGTATTAATTCCCTATCTAAGTTTGGTTAATCCCACAAATTTTTGGGTATTGAAATGTTTGGTGAGGAACCTCTCCTTAAACGCTACAATAAAGTCTTCCCATTTTAGGTCAACTATAACTTCAATACCTTTTTCTCCATTGAATTTTTCCCACAAATTTAAACCAAAACCATGTAAATGCAGAGTTTCATACAATTTTTGAGACCTAGTGGAATAATTCTTCATGTTGCAAAAAGTCTCTATCTCTTTCAACCAAGCTTCGGCTGCATCACCGCCTTCCTCTCCTTTGAATGTGGAAGATTTTAGATGCTTCATATCCTTACCCAATTCTACCTCTAGATAAATTTTGGACTGTTGTACCTCTGTAATAGGTTCATTACCTTGTCCTCCTCTAGAGTTTCTAGCTTGAGTTTCCCGATTCAACATGGCTTCCAATAGTTGCTTCTATGTTTCTACCTATTCACAAAGTAGGGTAACTATTGTGGAGAGATCCTCCCTCTCATTACTAGGATTGTTTGCACCTACATCGGTGGTCCTGACTTCTACATTATTTTTCCATGTCTACCTCATCAATGGGGCAACACTTCCTCTCCTTCTCTTAGGCGACATTGTCCCTGGCCACACACAAGAGAGATAGTAGGAATCAGTTCACAATTTTATCTTTGAATTGTTTTTCTTACAAGTAACCATGCACCTAATTATCCTAGCTAGGCAAATGGATTTGAATTCGAATAGGTATTCTATTTATTCATAGTATAACCCCTATATGGGTATGTATTCCGCTACACATAGCCTTCTAATTTTATGTAGGTAACATACATCCCTACAAATTGTACTCTGATACCAAATGTCACAACCCATTTTCTACAACCTTAGTTCTTACTAAACACAATATCTTTACTTTTTTTATTTTTTTCAATCTATAGTCAAGGTATTAACCTAAGTCTATGAGCCAAACTATTCGAGGTTCCCTTCTACAAGGTATAATATTTCCTAAAGAATTCCCCTTTTTTTCTTTTTGAGGCTCACCCATCCCTACACCTTACATATTTTTGGCTATGCAAGTGCACTAGATGGTAGATGTTTGATTTGCAAGCTATCCTTCTCATTATCTTTTAATGAGCTATATTTTCTTCTTTCATTCCATCAAAATAAGTATGCTATCCTTCTCACACCTCATAAGTCCTTCTATGGGGTTCCAGGAGTGGATTAGACTCGACTATCCTTCTCATCTCTCGATGAGCTAGTCATTCTATTTCTATGCCTCATTACAAACTTAATTTGGGAAATCTACCATCTATGTAGAACCATTACTCATCGTATCCTACGACTAGATTCTCTTGCTAGATTTATCTTGTAGCACTAAGAAGTTCTCTATCTCCATTAGTTTATGAGTTATCCAAAAAATATTAATACAATCATTTACCTGATGACTACCATCTCCTTCATTAAGAGTGAACCATAATGAACTACCAATATATACAAGATCATAATAATTCTTTAATAATTCCAATTAGATTCCTTTTTCCAAATAAAAATAGCTACTTCTCAAATATAAGCAAGATAAAGAATTCAAGCCTCATAAACAATCCATGGAATTACATTTTAGATTTCTAGAGCATAAACAAAATGCGTTAACTCATAATGATTCATTTTTCAAGGATATTCTAGATTATAACTAAAATTCATTTGCTTAGTACAACATACTTCCATAAAGAAATGCACACCACAAGATCACACAATACCATATTTACCCTGGGAGAAACCCCGAAGGGAAAACCCAACCTTGAACATACTTCCATTTTATTTCCATAGAATACTAAATCTTTACATTGAAATAGACATGACCTCATGTCTTTATTTCACAATAGGAAAATTTTGTCTTCCCTTGATTTCTACACAGACATACTCATCTATATACAAGGATAAACTTCTATTTCCATAAAACTAGGACAACATAACAAAGTGTGCTTCTTGCACTTATAAAAACCAGATTACCAATTTAACTTAAAAACATCCTTGTCTCACAAAGTATAAGTATATTTCAAAAGCAACATAGAGCTCAACACTCTTAACTGACTTCTTCTTGAAGATACAATAATATTATCAACTCATTTACTTAATTTCATCATTACTAAGAGTGAAGAGGTGTTTCTCTTATCTCTTCTCACGTTGTCACCAACTCTCTAAAGAAACATTATAATACCATAATAATTTATAAATAGAAACCATATAATCTCCTAGAGACATCGACAAATCCTTGTATCTACCCAAAGTTGTTATCATGGATTAATGAGTTCTTAACTTTAGAAACTATTGCTTTATATCCATATAGAATGCTCACATATTCACATTCCTCAATATCATTTTAATGACAGGAAAATTTCAATAACAAAAATTAACAATGCTTAAATTAATAGAGAAATAAATTATAGTTCCTTCTACATTCACCATTAAGACACTCACTACGAATTGCTCTTTCCTTCACTAGAATGGCCTTACAGCTTACTCACACTCATTTCATTTCCATGGTTTAAACTAGATGGTGAAATATAAAATCTCCACCCACCTCTTTAGAGCTTGAATTGGGTTGTCATAGTCGTTATTTTGTTCTTTTTAATCAATACTAAAGCCCAAACCTAAATCTACTTCACCAAAATAGTAGTGCGATCTCTAAAATGACCAAACGATAGGACATATTGAACAGGGACCATAATCACAAGAGAAATCCTACACTCACTACTAGCAAAATCTAATTCAACCTTATGTTGTTGTTGGATAATTTGGTATTGAATTTCATAAATACAAATACTTTTACAACTTGATAAAATGGCTACCTAAACTTATAATCTTCTACCACTAGCAAATGACTCATTTGTCCATCTGTCATCCTACAAGTGAAACTTTAGCTTGCTAAGTATTCAATTCTAAATTCAAAACACATAATTTTCATTAAAAAACCACTAAATCTATTCAACTATTATCATTTACTAGCACACTCATCTATATGGGTGCCAAAATTGTTTAACCATTCAATAATAAAATATTATTCTATCAAGGGTTGAATCTAATCGGGTGAAACTATTTTTAAAATTACATCGCATCCGCTAAGTTCTTTTCATACGTTCGTTGAAATTTAAACAAGTAATTCTATTATAAAAAATATAGAATACCTTTGAATGGATTTATGGTGCTCCTACGATGGTGCTAGTCCCAACAATAACTCCAGATGAACTAGTAGTTACACACGGTGAGAGCCAGCGATATCTCTTCCTCTGGACCAATAATTTCACATAGTCGAAACCAAAAATATCACCTTCCCCAAGCCAATAATTTCACACAATCAAAACCAATGATGTGGAGTTTCACCCCCACAAACCAATGATATCTCCTATCCCCCGATGGACCCATTGTTCACTACAGCTCAATATTTTTCCCTCTTGCTTACATCTAGATTTTCTTAAAAATTATAAAGGAAGGATACCTTAACTTCCCTTACACTACCATCACCAAGGAATCTAAAGCCAACCAACAGTGCTCCTCCACCATCATAAGTGTCAATGCCATCATATTTTGAAAAGCACCAAAATCTACTTTCAACCCAAAATTACGAATTAATCAGTTTTGGTTCATAATTTTCAACTTGATGGCATGCTTGACTCTACGTCAAGTGGTAGTTCAAGCGCTTCCACTGAGTTATTTTTTATCCATAACATTTGGTTACAACAAAACATGTTCACTCTTAATTAAATCCAACCATCCATGCTTAACAAGAGATATATTCCCCTATTTTAAACAAAGACAAGGGGATGCAATATCTAACTATCCATTCCTATTGTAATAAATCCTTTAATTATCTGCACATCCAAAATGAAGTTAGTATGCAACATCAATTTCAACTACTCAATATAATTTACCTCAAGTGGGTTCATGGTATGCAACTTTAATTAAAGAACATTCATCATGTATTTTCCTTTTCTTATTACATATCATTTGGTGATTAATATTTCTTCCAATCATGAGAAAAAACTATTCTTGTAATAATGTAATTTCATTAGTAGTATCATTTTCTACATAGTAATTATATTTGCAAGAACATTAAGCATGAAATTATCCAACATCCCATTAGTAATTGCACATATCACATTTTCCATTTAACATATGTGTTTTGCATAGCTAAATTTGAAATAGTCAAACCTTCCATCAATAAAGCAACATAACAAGACATAAGTTCATCCAAATACAAAGTCTACCAAGGGAGGGTCATGACATTTCCTATGATATTGACATAAGGGGTAACTCTAGCTATACTTAGACCCTTGTTGACACCAAACAAGACATTTGATTGGTATATTTTACTAATTTAAGTTCACAATGCTCATGCAAGACTATTTGTCAACCATATCTCTCAATCAATAAGGACTTACTCAAGAATGAATATATTGTAATAATGCTCATGTCATCTAAAAACTAAGTAGTAGGGTAGTAGATTTATTTTTGGGTCTTCAAATTCCTTATAATGAGCATCAATCCTAATTTACAAATGACCTAGATTAACCATAAGATTTTTTCATTTGAAAAATTTAATCTACCACATGGTACTCTATGATTACAACGCTCAAATGGTCCACTTCATTTTTTATGTCAGTTTCTTTATGGAGTGCTTACATCAAAGGGTGCAATGCCATAAGTATATTGGATGAGATAACAAATACTATATGCTTCTTGAAGTGTCTTATCATCTTCACATAATTGAATAATCAATATTCAAAACCTAACAATTGCAAACCTCAATAATACTCGCTCCATGTGGCATTAATGATTGAAGCACTTGGTTTTACCCTATAGACTTTTCCACTTAACAAGTAATATAATTCTTTGGTTTTAATAATGAGGATTCAACAAAACATTAAAAAAAACTTGTGTTTCTTATTAATTGGCTAGATCAATCACTAGTGTTTCTTAAGGTAGTTGAAAAGAACTTAAAAACCATACACAAAGTACAAAAAATCATTCTTGCTAACATTTTTTTCTCTCATTTTTTAAGTTAAAAATGCCTAGCTATAATTTACGAGTTCTTAAAATACGTATAGTATGAATCCAAAAGAAAACTTGTCTAAGTTTGATTATTTATAATAACTTTCAAATATTTGTTTTTTTTGTTCAATTGATTATATGGGATTGAAATGGGTCTCACTCATATTACATCGTCACCACATAGTGATATTATAACAAAGCTTAGATATTATCCATGCATCCCTTGGCAATATTTGAACTTTGGTCTCCTATTTAAATGTTGAGGAATCTAACCGGTTGAGCTAATACCACTTGATAACTTTCAAATATTTTTTCAATCATATACCTATTATTAGTAACTATTGACATAAATTATTAATATTATTTCTATTTGTTCGTATCATAATTCAAAATCATATATATAAATTTTGATGAAATAATGATATTTCATTTTTATTTGTAAATATGTTTTATGCATATTTTAGTCGTATGAGTCAAATTACATAATTAACTTCATTTGAAAATTAAATAAAATAATAATCTATAAAATATAATAAAATTTATATTTTGTTTATTTATAAGTATGTGGCCTATAAGGACTTACTACATTTATGAAAGTGGAAAACCAAACATTGAATATTTACCTTTTGCTATCATGTTCTCTCTGATTAAGGGCATTAAAAGTGCTTGTTTGCTTTATAGATCATAATTATTTTGAAATACTTCAAATTACCTGATAACGTTAAAATTTACGTTTGATTGCTTTTGCAAACCACAGTAGCATATAAGTGACTTACCATGCCATAAAACAAGATTATTAAATAATCATGTGAGATGGAAAGCATAGTTGACCTCGTGGGTTCAGAAAAGTCCTGAAAAGTGAGACCAGAACAATGAAATGGGACCATGTGGATGTTAATTCTGCATAGATTGCAGTGAAGAAAAAGAGGTATTAAAGTGGAACCAAATTCCATGCCCTCATTTTTTTTTAATGTTCCGCCATACTCGATTGCAAACATATACGATATTTAATGTTCCGCCATACTCGCTTGCAAACATATAACGTGGGTTGACAGTGTAGAAGTTGAAGCCAACAAATTTATTTATTGATTTTACAGCTTGAGTAGTAGTCCATAATTTTCTAACTATACATATCTACAATAATGTGTCTGTAATTTTCATCAAGCTACTCCCTAGATGGTCATTCCCAATCTCATCGCTATCCAATAAAGAGCACAATTCGTTTAAATCCATCTGGGTCGACCATTTAACACAGTCGCCTTGCTGCAGCTTCATCTTCATCCAATCTGGCTCTTGAAGAGTAGTATCATTACATATTTCTCTCATTCCCTGTTCAGCTCCCAATGCGAACCAGTTCGAATTATCAACAATATTATCACAGCCCTCTACAGGGCAGATATCTTCTAAACTATAACCTGTGGGTTGGAGTAGACTGTCTAATGAAAAATCATGGATCGTCTCAAAATCAATGCAATGCAAGGGAAAGGATTTACAGTGATTCAGTTGGGATGATACTGAATTTTCAGGCTGTGCCGAATCCGGCGCAGTCAGATCGTTCGATGAATTCGAACAAGAACCATTGGCAGACCCACTTTGTGATGAGGCTTCCAAACAAGATGGCTCCAACAAAACTTCGTTGTTTAGCTCAATATTTGTAGCTAGACAATCTTCTGGAAAATTGGGGAAAAGGGAGAGGGGGTCTTGTAAGAACTGGTCCGACATCTCCTCACTAGAGAGGGTACCATCAGACCCCGACCCCGAGTTAAATAAGAGACCATCAGACGAATTACTGCTCTCTTTCATCACACAACCGTTGCCGGGAGGCTGTGGGCAATCAGAATTTTGCTTTGGCATATTAGATTTTGAATTCACAGCACTTATTGTAAGCAGCTTCTTGCTCAAATGGGTATTCCAGTAATTCTTTATTTCGTTATCAGTCCTTCCTGGTAGACGTCCAGCAATAAGTGACCATCTGCAATATATTCCATTACAAATAGATCAGTATAACTGGTATCTTGCTGAATATATCACATACAGGAGATTTGAGTTTTTCAGGAGATTTTCTATTCTACTTTTTCCCCAAGCATTAAGGGTAATGAAGTTTAAGGAATAGAGATGAATCTCAACATAATACGGATCTATAAGTATTAATGTGAACGAAATTTTAACATGTCATTAGATTTGTATCATCACATTAACCACTTAAAAAACAAGCAAGAGGGCCAATCTTCACATATATCCAAATTCGATATTATTACAATACTATTCCGAAAATTTAGAAAAGGAGAAAATACTTGACGATTCTCTGAATAGAAAGACTCACCGATTGCCAAGAAGGCGATGCATTCTAATGATGAGTTCTTCCTCGTCAGGGGAGATGTTTCCGCGTTTAATGTCAGGGCGAAGATAATTGAGCCACCGCAATCTACAACTCTTCCCACATCGATTCAGACCTGCGAAATGCCCACATAACCATGAGCTCAAAAAATTTCTTGTAATTTTTTTTTTTTTTGCATTGGAGAGAAAGAATAGCCGAATTTCAGATAAAATTTTGAAGCCGCTGTAAAATTACCTGCTTTTTTGGGAAGAGATCGCCATCCAGTTTCGCCGTGAGTTTGGATATAGTTTGTCAAGATGGTATCCTCTTTTGCAGTCCAGGCCCCTCGGTTGAGATCTTCTTTGTAGCGGCCAGGCGTTCTCACCATCTTTGCTCAATTCAAATACTAATATTACACAGACCACCACCACAAGTAGTTTCTGATCATACAGAAAACAAGAAGAGATTTTCTGCAATCTAAGCTTGTTCCTGAGAATCCATGAATTACCTTAACTCATTCGACGATATCATCATGTCCACTTAATTTATACATAGTTACTGCCCACGTGGAAGAAGAGGCGTTGGCAAAAATTGAGCTGTCATTCTAACACCTCTAGATTCAACTACCCTTCCCTTGAATATCAGAACATCCCGAAGGTGAGGAGATGCACCGTTTCCCACGTTGGGGGTTGGCCTACCACCACACGCAGTTGAGAATTTTCAGTCACCAGCTCGTCATGAGCGGATGGAAAGGTAGCTACATTGTCATTCACACCTGCTGCACTTTATTTTATTTTTATTGCAAAAGCTTGTTGGGTCTGATGATGCTTACGTATCTCCTGTCGCAATTAACTCCGTGAGCTCGGCTGGCTGTCGTATGTGAGTAAGAATCGGAGATTTATCTTTTAATCACGAAAGAATAAAATAAAGTTTAACGTACACCATGTTCCAGGGACAATCCAATCCAAATCCCAATCCCATATGTATTGTATGTACCGAAGGGTTTCCAATTTTATGGTAAGCAGATGCTCGTGGCCCGCGGTGTCTTGAATCGTTTTTAGCCCTTTGTCCTCGTCTTCTTTGTCCTTTTTCTCTCCCTCACGTTTTTCAGATCGTCTTTATCTCATTCCTTTTAACCTTTTGTTTTTATCTCGTTCTTTTTAATCTTTTGTTTTTGCACAGAGGGAGTTAGGTTATATCTACATTTTCAAATTATAGGGCTGTCCCTAACAAATCTATATCACCTCATTATTTTTTAACCCGATTTAAAGAGGACCACCATCCTCAACAAACTTATATCACCTCGAAATAACCCGACCTGAAGAGGACCACCGTCCTCAACAAACTTATATCACCTAGAAATAACCCGACCTGAAGAGGACCACCGGTAATAAATAACCCGATTTAAAGAGGACCACCATCCTCAACAAACTTATATCACCTCGAAATAACCCGACCTGAAGAGGACCACCGTCCTCAACAAACTTATATCACCTAGAAATAACCCGACCTGAAGAGGACCACCGGTAAGGATGGCACTATCCTGGGTGTGCAGACTACTACTTGTATAAACAAGGATGCCTCAAGGTCTAAACCTAAATCTCTTCTAAATAAATACCTAACCAAACAAACAATTACCAATCTACCTAACTTTTAGAACTTTTAAACTTTTCATTCTTCTTTTTCTTCTCATTTTATTATGTATCTATCTCTTTTGTGTGTTATTTTTTTCTTTTTCTTTTTTTAAATTTTAATTTTAATATAAAAATATGGATTACTACCGTTTTGTTTAAACCATCCACACTTCATTATCAGTAATGTTTTTTAAATATAAATAACTTGTGTGATTTTTGTTGGGCTACTTTCAATAAAATGTTATATTCATTAATATGGTATTATATTAGTTTCTTCTTTATAAGATATTTTTCAATTTTTTTATTATTTTTTAAAAAAATTATATTTTTGTAATTGGTTTTTTACATCATTTTATTAAAAAATAAAATTTAATTTAGTCAAATATATTTTATTTATTTATTTTTGTTGAAGGTGAAGTATAAAGGTTGGTACATTCGGTCCACACTTACAAGGGGACATTATGGGGACCTCCTCTCTATTATTTGAATTTGGGTAGCCTAGATAACGGTCCAATGACATACCATTAAGGTGTTCATATCGAACTAAAATTTAAATTTCAATAAGATGGAGATTGACACCTTAATTGGTTATGCTACTAGATTTCCTTTTCTATCTAATATCGTACTATCTCCAACAATAATTGATAAACATTAACAATGCTGTTATTTTCTAAATAATTTTTTTTGGTAAAAGTTGGGTTGTTGAAAAGGCCTAGACCCTTTTACATTTTACTAGTCTTATTGCTCAAAATATTTTCTTATAGGACTACATAATTTTAGGTTATTTTTGTCAATTTTTAAATATTTTTAACTGATTCCAAACTATAATCCTAACTTCCAAAACATTTCAGACATGTTTCCTCACATCCATTTTTTGATAGCTTTAATGATAATTTATGAGTCCCCTTCACTTAAAATATATTTTAATCGTCCTTTTAATTGTAAAATGGATCCATATAAGAAGTATCCTAGCCTTTACATAATTGTTAATTGAAGTTACATATAATTTTGAGTAAATGAGGTGAATGTTTCCTTCATTGTTTAAGAAACACCACCTCCATCAACTTTTCTTGGAGTTAATTTTGAAGCACTATCCAAATTGTTGATGATAGCCCTAATTTATGGATATTTTTATTTTACCACAGATCAAAGTAGATCCTTTGTATTAACTCCACTAGCACAAATGATCATTTTTATGTATATTCAAATCCTTTAACCAAGAGACTAACACCTCTTTTTCTGTGCTTGAGACTTCCAATGACAAGCACCATATCTATAAATATTCTTCAAGAGAGGTAATAATACTCTTTAAAAATTAGGCATGATTTTGAAGCTATAAATTTAAAATTAAATATAGTAAGACCAATACTATATTGATACATAATGCTTTAACTTTAAAATAATTAATCTAACTTTTCATTAGCTATTTCAATATTGATATAGCTAACCAATATAATCTCATATTTTTAAAAAGAAAACCTAAGTAGTATAAGCAAAGGGACAACGAAGAAATACATGATGCTCTAGCTTTAAAATAATTAATCTAACATTTCATAAACTATTTCAATATTGATATAGCTAACGAATATAATCTCATATATTTAAAAATAAAACCTAAGTGGTATAAGCAAAGGGACAATGAAGAAATAAATATTTTAATGTTTTTAGATCCTTCTCACATAAGTCATACCTAAAATATCACCAAATATCCTCTTCTAAGTCTTATTTACAAACTCTCTCCTCTAGGTATCTTGCTTTAAACTACTAACTAAAGCAATGTCAAGATATTAGGGAGGGCCCCTAGTTACCAAGTATTCTTATAAGAAAAATTATTAGAAATAGAAAATTATGATTGCTTTAAATTCTTATATCCCAAGTATCCACCATATTTTGATATATTGTAAAATAACTCATCCTTCCACATTAAAATAGGTAAATAGAACTTGTGAATCATCTTTCCAAGCTCATTTACTATTTTTTGAACTCATCTCTTTCAACCACTTTACTAATAGAAATCCATTATCTAGATTTTTTATTTAGTTAAATTTAATAATTGATCATTTCACCTTTACTAGTTAGACATGCATAAGCAAACAATTGACATTTTGAATAAAAAAAGAGGATAAGGATTCAACCATGCATCTAATAAAAAATTGTAAAATATCACTCATTCACTAATCATCTAATATATTTCTTGATCAATTACAAATTGTACTATATGAAGTTCCACGTTGGTGATCCTTTAGGTAGGGTTTGTTTCCTATATAATTTCATTGTATCTAGAGAACTTATATATTTTTTAAGTAATATTTTTGTTGAACACTTTCCTTGATTTTTAAGCAATCATGAGTTATATTTTACCCCTAATGCCAAACTTATAAGTTTGCATTTCTATAAGCCTACCCTCCAAAATTCTTTTCTTTGCAATATTATCTCAATTACAAATATGAAACCTAAAAATTTTCTCATTTGGTTTCCAATAAAATATCTTTAAATTTTATCAAGTTCATATGTTATACTTGTTAGCAATCTTAATGAGTTGTAGCCTTGCATCCATGATTAAAAATTTACCTTTCTTAGTCAAACAAGAATTAATTCTATCCAAAATTGAGTCCCAAATATCCTTATTTCCTTTGTGATATAAAGGAATACACTAATATATTAATAAAAAACAATTTTAAGCCCTAAATTATACACAAAAATCTATTATAATTTTAGGATAGTTTAAATTAAAAGGATCTTGGATTTTATAGTACTACCAAACCCTTTTTTAACTTGATAATATTTATTTAAACTCCATGGTCTCACTGACTAAGGGATTGCCTAAAAGAATATTATCATCAAAAAATTATATATGAGATTCAAAGGGACCACTTGTTATAACCTTAATACCTTTAATTTTATTTCTCTTTGCCTTTCATAAAGCTCTCCCTAATACCTCAAAAGAATAATAAATAAATAAACACAGAGTGGGTCACCTCAACTATGTCCATGAGATGATTCAAAGTATCCATCAATGCTTCCACTAATGAAAATAATATATTTTAGAGCACTATAACAATTAATCCATCTGCACCATCCTTTATTAAAACTATTTTTTTAAGAATATCATGTAGAAAAGTCTAGAAAATCCTATCATATTTTTACGCATATCTAATTTTATAAGCATAGCTGAATTTTCCATCAAATGATGAGAATGTATGATCTCTTGTGCAATGATTACACCATCAAAAATTGTTTACCATGAATAAAACCACCTTGTTTCTCTAAGATAATACAATCTAGAATGCTTTTCAATTTTTTTACCATAATTTTTAAAATTATCTAATTAATCATGTTGCAAAGGCTTATTGGATGAAATTTATCAAAATATTTTATCTCACCTTTATTTTGAACCAATATCATAAATATGGCATTGATCTCACTTATTGTAGCCTTTTTTTTTGTCTATTCAACTATAACCAACATATCGCTTTTAAATAAATTCCAAAAATATTTTTGTAAGAAATTCATCATGATAATATCCCTTGTTAGGGTAGAAAGATAAAAATACCTCATGTAGCTTCTCCATAGAGATATTCCTTGTGTGACAACTGATGGAATTGTTTTTAAAGCACATATTGATCCTCCTTATCTTTCCCAACATCTAACATAATATCTTTGAAATGACTAATTTATTCCTTTCAAGTATCTTCTTCTTCCTCAATATTCTTCCATCTGATAACCCTAAAGTACAATGTTGATCCTCCATAACAAAATCTTGTTGCTTTGAAAATCCTAAAAACTAAACTAAAAACACTAAAGTGTAAGAATGATCCTCCATAGTAATTACTTTCTTATGCTGACCCAAAAATCCTAACTTTCCATGGATACCCTCTATTTTTTTTTCTACTCTTGAAACCCTAAGGTGCAAGGGATAAACTCTATACTACTTTCACTTTGTTACAAGGAGATGATTTTATAGTAGAGGAAAGTGAAGATGATTTACCTATATTAACCTTGACCTCTTTCACCCTCTTTACCTTTAAATTTTTCTCCATATATTTCTTAGCACCGTTACCTCCTTTTGAATTTGAACTTATGCATTGTACTTCCTTATCTCTTATGTCCTCCTTTATTTCTTCTAATTGTTGATCCCAATAAACTATAATGTTCTTTTCTATTTGCTAATATAGGGGGATCTCTTTGCCACTTTCTTGGGAGTGGAAAATCCTTGATATAACGTAGCTTCTACTATGATATGAATTACTTGCTTCATATTGAAGTTTGTCACATGCCCAAACTTTTATCTCTTTCTCCATTATTTACTTTACAATGTCTTTCCATGTGTCCATTCTCTTGATAAACCACTTGTTTATTCCATTCTCTTGATTCATAAATAATCCTAATGCATGATGGAAAATATTTATTTGGAACACATATCTCACTGTATACAACATACCTTCACTCTTTAGTAATTGGTATTTCCTATATGAACAACCCTAGAGTATTACAAATATTCTTCAAGACCTCCTAATTGATAATTTGATATGGAATGCTAAAGATCATAATCCATACCAACATCCTTTTAATAAATTTTGGATCCATCAAAAATTTATCACTCTATGGTCTTAAATATAATGCATCTCTTCCCCTAAACCAAGGGACACCACTTGTTATTTTATCCCTAGTTTTCAAACTAAAGAATATGATGAGAAAAAATATATTTAGAAGATAAGTCATGGAGTATTTTTATTAAGCATCAAGATTTATTAGTGAGGCTTGGACCTTAGTTTAAGATATGAAACTCTTAACTCTCATCCAATTGCTTTAAACCCCATGAGAAAATGATAAGGTTCATCCATGGAATTCAACCCTTTGCCTATGGTGTGAAATGTATCCCTCCTTACCAATTATTCTATACCCTGTGGACATTGACATAGATATCATTTTTTAATTAGTTATAAGGGATTGTAATGGAGCCCACCTATATTACATCATGATCATTTAGTGGTATTATAGTAGCTTAACAATCATGCATGTATAGTTGGCAAGATTTGAACTTTGATCTCCGTGAAAGTTGAGGAATTTAATTGGTTGAGTTTACTTCATTTGATTCAATATTATATATATATATATATATATATATATATATATATATATATATATAATGATATAAAGACATCTTCAATGAAAATATCAATACATTATGTACAACTAATCACTCTTAATTGTTTATGTTTTAGAAAGTTTCTAATAAATTAAAAGTAAAATATAATATCATAAAGTAAATGGTCAATGTGATTTATAGTAAGTGGTATGAGTCAAATAGATTTTTTACTATAAACAAAAAGTTTGAATTTCATGTATGAACCTTTAATATAATTAAGTGGATGTAAAATTGAAGATTTTCATACTTAAACCATGAAATCCAAGGTTCAAATCTTAAAGGAGATAGATTTGTACACCAATTTAAATAGACATAACTAATCATTTTATCAAATGGCATTAGCTCAAGTGGTTAAAAAAATTAATTGCTAATAAGAAGATTGAGATTCAAAAGTTGGTAGGAAATATAATTCTACTATGAGGTTCATTGAAATATTATAGTAATATTACGATGATGTAATTAGGATGGTGTCTTTCAATTCCATATAACCAATTAAAAAATATACTATACATTAAATAAATACAGATTATTTTAAAATCAAATATTAAAAAAAACATAATACTCTAAATAAATAAATTTACTTTAAGAGGATCCTTATAATTGTATATACATATAATTTCTTTCAAAATTAAATGTTTTGCAAAGAATTAAGACTTTTAAATTATTAGAAAAAATATATAAAAATTAACATTATTTTAATTGTAAAATATTACCACCCATGTGTTGGAGGTGAGTTGGAGAGGAGAGGGCAATCCTCCAAGGGAGGTCCCAAGTTCAAATATCCATCCTACCAAAAAGTTGAATTGGGTATCCCAAAATCCAATTGATAATGTTGGTGCGGGTAGGTTCGGGTGCGACTCCCGAGTGACTTTGATGGCGTAGAACCCTGTTCGTGGTCTCTCAGACCAAGGCGGTCCCGATTAAAAAAAAAATTGTAAAATATTACCATATAATTATATTTAAAATATAATAATAATAATAATTTTTTATAATACATATATAATATATTTTATTAACAAAATATTATTATAATTTTAAAATTATATATATATATATTCTTGCAATGTCTTCTTAAGTCTAGATATAATAAGTGAGAACCAAACAAAAGCTTTTTCATATTCATTTACGAGGATATGAATTAAAAACAAGTATGGCATATCCTTTTCTTATTATTACTCTTAAAATTTGTATTAAAAAAAATATTTAATAAATAATATATTAAAAATTATGTTATGTGTATGTGTGAGTGTGTTAAAAAAAATATTAAGAAATAAATAATAAATAAATTTTAATTGTTTATACTTTAAAAATAATTAAAAATGCATAGAAATAAAAGAAAAAATATATGTTCAAGTATTTTATGGCTTTTAAAAAACATTTTGTTTTTTAAATGATATTTATGGAGGTATATATTTAATGCATGCCTTCTTTCTAGCTTATAATAAGACTATGTATTCTTTAAATGTTTGTTATTAAATTTAAATTAACTGAACTTAATTGGAGAGTGGGTGGGTTTTATAATGATAATAAGTCATATTAAATTTTTGACTAAAATTTTGTAATTTTTAATTTTTGAGTTTGAAAAAATTATAATACTATAGGTATGCAGTATTCTTAGCAATTTCAATTATATCTTATCTCAAAGTTGGTAAAATGAACTAAAAGGAGTATTTGCCCCCTCCTATAATATGGTATTGTGAGCTTACAATCCAAAAATGGAATCCAAAGTTGGTAAACTGTACTAAAAGGAGTATTTGCCCCCTCCTATAATATGTTATTGTGAGCTTACAATCCAAAAATGGAATCCTAATAACAAACAAGTCGAAATAAAGAATAACTTTGTGATCAATCATAGTTCTCGAATAACTTTTACCTTGATCAATCATAGTTCTTGATTAAATTTTACCTGAGTAAAAAAACTTTGAAGGACTCAGGTTTTAATTATGAAGACAAACATTATTTGAAACCTATATTTTGATAAAATAAAGGCAATGGTCCCTTTTATAACCCATTTCTTTTCTTCAACAAGAAATTATTAGAAGGAAAAAGTAGTTAGAGGACTTGGATTTCCTCATAATCCTCCTCTTATTCAGTATCATATCATATATTAATATTTCCTCCGAATCCTCCTCTTATTCAGGATCATATCATATATTAATATTTCCTCCGAATCCTCCTCTTATTCAGGATCATATCATAGATCTATTAATAGAAAAAAAAATCAAATCTCTAATTACATGCACACAAAATATATATTTTATATAAATATGGTTTTAAAGAGTGCAAAGTATGTGATTAGACCATTCACTCTTATATTTTTGTATACTAATCATATTGTACTTATTAAACATAGTATAAATTTTGAAAGTTAACTAATATCCATTCAATTATTTTACATTAGATAATAAATACTAATAAAATGAATATTATATATTAATAATTTTATATCTATTAAACATAATATAAATATTGAAATCCATAAAGTTACATTAAGAAAAAAATATTAACAAAATTAAAGTTTTGATTGTCAATTTAAATAATATAAAACTTTAATCCAATCAAATTTTGAATTGGTCTATGCTTATTTATAAGACTTCTTATAAATTGAAAAAATATTTTACATGAATGTTGAAATTTAAATTTAAATTAAGAGAATATACCTACCATCACAGTGCATATTATATGTAACTCATATAACTCATAATTCATTAAAAAAATATTAGTAACAAAATCAAATAAATAGTATGAACACTAGAATATGGTTGAAATATAAGTTAAGAAAATTAAACTATTTAAGCTTTATTTAACCAACCAAGCCATTAAAATGCTACACCATAATAAAAATCAATTAATGGACTATAAGAAAAATAGAAACTCTAATTTAAAGCTTCTCAACTTATACATATGAAGTTGCTATGTTAAAAAATACTAATTTCACAACTCAAAATTATTTTATATAATTTTATAGTGAAGTAAAAAAATAGACTTTATTGGAGATAGTTTGAACAAGGTTTGGATGGATCATAGTAATATAAATTGATGCATTAAAATTTCTAATTATATAGATTGAATTTCTAAAATTAAAGATTTAAAAGAAAAAAATTAAGATTAAAAATAATGTAATATTTTACATATGGGTTTGGAATAAGTGGTTATGGGTGAAGATTTTCATACCATAAACTAAAGTGTAAATTTTATGGTTGAAATTTAAAATTTTAAATTAAAACACGTATATTTAATTGATGGAATACCTTCACTTCAAAGAAGACACTCATGTTTTAACTATATCAAATCTTTACATCCATAATTATCAAGTTGTTATAATATCATTATGTGTTCATGATGTAAAATAAGTGAGGTTGTTCTAATCTCATATATCTAATAAAAGACAATATTTTTCAAACTGGTGATATTAAAAATATCATCAGTTTTAACTACTTTAAAGTTTATATCATAAGATTATGAAAAAATATTAAACAAAGATAAGTAGACTGCACTTAAAACAATAACCACTAAAACAATTTTTCATTAGGTCATATGAATTTAGATATAACTTAAAGTTTATTATAGTTATATTTATCATCATTATCCATAATAATAGTGTAATTATCACAATCATGATTATTTTGATAATGATAGTTATCCATGAAGAAAATATCTCTAATTAATTTCAACTAAAGTTATTGTACTAATATACTATTAGAATTAAAAATCTTCAATTTATATCCAGGTGTTGTAGGTGATTTGGAGAGGAGAGGGCAATCCTCCAAGGGAGGTCACAGGTTCAAATCTCCACCCTACCAAAAAAGCTGAATTGGGTATCCAAAATCCAATTGATAATGTTGGTGCGGGCAGGGTCGGATGCAACTCTCGAGTGAATTTGACGGTGTAGAACCCCTTATTCGTAGTCTCTCAAACCAAGGTGGCCCCGCAAGGGGTTTTTCGCTTATAAAAAAAAAAATCTTCAATTTCATACAATAAAATTTGTAATTTTATCTAAAATAGGTAAAAATCATTTTGTTTAAATAGTATAGTTAAAAATATATATTCTAACTTATTAATAAATAATACTATATATTATATATATTATATTATATTATGCCAATGGATTTATGGTTCAATACTTGATATATATAAAGAGTGGGGCAAATGTAAAAGAATATTTAAATATTGACAGGCAGTTGCTCTAGTGGCTAAGATGGTGGTTGTTTCTTAAGTGGTCTTGTGTTCAAAACCCCTTGAAGGTGGTTGTTGATGTAATTTGTAAATGTTCTCCTAAAAAAAGAATATTTAAATAAGAATAAATTAATTAATTTAGAATTTAAAAACTATAGGGGAAGAAAGAGAATTGCATAGAACATGGAAATAAATATAATAGGCGAAAAGAAAATAAAGGTAAAATATTTTTAATGTTTACGAAGTTGTGGGTTATATGAAACTATCACTAAGGAGGATTTTGTCTACTTAATATATGCTATGCATTGTTACAACCCTATCCAATGGGATTCCAACATTATATCCTTGTTTTAACTATTAGACTCATTTATGTTGTATTTATGTAAACAAAAGGAAAGAGAAGAATAAAGAATTCACATTACTTTATAATAGGTATAATTTTTTTTTAATTTGTACTTAATTTGAATGGTCTAGTATATAGGACTCTTTCTAATGCCTTTCATCCTATATTATAGTTATGTATTAAGAGTTATGTATTAAGATGAATATAGGTGAGTTACATATAAATATATTTATAATTGAATATATTGTTAGTTTAATGATGGTTAATACATTTATATTTACATTTGTATTTAAGTACTTGAATATAAAGTTTGATTATTGTGTATGAAAGGTGATTTATAAGATTATTTTTAATTTACATATTGAATACTATTTTATTTTAAATTGATCTTTTATAGATTTAATTTAAGATTATATTATGAAAAAAATAAGTTCTAGGGGAGACAGGGCAACTATTCGAGCCTTGGCTCTTCTTCGAGAGGTTCAAGGTTCAAACCATGGTGTGGGCAAGTGTATGATGGGGGTGGGTGTGTGGTGGTTGTTTGTTAAATTCTCTATTGATAAACATAGCTCTCGAATTTACAAGGGGTCATGATTGGGAGGATACTGCTCAGCCTTGTGTGTCGATCATAGGAATTTTTTCGACTAACCAAATCAAATGAAAATATTATGAGAAAAATATTTATTTTTACTATTAATATAATTTTATAAATATTTAAATATTGACTATTAATTGTAAATTCATTAATTAACATTTATTTCAACTTTAAATTGGTGGTAAGAATTTCTTACACTAACCAAATAAAAAAAATATTTCTTTTTAGTATTAATATAATTTTATTAATATTTAAATATTAACTATTTAATTGTAAATTCATTAATTAACATTTATTTCAACTTTTAACATAATTCATAGTTTATTTTAAAAAGTTATTTTATTTTATTTTAAAAAAAATCAACTCATATCAAAAGCTTTTAATGAAAATAATCTAAAATATTTGTAAATTTAGTACAAAATTTATCAAACTTTGAAATCGACTTTTCATTAAACATTACATAACAATAAAACTTTGACTATTGGTTATCTACCTATAAAATATATTTCTTTAGTTAAAAGTATAATAATTTTCATTATGTAAACTAAATACTAATATTTTTATTTTTATTTATTTTTTAATTGAAACTAACAATTATCTAGATAGTTAACATGGATCACCTTAATCTAATGAACTTTTTGAAGAATCCCATAGCCATTCTACATATCTTTACAGGTAAGTTGAAATATTAAAATGCTGTTAATATGCCTCTTATATTGATGTGGTTTGCTCTTTAATGGTAGTGTCTTTTGATTGGTGCATTATAAGGTGTTATGACTAAGAGAAACAAACAAACAAAACTATTTTCTGATGATGGGTTCATGAACTTCGTAACTTTCTAGACAAATGTTTTCTTTAATTGTTTTTAGAGAATTGAAATATAGAACAAAATGTACTCTGTAGGCAACAAGGATATGATTCGCCAGAAGACATCCAAAAGAATGCCATGAAAGAGTTGACGAATCGATGAAACAGACTGCACAAAAAAATAATAACAAGGGATAATATTGATATATAAAGAGCTATTTCGATCTTGCAAATTTTACTATATTATCAAGAAATTTCCTTTCTTTTTTCTTCTCTAAATTGTACTGTGACGATGTTCTTAAGCTAATTAGAATTATAAGGCAGCTGGTCTCGCTATGGTTTTTCAAACATCAAGTAATTTTCTTCGAGGGAATCGCAGTTTGGTGCTGAACAATAACATCCAAGGAAAGACTGTCTCCGCTACCCTCAATGTTCTTTAATTGTGTGTGTATATCGCAAAATATGGTTGTGGCTTGACAGAACAAAAACAAGGCAAAGAAGAGCTAACTAATCAAGCAAACATTTGAGAAAAATAAACTGGTGAATCTATGACTAGAGGTTTAAAATTTTTGACAAGAAAATTGAAACAGCGTACCTCTCATGGTGGCCAAAGTTCCTACCATTGCTACTGCTGCTTCCTTGCTCTCATGTCTTCTCAACTGATAAAGATTAAGGTAGCATCCACTCTCTATGAAGCTTTAGAATCCAAAGCCTTAGATTCGGAACTATCATAGATTCAGCTAAAAGTCCATACAGATATGGTAAGGTTCTTATAAAGGAAGCTGGAAAGTAGATATCTTTTCTTAAGTCCATACAGATATGTCATTGAAAAGACCTGAACTGTACGTTGAATATTAGACGAAGATAGGACTACCAACTGTCGTTCTTCTCTTGCTTAGAAACTAGCTGGCAGTTGAGAGCTAATAGTCTGAGTGGAGTAGTAGTTGTTTGGGGTAATTTCTATATATTATTAAAACTTTCACAATTACCAGGGAGAAACTACTAATAATAATCAAAGTGTTACCATGAGAATAGGATTCCATGATACACTTCCGGTTAGTAGTAAGTGAACAAACTTGCCATTCAACTTGCCACGTGATTCAGCACCTGAAAAATATTTTGTCCATTCAAATGCTATGGGCCTATAGCAGAGTATGATTTAAGTAGACCCAAATATATCAGGAGTGGAGGGTTAGGAATGAAGCTGACTGTCAGGTAATACTTTATTGCTGGGCCAATATTTTGTCCATTCAAATGCTATGGCAGAGTATGATTTAAGTAGTAGACCCAAATATATCAGGAGTGGAGGGTTAGGAATGAAGCTGACTGTCAGGTAATACTGTATTGCTGGGCCATGACCTGCTTCCCAATGTCCTTCCCTCCCAGTGGTGTTGTCTACAATTCCTGTCACGCTCACTGAGGGAAAAAAATGAAAAAAAAAGTGTTCAGGTTTCAATGATTTGCAAGTTGTTGCGGACATGTAGTTATTGCTTTAATTTTAGCATGGACTGTGACGGTCCCTATCTTCTTAAATTCTGGCAGAATCCAGCAATCCACGTTTTACGCATATCGAAACGCCACCATCGAATGGTGATTAGGTATTTATGACTTTGGAAAAGACAACGTGGGACACAGAAAGCTAAACGGTACGGCTAACAATGGTTATTTCACGTGAAATGGGCGTTGACTAATATATTAATATAGTGGTGGAATAGTGAGTGGAGTAATTTTCATGGTGTCCTAGGTATAAATTAAAGCAAAATTTTATCAGAAAAACTTGTAAATCCAATGAATGTTTTAAGGGTATTTTATAATCATGTGAAGGTTCTAGTGCCCATGACCCCCGTTGTTGACTTGATAGAGAAGGCGACTTGATAGAGAAGAATGGGGCCAGTTGGCCTACAATGGTCATTTATAGTAAAAAAAACTTTGGCACAAAGATCACTTTAAGCAAAGGTTTCCTTGTATAAAATCCCTTACTTTATGTTTATGCCCTTCGTCATAATACCCATCACATTGAAGTATAATTTGGCATAAAAATATCCCTTCTGTTTGCTTAAAATAACTTTATGTAAAGGTTTCTTTGTATAAAATCCCTTTTGTTTGCTTAAAATAACTTTATGTAAAGGTTTCTTTGTATAAAATCCTTTTTGCTTGTTTATGCCCTTCGCCATAATACCCATCACATTGAAGTATAATTTGGCTTTAAAATATCCCTTTTGTTTGCTTCAAATAACTTTATGTAAAGGTTTCTTTGTATAAAATCCTTTTTGCTTGCTTATGCCCTTCGTCATAATACCCATCACATTGAAGTATAATTTGGCACAATATTTTTATATGAAGTGAGATGAAATTAGGTTTGGGCAAAAGCCCGAAGTTTGGTTTGAGAGCACAAAGTACCTTCATGCAAAGGTTCTTTACCATTTGGAAAAATAGTATGATGTTAAAGTAAGTGACAATAGCATGCACTCCTTTTATACCCATCAAATTGTATATTTTATGTTTCATACTAATTTGACTATGAATTTATTTAAATATTCTAATGTCAATGTTGTAGTTATATTAGAAAGGAGTAAGTACTCTCACTATTTGAAGCATATGATAAAGCTTAGGACATTGATCACCATGAAACCATAGTAAATGGGATGTTATTTTTTGGTATGTTTTAAGGAGGCAGGGGTATTTATTCCGTCAAAAACGTTTAAGGCTTGCACCTGGCTTGCTCCCTTTGGAACACTCAACGAACATGCCTAAAACAACAAAAACAATAACAAACAAACACAAAACACAAAAAACACAATATCAAAAAACAAAAACAAACAAACAAAAAAATTTAAAAAATAAATAAAAAATAAAAAAATAAAAACCACAAAACAAACAAAAACAACATAAAAGCATAAAAACAACAAAAAAAACTCAAAAATAAATAAATTAATTAATTAAATTAAAAATAACAACAAAACACAAAAACACATAAGAAAACCATAAAAACAACACACAAACACTAAAAACCATAAACACAAAACACAAAAAACAAAAACAAAAACAAAAACATGAAAAACAACACAAACACAAAAACATTAAAAAAAACAACTAAAACAACACAAAAACAAAATAGTATAAAAAACACACACACCTCCCTCGAAACACTAAAAAAAAAATAAAACACAACTACGACCTTTTTAGGCCAAAATACTTTTAAGGCAAGATTCAACAAAGAAAACATAGGAAAGATATGTCTAAGCTAGGGAACTAAGATACCCTGATTGAACCAAAGAGAAGCAAAAACAAAGCAAAAAAAAACTAGGTACCTCTAATACTGGAGCCATCCAAAGAAAGGATAAAAAGTAGAGGTTCCCTTATTCATGAAGCCCACCATCTAGGAGGGTGGTCGTAGCAAGTAATATCACCTTTTTCCAATGCCCAATTAGCTAAAGCATCAACACTCTTGTTCTGTTCTTTGACCACATGATTGTAATCCACTTTCAAAAAGCCCATCTAGATTAATTGAATCTTCTCAACAATTCTTTTTATTCTCCAATAAACCTTATGATTCTTAGGAGTCTTCAAAATATTAATCATGAGTTGGGAGTCAGATTCAACCAACACCTTTTCCCATCCAACCTTAGTAGCCTCTTGAAGGCCTCTGAGGATACCATACCCCTTAGCAAGGTTATTGGAAAGGATACCCAAATTCTTAGCAAAAGTGAAAACCACGGAGCCATCTAAAAGTCTACCAATTCTTCCTACACTAGTTTTTCTAGGGTTACCCTAGAGGCTCCATTAGTATTGAATTTTCCATAATCCTTAGAAGGAGACTGCCAATTCCTAGTTCTTTCCATATTGCAATTACTCACATTCCCTTTAAGTCGGTTGCCCTTAGAAGAGTTAATATTCAATCTTTCATCACTTGCTCCCATTTTTTGTTGGGATTTTTGGGGGTGATTAAGGAGTTGTTGGACTGATTCAACTAAGTTGGCAATGGTATTTTGCTATATATAGTGGATATCCTTTATTTTTTGATTGAAAATTCGGTTGTTCCTTTCATTCCAGATATTCTAAGGTAGAATGGTAGAAACCATCCAAACTTACTGCTAATGAAATGGTCAACACCCTCCTGCTTAGGCCAATCCCTCCAAAGTTGTTCAAAAGTAGAATAATTGAACCACTATAAGCCAAGTAAGATGGTCATTCCCCTCCATAGCTCAGAGGCTAAGGTACGATAAAAATATGACTAAGAGTTTCCACATTATCTCCACACATTTCGCATTTAAAAGGGCCATGAAAACCACGTTTCATAAGTTTCTCACCAGTTAGCACCCTACGATGCAATAAAATCCAAATAAAGAACCTCACCCTAGGCTAGAGCTTTTGAGCCCACAACTGAGAAAAATATCATAAAAATGGTTGGGATTATTATGGCATAAGGCCAAATAACCTTGAACAACTGAATACTCACCCTTAGTAGTGTTGTTTCATCCAAAATAATCTTTATCATGTGACCAAGAGAGAGATCTCATATGCATGATGCGTTGGATGTCTTATCTTTGAATTTTTGGAATTTAAATAGGCCAGTCCTCAATAAGGATCCAATATCTACCAACCTCTGAATTACCAGTATGGTATCGACAGTAATTAACCGCATTTATCCAATTAGCTTAGTGAAGCTCCTCCATCCAAGGCCTCCAATAAAGAAACTGAAGGTTGGTGACCATCCCAAGAATCTACCAAAAATTTGCCTGTTAACCATTATGAATGATCCAAAATAACTTTTTCTTAATCAAAATCCTCATCAGTCTTAAGAACCGCTAAAATGGGAGAATCTTTGGTAGGTAATTGATAGTGAGAAAGATCTTGAGGGCTTTTGTTCTCAGCATATTTAGCACGAATATTATTGGCCCAAAGGGCATTGGGATTATGTAAAATCCTCCAATACAATTTAGAAGCTAAAGCTTTGTTGTTATTAATAGCATATCGAAATCCTAACCCCCCTTCATTCTTAGGAAGACATAAAGTGTCCCATTCAGGGTTATGCATAGTGGTGAATATTAGGATTTTCAAAATTGTAAATTGACGAATTTGAGGACCCTCGACGTCAGCCCATTCACCTAAAATTTTTAGGACCAATTTTTTCTTAGGATTAATTCACCACAATATATATCCAAACATAGGTATATTTGTACTCGTTGGAAATCTCTTTTCAAGCCTTATCTGATGGTGGTATTTTTATAAATTTATAAGATTATTTAATAGGTCAAAAGTGGCCCCAAATATGACCTTACATTTTAGGGCTTCAAATACCCCAAATTTTAGTATGAAGATGCTCTATTTGATTTTCTTAGGATTCTCCATGATTCACCTTGATTTTGATTAGGATTCATAATTTTTTTACAAGTACATTTTGAGTCCAACCCCTTATGCATAACCCTAGTCACATTCCACCAAGGCCCATTTTATTTTCTCCTTAGTACCATTCCAGAGGAACCTATGATTAATTTTATCCAATTCTTGAAGAATAGCCTTTGTGATATTCAACACGGTAGAAACATAAATATGTATAGCTTGAAGGAAATGTTTTACCAAGGTAATTCTACCCCTAAAATAAAGCCACCTATTGGTCCATTTTCCAATTTTCTTATCAACTTTGTCCAACAACCAATTCCATTATTTATTTTTATGTCTTTGAATATTGATAGGGATGCCTAAATAAGTGATTGGAAGGAAGGTCTTCTTATATATTAATTTATCCAAGACCATGGATTCCTGTTTGGTAGAGCAGTGAAAGAAAATTATTTTAGACTTATCTTCATTGATCAATTGCCCGGTATCCTTATAAAAATAGCTAATTATTTGCTTAATTTTAGATGTTTCCTTAACTGTAGCTTTACCTAACATAGTAGAGTCATCAAAAAATTTAAGATGAGATATAGGCCTAGCTCCATGAGCAATGGTAACTCCCTCAAGGGTTTTCTTTTCTCTATTTTTGGTTATAGTCCTACCCAAGCATTCAACAATAATGATGAATAAATAAGGGGAGAGGGGGTCACCTTGCCTAATACCTCTAGAAGTTGGGAATAGTTGTGAAGGCCTACCATTGATAATAACTGAGTAGGATACTAAAGATATACAACCCATAATCTAGTCCATCCAATCTTGAGAGAAATCAAATTGCCTCAAAACTTTGATAAGGAAGTGCCAATCCACTCTATCATAAGCTTTGGATAAGTCTAAACGAATGAACATAGAAGGATATTTTTACATTTCCATGGAATGGATGGCTTCTTGAGCAAGAACTATCTCATCCACTATTTGATGTCCTTCCACATAACCTCCTTGTTCAGGGGAGAAAATATTATGCAAAAGAGGCTTCAACCTTTCTGCCATGATCTTAGTAATGATTTTGAGAAGAACATTACATAAAGAAATAGGTCTAAAAGCTGAGATATGATAAGCCTCTTGAGTTTTTGGGACAAGATTTATATAAGTTTTATTGATAACCTTCAAAATATCTTTGTCTTTCCTGGCTTCTTCCACCACCTCTAAAAAATTAGTATGAAGGATATCCAAAACTCTTGGTAGAACTCAATGGGAAAACCATCAGGACCTGGGGTTTTCCATTTTTACATTTTAAAAACCACTTGTTGAATCTCATCAATAGTAATGGGAGCAGTCAAAATAGAGTTCTCCTCAAAAGTGATAAGAGAAGGGATTGCTTGAAGGACATTTTTTTGAGAAGCTGAGTCAAGAGGAGTAGCAACACAAATATTGGAAAAATAATTCATAACAATAGATTTCATGCCATCCCAAGTGTAGACAACCTCTCTAGAATTTGAATTTAGGGAAAAAATAAAGTTGTGAGATTTTCAAGCTAGAAGAGATTTGTGGAAGGAATTTGTGTTTTGATCTCCTTATTTGATCCATTGAATTCTAGATTTTTGCTTCCATAAGAGTTTTCTTTTTTTCCATTCTTCTAACTGAGCTATGAGTCTAATTTTATTTGTACTTATGCTCTTTGTGAGGCCATCTGAATGGATTTTATTATTCAAATTTTCAATTTGAGAAATAACTTCATGTTCTTTTTGTTGAACATCCCCAAACTCCTTCCAATTCCAATTCTTGATTTTGAATTTAATGTATTCCAACATTTTGGCAAAATAGTACATCTTAGTCCCATATCTTGGTTTACCTTCCTTCCACCATTGTTGCACTCGAGTTCTGAAGGAACTGTCTCTAAGACACATTAACTAGAATAAAAAAGGAGAGAAACTCACATTGGTTTTCCAAATTTCCACCACGACTAGCTAGTGATCTGAACCAACATTGTTAAGAGTCTTCACTTTAGGAATGTGACCATGGATTAAGAAATGATCATAGAGCAGGAACCTATCCAATCTCTCCATGATACAAGCTAAGCCTTGTCTTCTGTTAGACCAAGTTATAAGACCATTATTTGGCTAGATGTCCACAATATAAAGGTTTACAATATAGTCATTCATGAGGTTAGTGCTCCTATCCAAATTTCTATTTCCCTCTATCTTCTCATCCATAGATAGGATGGTATTGAAATCTCCTCATATCAAGATCCAAGCTTCAGGAAAATGAGAGATAATATAATTTATATCCTTCCACTATCTTCTCTTTTCCTCCAAAGAAGTCAAAGCATAAATAGTTATGCAAAGCACAATTTGGTTGGAATGTCTACTGTGAATAACTATAGCCAAAAGACCACAACTTCCAAATATATAGTTAATAACTACCTCTTTTGGGTCCCAAAGGTAAGCAATACCTCCAAAAGTCCCCTAGGAACTAAGGGAAATAACTTTTACAGCTGGCCATATTTTACTAGCAACCAAATCCATTTCCTCTATTGACATCTTCGTTTCTTGAAGGAAAACAAGATGAGGATGATTTATCTGAATCATTCTTCTAATTTCATTTTGTTTTGAAATACTTCCTTTGAGTCCTCTAATTTCCAAGTGATGATCTTCATTAATACCAAGGCTAAAATAGTTGGTAAGGTAATTAATATTACCTTCCTCTACAATATTTTCACCTTCTTTTACCATATATTGTTGATTGGTCTTGCGACCTGCCCTTTGATTAGAATCCATCTTCGGTTTTTTTTCCTATTTCTTGACTTACTCCAATTGAATCCGGGATGTCTTCTAACCTTGAAGAATACGTGTACAAAGTCAAATTGTTGCTAGAAGGTTAAATAGAGTCTATCTTGGGACTTGTATTATTTGAAATCTCACCATTTAAAATATTGTTTTTCTTGTGTATATTTTCTCCCTTTTTTTTGTTGAGAACTCTTGATTTATTGGTTTGTATCTGAGTTATTACTTTCATCTCTAAATTGTGTTTCTAATATTTTTGTTTCCATTATTTCCTCTTCCTCACCTAGGGCATCATTTGTGGAAATAATTTCAAACATATTAGCTGATAACTTTGATTGATCCTTCATAACTGGTTTTTTTTAGTGTTCTTCTTCTTAGGCATTTGGAAACCTATTGAATTTGTATCTTCTTTCTTTTGATTTGGAATTTTATTTGGGAAAATACTAGCCAAATAACCATATTCATGGCAAATTCTACAATGAAAACGAATGTTATCATAGTCCACTACTTGCTCCCAAGTGTCCTCCCCAAATTGTAAAGTGATATTTTTAGGTAGGGATTTTTAAAAATCCATTAAAACACAAATCCGAGCATAAATAATATGTTCAAATTTTTTAGTACAATAAACAATCATCATAAAAGTTCCGAAAGAGTTTCCAATTGAAGAAAAAATTACCAAATTCCAGAATTCAATTGGGAGGCCAAAGAGTCTAACACACACGGGACCTATAGAAGGCATATCTTCTTTGGATTTAAATTTAGTATGTCAAGGCTTCATAAAAAGCCCTTCCCTTCCAAAGAACCAAGGGACCTCTTGAAATTTTTTCTCTCTATCTTCATTATTAGCAAATAAAACAATAAAATAATCATTTGGATAAATAGATATTTGTAAATCACCTTTAGTTTTATAGCTATTTGTAGCCTAGACTTTGAAAGTAGATAGGCTCGGAGGAAAACCCAAGAAATGAAAAATTAGTCCTCTTTTTTCCATATCTTTAATGCTAGTCTGAATGTTGCCCATATCAAGCTTAACAATAGGAGTTCCATCAGTTGCTCTAAGACATCCTGACTCAGTTTTCCTTAGATCAATATTAGGCATTCTTAGAGGTTTATGGGAAGCCCTAAGATTAATGTTAGCATTAGGCTGAGGATGTCCACCATAAAGGACATCCCTAAAATTTATTTTTGGGGTCGAGTCTTGGGAATACTTGCCCTTAAAAGGGGTTTCCATTGTGCATTTATTTTGTGGGTGCACCTTAGCACCATATTTGCTTGAGATCTAAACCAATTTTTGATCAGTTTCTTGAAATTTATTTTGTGATCTCTTTAACCAATGTCTAGATGTCGAGGAAAGGTATGCTTTCAACTTTTATTTTGTGCAGAAATTTGTAAGCTATTGTCAATAAAGTTCATTCCATGATCTATTGAAAGACAAATTTCTAACCCATATTGGGTTCCCTACAACATATATTTCTATAATATTGAGAAAAAACCACAAATATATTGGCGACTAGGGCCCTAAGGCCCCAAAAAACAACCTCTGGAGCTACTTACACTTAACCTAGATGAAACCCTTGCATAGTCGCTTACCAAAAATCATGTTCATACATAGGGATGTGCTAGGATTTGCATTGCTCCAAATGATCTAAAAATAGGTGGAGACATTCTAGGGTTTTTTAGGCATCTACCCTCAAAATTTTAGCTCAATTCAAGTTCGAATGAGTGAAATATGGCCGAAAAAAGTTTGGTAGTTTAAGCAGTCCTCCAAAAAATGTCTCTTCAATTTTTCAATTTGATCCTCTATGGTACATTTATTAGTCTAAAAGGAATATTTTTTTATTAATTGTTATGATTATTTTAGGTCTAATTCCTTTGGTCTATTTTATTTGGGGTATTTATTTTATTTGGTTACTAAATAAGAATTTTTATCACTATCTTTATCAAAATTTTAATCTAGTACTAGAATTGATAAATACCAAGAAAATTTGGAGATCAATGTATATATTGACTACTTACTTTTCTACATCGTGATTTTTCTTCTTGATGATAAAAATATACATATACATTATACATACATTCACCTTATAATTTACCAAGTCTAAATGGATAACACCTAATATAATTAAGGATTTGAAGCCAACAAGGTGAGTCTTGGTGGTTTATTATACACTCAAAATGGATGAGGCATTTGGAGTTGACATGGACATTGAAAAGGTCAAATTAAAGTTTATTTTATGATTTTTGAGTTGCTAGGGTGTTGATAAATTTTCTTGGTGGTTACATTAATGATTGAGTAAAAAGAATGAGCATCAAAGTGTTTATACTATAGTCATTGCACATGGTAGTGTCTATATAGATGAGAACTCTCTATTTGACATTATCCTCTTTTTGAAGTTGCACGTAGTTAACACATTGTTATATATAGTTAGAAAAGGGTATTATAAAAGTGTTTATTTTGGTGTTTATGTAGAAAGGTAATTGAATTTAGAAAAGGGATATAATCATTGGTAAAGAAACCCTAGTTTACTCCAATATAAAGAAGTGATTATACCTTTCTCTTTTCATTCTGCCTAATCCTTTAAAAGGGATAGTCAAGTATTTATGAAGTAAAATTATAGTCCTTGGGAACTCAAACCCTTGATACCACAAAAAAATAGAATAATATATGTTTTAAAATCCTTTTTAAAAATATAAGGGATATAATTTTTAAATATTACACAATATTATTCTATGGGTAAAGAGATATTCCTCGATTATAATGCTCATGCAAACATTAAAAGACCCCTCAAACTTACTCTTCCTAGGTAACATTGATGCAATTGTAAATATTTATATTTTAAAATTTTATATTTGAAATGGAAAAAAATTTATCTTGCTAGAGGGTACTTGAGTTATGTAAATAAATTATCATCTATATATTATTTTAATTTAATAGTAAATACCATAAAAACCTAGTGATATTGGTTTTTCAAAAATATTTGAAGCTTTATTTACCTCAATGTATAGCCTCACTTATCACTCACTCACATACACACACATGATTGATAAAAAAAAAAAAAATGTGTTTATGTGGGTCCTTGTCCCACTCACAAAAAGCTTTGTGTTATTTATGAATATAAGCTATCAAAACCAAAATTTAGGCATCTACAAACTAAAGCTAAATCATCTAAAGTTATAACAAAACTTTTCTCTACATTGTTAGAAATGAAACTAAGATTTTAGACATAAAGTGACAATTAGGAAACAATAAAGTATATAGATTATCACATGAATCATCACCATAAAAGTTAGAATTAAAGCTAATAGGGATCATACCTTCCATCAACTTATCTTCCATAAAGTCACTCTCTTAGATATATTGATGTCAATATTCACCAATAATAAAAATCCCTCATTAAGGTTTTCCTCCTCCTATATCTTCCTTCTAAATATTCTTATCACTAATTTGTGGGCTTGTTATTTAGTCTAGAAAGATATAGGGAATTCATTGTTGGTCCCAAGTTATATCCCTTTTACTAATTATTCCTTCGTTCACTGTCTAATCAGCCAAAATACTACCTTCCTTGTAAATGTGAGAGAACACCTCATCAAAAGGACTTATGATCCTATTGGTGTTACCAATAATATATTGAAGAAATATCCCTAAGATTTTTTCCCTTTGAGGCTATTGATGAAAATAAATGAGTCACCTTCCATATGTATTTGGTTAAAACCAAATGGTTGAGCATGAAGAACACAAGCTTATACTAAGAGGGGGGTTAACAGTATAAGATAAAACTTTTACTTTTCTTTCCAAGGAAATAACTATAATTATTATCAATTGCAATAATGAAACAATGCACAAATCACCACACACATAAGAGACACATATTTAATGTGGTTCACCCAATATGGGCTACATCCATAGAGAAATATTTCTTATAAATTTTTCAAATAAATTTCATGGGCTCCAACCCCTATTACAATGTTCATGGACACATATCCACAGGAGACACTTGTCCCCTCTCACAAGTTCGTGGACCTCAATCCATAGGAGACACCAATCTCCTTTTCTCTAGTTTGTGGACCTCAATCCACAAGAGAGACCAATATCCTCTGCTATGGTCTGCTCCAAAGCCTGCTCACAAATCTACTCAAATATACTCTAAACTTGTTTCAAACCTACTCACATCTGCTTACAAAACTTTCTCAACTCTACTCACAACTCTGCTCAAATATTCTCACAAAACTTGCTCAAATATGCTCACAAAGCCTGCTCAAACCTGCTCATAATTCTGCTCAATCCTGCTCATAAACCTACTCACATTCTTGCTCAAATCTGCTCACAAAACCAATCATGAACAATGCACACATTTAATTTCAAATCTGATCTATAACTCCTTGCAAATTGTTTTCCAAATTCAATCAAAACAATGCACAACTTTGCTCTTAAAACTGATCTATAACTCTAATTAATTTTCAATTTCAAGCAAAAACCAATATACATCCAATAATTTCTTATACCTCCAACCTTATGACAACAAAATTATTTTCCTCAAACAAAACCACCTTGAGAAAGGAATTAAATCACCATACCTCTAAATCTACCTCAATAATGATGAGCTTCCCAAACCTGTCTTGACAAATAATAATTTTCCTTTCTTTTGCCACTTCAAAAACTAGGTTAGCAAATATCTTTTTCAAATCATCCACATTAAAAACCCTTCTAAAAAATGTGCATAATAAAGCTTGAAAATAATACCTTATATCTCATTTTTAATCTCATAGAACAAAGTTGTTAATAATAACTATACCCTTATCAAAATATAAACAATAAAGCTTTTAAACCAATAAAGTCACTTCTTATTTTATCCTTTTATGACATGCAAAATACAAAATTAAAATTCCAAAGTTACACCTTATAACTCCAACTTATACATAATACAATTTTATAACAATCAGAATTACACCTTATAACTCCTTAATATACAAAAATAACTCCTTCACACACTATACAAAATATAATCTTTCAAACAATCCTAACACACCTTATATCATCTTCTTATAACAATGTAGAATATAAAATATTAACGTTGCACCTTATAACTCCCTACTTTAATAAAAATAAAATATTTTTCTCTTACCTCAACTGCCACCACGATTTCCAAGAAAAAACCACACTCGATGGAATTCGACCCTCGATTATCATGCACAACAACGTCTCATCGTGCCCTAGCCAACCGGCTAGGCTGCACCATAGCTTGAGAAAAAAGAGGATCAACTAGCCTAAACCTTCACACTTTCACAATTTTGTCACACACAAAAATGACACCATAGGGTTTTGAAATTGCACACTCTGCTCCGTAGTGCCCTAACACAGAGCTAGACGTCCGGTTGGGATACCCCAATGGATGGAACCTATTGGGGATTCACTCTTCTATCTTTCTTATCTGGATTTCTGCCATGTGGTGCACAAATTCCTCTTTTCTTATTCATCAAATTTTCCATGCTAGAAATATTCAAATTTTGCACACGAATTGGAATTTTTCACATCATTGGTCGCATTAGAAATTTTAAATTTTTGCATTACACGGTGGTAAATAATGAAATCTCTATCTTCATATTTATATGCCTTCCTTTGTGCCTTGGGAATTCGGATCATGATTTTACTTTTGATTTAATTTATTCTCTCCAAAGATTTTGGCACAAAACCTTATAAACCCCTTATAATATTTAAAAAATATTATAATATTAACTTTTAAAACCTTTAGCCTTCTCTTGTAATATTTAAACCTTTGTCCCAAGAAACTTTTAAAACTTTGTCCTTCTCTTGTAATATTTAAACTATTGTCCCAATCTGTTAGGACCCTCCTAACATGTCCTAATTACTTATATTATTTATTCATTATATTCTAGGGTCACAACCCTTCACTCTTACAACTATTAGACTAGGTATTTAAATGCAATCCACATATGATAATAAGGCATCATCGAACAAATATATAAATTAAGTCTATTGTGGGTTTTCTACCTTACAATCAAAAAGTGATTCAATATAAAAATGATCCTGCTTCCTACACCATTTAGTTTCATACCATCTGGATCAGAGCTAGATCAAGGAGCAAATTCACCATTAAAATTTTTTCCCACCGCACATTTCAGCCAGTCCACATTCGCGAGGATGCAAACAACATTCACGCTTCACGGATCCATGTCAAAATCCTCGCAAAAAATTAAACCTTCTCCTAAGGTACGAATTAAGTTGTCTTACACCCAAATTGCTTGACCTTTCGTGTGGTGATCGGTGGCTATTTTGAAAAAGCTAAAATCTTCAATGCAGCATCAAGGTTTTCGACGTCCGAAATGCAAAGGAAAAAAATTAAAATTATTTTTTTATTTTTTATTTTTTTTGCTCACTTGTACCAAGTCATATTGATCGTTACCTACACCAACCGCAATGGCTAAAGGACGACGATCACTGGATTCCATTCATGAGAAACACGAAAGCCTCGCTGAAGAAGTTCAACAGGAAAGAGAGGAGAATACCCGTACCACAAGAGAACTCTTTGAGAAAATATTTGCAATGGATGTTAAACTTGATGTCATCAGTCAAAATCAGGCAACAACACATGCAAATTCACCCAACCATGGGTCATCAAACCGAGCAATGTTAGGAGGTCCACAAAATTCCATTCTACCACAGACGACCAAATTAGACTTCCCAAAATTTAAAGGAGACCATACAAACTGGATCTACCGAGCAGAGCAATATTTCTCACTAAATCAAATTTTGGAAATGCAAAAAGTGCATATTGCCTCCTTCCACTTGTAAAATGACGCCATCCAATGGTGCCAATGGTTCGATAAAACTAACGGCACTCTGACGTGGTCAACCTTTACACAGAATCTATTAGTGCGATTCGGCCCTAGCAAGTTTCAAAACTTTACAGGGGCCCTCACTAAATTATGCCAAACCACTTCGGTAAGCGAATACCAAGCAGAATTTAAAGGCTAGCTAATCGAACATCTGGATTAGACACTGCCTTCTTTCAATAATGTTTTGTCAGTGGATTAAAATAAGAAATTCAAATAGAGGTGCAAATGTATAACCCTACAAACATGTTAGAGACCATCGGCTTGGCAAAATTAGAGGAGGACAAAATCAAGGCACGAAATCAGTTCACAAAACCAACTTGGGGGAATATACCAACCCCAAACCAATGCAAAATGGACGAACCCAAAACTCCTACACAACCTCCAAAATTAACCCCGCTCTACCAATTAAGCGTCCGAGTTTTGAGGAAATGAAGGAAAGACAAGCTAAGGGTATTTGCTACCATTGCGATGAGAAATTTGACAGAAATCATAAATGTGCCTCACGAAAATTATATATTCTAGATGCCACAGAGGAAGGGAATTCTATTGAAGAGGAACCTGAACTTGAAGTAGAGGTATTATCCAACACACTTGAAAGTGACGAAGAAAATGCACCAAAGGTTTCCTTCAACGCCCTTGCCAAATTTTTTGCCCCTCAAACAATGCGAGTTAAAGGGTATTTTAAGAAATAAAACCTTACCGTGCTCCTAGATTCTGGTAGCATGCATAATTTTATCGATCCAAAGGTGGCTAAACAAGCAAATTATTTTATATACCCTTGCAATAACTTTGAAGTGATGATTGGAAACGACGGAAAAATTGCATGCAAAGGAAAATGCAAAAATATAAAACTAACTATGGGGGTTTATAACATGAAAGGCGACATGTACATCCTACCCTTAGGTGGGCGCAACATTGTACTAGGCTTACAATGGTTACAAACCTTGGGCATAGTCCAATGGGAATTTGATGAACTATGGATGAAATTCACAGCAAAGAACCAAACCTATATTATCCAAGGCCTGAAATCAAGACCTTCCCAAATCGTCAACTCGCATAGAATGGAGAAAATTATCCGAAGAGGAAACAAAGGAATGGTCGCCCAATTATTTTCAATTCAACCTAGTCACAAAGAAGACAAGACACCAAAGTTACAAAATATTTTAGACCACCATAAGGCGGTATTCAATGAACCAAAAGGACTACCTCCACAATGAAGTCACGATCACACTATTCCATTATTTCCAGGGCATCACCCTCCTAATATTAGACCTTATCGTTATCCATACCTCCAAAAGACCGAAATAGAGAAATTAGTACAAGAGCTTCTTAAGGTAGGAGTCATTAGACCTAGCAAAAGCCCTTACTCCTCTCCAATTATTTTAGTTAGAAAAAAGGATGGCTCATGGCGTTTATGTGTCGATTTTCGAGCGCTTAATAAAATGACCATCAAAGATAAATTTCCTATTCCGGTCATAGACGAGCTATTAGATGAACTCCACAGGGCAGCTTATTTTTCCAAGTTAGACTTACAGTCAGGCTACCACCAAATACGAGTCAATGAAAAGGATATTACTAAGATGAACTTTCGCACTCACAAAGGGCACTACGAATTCTTGGTGATGCCATTTGGCCTAACCAACGCTCCTACATTTCAAAGTCTAATGAATAAGGTATTTCACCCTTTTCTTCGTAAATTTATATTAGTTTTCTTTGATGACATTTTGATTTATAGCAAAACATGGGAAGAACATTTGGACCATGTTAGACAAGTGTTCCAAATCTTGGAGGAAAATCAACTTTATGCAAAACGATCAAAGTGTTCCTTTGGAAAACAAGAAATTGAATACTTAGGGCATATTGTCTCAAAGGAAGGAGTTATGGTAGATCCTTCCAAAATCGAGGAGGTGAAAAATTGGCCTATTCCAAAAACCTTAAAAGCTCTACGTGGGTTTCTTGGACTAACGGGATATTATAGAAAATTTGTCCAAAATTATGGTAAAATCGCTACTCCTCTAACAACATTACTTAAGAAAAACACTTTCAAATGGTCGTCTAAAGCGGATGATGCCTTTATCACCTTGAAAACTGCAATGTGTACCACCCCTGTTCTAGCCATGCCCAAATTTTCTAAACCGTTCGTCATTGAAAGTGACGCTTGGGAATAGGAATGGGAGCCGTACTCATGCAGGATGAAAGGCCTCTAGATTTTATAAGCAAAGCATTTTCTCCTAAGAATTTAGCTCGCTCTACGTATGAAAAAGAGATGTTGGTGATTGTCCATGCTATTCAACATTGGAGGCCTTACATTATTGGCCAACATTTCATTATACGCACTGACCATCATAGCTTGAAGTATTTTTTGGAACAAAGGACTAATACCCCAGAACAAAAAAATGGGTTACTAAACTTCTTGGTTATGATTATGAAATTACATATAAAAAGGGAAAGGACAACATGGCAGCCGATTCACTTTCTAGAAAATTTGAATATATGCCTCAAGTCGATGCTCTTTCCTCCCTTATTCCTAAATGGGTAGATGAGGTGCATGAAGAATGGATAAATGATCCTACTATCCATGCCTTAATTCAAAAACTTCAACATAATTCTAGTATCAAAACTCCATACACTTGGAAGGACAATATATTAAGATACAAAGGGAGGATGGTCCTCACCCCCAATTCAACTTATCGTGAAAAACTTCTTCATGAGTTACATACCTCACCCACTACAGGCCACTCAGGGTTCTTAAAAACCTATAAAAGAGCCACTACCTCCTTCTATTGGGTAGGAATGAAAAATTACATCAAAAACTTTGTAAAAGAATGTGAAGTTTGCCAAAGACAAAAGGGGGAGACCCTCGCTATTCCGGGATTAATTCAACCTCTTCCTATACCCACCAAAACATGGGCAGATATTTCTATGGAATTTATTGAAGGATTACCAAAATCAGGAGGAAAAACAACCATTTTCGTAGTCATTGATCGTTTATCTAAATATGCCCATTTTTGTTCCGTGGCTCATCCTTATACCGCTAGCACTATAGCCCACCTCTTCCTAGATAACATCTTTAAATTACATGGTATGCCCTCCACAATTGTTAGTGACCGTGACCCAACTTTCACTAGCACCTTTTGGAAGGAATTGTTCAAATTACAAGGTACTCAACTTCGTATGAGCTCCGCTTACCATCCTCAAATCGATGGCCAAAAAGAAGTTGTAAATAAATGCTTGGAAACATACCTTCGATGTTTTGTTTCTACTCAACCACTCCATTGGGTAAAGTGGCTTTCACTAGCGGAATGGTGGTATAACACTTCATACCATACGTCCATCAAAATGACTCCTTATGAAGCACTATATGGTCAAACACCACCATCCCTCACTTCCTACTACAAAAGTCCATGTGGTGGAAACGAAACTTGCTAATAGATATGACATACTACGGATCCTAAGAGAGAACCTACACACCACCCAGCATCGCATGAAGCAGCAAGCCGATCAACAGAGAAGCGAACATAGTTTCCACGAGGGTGATATGGTTTTCTTACGTCTCCAACCTTACCGTCAATCCTCTCTTAAACAAAAAGATTCTCAGAAGTTAGCACCCAAATTTTACGGGCCATATAAAGTTCTCCAACGTATTAGGACAGTTGCTTACAAACTAGAGCTTCCTCCCTCTTCCAAACTTCACCCCGTATTTCATGTATCTTGCCTTAAGCTCGTAGTGGGAGCCCATATCACGACACAACCCACTCTCCCTAAATTCTCCGATGATGGAGTACTTCTAGTCGAGCCAGAAGATATCTTGGATCGTCGCTCTCATCACCTTCGTACTTGCGATATCACAAAATTTTTAATCCATTGGAAAGGTTACCTTTAGAAGATGCAACGTGGGAAAATTTTCAAGATATCCAGCAACAATTTCCAAATTTCCAGCTTTGAGGAAAAAGCTCCTTTAAGGGGGGTGGCATGTTAGGACCCTCCTAACATGTCCTAATTACTTATATTATTTATTCATTATATTCTAGGGTCACAACCCTTCACTCTTACAACTATTAGACTAGGTATTTAAACGCAATCCACATTGATAATAAGGCATCATCGAACAAATATATAAATTAAGTCTATTGTGGATTTTCTACCTTACAATCAAAAAGTGATTCAATATAAAAATGATCTTGCTTCCTGCACCATTTAGTTTCATACCACAATCAACTTTTAAACTTTTGTCCCAAGCAACTTTTATTAACTTTTAAACTTTTATGTCCCAAGCTTTTGTCCTTCTTTATTATATAAAAATTTGATATTTAAATATTATAATCCATTTCTTAAAAATATTTTCCTTGCTTGGAGATATACCTTACCTTGAATAATTTCTCAACCTTATAAAATTCTTGAAGAATATTTCTACCTTGAATACCATGCACCTTTGACATCAATGACAACTCAATATTTCCAAAAATTTCTCCCTTTGTCATTGATGGCAACCCTTCAAAAAAAATTATTTTACTACAACTAGATTCCCAATATGCTCCCCCTAACAAGCTGCTCCCCCTAACTGAATTATTTTGCTTTAAAATCAATGGCAAAGGGCTCCTTGGGGCTAAAAATAATACACTTAGCATAGGATCCTCAACTTGAGGTGATCAATTTTAGGATGGGAGTGAAGTTACTCCCAACTTTCCTCTAAGATACTCAAAATTTTCCTTTAGAAGTGGTTTGGTAAAGATGTCAGCAATCTGTTCCTTTGTAGAAATGTATTCCAATTTGACTTGATGATCAATCACTTGCTCTGTCCAAAAATGATATTTGATTGAAATGTGCTTGGTCCTTGAATGCATCACTGGATTCTTTGAAATATTAATGGCACTTGTATTATCACACAGTATGGGAATAGAATGATCATGTTCTATTTTGAAATCACTTAAATTTTGCTTCATCCATAAAACCTATGTACAACAAGTAAATTATGTAATGTACTCTACCTCTGTAGTGGATAAGGATATTGATGCTTATTTCTTGCTTAGCCAAGAGACTAAACAATATCCAAGAAAGAATGCTCCTCCACTTGTGCTTTTTATGTCATCAACATTGCCTACCCAATTCGCATCTGTATATGCAGTGAGTGTGAAAATATTTCATTTGGGGTACCACAGTCCAAAACTCATAGTTCCTTTAAAATTCTTAAAGATTCTCTTTACTGTCTGTACATGTGTTTCTTTTGGTGCAACTTGAAATCTTTCCACCAATCTGACTGCCTGCATTATATCTAGTCTAGTAGTTGTGACATATAGTAAACTTCCAATAATGGATCTATACAATGCCTTATTTGCTTCAGGAGACTCATCATATTTACTTAACTTATATCTTGTAACCATGGAAGTACTCATAGGATTACAATCCTCCATCATGAACTTTTTCAACATTTCTTTCACATACTTGGTCTGAGAGAGAAATATACCTTTATATGATTGTGAAATTTGCAACCCAAGAAAGAAGGATAACTCACCAAGCATAGATATCTCAAATTCATTTTGCATACACTTTACAAATTTTTGACACATATTGTCATTACTTCCTCCAAAAATGATATCATCCATATAGACCACTATAATAAACAAGTTATTTCCTTCATTTTTGATGTATAGATTGCTATTAGCTATACCTTTTCTAAAATCTATTCTTGGAGATACTTATCCAACCTTGAGTACCAATCCATAGGGGATTTCTTTAGTCATTAGAGAGCCTTAATTAATTTGCATACATAGTCTAGCTTATCTGTCAAGCTGAAACCATATGTTTGCTCTATGTAGACGTCTTCCTCTAAGTAACCATTGAGAAATGTTGATTTTACATCCATTTGATACACCTTGAAGTTTCTGAAACTTGAGAAATCCAGGAACATTCTTATGGCTTCAATACATGCAACGAGAGCAAATGTCTCTTCAAATTCAATCCCCTCAACTTGTGTGTAGCCTTTGCACACAAGTCTTTCTTTATTTCTGACAACCTGGCCATATTCATTCAATTTATTTTTTGTAAATCCATTTGGTGCCAATTACATTCTTATATTTAGGACATGGGACAAGTTCCCAAGTCTCACTCTTTTATATTTGGTCTAACTCTTCTTCCATTGCCTTAATCCAATCTTTATCTTCACTTGCTTCATTGAAATCCTTGGGCTCAACTTTATATAGCAAAGAAAAATTTGCATGTTCACCTATTCCTATTATCTTCCTCCTTGTTTGTCTCTCATCTAGATTTCCAATAATCAGTTCTCTTGGATGATTATTTTGCATATACCTGGATAGTGTCTTAGGTGGTATACTTTTTATCTCATCTTCTTCAGTTTATTCACCTTCTTCTTCTTTGCAACTTTCTCCTTCTTGATACACAATATCTTGATCTGGTTCTCTTAGATCTATTTCTTCATCAACTGTTACATTTACACTTTTCATAATTGTATGTGATCTTTTATTGTAGCATCTATAGGCTTTAATCTTAGTGGAATAACCAAGGAATATACCCTCATCACACCTGGAATCAAACTTGCCCAAATTTTTCTCTTCTCGTCTAATGTAGCATTTGCTTCCAATTTTTTTGAAGTACTTCACAATAGTTGGTCTTCCCTTCCAAAGCTCATATGGGGTTTTATGGTGATTTACTCTTACTTGATCTCTATTGATAATATAAATAGTTGTATGAATTACCTCTTACCAAAATGTATCAGAAATATTAGACTCATTTAACATAGCCTTGACCATACCCTGAATAGTTCTGTTTTTCCTTTCAACTACTCCATTTTGTTGTGGAGTTCTTGCTGCTAAGTATTATCTCTTGATTCCATGTTGTTCATAGAATTCTACAAATTTACTTGAAGTGAATTCTCCTCCTCTATTTGATCTTAGACACTTGATCTTTTTATCTTTTTTATTTTCTACTAGTGCCTTGAATACCTTGAATGTTTCAAATGCTTCTAATTTTTCCTTTAAGAATGTTATCCAAGTCATTCTAGAGAAATCATTGATAAATAACATGAAGTAGATCTCACTTTGTAAACTATTTATCCTTGTAGGCCCACATATATCGGTGTGAACTAGCTCCAATGGCTTGGATGAAGAAAACTTCTTTTATTTGAAACTTGTTCTTGTTTGCTTACCATGCTAGCATTGTGCACAAAATGTGTTTGGAAGTTTTTCTATCTTGGGAAAATATCTAACTGCTTGTTTGTTTCTTATTTTTACTATGTTTTCAAAGTTCAGGTGACCCATTCTTCTATGCCATAACCAGCTTTCATCCTCTTGTGATAGAAAATATTTTTCTCCTTTAATCGCCCACAACATGTAGAGATTGTTTTCAGTTCTACCGACATCTGCAATAAGCTTTCATGTTTTGGATTTTCTGATCTCAAATATCCATTTGGGTAAAATGTGATTGTGTACTGTTAGGATTCTACTCCTAACCACCATACTAATCACATTATTAGTTAATTATTTAATCACTCTCTCTTTCACAAAGGTTGTGACCTTTGATCACACCTTCACACTAATAGAAATAGGCATTTCATTTAGTATAGTTGATACATCGAAGAATATAATTATTAATTAATTGTTGGGTTCCCCATACAATACAACAATGATTCCTTAATAAAATATTCCTTTTTATTATTCTAGCATTATAATCAATCTTTCTCTATTGGGTTCACTACATCTGGATTAGAGCTAGATCAAGGAGCCAATTCACCGTCATTTTTTTTCCCCCACCGCATATTCCAGCCTAGTTCATTCTGTTTATCACTCTCACTTCCCTACGGATCATGGAAAATAAAATTGAAGTAGAGAAGTTTCCATACGCTTGAAATATTCATCAACAGTGTCGTGAAGCAAATTCCGGTGAAACAAAATAAATATTACGTTATAACCAAGTCTTATAAACGCCGGCATCGAAAATTAAATAAATTACGAGAAGTGTCAGGGGTTTCGACGTCCGGAATGAAAAAAATAAAAAAAATTGACACCAAATTTTGCATAGTTGTGAAAAACTGCTAATCTTGAAATTTTGCTAAAATATTACACAATTTTTGCTAAACATTGCCAAAATTGACCCTAATATAAATTTTGCTAAGACTTGTTACTATTGCAAATTTTTGCTAAAAAATTTCAAGGCATTGAAAATTCTCGCTAATTCTGCCACTTACGAAGGTTATAAAATCTCCAAAACCTAACCGCAATGGCCGAAGGATGACTTTTATGCAATTTTTTACGATAATTTTTCAAGAAATTTTTTGATGACTTTCAACACTTTTTGCGACACCTTTTTGCCAAACGACTATGCAAATGGCCGATGGAAGAATATCTCATGACCCTAACCTAATTTTGCTACTTAATATTGCCCACCTACGTCAAATCACATCAGTGAGTGTATATAAAATTCAGTTCCAGGATATCGCCAATCGCATCACAGGGTTGGACAAATCAGTCCTCATAAGTGGGTTCATCAATGGATTGAAAGAATAAATTAGAGTGAAGATCATGATGTACACTCCTCGCACCCTACAGGAAGCCATTGGATTAGCTTTGTTAGTCGATGATACATTCAATGTTCAACGTCAACATGGGGAGCAACCTACTGATAAATCAACATTCATGCACACTATTCCAAAACACAAACCCTTGCCAGTTAAGTACCTTAGCCTACAAGAAATGGAGGAACGACGAGCAAATGACCTCTGCTATACTTGTGATGAGCAATTTGGGCCCCTTCATTGTTGTGCTACACAAACATTGTATTTATTGAATATAGTTGATCCCTGTCACTCCATAGAGGAAGAAGGTGAGGAAGATGTGCACGACATGACCAAAGCACCTGATCATAATAATGAAGGAAATGAGGTCGATGTGCAAGAAGTGCTCGATGCACCACGAAAAGATGAGGTAGACATCCATGCAGTAAACAATGAAGGCAATACATACACTCTCAAATAACTACACACAAGTTCATCACCAATAGTGAGTTCTCGTCGTATAGGCAGCCTGATTCAGAAAGGAGGAAAAAGAGTGAGTGCACCTTTATTTTCCCTTCATTCTACACAGGAAGAATCAGCTAAAGCAAAAACCTACCGTCATCACATAAGGAATATTCTACTATTCTTTCTAGCAACCCCCCACTAATGCTTCGACCTTCAATATATCCTTGCCTTTGAAAAAGTGACATTAAAATAGTACAAGAACTTGCACAAATTCAACTGGGAAAACAAGCAACGAAGCTCCTTAATTTGAGCTTTGAGGACAAAGCTCTTTTTAAGGAAGGTGGCATGTTAGGATTCTACTCCTAACCACCATACTAATCACATTATTAGTTAATTATTTAATCACTCTCTCTTTCACAAAGGTTGTGACCTTTGATCACACCTTCACACTCGTAGAAATAGGCATTTCATTTGGTATAGTTGAGACATCGATATTAATTAATTGTTGGGTTCCCCATACAATACAACAACGATTCCTTAATAAAAGTGATTCCTTTTTATTATTCTAGCATTATAATCAATCTTTCTCTATTGGGTTCACTACATGTACCCTTGATCACATAGTTGACTTACACTTAGTAGACTATGCTTCAATCCTTCAACATATAACACATTTTCTATCCTTGATCTTCGATTATCCAAGCTCAACATCCATTTTCCAATAATTTTGGTAGAAGCATTATCACCAAATTTCATTTTTCCTCCATTTATTTTCTTGTGAGAAAGAAATTTATTTTTGTCACCTGTCATATGACTTGAACAACCACTATCAATATACCACTGATTTCCTTCATTTTGCACATGAAGAGTTGTTTGTTCCAACATGGAATTTTCCTTCTTGTTCCTTTTTTTTTCAAACTTTTGAGGACATCTCCTTTTGAATTGTTTGATCTTCTTCTTTCTTGCTTGATTTAGGAAGTTCAAGAAATACTATTTTACACCATCTAGATTTGTGCCCAAAATTATTACATTTGTAACACATGATATTGTTATTCATGAGAGGTGCAAAAGAATTATAATTTCTATTGATGATGCCAACATTATTTTTCACATAGACCATGCAATGTACAACTTTATGACCATATTTGTTACATGAAAAACAATAACCATGGAAGAAATATTTAAACTTGTTTGATTGCCTTGGATGATATGGTCGCATGGTTCTTTCATTTCTATTCCTATGATTTATTTTTGTCCATGATGATTCTCTATTTTCTTCCTCCTTAATGTTTTTACCCTTCAATACATTAGCATAGGTCATGGGCTCTTATTTACTTACTTTCTTTGATGTCTTTGTTCCTTTTGAGTTTGACTCCTCTTTCTGTTTCTCTAACCTTATATTTTGTTGTAACTTATCCTTAGACTTTTCTACTTCCTTTTTTAGAGAGACAACTTCATGTTCTAATTTTTCACATTCCAATTCTTTTACATTTAATTTCTCAACCATAACTTCTTCAATTCTCTTTGCCTCTTCAACCTTCACTTTTAAGTCATGAGATCTTGTAGAATATTTTTCTTTGTTTCTTCATCCTCTTGAACTTGAGCCTTCAATCCTGAATTTTTCTTTCTAGCCCTTTTTAATTCTCCAAGAGCAGCAATAAGTTTCTCCTCTATGTTAACCATGGTTTTTTTTTCATTTTTAGGATCTCTCTTGTTGATTTCAACCATAGGAGCATCATCTATAAATTCAGTTGTCATGTGTGTTCTTGTAAGATCTTCCTTCAATCTGTTAGGCTTTCACGAAGGAACCTACTATGATACCAATTGAATAACACAAGATTATACTGAAAGGGGGGTGAATAGTATAATATAAAACTTTTACTTTTCTTTCCAATAAAATAACTATAATTATTATCAATTGCAATAATGAAACAATGCATAAATCACCACACACATAAGAGACACAGATTTAACATGGTTCATCCAATGTGGGCTACATCCATGGAGAAATATTTCTTATAAATTTCTCAAATAAATTTCATGGGATCCAATCCCTATTACAATGTTTGTGGATACCTATCCACAAGATACACCTATCCCCTCTCACAATTTTGTGGACATCAATCCATAGGAGACACCAATCTCCTCTGCTCTGGTTCATGGACCTCAATCCATAGGAGACACCTGTCTCCTCTGCTTTGATCTACTCTAAATATTGCTCATATTTCTTCTCAAATATATTCCAAACCTACTTCAAAATTGCTCATATCTACTTATAAAACCTGCTCATCTCTGCTCATAATTCTTCTCAAATATTCTCACAAAACCAATCATGAAAAATACGCACATTTTCTTTCAAATATGATCTATAACTCATTGCAAATTTTCTTCCAAATTCAATCAAAACAATGCACAACTTTGCTCTCAAAACAGATCTATAACTCTCATCAATTTAATTTTCAATTTCAAGAAAACAATAATTTCTTATACCTCCAACCGTATGACAACAAAATTATTTTCCTAAAAAAAAATCACCTTAAGAAAGGAATTAAATCACCATGCCTCTAAATATGACTCAATAATAATGAGCTTCCCAAACCTATCTTGACAAATAATAATTTTTCTTTTTTTTGCCACTTCAAAAACTGGGTTAGCAAAATTTTTTTTCAAATCATCCACACTAAAAACCCTTCTAAAAAATATGCACAATAAAGCTTGAAAATAATACCTTATATATCCTTTTTAATCTCACATAATAAAGCTTTTAATAATAACTATACCCTTATCAAAATATAAACAATGAATCTTTTAAACCAATAAAGTCACTTCTTATTATATCCTTTTATGTTGGAATTACCCCTAGGTTCTAGATTTATTATTATTAGCATATATCTTTGTGTTTCTACATAGATAATATTAGTGCTATTCTAGAGTTTATTTGGAGAGCATCTAGGAAATAGGTTAGACTATGCTATGTTTGGTGTGAGCCAATAAAAGGAGATTTGTTCCTATTTTGTGTGATGATTTATTATGAATCAACACTATAGAAGTGTAACTTGGGTGAGCAAATAATATAATTATTTGATTCACTCATTATGGTATCAGAGCCTGCGTGAAGAGTTCTTCCCCAATGGATTACCCATCATATATACGTGAGTTCAGTTCATTGGAGAAAAAGGAGAGTTTGTCACTACGTGTCTATGTTGTGAGGTGATTTTTTGAAACTCTGTGATGTGAAAAGCTATGAATCAAAACTGCTATGAAGGAGGAGATATGCATATAGCACAGATGACAAGAGAAGGTGATGATGATTTTCTTGATAGTATAAGAACAAACGAAGGAGTTTACGTGAATTGCATTGGATTTGATTAAATTTGTTGCATACGATTCACTGAGGAAGGCGTCAGTCCAAATATACAAAAGCATGATAAACAAATATATCCTTGATCCACAGTGACAATTAAAATCCACGTGAAATAAGACCGTGTTAAAGGAGATTAAAAAAGTGTAGTGAATGTGTTGATTAGCATATTGTCTGAGAGGAAATTTGGAGTGTGATTTGTTGAATTTAATACTTCCATGTTTCAAAACTGTGAATCTCTCTGAGATGAAATGTCTTCTAATAGGAAACATCTATTGTGAGTGAAGAAGCGGGGAGATTTTGTTGAGTTAAATCATGGAGTTCGACGATACCATACGACGTGATCGTTGGCTCTCAATTTAAAGTAGAGGTGACGTAAGCAAGATCGTATGAATTTTGGCTCACGATCAGGACAAGAAGAGACACCTTTGTGCATACGATGATCACAAGAGGAGAAAGACTTTGATTTTTTGACATTTGATTGGCCATAAGAAAGACGTCATGCAATTCATATATGTTGAATGTGCAATTGGATCAACGTTGCATATTGAGTGTGGAATATATTGAGTGTGGATGATCTTTAGGGCATCGTGTAGCATATTCGTGTTACACATAGCAGGAGCAAACGCTATTAAGATGAAACGCATGGAGTAGAAATCACTGAAAGAATATTACTATGTGACGATAAGCCTTGTATCATTAATCATGTTGCGCATCCTAATGTAAAAACATATTGTCTTAGAATGTAGAGGAATGAGATAAAACAAATGTTGCAAACATTTATTTCAAAATATTGACATTCAAACATTGCAAACATTTCAAAATGAAATATATCCCACGCTCTATGAGGACGAGGGATACGTGTAGTGATAATTAAAATTCCCTATGCGATTTTCTTATGTGTACAGTAGTTGCAGTGGTCTCCACATACGAAGAGAAGGCATTGATGTCCTATGTGGACTAGAACTGATGAGAACCCAACTGGTACAGGAGTCCTGATAAAGTTCACTAGTTGTGTTTGACAGTGTCAATTCACTACAGTGACAAAATTGAGTAAATAGGACATAACTAAATGAAAATAATAGAAGGATAACAATACAAGGAGATGCTACTATTTTTTTTCTGCTATTTAGACTGGTTGCTGACAGAGAAAAAAATTTCTTGTCATCTTGTTTTTACAAGTTTTTTTTATTAACATCAATGGCAACAAATAATAATCTTCCCATTTCTGAGTTCAATGGACTAGATTATGAATATTGGTCTATCAATATGAAGACCTTACTCATTGGAAAATGGCTATGGGACATAGTAGAGGAAGGCTATTCTAAACCTGCATATTGGACCACCTTGAGTGCAGCTAATAAAACCAGAAAAAACGATACCCAAAAGAAGAATTATTTTGCCCTCTACCATCTCCAAGCAACTTTGGAGAAAAGCATTTTTCCTATAATTGCTTCTTTTTTGACAGCCCTTAAAGCATGGGGAGCCTTGAAAGATAACTATCAAGGAAGTGATCAAGTGAAACAAGTGAGGCTTCAAACCTTGAAGAGAGATTTTGAGAATCTCAAAATGCAACATGATGAAAAAGCAGGTGATTATTGTATGAAAGTGAAAGCCATTGTAAACAAAATTCAGACCCTTGGAGAGGACATAAAAAATAAAGTGGTTGTGAAGAAAGTGTTGAGAAGACTTCTTCATAAGTGGAATCATATTGCAATTATTATTGAGGAATCTAAATATTTATCTACTCTAACTTTTGATGCACTAATTGGTTCTTTGATGTCTCATGAAGAGAGACTACATGGTTCTACTTCATCAAGATTTGGAGGTGATGACAAAGCATTCTCATCCAAGGAAGGTGAGGCTTATGGAAGATGACAAGAAAGAGGCCAAGGAAGAGAGGTAAAGGAAGAGGAAGAGGAAGATCAAGAGGTGGCAACCAAGGAAGAGGAATAGGAGGTGACACATCAAAGAAATCTTGTTACAATTGTGGTAAGCTTGGTCACTTTTCTAAATATTGTTGGTTCAAGACTTCTCAAGAAGGGAGAGGTCAATATGGAAACTATGGAGAAGAGGAAGGAACTTCAAATTTATTCCTCACCTATGGAAAATCATATCAAAATCTCAATGAAACTTGAATTTTGGATACTGGTTGCTCAAATCATATGAGTGGCAAAGAAGAGCTATTTGCTACAATGGATTCCACCTACAAGTCAAAGATCAAATTAGGATATGACAAGGCACTACAAGTTGAAGGCATGGGATCCATGGAGGTTCCAACAAAATAAGGCACAAATAAGGTTAACAACATCTATTACACCCCCAAACTCCAACATAATTTGCTTAGTGTTGGACAAATAATGGAAAAGAACTATAGGCTTGTTTTTGAAGATGGAAAATGTGTAATTTTTGACAAAAATAATTGTAATAGAGTTGTTACACAAGTACCTATGACAAATAATAGGTTATTTCCTCTTAAGTTTTGGGAACATGGAGGTGCTCAACTTGCTAGTGTGGCCATAGAAAATCCAAGTGTGCTTTGGCACTTGAGATATGGTCATCTTAATTTTTTAAGCTTGAAGTTGTTGACTTCACAAGCTATGGTGTGTGGATTACCAAAATTTTAAGAGCACAAGGAGGTGCGTGAAGGATGTGTTTTGGGAAAACACTCAAGAACAAATTTTCCAAGAGTACAAGCATGGAGAGCAAGCCATCCACTACAATTTGTACATTCAAACATTTGTGTTCCAATGAATACCAAAAGCTTGGGTAACAATTCTTACTTTCTCACTTTCATTGATGATTTCTCTAGAATGTGTTGGATTTATTTTTTGAAAACTAAAGATGAAGATTTTGAATGTTTTAAGGATTTCAAAAATAATGTAGAGAATCAAAGTGAGTATGTTGTAAAAATATGAAGGACTGATAGAGGAGGGGAGTTTTGTTCAAATTCATTTCTCAAATATTGTAAATATTGTGGTATCAAAAGGCAATTAAATATTGCCTACACCCCACAATAAAATGGTGTGGCTGAAATAAAGAACCACACTATTATAGAAATGGCTAGATCAATGCTTCAAACAAAGAAAATCAGTAACATGTATTGGGTTGATGTTGTTAGAACAAGAGTTTATATTTTGAATAGGAGTCCTACTTCTAGTTTATATGGGATCTCTCCCTATGAGGGATGGTATGAAAAAAATCCAAATGGAAAACACTTCAAAGTTTTTGGTTGTCTTTCATATACTCACATTCCTGATGAGACAATAAAGAAACTTGACCTTAAAATTAAATCATGTATTTTCATTGGGTATTGTGAATCCTCAAATGCATACAGACTCTACAATCCAAAAACACACAAATTTGTAACTTCCAGAGATGTGATTTTTGATGAAGGGGGAGTATGGGGTCATCAAAAACTTTTTATTTATGATGGATATCAATATGCAAGCTCCTCTCAAGTTCAGCCCATTAATAAAATCAGCACTGGAAATCCTCCTCCAAATAAGAGTTCTACTCCAACAAGTGCAACAAGTTCTACTCCAAGTTGTTCTCCACAAATATCAACAATTTCTTCTCCAATGCAAATGGAAATAGATTCACCATCAAGAGGTAAGAGAACACTTCAATATCATCCCTCCTACCAAATTTTGGATAAGAATTTTCAAAAAAGATACACTAGAATTCAAGCTAATGAGATGAATAAATTTTTGAAAAGAGTTGAATATTTGCACATGTATGGTGATGATGACTCTCAAGAGCCTAAGGGAGATGTTGTAAACTATGCTTTAATGAATAGTGTAGATATAGAGTCATCTATTTATGAAAAAACATGTACTCATGATGTATGGAAATAGGCCATGGAAGAGGAAATGACCTCTATAAAAATAATTAAACTTGGCAGCTAGTGGAGCTTCCTAAGGGAAATAAATGTTTTGATTGTAAATGGGTCTATAAGACCAAGTTAAATGCTTATGGAAGCATTTAAAGACACAAGGCAAGGATAGTAGCAAAAGGGTTTACTCAAAAGTATGGGATTGACTATGAGGAGACTTTTTTCCTGTTGCTAGACAAGATACCATTAGACTAGTGCTTTCTTTGGTTGCCCACAAAGAGTGGAAAATTCAACACATGGATGTTAAGAGTGCCTTTCTCAATGGGTACTTGAATGAAGAGTTTTGTGTTCAACAACATCAAGGCTTTGAATAACAAGGTAAGGAGAACCTTATCTACAAATTGAAGAAAGCATTGTATGGCCTAAAGCAAGCACCAAGAGCATGGTACTCATGTATTGATGGCTACTTTCATAAGTATATATTAACTAGGAGTAAAAGTGAACCTACTCTCTGCTAAATGAAACAAGGTACATACATTCTCATTTTGTGCTTATATGTGGATGATCTAATATTTATGGGTAGTAGTGATAAAATGAATGAGGATTTCAAACACTCCATGATGAAAGAGTTTGAAATGAAGGGTATAGGTCCGATGCATTATTTCCTAGGAATGGAGGTACATCAAACAAGAAAAGGGATCTTCATATGTCAACATAAATATGCTCAAGATATGATCAAGAAATTTTCTATGGAGCAATGCAAGTCTGTTGCAACTCCAACAGGTCATGGGATCCAATTGAAAAAAGAAGATGGAGCACCAAAAGTTGACATGACCACTTACAAGGGCATTTTTGGGAGTCTAATTTTCCTCACAAACACAACACCAGATATTTAATATGTTGTTTCTCTAGTTTCAAGTTATATGGATGATCCTTCAGAACTTCATCTACAAGCAACTAAAAGAATTTTGAGATATGTAAAGGGTACATTGAATTATGGGATCTATTACCACAAATGTAATGCTATAAAATTAGTTGGCTTTAGTGATAGTTATTGGGGCAGCAATATAGATGATAGGAAATCTACTTCAGGGAATTGTTTTAGTCTTGGATCAGGACTAATTACATGGAGTTCCAAAAAATAGACTGTTGTAGCATTATCATCTACTGAAGCTGAGTAAATAGCAATCACAAATGCTAGTACCCAAGCTTTATGGCTAAGAAAATTTCTTAAAGAAATAGGAGAGAGACAAAGTGGTCCTACCAGATTGTATTATGACAATATGAGTGCCATTTAGTTGGTACATAATTCCATCCACCATAGCAGGTCCAAAAACTTCGACATGAAGTATCACTTCATTAGAGATATGGTGGAGAAACAGGTGGTTGAGCTCAAACATTGCAGCACTTTGGACAACATAGCGGACATCTTCACCAAAGGAGTTGCTAAAGCTCAATATGTAAAGCTGAGAGACTGTCTAGTCAGCCCTCTCAACTTTAAGGGGGATAATGTTGGAATTACCCCTAGGTTCTAGATTTATTATTATTAGCATATATCTTTGTGTTTCTACATAGATAATATTAGTGCTATTCTAGAGTTTATTTGGAGAGCATCTAGGAAATAGGTTAGACTATGCTATGTTTGGTGTGAGCCAATAAAAGGAGATTTGTTCCTATTTTGTGTGATGATTTGTTATGCATCAACACTATATAAGTGTAACCTGGGCAAGCAAATAATATAATGAGTTGATTCACTCATTTATTACATGCAAAATATAAAATTAAAATTCCAAAGTTACACCTTATAACTCCAACTTATACATAATACAATTTTATAACAATCATAATTACACCTTATAACTCCTTAATATACAAAAATAACTCCTTCACACACTATACAAAATACAATATTTCAAACAATCCTAACACACCTTATATCACCTTCTTATAACAATGCAGAATATAAAATATTAATGTTGCACCTTATGGCTCCCTACTTTAATAAAAATAAAATATTTTTCTCTTACCTCAACTGCCACCATGATTTCCAAGAAAAAACCACACCCAACAAAATTTTACCCTTGGTTCTCATGCACAACAACGTCTCACCACAACCTAGCCAACTGGTTGGGTTGCACCACAACTTGAGAACAAAAGAGGATCAACTAACCTATAACCTTCACACTTTCATAATTTCATCACAAAGCAAAATGATGCCATAGGGTTTTGAGCTCTGCACACTCTACTCCATAGTGCCCTAACACAGGGCCAGACATCCACTTGGGATACCCCAATGGATGGAACATATTGGGGATTCTCTCTTCTATCTTTCTACTCTGGATTTCTGCCATGCAATGCACAACTTTCTCTTCTCTTATTTGTCAATTTTTTTGTGCTGGAAGTATTCAAAGTTTGCATACAAATTGGAATTTTTCACATCATTGGTCTTAGAAATTTTTAATTATTGCATTACATAGTGGTAAATAATGAAATATCTGCCTTCATATTTGTATGCTTTCCTTTGCACCTTGGGAATTTGGCTCACGATTTTACATTTTATTTAATTTATGCTCTCCAAAGACGTTGGTGTCAAACCTTATTAACCCCTTATAATATTTAAAAAATATTATAATATTAACTTTTAAAACCTTTGGCCTTCTATTGTAATATTTAAACCTTTGTCCCAAGCAACTTTTATAAACTTTTAAACCTTTGATCTTCTCTTGTAATATTTAAACCTTTGTCTCAATCAACTTTTAAACATTTGTCCCAAGCAACTTTTATTAACTTTTAAATTTGTGTCCCAAGCTTTTGTCCTTATTTATAATATTTAAATTTGATATTTAAATATTATAATCCTTTTCTTAAAAATATTTTCCTTGCTTGGAGATATACCTTGCCTTGAATAATTGCTCAACCTTATAAACTTCTTGAAGAATATTTCTACCTTGAATACCATGCACCTTTGACATCAATGACAACTCAATATTTCCAACAGAGCATTCTTAAGTTTGGCTAGAACTATCCTTACCTCTTCCACCATATTGGTTGTGGCCCCCTAAAACCCAATATAATAACCAAGGATAATCCCATTATGGTCATGAAAAACCTCTCCTCAATCTAGACTTAGGTTACGTGTTGAGTTCCATCAAAATTCAATTTGACCCAACCTTCCTTTGGTGGGTTCCATTTTATTGTATCCCTTTATATAGTGATATGTGATTCAACACACCTAAATATTTGTCTTATTTGAGTTCTATAAATTTTTAATCTTACCTTAGTGTATCTTTGCAATATATATATATATATATATTCCCACATAGATAGAGAGCATGTAAGTTCTCAAAAACTATGATTTCAAGTAGATCTAGAAATACAAGTAAATATGGAAAACATTATGAATACATAAAAGTGATTTAAAATGGATGAGTCCAATCAAAATTTAGCATCTCTCTTGAAGCACACTTTTTAATCCTCCCAAAAATCCTTTACATAATAAATCACTTGTTAATTATAAACTTAACATGACTAATTACCTTTAATGATTGATTAAGGAGACTACTTGTTTATCTTATCATGAGTAGTATAGTCACAACTTAACTTCATACACTTTGTTTGTTAAAGACAAGAATATCAAGTTGTAAAGTCAAAGAATTGGTTTAGATAATGTAATAAACTTAAATAACATGCTAGACTATTTATGTATATTTTTATGCTCATATTTTATTTCACTTTATATCAAATCACTCTACATGAAACAAGATTTTGTTGTCCTTAACTAAATATGATCAATTATAACAAGAAAATTTTAATCTAGTATGTTGTAATCTTAAGTTGGGCACTTTTAATGCAAAAAATAAAACATTAATCATGCCTATAGAAGCAAATATAAAAATACAATTACTTTTAAGTTATAAGTAGTAATATATATAGAATAGATTCATTAATACTCTATTTATTGTATTGCTCTCCTAGGAACTTTCATTCTTGTCATGGATGCTACAAACTATTTTTTATATAAAAATCACCTTATAATATAAGGTTATATGTTTCATAAAGACACTATAACCAAAGGTAGCAATGATGGTCATAAAAATGAATTGCATGATATTTTGAGATGTTTTCCATGGGGTTATATTTGAATAGAATAAATACTAGCATGGATAAATGTTATTGTTATCAAAGCTAAGTTGAATACATGTAACTTAAATTTTATAGTAGTCATTTTTATTCTCTTCTAAAAATATCTCCAATTCCTAATTATTAGGCTACTCCTTAGCATGTTTTATCACTTATGATTTCACCAACACTTTTACTCACACATTAAGTGATGGATGGAATAGATAGGATTCAAAAGCATGTGGATAGCTTGAATTCTATAGTCAAACATTTATTAATGTGTATCATTAGTAAATGCTAGACATGTAACTACAAATATGATACTAATTATTAATGGTGTTGTATGACTTTCCCCACAAGATATCAAAATAATGTTATTGGATTCTAAGATCAAATATATTTAGCCAATAATATATTTTTTGAATAGGTTGAAAAGCTGGGAACACATTATTAGATCTCCATTAGGAGAGCCCAATACCTTTTACCATTGTGGTGTCCTTGTCAGGACTATTTATCCAATAATATTATAAATCATAAAAATGATAATAAAATATATCATTTGGTAAATGTAAATAAAATGACTTATAATGTTACACATATAATGATGTGCATGATCACAAACATGGATTTTGAAAAAATAGAAATCCTAGGCATTAGACCAACTCAACTATAACCATCTATGAAAGTAAATTTGAGAGGATTACAGGATCACCAAGAAATCAAGAGAGTGACCTCATGAAATTTGGACTTAACAAAGATTATACATTACTGAGGATTAAAAATAAATTCAAGAAAATATATTTTTTGATATTGTGTATCAAAATTATAATCATAAAAAATTAAGACAATAATTCTTAAAGAGAAATCCATAAGGGGAAAATGTTTGTGAGGTAATTATGATGGAAAAATTCTTAAATCCTTGCTAGATGAGATTAGAATAAAATAAAACGATAATTATACCAAATTTTGAAGAATGGATCTAACATAACTTACACATAAGGTTGCATCATGCAGGTTGCATACATCACACACCTATTTAAACATGGAAAAAAAGAAATAAAGGAGTTACAAACTTTACATTGTTGCTTCTTATAATATCCTAAATTCCCATAGACATGGGAATCATAAGTGAAATGTAACTTGGAGTTATATAAGGTTTGTCATCTTAAAAAAAACTCACATAACACCTATTTTATGGTGTGTCATCCTAAGATGCTTACATGACCCCTATTGTAAGAGTTACATAAAAGAAGTCAAGACAATTTCCTTATGTATGAATGTGTGGCACCTCACTTAAAGGATGTAGGAGAAATATCCCACCTAAAATATTATTCTCATAAATGAGAATAGTGTATATTTTACAATAATTTAACAAATTATAAATAAGTAAATAATAACATCCCTAACACTCCTCCTTAATATTTATTTAAGATTAAAATTTTGGAATTACTATTTTTTGAAAAAATGAAAAATATATTATATTTATAGAAGCTGTATTACAAAGTAAAATGATCTAGACATGAAAAGGGGAAGAAGAAAATCCTCCTCCAATCCCTCCTGGATCAAAAACTAGCCATAAAAACAATATATGGATGTGTTTGTTGAAAACATCATCTAAGGCCACCATAATACAATTATCCATACACATAAACATTACCATAGTTGAATTCAAAATTTCTTAGTCATCTAAATTTCATAGATCATCCATTATCATCATGACATTTTTAAGTCATTATTGGCATCTTGAACATGTCTGCTATCTGCATATACCACCTCTCGCATACCTTAGATTCTTTGGCACCAAATTATCTGATTTTCCATCTGAGAGTCCACATATTTCCCTTCCTCCAATTTTTTCCCCATTTTTCTAAATAATCTACCACCCTATTTCCCTCTCGCTTTATATGAGTAATAAAAACATCTTGAAAAACCTTCCAAATATTTTGTACTACTTCCACCTTCCTTCTCTCTCCAATTCCTAGCACATGGAAGGGTCTTATGAGATCCAAGAATCTAGCCCATACCTGAGCGTCTATATCTATCCATAGCTTGTGTAAATGTAGATTTTCATCTATCATTGATGTTGATAAGATCACATATCCTTCTGCTTCATTATTTGTTCACCCCATACCTTCTGATCTCCAATACACTTGTTCTTCTTTCCAATTTTATATGCTAATGCCAAAACCAAAATTTCCAAGATTTTTAGTAGAAGCCTCATCTGTGTTTGCCTTCACCCACTCTCTAGGAGGTGGTCTCCACTCTATGTTATTCGAGGATATCTCACCTATGCAACCAACCCTTAGTTGTTTTTCTTTTATAATTATTCCAAAGCTCCTTAGAATAGTCATTTCCTCCATTTCTATGTTTGTTTCCTCCTCTAATCTAATGGATAGTGTTTCTATTAATTTACTCCTAATCCTCTCCAAAACTTGATCCCTTGTTATGTGCTCTAATATAAATATGCATGCATTTCATTCTAGCCATAACTGCCACTATATGAAGCTAGGTCCTAGCTTCCATGTCATTTTCATTTTTCTAGTCTTAAATCTACGTTGTTTCCATTTCTCATAAAAGCTTTCATGGCTCTCAAAAATTTCCCAATGCTGTTTCATCTGCCTCCACCAACTGATCCATATGTATTTGGCAAAAGAACACCCAAGAAAGAGGTGATTCAAGGTCTCCATTGCCTTTACACACATAACACATTTGGAAGTATAGACACTAAAATCTATTCAATATGATTAGGCATCCATAAACAACGGCTAAATTGACATCACATGGCCCCTAGGGAAGCCCTTAGAAGGTATACAATGGTTCTAGCCACTTATTGCAAGGTTTTAGAGGTTTTTGGCCCATTTTTGGGAATTTTTGGCTTCATATTTCTCACTGTCCCACCCTAGAATGAGGGCAGATCCTCCCCACCCCACCCTGGGATGGTGGTGAGCAATCATCCTTGGGTGGGACGGTTAGCAAGTTTGACCCAAAAAGTCAAATTATGGACAAATGGCACCCAAAAACTGCCATTTGCCCCGCCAATTGAAGCATGCGGGTCAGAGGATGTTGCATCCTTATGACATGCTTCATAATGGAGGCCAAAAAGAGATATTCTCTTCCCCTTCCAATATATGCCTCATTTTTGACAAATGGTGCCTCCTACCATGCATGCCCTTGCATGCCTTTTTGCACATGATCCCCCTATGGCTATAAAGTGGATGTATTTTTCCATACAATGGATGAAGAGGAGTCTAGTATTATGCAATGGAGTGCTGCCAAGATTTTCCCTCACCTAATTATTCTCTTTTTCCCTCAAGATCTCTTATTAGCGAAGGAGGTTATCGAGTGACTCAAATATGTGCAATTTGTTTGCATAACCAAACCATATGGGTGAATTTATTCACCAAATTTAATAAAAATACCTACCATAGTTTTTTGGACCATTCCACAGTGGAATTTGTAGCAAAAAGTGTGCAGAATTGGTGGGCGTCCCACCCCCGAGCACTCCCTAATCTATGATAGTCATCATCGTCCCCCTGGGACGATTACAAATATATGCATAATTTTTATACTATTTTTTAATAGGATTATTCTAGGATATAATATTATGCTACTGTCAAAATTTCATGAATTTTGGACTTGTATTGAGTGAGATATTGCATTTTGAAGCTTTTGTAGGCTTGAAGGATCCATAGGAGAATGCATAGGAATCCATGCCTTATTTTGGAAATATGACAAGATGGGTCCTATTAAAATGTTATTTTATTCTTTTTTCCAAGTTTCATGTGTTTTGGATATTTTTAGGGGCAAAAATTACTTGATTTTGGTTTTGCAGGTTACGGATGGTCACTGCAAATAAGGCACATCATAGGGCATAATTTCAGCTATATTTTGGATTATATCTTCCCAAAACCTTATATTTTACATCCCTCTACAATTTCAGGTCATTTAGAGTTGATTTGATATAATATCCATGCATATTCTCATTACTAGTCTTTTGATGCCTATGGGGATTGCATATTTTCATCATACGCACTTGCTATTTGACATTTATAGTTTCCCTATGCATAGGTTCAGGTATCTAAAGTGCATGTGGAAGGATCACAAGATATAAATATCAAATATATAAGCGGTGATAGCATTGGTCTGCCCACCTCGAGTGTGGGTATGAGGAAAGACACTGGATGTGCACCCAAGATACTTGAAGGATTTTGATCCTTGCACACCAAATTTGTAACAATTGTATCATATTTGAGCCCTCAAGGGGACATCTATGTAAAATTGGATTTTATCCACCATATTAATAAGAAATCAACTCTCTTTTGCTTCATTTCTTGCTATTTGGTATCTCTTCCATTTTACTTGCATGCTTCCATTTGATGCTCTTAAGCAGTAGGAGATAGATACATATATTGTTCATCATAATTAGGTGCACCATTTTTCCCTACTTCAGTGGTGATCATGGTGGGACCCTATCCCTTTTGCTTTGGGTGAATTTCTAATCTCATTTTCATCCTTTTTATGTTGTAGGTACTGCCCGTTCTGGCCTGGAATGGCCTCTAAACTGCTAATCGTGCCACCCTGGGATGGGTGCACAACCGTCACACCCTGGTATGGTGGCATAACTACTAATAATCCTACCCTAGATTTATTAGAAAATATAAGTATTTCTGCATAATTTTCCAGAAGTTGCATGTCCCAGGACTGATGAGGTAAGTGCCTAAACCCTCTGTTTTCCTTTTGCACTTTCAGAAGTTGTTTAATTTGGTTTTTCTCACATAATTTGTTTGCCTAGAAAGGTTAAAAGGTAGATTTGATTTTCTCATAACACAAAAATAACAAAAAAAAATGGAAGAAAAATCAAATAAAGTCAAAGTAGCAATGCATCTCTATGGTTTGATTGCTTGTAGCCTACCCAATGGGTAGGTTAGCATTTAGGGTTTGCATTTATAAGTTACATTTGTAGGTTCCTTTTATCCTAAATTTATGAAAGTAAAATGCAATTTTGCATGCATTTAGTGAATGGTCATCAAATTCTTCTTTGTTTACTTTCTTTGGATTAAAAATAACTGCACACACCACGATTCACTTAAACGCTAGTGATGTGGATTTCATCACCATCCACTAGTAGAGTTCAACGAGGTGGATTTCATCTCCACATATTGTCTCAAATCCCATGAAACTTATTATTTTCCAATTCTGGTTCCAAGATCCATCATAGCCTATGGGTTATAGCATGTATCTCTCTTCGGAGAGGTATATCGCAGACTGCGAGTGAATTGGGTGAGGAACTGGTAGGACCTATGCTTCCTAGCCATGTGTGGACTTCATTACCACACATTATAGGTGGGATAACGTGACCTAGATTTCATATCTAGGTTTTCTAGCTGCAAGTATACAGGTGAAATCCAATTAAACACAAGATTATCATTCAACAAGATTTCAAACACGTGACACAAGGTCCTCTTTTACAAACAACATATCTGAAACACAAAATAGTTTAGGGATTCACATTTAAAACTTAAAAGATATAATCATCTATATTATTGAGTGTTTCCTTTTATTATTTTTTGTTTCATTAAGAATTTGTAAAGGATATAATCATCTAAGGTTTGGTAGAGAGTTACAATGGTGTGCACCCGCAACCAAGCCCAATCACGGGTGGAAGCTACGGAGAGTGGACTAGGAGACATGAGTTATCTCCGCTATAGCCCCAAGGACTTGGTCATACCACCTTGATGAGCCTCTACTCACCTTAGTCCCAGAACAGTGGGACATGAACCACACCAACAAGGAAGCCCTATGTGGGACACCCCTATTGGTGATGGATCTTACTTGGGACAGTGTTCCTAGTATCTAGACACATCACATGCCTTCTTTAGTGAAAGGTAATAGTGCACTGAAGCACTAGTAGATAGAGCGGTACCATGCATCCACATACTTTTTAGGTCTGATACACCTATTCATAGGCTAGAGTACGACTTCACACATTGGGTAGAGTAGGTTGATCCAACCTTACCTCTACATCACCCTAATAGGGTACAACTGCTTAGGTAGCCTGATAGGTATGATACTCATCTCTCAAGGTGAGCTAACTCCACCCTTCCCTTCCTCATACATGAAGGAAGGTGTGAGGAAATCTAGATTATCCTCAAGAGTAGTATACCGCACATGCACGATGTGCCTCTACGCCCACTAAGTACAATGAGAACATGCTCAGGCCCGAACCTCAAGTCAATGCGATGGATCTTGATCAAGGGAAGCATGTGATAGATATCATAGATTATCTTGAATGAGGTTGACCTTAGGGTGAGACTCCTAGACCTCCTAGGCCTCACATAGTGGAAAAAATCAATAAAGCGATTGAAAGATACACAAAACTCCAAGCTTAGTTCAAGAAGCTTCAGTGAGACAAAGAGCAACTCGATCGCTTGCATCAGCTTGAGAAAGAAATAATCTAACGACAGACCAATGAGTTGTTCCAAAAAACCTTACGAGAGAGGGTTCCTACCCCTAAGACACACAGGCAGGAATTCCACCCGAGGCAACCCATGCTCATTTGAGATAGGTCTCCTAGACCTTATCCAATGGTGCCTCCATGACCTCCTAGGCTATATTGGGACTTGCCTCCCAGGACAAACATAGGGTGCCCATAATGGGTAGATACACCTCTTTATAGATCAGCTCGAGAGACACCCTATGGGACCTACATCGAGCATGAGCCAGAGGTAGAGTACTTGGAAATGTTTTACCAAGGTAGGGGAGGTGACATGCCACCACCTCGCAATAGGTTGGAGGATCCTTGACCTCCACCATGGGATAAGAGTAAGGATTAGGAGATTAAATCCTCATATGTATATTGAGCGTTGCTAGAGCGCCTCGAGTAAGTATAGAAAAAGACCTCTGGATCTGGATCTCAAAATCCCACTTTGCACCAATTATGTAGTCAGCCCCTTCATACGTCAATTCCTGCCCCTTCCTATCTAAAGCAATTTAAGCTACCTCAGTTGGCTACCTTTAAGGGAGAGGAAGATGCGCAGGAACATGTCACCAAATTCCTAATTCAATGCTTTGGCATTTAGTATAATGATGCTTTGATTTTGTAGATGTTCATGACCACCCTCTCTGGCCCCACCTCAGAGTGGTTTACCCAACTCTCAAAGCATAGCATTCACAACTTGGACCAACTTGTAGACATGTTCCTAGAACGCTTCACCTTCAACACCAAGAGGAAGGTGACATTGGCTGATCTCGCTGGGTTGAAATAGTATGACAATGAGTCAATAGAAAATTATAGAAATAGGTGGTGAGCCTTGCTCACTAAGCTACCTTATCTACTCCCCATGTTGGATTTGACTCAGGTTTTTTCCAAGAGCTGCCTAAAGTTAATCTCTTTATTTTTGTAGCTGCAATAGTATTCGACTCTTGAAGATGCCCTAGCACAAGCTAGGACCATTGAAGACATTAAGATTCAAGAGGGAGAAATTTCGAAGCCTTGCAAGGAGTGGAACAAGAATTCTAAGAATATCCCAGTGCAGCCTAATCCAATAGTAGTGAATCAGGTTGCCATTAGTGTCCCAAGGCTAGCACAAGCAGTGCACCTCAAAAGCCTAATTATCATGCCACACCTAGGAACTATGCCAAGGACAACTAGAATAGTCAAGGGAAAAATCAATAGTGTCACCCTAAGCGATAGTTCACACCCATTGCAGATTCTATGGACTCATTGTTTGAGCACCTCTTAGTGACTAATTTGATCAATCTACCTGAGAGTCGACTTATCAATCCAAATGCACCTAAGACCAAATGATACAAAGAAGACCTATATTGCAAGTTTCATAGGCAAAATGGGCATGACATGCAAATGTGTTATAAGTTCAAGCATGTGGTGCAATACATGATTGATAGGAATGCCCTTCAGGTAGATGAACCTATCATGCCAAACAACCAATAAATGGAGGTCTTTAAAGACCCCTTGCCTGCCCATGCGGAGCAAGCCAAGCCAGTGCCCCAGGTAAATGAGGTTCATCATGCACCCCCTCAGCAAGGGTATTTCAACATGATCAATATTGTAATGAGGAATAGGTGGTACCCAAGTTTAGTTGCACCACCTATGGTTCAAGGTGATATTCCTTAGATGTCATAGCCTTTACCACATCCTATGTCGAGCCTCCCACCTAGGCCTGTGGCCACCATTAAGAGCAAGCTTGCTCAGAGCTTAAGAATGACATCTACCTAGCTCTCCATCTATGATCTCATTTAGCAATAGTTGCCTCATAGAGAAGCCTTGATGGAGATCCTTAAGGCAATAGAGCTACAACCCCAGGATTCTAACTCCAACAATTTTTTGGGGCATGTGCAAAAATGCACAAAATCGATGATTACCTTTCGAGAATATGAACTTAAATCAGTTCCAACTAATATGGTGGATCCTCCCCTGCACATTGTCGCATGTGTAAATGGGACACCACACAAGAGAGTTTTTATAGACACCAGGTATTCTAACAACATCATCACTACAATAGCTCTCAAAAATTTGAAGCTCCCAGTATCCCATATTATTGTGTCTACCTACACCCTTTGAGCATTTAACCATTCCATATGCTAGATAGTTTGCACAATAGTCCTACCCATATAGGTAGGACAAAATACCATACCGAGGATGTGCCATATCTTAGAGGGTGAGATGACGTACTATATCATGTTAGGAAGACCATGGATCAGGGACATGAAGTGTGTCCCTTCCATTGATCACCAGTACCTCAAGTACACTCATAAAGGGCAAGTCCATTTAATCTCTACAGACCTAGAGCCCTTCAAGTATTGCAATATGGTGCAGTAGCTCCTTGAGTCAACTTTACCATCAACCCATCTGGATTTTCAAATGAATAAATCTAGCCAAGGTTTGACTCCATCGCCATCACCTTCATTCAATCCATCATCATCTCATGCCATACCATCCTCATCTTTAGTGCTTCTAGATGTGCCTTCATCATCAATGAATCCTCCACCGAGGGACACAGGGAAGAGGCCTATTGATGAGAGCCCTCTGATCATATCCACCATCTCCACCAGTGAGACCCCTAGCCCAATGGATGAGGATCTACCTCATGAGGTAAATTATGAATTAGTCCAAATCTCACTCTAATACATTTTTATCTATAGCCTCAGGTCATAGTACACTTAGCCTCCACCATATTAGGAGAGTATTGTTGGGCACTGAATTGCACCAAGTTTTCTTGATACTACGGCTGTCTATCTTCCTACTTTCTACTTAGGCTTGCACCCGATAGCTGCAGCTCAACACTCAACATTGGATGGACTAAAATAGGGGTTTTAGATCCAACCTCCAGAGTAGGTTGGTTCCTTGTCAACTTAGCAGATTGTTGACACAATTATGCTCAATTAGGGCTTGGAGTTTAGGGTTAGAAAAGGGTAAGGTTAGAGAAATGTAGATATCAGTGGATGGATAGGTTAACAACATTGCATTACCATAAAAAGCTTCCAAAAAACCATATTAAAGATATACATCCAGATCAACTTTTATCCCAAGATAACTCGTTTTAGATATTTAAAGCATAACAGAGAAATGTTACAGTAAGCAATTTCAATATCCAGGAAATGATAATCCAAATAGCAGAATTCACCACAACCCATATTTTATAGAAATGCACCTTCTAATAACAAAGAACAAACTTCACAACAGATTTCAATTACTCATAACAGCTAGTAATCCATGATCGGCACAAACTAACCATCTAAGCATTTACAGAAATACAACTATGAAATCCGAACCTCTAACATCCAACACAGAAATGCAGCCTTGAGGCGAAGATCAATGTATTGCTCCTTGCATTCAATCCTTCAAAAATATTTATAGTAGCATAGGAAAACACGCTAGAGCCGACCCTTTAAATCGAGGGTTCGATCTCTCTTTATAGTTTTCATATTATAATATTCAAGAAACAATACATTCAATCTTGTTACAACAACTCAACAAAAGATTAGCTGGCGTTAGCTGGTTCGTTCAAACTCTAGGAAATCTGCTGGAAGAACATCCGCCATGGCCATTCGGGATCTCTGCAACTTGATGGTCGACCAGAAGAACTAAAGTTCAGAATCTTCCAGATCATGCGTCCCGTCGATCTTTCTTGAGAACAACTTGACACCGTCGATCTGTAACTACTTCTGGTTAGCTTTTCTTGAAAGTCTTTGACGTTCCATCTTCCAGCTGCATGCCATAGTTCTGATGCAAAAATATTTTGAACAACAAAAATATGATAGGTCAACCTCCACCATTGATTCTCCCTTTTGGACGACTTAGATTAAGTTCGACGTGAGCTGAAAGCCATCCCGCTCTTTTCCTCAGCATCAGAATCTTCAATTCGGATCCGCAGCATCAAAACCCTGAATCCGCTCTAGGCTCTTTTATCTTCCATTTTGTCTTTGTTAATCCGCATCTTTTCATCACTGACATCATCATCTCCTCATGACTTTTGTAAAATTTAGAGATAATGCAAATCCGGGCCCGAAGTCAAACACTTAGATTATTTTCCCCTTTCGCTTTATCTTCATTTCGGGAAGAGAATCCTTGTTTGTTTTTCAAATCATGAATCCACACATTTCTTCCACTGACATCATCATCTCTTACAAACTTTTGTGGATTTTGGAACTTTCATCAATCTAGAGCGGAAAGCAAGAAGGCTCTTTCGAAGCGGGAAGCAAAAAGACTTTTCAGAATCGGACATACGACAAGAACCAAATCCACACTTTTTATTGCTGACGTCACGATCTCTTACAAACTTTTGCGGATTTGAAACCCATCATTATTCCGGACCCGAAATGGAATTTCTCGAAATATGCTCAAACCTTCAAGTGGAGATATTTCCCAGTGGACTCATACCATCAACCTGATTCCGGAGTGGAATAACAACATTATCACTTAGTCAAATTTTTCTAAGTATGTGGCCATTTTTGGTCTACATTCTGGCGCCTCCCGGGTGGATTTTCTCGTAAAACCAATCGAATCCAGAGTCTTATCCATTGGGCTTCAGGAGTCAAAACAAGAATTATCTTTGAGATTATGTTTTAAAGAATGATTTCCATGCAAACCCTACCCTCTAAAAACACAAATTTTATCTAGAGGGTAGAGGGTCACATAGAAACCATGCCGAGAACATCATCAAACCTTCCTTTTTAACTAGAGACTGTGTCTACAATATCAGTATTATTACTACCTTTGTAAGCTATATACAACTCTTCTTCCTTTATAAGGCTTTATTTCAAAGAATATCTTCACACAAAAACTGTTGTTCTGTAGGCTTCATACCTTTATTGCTTATTTTTGACAACTGTTAGAGTAAAAACAAACACAAAAAAAATGATGTATTTGTACAAACGAAAATAGAAATGACTTGAGTGTGAGGCTCTCCTGGGCATGTGAGTGCTCAATATTATCCTTACTCTTCCACACCTTCTTCATCTTCATCTTCTTCTTCTTCTTCCTCCAGAGTTTGTACATTCTGATTATCTCCACCAGAGGTGTTCCCCAACAATTTAATCATTGATTCTAAATATTGGAGGGCATGTCTCCAAACTTCCTCGAAAGGGTTTGACATTTCTTTAAGCTGCTTGTAAACATATTGTAGCTCTCCAACATCCTCATAATTAGCAGCCTTCCCCTTAATCACCAAATCTTCCATCAAATCTCTGAAACGGGTATAGTCCACAATCAATTTGGCAGCTTGTTCTTGTAATAATGGTTCTGGTAATGAATCAATCTCAGCTTCATCCTACAAAATATCTTTGATGCTCTGCTGAACTTCTTCCATAGATAACAAGCTATGATCTTCCTTCCAGAGTCCTTTGAAACCAAGATGAATCATCTCCTTATTTATGTCAATGATCTCTTTGACTCTTCTATCCATCCTATTACATAACAACCAAACTTTTTGTGCTGCTTTGTGCCTTTTCAACACTATCTTTGAAGCTATCTTGGCTAGATTCCACTCTTTATTAGAAATTTGTTTAGCAATGTCATCAAACCTACTACTAACCAACCGGTCTATTTGTTCTTCCAGAGTCACCATAGACTGTAATTCCCTTAAGATTCGATCTGTATCTACCTGAATGGTGAATAGCAACTGACTGGCATCTTTCAGGTAGTCGATTATAAGTTGAAGACCAGAACATTTCTCTTGGACTTCAGAAAGCAACTCCTGCTTTATTCTTTTCAAATCATCCTTGGAAAACCCTGAGGTTTTGGCCTTCTCAACCTGAAGCTGATGTTTCAGATTTTGAATTTCTCTGGCCTGCTCTTTATGCAGTCTCTTTTATTCTTCTAAATGATCTTTCAACTTACTAGCTTCTTGAAATTTTTCTTGCCAACCCTTCACCTCTTCTCTTAAAGCCTTTTCCACTTCCTTTTTATCATTGAAATTCTTTTTAAGCCTTTCAATATGTTGTTCTAATTTATTCACCTTGTATTTGGCTATATCTGTCTTCACACAAAAAGTTTCTAAGTGGGCCTTGGCCATCCCCAATTCATCTTCAGCATGTAGTTTGTCAATATCTTCTATAATTTCTTCTGCTCTATAATCTTGAGTAGTCATCTCATTCTCAGGCTTGCTTACTTGCAGAATTAAGGACCTTGAAATCCTCTGCCTGGTGATAGGATTGACATACATACTTTTCCTGGTCACAGCCATCCGGCTAGAAGGCTTGATAAGATTTTTTGCCCAGTAATCACTTATGCTCTGAACATTCTCCTGCTCTCGGGGTTTAGCAATAGACCTTGAAACATCAGCCACCAAAGGAGATAATGGCATCAAAAACATAAGGGTGGACTGCCCCTTTGTTGGTAGGGATGAAGACATTCTAACCATAGCTTATGTTACAATGGTGGACTCGGTGACTATTGTTGTCATTGATACAGGTAAATTAAGTGAAACAGAGACCAAATTGCTAGTGGATGGAATGGATGAATTTGGAATGCAGTGTCCCATTGATGATGATAATGAAAGAGATGAAGATGTAACAATGGTGGACATGGGAGTGGAGACCTGAGAGGTTGAGAGTGGGTTTGGAGGAGGTTGTGACAATGTAGAACTGACTGGTACCTCTAAGGTTATTGATGGATTGGGAGAAGAACTGAAAGGTGGAGGAGGTAACTTTACCGCATCTTGAATAGAAAAGGAGGGAAATCCTTCCAGGGATTCATGAAGATGAGAAGGAGAAGAGAGTTTAGAAACCATACCTTTGCTTGTAGATGTAGGGTTTTCCTGTTCAGCTTCTATTACCGGCTGTTGTTCTCGGTCAACCAACCCTTCTGTAGTAACAATAGCTACTTCTCCATTCATTCCTTTTAGACCTATTTTTTGCTTCTTAGAGATTTCTTTCTCCTCTATTTCTAGGGCCCTCTTAGTCCTTCTATACACTATTTGATAAGTGGCACTTTCTCCTTCAGAATCTTCCCCTCCTTCATTTCCCTGTTCTACCCTTGAATGTAAAGACTGCTCAGCTATGGGTCGTAACTCATACGAAGTTATAGGGACAACAGAAGAAAGTGGGGATCTTACTTCAATTAATGGGATATTAACCACTACTTCCTCAGAACATGGTGTCTCATTTATTAATTTAGCATTCTCGGGAAGCTTTTCCACCTACTCAGAGAGGGGTTCAAAAATATTTGGTATTTTGGTAGCGGTCGAAGGAACCTCTCATGTTTCTACTAGAATCCTCTATCGCATTAGAGAAGGTAATGATTCAGAATATTTTTGAGGCCTTTCACTTATCAAAACTATTTTCCTGACATCTTTCGGCTTCCAGGTTTCAAAATTTTTATTATAAATCCCAGAAAATTCCTTATCCATATTCATTCCAAACTTTGATTTGGGAAAAGGTTTTCCATTTTCAATCCTCATACGCCACCAATCTGCAATCTTCTCCACCTTCCAAGGTCCCTTTTCTACCGGTTTTCCTCTCTATGATATATCTTCTCCAGAAGGGAGGTCTTTTAAATTAACAGATTCAATTGTCACTCTATCAATAATATCTTCGGTAAGTTGATGACTGGTCTCATTCTCTGGATCAAAATCTACTACCTATTCATAGAAATCCAACCATGGAGGCAATTGACCCATATTTGAAACATTCCACTCCACAAGAGAAGTTTCATCATTATTCCTCCCCTATTCAAAAATAGCCCTAGGCCTTTTTTCAAATTTATAGGCTTTATCTCCATTGAGGGCTTTATTCCTTATGGTAAAAATATCGTCGAGATCATAACTCCACCTTTGAGGAATATAAAGCAGACCTAATCTATCAAGATACCGCTCAATTAGTTGGCCCTACCATTCGGCTACAAGAATACTATTTTTAGGGTGGTAAGTAATTAGAGACTTCTTCTTTCTTGTAGAACCGAAGCTCGTGTCAATGTATACCACCTATCTCAGATACTCTAGGGTGAATAGTATTTCTGTAACAAAGTGAGGTAAAAGAAAGGGTTTACCTAAGAAACCATACAACCTGATTACTATGCCCTCTGTCAGTAGATACCAATCTCCCTCCTCAGTGTATTCTCTCCTCAGAATCTGCTTAGCCAAAGTAGGTAACCTAGGGCACTCATTGTACATTATTTTGAGGGCAGGTTCCAAAAATTTCAAATTGAACCTATAATGGGACCTGCTGCTTTTCAAAAGATCTATCCAATAATAGACTGGCAATGGTTCTCCATCATCAGTCTTATCCTTAGTTGTAATCCATGACATTTTTTTCCTGATAGCTACATAAAACATCCATACCAGACTCGAGCAGTGTCTGAAGCTAGGAGTACCAACACCTCTCTTCATGTCTACCATCTGCTCATGAATATTTTGAGCAAGAAAAGTTGGCCAGTCAAAGTAAATTACTCTGATGCCCCTCTTTTTTGCCCCCTTTTTGTACATCCTTTCATCAGACATACAATATGTCATGATGATTTGCCAACTGTGCACCATTTTGTCAGAGTCCAAACCCTCCATCAAGGCCAACATAGAAAATAACTCTGGGTATGCAATTTCATCAATATGAATCGGGACCTCAAGCATCTCAGCTTCATTCCTTATCCTTATGAAATTAAGCCGAAGCCACCTTTCTAGTGCCTCTCTTTTTTCTTCTATAGCCATCATGTTATTGTAAGCCCTATCTAGCTTTGCTACACTAAATGGTCTGGGTTTTGATGGTGGACCTACCCCCATGGCAAACAATTCATAACATGTCTCCCTTGTGATAGAAAATAGGGGAGTGCCCTCATGGGTTCTAACTATCCTATTTTTTGGGTCATAGAACTGAATCATAGCAGAGACTAGTTCGGGACAATGATGTACAAAATCACAAATGTAAGAGAACAAAAAGGATTTTATGGCTATCATACCTCACCGTTGCATTGGCTTTCCTTCGAAATATGGGAATTCAAAATCGGTCCTGAGGTGGGTCCTTTCCACTCTAGCCATCACTGTGTCTGCGATTCGACTGGTGCGATGTGCATGCACCTGCAATCTTGTCGTTGTCCTCATTGATTCAGTGGATGATTTTTTGGATGCCATTCTGATAGTAGCAAGCTTCGTTTTCCCAATTTTCTGCAGTGAATTCTTCCAAGTATGGTTGTACTTCTTTTACTTTTCTGTAGAAGCAAGGGACCTCAAAGTGAATTTGGCAAATGCTTTTCATTACTTCCCCTTTCTGGAACCCGCGTATCTTTTGTCATTAATGCAGTTGTTGTGTGATATCTTTGTGGGCACACTTTCCAATCCATTTCATCATTCAATTTGGTGGTGCAAAGGTGGCGTTGTACCTCTTCATTGGTCAAATTTTGAAATTGTGCTGCCAGCCCATCACATCCCTTCGGCTACTCTTCATTTCATGCATGAGTTCATTAGGATTAAATGCACGAGCAATATTTAGTCTCCACGCATCATTTTAGAACTTGTCATTTGATTTTGAATTGATTTCGCTTCGGCCTATTCCAAGCTTTGAGGGATTTCTGGATTATTACCATTCTCGTCTTTCTCCTGGTGGATCATCCTATGGAATTGTCCATCCGGATCCAATCATGCGGATTCGAAGGCAAAACATCATTCCGGAGAACCTTGGGTGGTACCGTCTATGGAATAGAACCTTAGCACGCCCCTCTCAACACTTAGTCATTTTTTTGAAACAATTTTTTTCTTTTTTCTCTTTTTGTTGGAGTACCTTTTCAAAAAAAGGACCAATTTACAAAGTGCAAAAACAAGAACAAAGTGCAGAAAGAAAGGGAAATATTTATGTACATATGTTACAATGAGATAACAACTTACAGATAGTAAAGCTTGAGGTGGAAACCATTCACCGGAATCGGTTGAATGTTCCCTTTCGGATCCTTCAGCTGGAATACATTAGATTCTTTAGCTTCCACTATTTCAAAAGGACCATCCCAAAAGGAATCAAATTTCTCATGTTTTCCCGGCTTTGCTCTATCCACATTCCACCTGAGAACTGAGTCTCCGACCTGAAGTTTTCTGAACCTGGCCTTTTTATCAAACCATGCTTTAATATCTGATGAGTGCTTCTAAAAATGATCATATGCTTGAGTCCGGATTTCCTCCAGTTGTAGCAAGTGTGTCAATCTAGTTTTTACAGGATCTCCCTTTAATTCTTCCTCTTCTGAACTGACAAATTTAAGTGTCGGGATCTCCAAGTGGATTGGCAATACTGCTTCTTTTTCATATACCAGTGCATAAGGGGAATTTTTGATAGATTTCTTAATGGTAATCCTATCTGCCCATAGAGCATGGTCAAGCAGTAGATGCCAACTCCTCTTGTTACCTTCCAGGGACTTTCTCAAAATCCTCAACAGGTTCTTGTTAGTAGATTCTGCAAGTCCATTACCTTGAGGATAATAATTTGAAGTATTTTTGAGAGTGATGCCATACTTACTAGAAAACTCAATATACTTGGCCCCTATAAAAGTAGGACCATTATCACTCACCAAAGCTTTCGAGATTCCAAATCTGGTAATTAAACTCTCCATAAAGTTGATCACAACATCTTGATCTACCCTTTTTGTAGGAATAGCCTCTACCCATCTGGTTAGATAATCAGTAGCTATCAAGATGAACTTATGTTCTGATGAAGAGTTAGGGTTTATAACTCCTATGAAATCCAATCCCCATTGCTGGAAAGGTTCTTCAACTTGAATAGGCTTTAGAGGAGATGCAACATTTCTAGTTCTTCCAACATACCTCTGACATTTATCACAAACCTGAGTAACTTTGAAAGCATCCTTAAAGACAGTAGGCCAATAATAGCCTGCTCTTATTATTTTCAAAGTTGTAACTCTGCTTGAGCCATGACCACTGGATGATCCTCCATGAAATTCTTCTAGGACTCTCTTTTGTTGGTCCTCCCTCAAACATTTTAGGAGAACACCATCCAAGTTTATTTTGAATAACCCTTTCGGTAATAATGCATATTTCAAAGCATGAAGTCTATACCTCCTTCTTTGAGAAGAATTCAGATCAGGTGGGCATACACCAGTTTGAAAATACCTGGTCATTTGTTCGATCCAATCAGAATCCGAAGTGTGAACAATCTCTATTTGATCTTCTTCTATCATCTGACAATTTGTTACTCCGACCAGAGCTGAAATATCTATCAATCCTTGGCACAAGGCTCTGCCTCTTACCAGCTTGGTAGGTCATATTTCCACATCATATTCCTGGATCTTAGTAATCCAACCAGCCCTTTTATCTCCAAGGTCACCTTGTAAAATAAAACTTCTCACATCTGGATGAACTACATACACCAGAGTTTTGCTCTGCACCAGATATTGTCTGAACTTCTTAAGTGACTTCATCACAACAAACACTTGTTTTTCAATAAAATTATATTTCACTTGATAGTCATGTAAATTCTGACTCCAAAATAACACAGGGTGTTCATCCCCTTGATCATCCTTTTGAGTGAGTACTGAAGCATAACTTTGTTCAGCTCCATAAGCATATAGGATAAAATATTTGTTGAAATCAAGATTTATCAAAACTAGGGCTGTAGAAATGGATTGCTTGATGATTTCAAAAGCTTGCTTCCTAACCTCAGTCCACTTGAACTCTACCTTCTTCTTGAGTAGTTCAGATATAGGCCTCACCTTCTATGCAAAATCAGAAATGAACTTTCTAACAAAATTGATCTAGCCTAAGAAAGACTACAACATCTTCTGATTAGTAGGTAAAGGAATAGCTAGGATTGCTTTAATTCTATCCGGTTCTATGGCCATACCTTCTTTTGAGACTACATGTCCTAACAGTTTTCCCTCATGTACTGCAAAGAATGACTTCTTAGGATTCAATGAAATACCAAATTCTCTGTATTTTTGAAAAACTTGTTCCAAATGATATAGATGATCATTTTTATCATGAGAAAACATAGTCATGTCATCTAGGTAAATCAGAATGACTTTGTTTATAAGTGTACCGAAGGCATAATCCATGGCCCTCTGAAATGTAGCTCCTGCATTAGATAGCCCAAAAGGCATCCTCTGATAGGTAAATGTTCCCCACTTTGTAGTAAATGTTGTCTTATATTGATCTTGATATTTTACCCAGATCTGGTTATATCCAGAATAACCATCCAGTAGAGAAAACCTCTCTGCTCCAGCTACTACTTGTAAAATCTGATCAATCTGAGGAAGGGGATAGTGATCCTTGAGGGAAGCTTGATTCAGATTCCTAAAATCTACACATAGGCGTATGTCCCCATTCTTCTTTCTTACAGGTACCAAATTAGCTACCCAAGTAGAGTGTTTTATCGGATATATTATCCTAGCCTTTAACAACTTCAAAAGTTCTTCTCTCATAATGACTTCTATCCTTGGATTGACAGGCCTCTATTTTTGTTGGAATGGTTTAGCATCAGGCTCTAACTCAATAGTATGTTGAATAATCCTTTTGTCATAAACCTTAAGGTCCTCATATGACCAAGCTACCGTATCTTGGTATTTTAAACATAAAGCTTTAATATCTTCTGCTTCCTCAGTAGAACATTGGACCCCAATATTTAACTTCTTTCCGATTCTGACTTCTATTTCTTTATAGATATTTTCACCAACCTTCATAACTCCCACTTTCTTTCTATCTTCATTATCAAATAAACTTTCAAGGGTAACCAACCCCTTTGGGATGTGATTGTTTCTCAGCTGGATGAAGTCCTGCTGGTCTATCTCCTCCAAGTCTTCTTCTTGGACAGTCGTGAAGCATGCTTCTTTTATCATAAAGTCCAGAATCTATTCATCACTCTCAAAAACCTGCCAGAATATTTGCTTATCCGATACTGTAGGCCTAAAAACCATTTTAATCCCCTTGGTCTTCTTAGTTCCAAAATCTATAGGAGGATTGAAATTAGCTCCCTTAGTTGCCAATGCATCTGCCAGGTGATTCTCTTCTCTAGGCACAAAATTTAGGTTCAGGGCATCAAATGAATCCATTAGGTCCCAAACTCTATTTCGGTAAGCTTTTAAGTAATGATGCTTACTGCTACACTTATTTCTTACCTGATGTACTATTAACTCAGAATCACCATATATGTTCAAAATCTTGATGCCCATGCTTTCAGCTTGCATTAATCCAAGGCACAAAGCCTCGTATTCTATAGTGTTATTGGTGCATGACCATGTCATTCTATAAGAAAAATTCTTCACCCCTTCTGACTGTGATTGCAGAACTACACCAGCCCTTGCACCATTTCTGCATTTAGCACCATCAAAGTGCATAACCCATGTTTCATTATTTCTTAGGGATTTATTAGAAATAGTTGGGAGTTTCTTTTCCAATTCATTTGTGATATTGTATGTACCCATACCAGTTCCAAATTGACTGTAATCCTCTTTGAAAGGCAACTCATCTTCAATATCTAGTTCTTCAATGTTTTCTACTAGCTCAAATTCCTCCACAGGATTAAGGTTACACATGTCTTCTTCAATTTTCTCAATATGATAAGCAACTGGTTTCTCAGGAGTTATCCTTATCCTCTTTCCCTTGAAAGGTATTACCATGCTAGAATAATCCATATACATACATCCTCCAAGCTTTGTAGTAAATTCTCTTGAGAGACATAATCCAAAATAGGGTTCTAAATCCACCACCACTATTTCTTGCACTATTGTCACCTCAGGGGCTCTATGCAACCTCATCAGTACATCTTTAATAACTCCAACCATCTTTACAGGTGTCCCATCTAGTTGCAATACTCCTAGACAAGACCGGGTATATTCCATCCCCATATCTTCATAGACCGCTTTAGGCATAACCGTGGTTGATGCTCCTGAATCAATCATGCAATTCTAGACTACCCATCCCTCCATTATTAAGGATATATAAAAGGGGGAGGTTTGTTCTTTAGGACAACAGGTGTCATTTCTTTCTTTTTTGAGGGTATACTGAGGATGGTGGTAGCGAATCTGCTCTAGGGACTTTTACTGAGGGAAGCTTTAAGTAAGTCAATTTGGCCCAAAATGAAAAGGGTATCATACAGGCTAGCTTTTGATGGAATATTTTTCATCTCTTCCACAATGTTATACTCAGACTTGGTTAGGGATAGTCTTTCCAGTTCTCTGTCTGGCTCACCATACCTTCTTTTGTATTGTTGGGTTACCTCTAACCTTTGTCTTTTAGTAACAGAGGGGAACCTAAGCCTTTCTTGCTCTTCATTCTTGGATTTCATCCTATCTCCTTCCATTACTCTTTCTGAAATCCTGGGGAAATTGTCGGTCTTCTCCTTTCCCTTAGCTCGGGGAATGGGAAAAATGTCACTATTCTGAGGGGGAAATCAGCTTTCTTCTAGGAAGGGACCTAGAACTGTCCCATTTTCTGAGGGTCTACTTGTAAAGCTTTGTTTTTGGACCTCGTCATAACAACAATTGGGCCTTCTTCCTCTAAGTCTTTTCCAACCATGATCTGATCAGGGTGCCATAACATATTAACTCTTCCCTTCTGATTTCTTTCAGCTTGATCCATAGCTTGTTGAACATGGTGTTGATACATCACACAAGACTATGAATCATGGGGGTCATTGCATACTAAACACCAGATATTTGCAAGGGTGGAATCTATAGAACATTTCGGATCCTCATATGCTGCATTCACTCTAACCTCGACACTATTGCTAGGACCAGGCCTTTGATCTTTGTTCACATATGGAAATCTCCTCTATTGTGACCTTTCTTGATCTCTCTTCTCCATTGAATTCATTCTATTACTCAGAGCTTTCATGGTATTTTGTATGTCCAGGATAGCAGACAATTCTTGAGAAGGTTGGGAAGGAAGAGGGGGGAAAGAAGGTGTGGAGGACACAACTTTAGATCCAGGAATAGGATTCATCTTAGGAAATGAATATGGTACAGAGGGAGGATCCATGTGAGAGGCTTTTGTAGATTGCTCATGGCTCCCACTATTTTTTGAATTGTAAGGCAACACGGTCTTGGTGGGAATTCTTCCTACATTGATCAGGATATTTTCAGCATGGATGACAACATTATAGACTTGGGGAAAGGTTTCAATTCTAGATTGTTGTGTCTGCAAACCTAGCTCTGATCCTAGGGCACGGATGTAATACATATAAGCCAAACAAGTAGTTGGTCTAGCTTCAGGGGGAATTCTCTTCCAAGTTTTGCTAAATCTCAAATTAAAATCAGAGATGGTTTCTTGTTGTGTTTTTTGCATAGTTATAAACTGATTTAGCAGGGAAAAAGGATCAATAGATTCATTAAATTCTTCTATGAATGGCTCAGCCAATGACTGCCATGAATCAATAGACTTATCTTCCAGGGTTCTGAACTAGTGTAATATCTTTCCACGAAATGACAGGGCTAGAATCCTGACAATAATATTTTCCTCTTTTATATTATGGATTGCTGCCAGATTCAAGATATCTTGGCAGTGCTCGTAAGTTGTCTTTCCAAATCCATCATATGTGGGTGTTGCCTTAGATACAACTTGAGGAATGGCATCCATTTGGGCTAAACTAAGGGGCCCAGTTGAGTCCTAGTTTGGGTACTTCTATAGTGGCACGTTTGGGGCCACATTGTGTGCCATGTTTTTGGCTACAGGTCTTCTTGGGGGAACTACTGGGTTTTCTTCCAGAAGCTCTTCTTCTTCAATAAAATATTGATCCAAACTTCTGATAATAGTAGACCCTCTCAGGGGTAACTCATAGTGAAAGAAAGAATCAAGGTTGTTCCTCTTGAAGGACCTGGTATACATGAAAGGGCACTGATCTACAATACTTTTTAGGGTCTTCTGACCAGGGAGTCACCAGGTGAACTTTATTTTCTCTGCTAACAAGGTCAAGACAATTCACCGAATCTTGATTCCTTCGGGTAGAGATAACAATAACTCTTAATATGGGTTTCATGTTCCTTGTGAACTGTCCCATCGAGCATGCCAAAAACTATTGGGCACTGAATTGCACCAAGTTTTCTTGATACTATGGTTATCTATCTTCCTACTTTCTACTTAGGCTTGCACCCGATAGCTGCAGCTCAACACTCAACATTGGATGGACTAAAATAGGGGTTTTAGATCCAACCTCCAGAGTAGGTTGGTTCCTTGTCAACTTAGCAGATTGTTGACACAATTATGCTCAATTAGGGCTTGGAGTTTAGGGTTAGAAAAGGGTAAGGTTAGAGAAATGTAGATATCAGTGGACGGATAGGTTAACAACATTGCATTACCATAAAAAGCTTCCAAAAAACCATATTAAAGATATACATCCAGATCAAATTTTATCCCAAGATAACTCGTTTCAGATATTTAAAGCATAACAGAGAAATGTTACAGTAAGCAATTTCAATATCCAGGAAATGATAATCCAAATAGCAGAATTCACCACAACCCAGATTTTATAGAAATGCACCTTCTAATAACAAAGAACAAACTTCACAACAGATTTCAATTACTCATAACAGCTAGTAATCCATGATCGACACAAACTAACCATCTAAGCATTTACAGAAATACAACTATGAAATCCGAACCTCTAACATCCAACATAGAAATGCAGCCTTGAGGTGAAGATCAATGTATTGCTCCTTGCATTCAGTCCTTCAAAAATATTTACAGTAGCACAGGCAAACACGCTAGAGCCGACCCTTTAAATCGAGGGTTCGATCTCTCTTTATAGTTTTCATATTATAATATTCAAGAAACAATACATTCAATCTTGTTACAACAACTCAACAAAATATTAGTTGGCGTTAGCTGGTTCATTCAAACTCCAAGAAATATGCTGGAAGAACATCCGCCATGGCCGTTCGGGATCTCTGCAACTTGATGGTCGACCAGAAGAACTGAAGTTCAGAATCTTCCAGATCACGCGTCCCATCGATCTTTCTTGAGAACAACTTGACACCATCGATCTGTAACTGCTTCTGGTTAGCTTTTCTTGAAAGTCTTTGACGTTCCATCTTCCAGCTGCATGCCATAGTTCTGATGCAAAAATATTTTGAACAACAAAAATATGATAGGTCAACCTCCACCATTGATTCTCCCTTTTGGATGACTTAGATTAAGTCCGACGTGAGCTGAAAGCCATCCCGCTCTTTTCCTCAGCATCAGAATCTTCAATTCGGATCTGTAACATCAAAACCCTGAATCCGCTCTAGGCTCTTTTATCTTCCATTTTGTCTTTGTTAATCCGCATCTTTTCATCACTGACATCATCATCTCCTCGTGACTTTTGTGGAATTTAGAGATAATGCAAATTCGGGCCCGGAGTCAAACACTTAGATTATTTTCCCCTTCCACTTTATCTTCATTTCGAGAAGAGAATCCTTGTTCATTTCTTGGATCATGAATCCACACATTTCTTCCACTGACATCATCATCTCTTACAAACTTTTGTGGATTTTGGAACTTTCATCAATCCGGAGTGAAAAGCAAGAAGGCTCTTCCGGAGCGGGAAGCAAAAAGACTTTTCAGAATCGGACATACGACAAGAACCAAATCCACACTTTTTATTGCTGATGTCATGATCTCTTACAAAATTTTGTGGATTTGAAACCCATCATTATTCCGGACCCGGAATGGAATTTCCCGAAATATGCTCAAACCTTCAAGTGGAGATATTTCCCAGTGGACTCATACCATCAACCTGATTTCGGAGCGGAATAACAACATTATCACTTAGTCAAATTTTGCTAAGTATGTGGCCATTTTTGGTCTATAAGTACATGGTTAGGAATGTTACAACTACCCCTGCTATAGAGGTAGTGCAAGACATGGATCAACCTCATATTCCCATAGGTACTCTTGTACCTCTCGGTCTTCTCATTAATCAAAGGAATTTTGTCTATGGGGGTATGGACTATGGCATCAAGCCTTACCAATAGTAGGAGGAGGATGAAGAGCCCATAAACTACATGTCCAACCCTAACTTTAACATGAATTACCTTTAGCTTTGTAATTGGCATGGTTATGGTTAGGCTTCTATGACCAAGGTACCAGAGTTCTTTATCAACCGCAAATACCTTATGATAAATTTGGTCTGGGACACAACAAGCCTATACCCCTAGATGTCCTCATAGATAGATTAAAGTGCATGACTTTAGACTTTAGGGATGAGCTTGCGCGAGATCCTTATGCCAACCCCAATTGTGTCAACTCACTGGGGGACTACTTCCCCATGCCCTTGGGAGATGATGACCCACCTTATGATGTTATTCAATCTTATGGGAGAGGTGAAGGTTCGCACACTCTTCCACATGATAGTGAGGAAGAGGATCCAAGGTCCCCTTATGATTGGACATCTGATGATGATTTGAATTATGGATTAGCGCTTATTGACCCTAATAGTTCATATGGAGAAGGTCCATGGATCATCCCTCTGGATAGTTTTTTTGTGTTCCCTTTACATGATCCCATCTGGCAACAACTTCTGCCTCTAGAGGAGCAAGCTCACCTACAACCACATCGACCACCTCCAGTCATTCAGCCTCCTTCGTAACCACCTCCAGAAGTTTTGCGATATACTGATGTCCATGAAAACCACCAACCATATAGGGAAAATCATCCATACATAAATATGATTTTCATATATCTTTTCAAGCCCTTACGAGATCCTAATAACTTGTTGGAGTCGTTGCACCTCGACTTGGGGGTAATTGACTTTGATCAGGGAGATTCACCCCCATCGTCTTCCAAGTACTGGCCTTGCGATGAGATGTTATAGCCATTTCATTTCTATCCAAGGCCTACTCATGATGTCTTCCATGCTAAGTAGGAACCTGAGGTTCCAATTATTGATCTAAACCTAACTGATGACATCCACCTGATCCCTACTCCTCACCAGTTGGAGGAAGGATCCCATACGTCAATCGAGCCTATGATTTACAAATACATCAGCTTAGATCCTAATAATATATAGTATATCAAGTTAGGGTAAATCCTATCCCCTGAAGAGCAAGTCAATTACATAGCCCTTCTCACAGAGAAGAAGGTAGCTTTTGCATGGTATTACAAAGAAATTTTGGGACTGGATCCAAATCTAGTTACACACAATATGATTCTTGACCCCAAGGCCAAGCCTGTTAAGAAAAAGCTAAGAAATATGCATCCCACAGTATCCCTAATGGTCAAAAAAGAGATACAAAAGTTGTTGGATGCTAGGTTTGTCATTTTGGTAGACTATCCACCATGGTTCCCATCAAGAAGCCTAAAGGGAGGATTCACATTTGCACTAATTTTTGAGACCTAAAAAAAGTGAGTCCTAAGGATGAATTTTGTTTGTCGAGCATTGATGCTACAACAGGACACAAAATTTTATCCCTCATGGATGGTTTCTCTAGGTATAATCAGATTTGTATCAATCCGAAGTACCAACTCAAAACAACATTCACAATGCCTTGGGGAAGATTTTGCTATAAGGTCATGCCTTTTGGCCTTAAAAATATCAGTGCTACCTACTAGCGTGCCATGACATACATCTTCCATGACTACATGCATAATATTTTGGAAGATTACATTGATGATTTACTGGCTAAATCGTTATTATGCCATGATCATCTCGATGTCTTGCACAAAGTCCTCGATCACCTTAGTGAGCATAACATGATACTGAACCCCAAGAAGTGTGTCTTTGGCATCACATCTAGAAGACTCTTGGGGTTTATAGTTTTTAAATGAGGCATCAAAGTGGACCCCAATAAGGTCAATTAAATCCTCGATATGCCTACCCCAACTATCATTAAGCAACTTTGAAGTATGTAGGGTAATATCGCATCCATCAAATGCTTCATAGTGCAATTTTCGGGCAAGTATCGATCCATGAACAAATTATTGTACAAGGGGGTTGCATTCCACTAAGATGATGAGTGTTAGGATGCCTTTGATGCAATCAAGAAATATCTAGCTTCACCACTAGTATTGGCTCTACCTAGACTAGGAGTGTCATTTTTCTTATACATCTCAGCCACTGAGATTGCATTGGGCACCATGTTAACCCAAAACAATGAACTGTATAAGGAACATGGTACTTATTATCTTATCCGCACATTGGTCAGCAATGAGATCAAGTATGTATACGTTGATAAGTTATGCCTAGCGGTGGTATTTGCCACCAAGAAGCTATGGAATTACATGCTTAGCCACACTACATATGTTGTATCAAAAGAGAATCTATTGCGATACATGATGAGTCACACTTATCACAATAGTCGCATGGTAAAATGGATCATGTTGTTGACAAAGTTTGACCTAGAATTTATCAAACAAAAATCAATAAACGGTTAGGTCATTGCTGATCAACTCATAGAGGCTCCTCTCAAATATGATCAACCTCTTAGCATGGATATTCCCAATGAAAGAGTCTTCCAAATATTAGAATTACCTGATTCTGATGAGCCTAAGTCATAGGCCGTCATGACTATGTTCTTCGATGGCTTCAAGTGCAAGAAGGGGGGTGGAGTAGGAATCATGTTTTTCACACCACATGGGGCTCCCATATCCCTATCATTTAAACTTTATTTCCCATGCACCAACAATAATGCCAAGTACGAGGCCTTGCTCATAGGTCTTCAAACAACTATCACCATGATAATAACTAGGCTCAACATTTTCGATGACTCCTTTCTCATTGTCAACTAGGTCAAGGGGATTTACCAGTGCAAATATCTAGTTCTGCAAGCCTATAAAGCCCTTGTGGATAAACTCCTGGTAAATTTTGAATGGTATGACATCGAGGAAATCCCTATATCATCTAATAATTTTATGGATACGATGGCCTCCCTTGTATCCTTGATCTCGCAGAACCCTACTGATGAGATGACAACCATTTAGGTCAAAATGCTATCATAATCTATGGTTAAGAGTGAGGGCACTCAAGCCACACTAGAGGTCCACTTGATTCAAATTGAACCTCATCAAGAGAGATTATTGCACATTCATAAGCATTTGAATCATACCACTTGGGGGAATTTGTTCCCTCAAACCACTTTTGATAGCAGTACAATGCTATTCTTACAAGTTCTCTCCAAATCAGTATTTGCTCAGGAGAAAATTCAAGAGAGAAGCAATTCATGCAATCAAGGCTTCCTCACAATAGGACTAGTCCACACAAATCAGGGAGTATCTAAAGCTTGGTAATCTCCCTCCTATATTTTTGCACACCACAAAAAGAACATTTAAATGGAAGGTGGAAAAATTTGTCTTGCTTGGAGATATTTTGTATCATCAGGGCTACAAAGGAATCCTCCTTTGCTACTTAGAGCATAAAGAGTCAGTTTGGACAATTGCCCAAGAACATGATGGTACTTGTGGTTGCTATTTTAGTGGTATGGTCATCACAAAGCGCATTCTTCACATGGGCTATTATTGTCCAATGTTAGAGCGATATTGTTGTGTATATGTTAATAAGTGTGTGAAGTGTCAACACCATGCTAACTTGACACATGTACCTTCTCAGGCCTTGCAACTAATTCAATCAGCTTGGTCGTTCTCGCAATGGGGGTTGGAATTAATTAGGAAAATCTCCCTTGCATCCTCGGGCTATCACACGTTTATCATTACATCCACTGAGCATTTTATAAAGTGGGTGGAAGTGATTTTCCTTACCACTATGACATGATCCTGCATCACGGAGTTCATATTGCACAATATTATTTGTCATTTTGGTATTCCATCCAAGATCATTTTGGATAACAAAAAAAATTTTAAGAATAAATATGTGCATGCTTTGACAAAAAAGTATAATATCCAACACAAATTTTTGACACCCTACTATCCGCAATCAAATGGGCAAGCAGAGGCTTCCAACAAAACATTGTTTTCCATTCTCAAGAAAATATTCAAAGAGAATCACACCAACTGGCACACATAAATACCCCTTGCTCTATGGGCATATTGCACTAGAATTTGGACGTCCACTAGGGCTACTCTATTTTCACTAGTGTATGGTGTCGAGGCAGTCATACCTCTAGAGCTGGAAATTCCATCGTTGCGCATATCCATGTAGGAGTTCATAAATTATGACACCACGCTGTAAGCTCACCTAGATTAACTTATGTTGCTTTATGAATTTCGCATTAACTCTTGAGAACATACGCGTTTATCAAGAGAAACTTAAGATACCCTACAATATGAAAGTCCATATTAGATACTTTTATGTTGGTGACATTTTTCTAAAAGAAAACCAACAGAACTCTAATTTGTCATCCCATCTGAGGGACAAGTTTCTAGCAAACTGGTTAGGTCCTTTTGTCATTACTAGTCAGATCAGACCTAGAACTTATTGCCTAACATCCCTTGAGGGAATCGAGGATCCTAAACCCTTGAACATCCTTCATTTATGGCCTTTCCATGCCTAGAGTGTTGTGGCCCACCCCAAAATTCTCCAAGGGTATCTCCAACCCGCTTGGTCAACTCAAAACGCTTCTAGGCAGTCTCTGACCATCTAGGTCACCCCAAAATGTTCCAATGGTATCTACAACCTGCTTGGTCAACCTAAAATACCCCTAGGTGGTCTATGACCATTTAGGTCACCCCAAAATTCTCCAAGGGTGTCTACAACCTGCTTGGTCAACCCAAAATACTCCTAGGCGGTCTATAACCATATAGGTCACCCCAAAATGCTCCAAGGGTGTCTACAACCCGCTTGGCCAACCTAAAATGATCCTAGGTGGTATATGACCATCTAGGTCACCCCAAAATGCTCCAAGGGTGTCTACAACCCACTTGGTCAACCCAAAATGCTCTTGGTGGTCTATGATCGTCTAGGTCACCCCAAAATGCTCTAAGGGTGTCTACAACCCGCTTGGTCAACCTAAAATGCTCCTAGGTAGTCTATGACCATCTAGGTCACCCCAAAATGCTCCAAGGGTGTCTACAACCCACTTGGTCAACCTAAAATGCTCCTAGGTGATCTATGACTGTCTAGGTCACTCCAAAATGTTCCAAGGGTATCTACAACCCACGTGGTCAACTTAAAACACCCCTAGGCAATTTATGACCATTTAGGTCACCCCAAAAATGCTCCAAGGGTGTCTAGAACCCACTTGATCAACCCAAAATGCTCTTAGGTGGTCTATGACCATCTAGGTCACCCCAAAATTCTCCAAGGATGTCTACAACCCGCTTGGTCAACCTAAAACACTCCTAGGTGGTCTATGACCATCTAGGTCACTCAAAAATGCTCCAAGGGTGTCTACAACCCACTTTGTCAACCCAAAATACTCCTAGGTGGTCTATGACCATCTAGGTCACCCCAAAATGCTCCAAGGGTATCTAAAACCCACTTGGTCAACCTAAAATACTCCTAGGCAGTCTATGACCATCTAGGTCACCCCAAAATGCTCCAAGGGTGTCTACAACCTACTTGGTCAACCTAAAATACTCCTAGGAATTTTATGACCATTTAGGTCACTCCAAAATGTTCCAAGGGTGTCTACAACCTGCTTGGTCAACCTAAAATTCTCCTAGGTGGTCTATGATCATCTAGGTCACCCCAAAATGTTCCAAGGGTGTCTACAACTTTCTTGGTCAACCTAAAATACCCCTAAATGGTCTAAGATTATCTAGGTCACCCCAAAATGCTCCAAGGGTGTCTACAACCCACTTGGTCAACCTAAAATTTTCCTAGGTATTTAAATACCATCTAGATCACCCCAAAATGCTCCAAGGGTGTCTAAAACCTACTTAGTCAACCTAAAATACCCCTAGGTGGTCTATGACCATCTAGGTCACCTCAAAATGCTCCAAGCGTATCTACAACTCTCTTGGTCAACCTAAAATACTCCTAGGTGGTCAATGATCGTCTAGGTCACCCCAAAATTATCCAAGGGTGTCTACAACCTGTTTGGTGAAACTAAAATGCCCCTAGGCAGTCTATGACTGTCTAGGTCACCCTAAAATTCTCCAAGGGTTTCTACAACCCACTTGGTCAACCTAAAACACTCCTAGGTGGTCTATTACCATCTAGGTTACCTCAAAAGTCCCAAAGGTATACATAAACCCTTTGGTCACCCCAAATACCCCAATGGCCCCCAATGAGCCCGTTGGTCACATGTATTTACATATATATCAATCACAAATTCAAAAACATCATAAAAATACCAAAATACAAAAAAGATTCCATTACACCACATTGCATCCTATTAAACCACATTGCATACCATGGCATTTTATCACCGCTTGCACTAGGTATACTCATCATTACACTTCACATTTTAGAGTTACTCATACATGTCTAGCACTAAGACTATACACCAATCCTCATTCAAAATCAATATCGTTAAAGTTATCACCCACATAATTCAATATTTCATCAATCATTTCCACTTACATTTCTCACTTTTCATATTTGTGCCCATTCCCTTCACCTAGCCATTTGTTCTAGAATATCATTAGGGTTTTCGGTCACTTAGCCATCTCTAGTTTTCTTTTCAGATTTTATAGAAAGCTATCCTAACTTTTAGGAGGTAGATTCATGCTTATATTTTACCTTGTATACATCAAAATCCCATTGTTGTGGGAAAAACAAGGTTAACTTTCTATCTATTTTGTCACTTGCCCGATCATTAATTATCAACCAGGGATTCGTAAACTTTCGAAGGATCTCTTACAGGATCATTCACAATACAACCTTGAGATGAGTCCTTCTAACTCTACTATTGGGGGGTGTTCAAAATGTTGTTAATCTCTCATGCACTCCTCAATAAAATGTGTATGAACAATTAAATCTTCAGAAAGAAAGGATTCATACGTGCATCTAAGAAATAATCAAACCTACTGCAATAATAAAACACAAATACAGTAAATGAAACTATGAAAGCATAAAATATACAAAGCATAGAAAATAAGGGGAAGAATACTATCTTGGAGTGGGCCCAAGCTCCAGGAGATACCTCCCAACATGAACACGCTTTTGGAACTTGTAGACTTTATTATGCAATCAAAGGATTACAATGTGTATTCTATATCTTCTATACAATTGCTATATGTTCTATATTCTATATTATCTCTCTTCAGAGAGGTCTGTGTGTTTTTATATAGCACATGCACAGGTATTTTGTTACAAATCGGTTACAACCATTGGTCTATTCCAGACTCGACGATGGTAATCTGGTAAGCTTCGGCCGTTGTCTACCAAAACTTGGCTTTGTTCCTAATATTGACGTGTTCTGTAATGGGCTCATGCTTCATTTGGCATGGGCAGCACAACTCCCACAAATATCCTGTGTGGCATGGAGTTGTAACTACACCATTTATTATCGCCCGCATCGTGTTTGATCTAGTCAACATGCAAAAATAGAGGCGCCTTCCTTTGCGGAAGGTGCCTACCTTCTATTGGCACCTTCCTGGAAGAGGAAGGTGCCTATCTTCAATTGGTGCCTTCTTGGAAGGGGAAGGCGCCTACCTTCTTCTAGCACCTTCCTGGAAGAGGAAGGCGCCTGTCCATTATGCATCAGTTCCACAGTAAAAAAAGTTCCAGGTCCATGAAAAATAACTCGACTGATTAAATCTAACAAAATCAACAATATCTCCACAGAAACACACTAAAACACACAAATCAAATAATACGCATAATCTCATTAAATAAAGACATAATCATTGATAAAAACATACAATTCCTAATATATCACCGTATAATATCTTCTAAGATTCATACAAAAATATAGGCAATTTTGGGACTCATCATCCCCCCATGCCTAACATATGCCACGCCCTCATGGCATCAAAACCGTAGGCACTCTGGTCATCGCCTGTATCTAGACGTTCCTTCTGTTATTGATTTTTGTCGATCTAATCTCCTTGTTCTGGCTGCTATTGGGATCGACATGACTACTGTGGGTGTCCTTTACTGAAATGCTACTTCTACAACCTACCATAGGTCGGTTTCTTCGGTCTTGGGAACCGCAAGGGGGATATCTAAATCACTTCCCCTTTGACAAACCACCTGGGACTTATATTTTCTGGCCTCCTCAGGATCAGGCCTTGGATCTTCCTCGGCCTTAGCTACAACCTCCGACTCTGGGCCGAATATCCCCCATCTCTCTAACCATTTTCTTATTTTTTAGGGTCACCTTGGGGCTGAGCCGTAAATTTTCCAAAATTTACTCTTATGTTCTGGATCAATACTGATGCCAGAGGTTCCTCGGACCCTCAAAGAGGATTTTCTCCCCTGCTTAGCTACCCTCACCTCTCTGCATAGCCGTTCAAACACTTTCTACCTATTGTCAAATGGATGCATATCCCAGTCATCATATTTTAGCTCTGTGATAGCCTCCTTGGCCTTCTTTCGAGCAGTCCTAGGCCTTTTGGCTGTGGCCTATGTAGGAACTGTGGTAGCTCGGTCAAAGGGCTCTTTGATGACCATTCTTTCATTGTTGGGGACTTGCTCTGCTATCCCCACTACTATTGATGTTTCAGCTTCTTCTCCTATAGGTTCAATAGGTTCTTCCCTGATTTCCAAATCTATCTGTGGGGGCTGATCTGATTTGGTTAGGTCAATAATAAGGGGCTCTACGGGGCTCTTGCACTCCTGGCTCCCAAAATTAGAGGATTGTTTCCCTGCCTCTGGTCTGTTCTATCACGCATGTGATTGGAAATCTCCCACAAAGACTACTCGCTCTCTAGAAGTGGGAGAGTTTATCGAAACCTCCATCGCCCAGTCAGTCTGGGTTGATGTGTCCTTCCTTTTTGCTCACCCTGCATTCAATTATTGATTTTATTTTTGTAGTTGTTGAATTAGCTACTCGAGGTGGGAAATTTTCTTTGCCTGCTCTTCTAGCTCACCTCTCTGACTGATTTGGAAATCCTCCAACATCTACTGGGCCATCCAATAGTTTGTTTGCTAGTATAATGCTTCCTCCAGGGCCACGTCAATCTCATTGTTGCCCCTGGGGGTTTCTCTTTCTTATGGGTCTTGGATCGTCAATTCCCATAGGGCTTGTGTTGTAGCCCCGACCTCTGAGTCTTCTTCCTGTGAGGAGAGGAGGAGTCACCACAGGAACTTTCTCCTAGGGGCAATTCTGGCTGTTGTGACTTAGTCGCATTGCTGGTGAGTTGTGCCCCTGTATCTTCATGTTCAGGCATAGGGGAGTGTCCTCTCTCTTCTATGCATTCGAGCAACACTGGCGGCCCGATATCCCCTACTTCCCTTGTAGGAATTTCTTCTTCTTGCATTGCAGAGCTCTTTATCGCTTGAATTATAGGGCTTTCTATTGCTTGCCTTGCGTTGGCAACTTACATTGCTTGGCCTACATATTTTCTTGCATCAGGGTCTTGCCTCTACGCCTCTGCGTGGCAGACCAGTGTTGATAAGAGCCCATGGTGGGCCAAAGCTATAGGTGCTCCCTTCTGATATTGTGTTGCTTCTCCCTTAAGGTTTTGTACCAGGTAGAAGGACACATTAATTATTCTCCCATGCACCAAGGGGTTCAAAAAATGCACATGGTGGACATGCAGGTGGGTGTATTTCCTAATGCAAGTGAAGAATCGAACAACCTACTCGAATATCTCTCATAAATTTATAGGGAGGGTGCTTTTGATCAGACCATATCTATCTATCTACAGATTCTCTCTAGGCAGTAGTTGTTCAGCGTAGGATTTCAACGTCCCACTCTTGTACATACATTCTCCTGTCAGGGGTAAGCCCGTCACCTCTAAGATGTATTATGGGGTGACTGGAATTGCCATCCCCCACACCTAAGAAGAATCTCCCCTTAAGGAGGTAGCAAACTCCCTTGCTGCATCTACATCCTGGTTTTGGCTAACCAGGTCATAGTATCCGAGCCATCCCTTTGCCTAAAATTGGGCTCTCACTACTCCCTTGATCCCATCTATGCTGCTCGACTCATTTTTTTTACCGAATGATTCTTTGATCGACCTCCCATGGTGTCTTCATGCAAGCTACTATTTCTCTTATTTGCTTTCTCAAGGAGGTGCCTTCCTTATAAGGAGGGTGTCGAACAACTAACTCCTAATCCTTTCTAGGCATGCCTTTCGAGGTACACGTTGGCACAATCGACCATGGGGGGTGTATGATTTTTTTATTTTATGGCAGTGATATTTTGGTACTTGCATATTTTAACAATGATTACATATAAATCTAAGTAAAGTATGCGAGTACCTGATTGGATGCCTCGTGTGTCGTGGGGATCATCGATTCATCGATTCTTTATAGGGGATGGGTACCTTGTTGGTGCAGATTATGCTATTGAGTTACTTTGATGACAGGTGTTAAAGACAAATCGGAAAAACCAATTACTGTTGGAATGTGTGCTGATTTCACCTTGTAATTTTTTGAGATTTGCTTTGATTGGGGCAGATTCTACTTACATGCTCCTCGATATAAGTTTGTGCCATGTGTCATGTGATGATTGAGGCATGTGTGAAACTTGATCGTTGGTTGCATACGAAAGGTGCTTGCTTCGGTACCTTCCCTATGCGAAAGGCGCCTGCTGTGGTGCCTTCCCAATGTGGAAGGCGCCTGATGGGCTACCTTCTTGATATAGTAGCGGATGTGCCTTCTGATGAGGGAAGGTGCCTTTAATGAATGTGCCTTCTTGGAAGAGGAACACACCCTTAAGGACATGTGCACCTTCCTGGGAGAGGAAGGCACCCTTCTGTATAAATGTGCCTTCCTGGTGTGGAAGGCACCTGATGGACGGATGTGCCTTATTGATGAGGAAGGCGCTCCCCTACTCTTTTTTTTATTTTTTATTTCTTTTAGGATGCGCCTTCCTGATGAGGAAGGTGCTCCCCTACTCTTTTTTTTTTATTTTTTAGCACATTCTTATTTCGGAGGGCGTATTTTGGTAGTGGAAGGCACCTTATTCACACGGGGCACCTTCCTGAGAGAGGAAGGTGCCTTATTTCAGTGGGTGCCTTCTTTGTGGTTGAAGGTGCCTTATTGAGGGGCGCCTTATGGAGGGGGAAGGCACCTTATTTACATAGGGCACCTTCTTGGAAGAGGAAGACACCTTATTTTATCGATAACCATGTCGTATTGGACAGAGAAAGGTGATCAGGCCTCCTCAAGCTGACTTCATGCTTGATTTTATTCTATTAGTGTCGGCATCGGGGTGCTGAGCCGAACCAGGCCTGGTGTCCTAGATTCCTATCCGTCGAACTATCAGTTCCTCCACCTACAAAAAGAAAACAAAAAAAGAAAATAAAAATACGGGTAGTTAGATGCATTTCGTGCCTGTTAGGCCCTGTGGCCAGGATGCCTGCAGCTTGCATGCGGGCGTCGTCCCTGCAAAATAAAACATGCTGTAAGAAAATTATTTACACCTATCTAATTTTTTTTTTATTGAGCATTTTCATGCCCACCGTTTTATTTTGCTGATAGTTTAGATCCAGATTCACAAGGATGAGGTCTCCCCTATGCCTATTATGGATCCCACCAGTACATTTTTGGATGTGCTATAGGGACGCAGTTGGTGGCCATTGACAGTCAATAGAACATTGTTGTCGTCGATAGTTCTAACATGCACAACTTCATTCTTAATGATTTCTACCACCTCATACGGTCCCATCCATCTCTGCATAAGCTTTCCCTTCCTTTCCTGGAACCGAGAATCATACAACAATATCCATTCTCCTTCTTTGAACTGCTTCAGTTTGATGTGATGGTCATGCCACCATTTCCTTTGCTTTTGTGTGATTTTTGTCTTCTACAAAGCATCATTCAGATTTCGTCTAGCTGATCCAACTGTCGAATCCTTTCTTTTTGAGCGTCATCCAGGCTCAAATTCAATTCTAAAGTTGTTCTTAACATCTTAATCTCAAAATCAATGGGCATCATTGCATTCTTCCCATAGACCAGTAGGAAGGGTGTGAAACCTGTGGTAGACTTCCATGTAGTGGTGTATGCCCATACTACCTCTGGTAGCCCTGTAGCCCAATCCTTTCTGTGTTGCTACACGGTCTTCATCAGGATATTCTCAATCTCCCTATTTGTTACTTCCACTTGCCCATTTGCCTGCAGATGGTAGGGTGTAGTCTTATTGTGCCAAATTTTGTATTGCTCCATTAGCTCCTCAATCAACTTTGAAGTGAACTAAGGTCCCTGGTTCGTTGTTATTTCCATGGGGACCCCGAACCGTGTAAAAATATGAGCAAATAGAAAATCAAAAACTGTTCTTTCTTTTGAATCTTTCAGTGCCTGGACTTCAACCCACTTGGTGACATAGTCTGTGCAGACTAAGATAAACCTCTTCCATATTGAACGTGGGTTAATTGGCCCCACAAAATCCATACCCCACTTATCAAAGGGTTCTAGGTGTACTTGAGGCTAGAGGGGCATTTCATCACGATGGGTTGGTCTACCCATCCTTTGGCACTCATCGCACTTGCTGACATACGCGGCTACATCTTTGAATAGGTTAGGCCAGAAATACCCAACCTGCAAAACTTTATATGCAGTCTGTTTCCCTGCAAAGTGTCCTCCGCAAGGTTCATCATGACAGGCTTTGAGTATCTCTAAGAATTCTTGCTTTTCCATGCACCTCCTTATGATTTGGTCGCGTCCTATTTTGAATAGGAGGCCATCTATCCATAGGTAAGGTGTGCTCTTCTCTATCACCCTTTGCTTTTCCTGGTATGAGATAGCAGGTGAGGTTCTACCAGTGGCCAAGTAATTGGCTATGTTTGCATACCACGAGATTTGCTCACCGATGGTAAATAAGTGTTCATTCAAAAATTGGTCTTCCACTGTCGTATAGTCTGCTGGTGTCAACCTAGATAGGAATTATGCTACTGGTAGGAACCTAGGGTTCCTACCACATAAAATGATAAATAAATAATAAATAGACCTAAAACTAAAATAATCGCCTTTTGTATTGTCGGGAAGTCCCTTCAATAAATTGTATTATATTTCATATTCATGGATGATTGAATGATAAGTTCTTACAATGTTTTATACCCCTCCAGGGTTATACGTGAAAGGTTGCAATGCTTCCTAACCCTAATCTTATAATAATATAATAAATAATATAATTAATTATTATATTATTTATTATTATATTATTTTATTATTATGACCATAGGATATAATATATTATTATTATTAAGATTATTAATTAATGTTAGGATAGGATCCTAACATTCCACCCCTCTTGAAAATAGCTTTGTCCTTAAAGCCGAAATTGTAGTGTATAATTCTCCAAGCGTCCTAGTCTTGTAGTGGATTGACATTTTGATCAAAAAAAACTATTCATCTTGTTTCATTAACTTATTCTCTAGGTACAGAACTTGAGCAATGTAAGGTGATATCACACCCACACTAAATTTTTTTTGCCTTCTCTGTCACAAAATTTATACAGGTTTGAAAGCATATGCAAGACAACAACAACCTCCACAAGGTTTCTTTTACTCCTACTAAAATTATCTTTCTCTTCTCTTCCATTTGCCACATTAATAAAAGCAATTTTACCACACTTGATTTTAGACTTAACATAGGGGTTGTCATACGTTTCCATTTTAATGTTGGGTCATTTATGATATGGTTTTCATAAAACTCCATATTTGGGAATTGACTTTTCAATGGATGCATGCGATACTGTTTATTTAAAAAAATGAACAGATTGTCCGAGTTTTTTAAGTCTTTCAAAGAGACTTCTTTCCAAAACTGCACTAGTCTCTTATTTTTGAGTCTATCATAAAATAGTTTTATTGTCCATATTAGTCTATATTGGATACCAAGTATGCTCTTTGAATATTTGCAATTGGCTTAGAAGGTCTAGTGCCTAAATTTATTTTAGCACAATACGAGTTAGTTAGTTTCGATCTCTCTAACAACAACCTTTACGGAAGCGTTCCAAGTTGGCTGGAGGAACCTGATCATCTGTTAAGTCTTAACCTCTCATACAATCACTTCGAAGGTCAAGTTCCTATCAGCCTAAAACTACACCAATATTATGTCCTAGATTTGGATAACAATATGTTCAGTGGCTTTCTTCTTGTTCCCTTCAAGGTAGCCATATTGGGTGTATTAGACCTCTCCTACAATGCATTCACAGGAATAATCTGAGAGGAACTTGGCACCGTTCTCCATCATATTGTGTTCTTATCAAAGAATAATCTAAGTGGTGAGATTCCTCCTTCCATTGGACATATTTAAATAATGTAGGTTTTAGATTTGTCAGAGAACCCGCTGTCTAGAGTAATACCATCGAGCATCACCAATTGCTCAAATTTGGTCAAACTGAACTTGGTAACACTAATTTGGGAGGAAAAATTCTATCAGATATAAGACGACTACAGAAACTTGCATCTTTGCACCTCAATGGGAATATGCTGCTAGGAAATTTGCCATCTAGTCTTCTCAAATGCTCAAATCTATAGATTCTGGACGTCGAACAAAATTCCTTATTTGGAGTTGTACCACTTTGGCTAGCTCAATTTTCTAAGTTGATGGTACTTGACTTAAGGGGAAATCAATATCAAGGATGTATTCCATATGAATTGTGTAATATGTCAAGCATTCATGTCTTGGACATATCACATAACAGGTTAACAGGTTTCATTCCAAGAGAGTTGGTAAACTTGGTAGCAATGCATAATGAACAAGTGAAAAGCTTAGAAATTTGAGACCGATATTACTACAAGAAAAAGTGCAAGTGACAACCAAACAAATGACCATGGTATATTCTGATTCTATTTTGTCACTTATAATATCCATTGATTTATCTGGTAATGAACTGTTTAGGTGAGATTTCTTCAGAAATTGGGAATCTTAAATGTCTACATTCTTTCAATGTGTCCAATAATAATATTACCGGAGAAATACCTGTGACTTTTGGAATGCTTAAGCAACTATAATTTTTGCTATTGTACTTGCACACTTGCTTTGGTTATAATCTGAGATGTAGAAATAATACTTTTTTCTGGGAAATTATCATAAACATGCAAACTTTAGCCTAATACAATTGAAATATCACTCACGCTATCTTATTCTTTAGAATCATCATCATTGTTGTCCATGTTTGTGGCATTGGCCAGCATAGAAACATCAAAATCGTATCCCACATCTGCGTGGTTTTCATCTTCCTCAGTATAAAGCATGGTGACGTTCTTGTTCTCATTGTGAAGGTTGTGCATAGAAAATTTAGTGCACAGAGGGAATAGACGTTCGTTGTTGATATCTTGGTAGGAGGAAAACGGGAAACATGAATATCTGAGGCCATCTTTTGCACAAATAGAGGTTATGATCTTGAGTGCACAGAGGGAATAGACGTCCGTTGTTGATGTATAGATGTGAGGCACTTGTTATATACACAACAAGGTCTTCCTTGGTACTATGCCTATTTAAAGGAATATAATTTAATCTTTGAAAGTGTGACGGGATTTGCATGTACCTGGTGTTGCTTTCTCTCCTTAAAAGTAAGAATTATGTTTGAAATGATGAAGAAATAAAACTGACATCTGGTTGTAGTTTTACCAGACATCAATCAAAGTTCAAAAAGGAGTTTACTGTCTTCACTCACATATCTTTAAATAGTTCCTAATATTATTTTATCTTATTAGTCTTTTAATGTGATTTTTTTGGCTCAGCTTGTAGAATGATCACTCTATTGCCTTGAGGCAATATTTTCATGTCACTCAAAAAGGTTTAAAAATGTATGTAATAGCCAGATTCAAAAGTTACATAAATGGTATTAATTTTTTTTTTTTTTAAATTACGATACTTCCAGTAAAGTTCACTCAAATATAAAATTTGTCATCAGAATCATTCGTGTATACTTGCACGAAGGTCAAGGTCGTATCACACCAATTGGTTCTATATCCAAACACAGCTATAACGGAACGTGTATATGGATTTTATACCAACGACATAGATTCCACAAAATTAACATACACGAAGAAATGCACCTGAAAACACCTACAACTATGTTGCTCATTTTGAGTTACTTAAGTTCGTAGTCACTGTTGTCAATGAAAGCATCATTTTAGTTTGTTCATAATTTCCAAAGTTATTAATATTTTTGTGTCCATATGAGTTGGATTTTTTCTTTCTAAAATAAAATTCATTTTATTTTATTTGGTCTTTCATGAGCATGAACCCAATTATTTCTATCTTGTGGAGATTAAATAAAAATTGCAAGTATACTAGCTATTGGTAAGGGCATATCTCGATAACTTCTTTGAACAATGGCGGTGGCCAAGGTGGAGGCCTTGTAGAAGATAGATGCCCACATGTGGTTACATCAGGTGCTACTGGTAGATTTCTTCCTAATGGATCATATACTGATTTTTTAAATACACTTCCTTCCTTGGCATTAATTAAACTATTCCAAAAAATATTTCGGATAGTATTGGAGATATTGAAAAAAAATGTTTGCTGCGTCAAGATCATCTTTTGGCTATGTGCATCACCCTTAGGCAGATCTGCAAAACATAATTGTGGTAGCCTTTTGTCTTGGATACCATCCTCTTCATTTATCTATTTTAAATTGTTAGGGTTTCTATTACTTTATTCCAGAAGTGCAATAGGTATTTTTGGAAGTTCTATGGTTATGAGTTCATCCAAATAAACAATTAATTTAGGGTTTGGAGCAATTTGTTCAATTGCATTTTTTTCTTTCTTGGGGAGAGAAATGGGTACCACCCGGGATTCCCTGGCTATGGGCTCCTCCTCCACCTCATATTCCATGGCTATGGGCTCCTCTTCTTCTTGGGATTCCATGGCTAGGGTCTCCTCTTGCATTTCCATTAAATATTGTATAATATGATCAGAACGTTCCATTTGTTTTTTTTTTTTCGTTCAATCATTCTTCTAATTTTTGCAATGTCATTTTTCATTTCCTTGACCAATATGGTTGGATCCATAAGGCTCTGATACTAGATGGTAGGAACCTAGGGTTCCTAGCACATAAAATGATAAATAAATAATAAATAGACCTAAAACTAAAAGAATTGCCTTTTGTATTGTCGAGAAGTCCCTTCAATAAGTTGTATTATATTTCATATTCATGGATGATTGAATGATAAGTTCTTACAATGTTTTATACCCCTCTAGGGTTATAGGTGAAAGGTTGCAATGCTTCCTAACCCTAATATTATAATAATATAATAAATAATATAATTAATTATTATATTATTTATTATTATATTATTTTATTATTATGACCATAGGATATAATATATTATTATTAAGATTATTAATTAATGTTAGGATAGGATCCTAACAGCTACCACGTTGTCCTTGCCCGGTTTTTCAACTATGGTGGTATCAAATTCTTGCAACAATAGGAGCCACCTAACCACTCTCCTACCAATATCTGGCTTACTCATCAGGTATCTAATGGCTGCATGGTCCGTATGGATGAACACCTTATAGCCAATGATGTAATGGCAGAATTTGTTTATGGCATGCACCACTACAAGAAACTCCTTTTACGTTATTGTATAATTGAGCTTGGCTCCTAAGTTTTTACTGACGTAATAGATGGCATAGAAATATTTGCCATATTTTTATCCTAGGACCAATCCAATTGCATTATTGGATGCATCATAATAAATGTGGAAGGGTATGGCCCAATCTGGTCCTCTTAAAATCAATACAGTTATCAACTTCTCCTTAAGTAATTGAAAAGCTTCTTCATAGTCTTTCGTCCATTTGAACTCTATGTCCTTAGACAATAGAGTGTGTAGTGGTTTTGTAATCTTGTTGAAATCGACGATAAATCATCGGTAGTACCGGATAGATCCGAGGAAACTCCTCACTTCTTTCTATGTCCTGGGGCTGGGTAGGTCTTTGATGACCTCAATATTCCTTCTGTCAACTTTTAGCCCTGCTACAAATATATGGTGTCCCAGCACGATGCCTTCTTGCATCATCATGAAGCATTTTTCATTGCTCAGGGATAGATTGTTCTCCTTGCTTCTTTCAAGAACTTTCTCCAGGTTTAGCATTGCTTCTTCAAAGGTCTCTCCATAAATGGTGAAGTCATCCATGTATACTTCAACCACTTCTCCTATCATGTCCAAAAATATGCTAAGCACCACCCTCTGAAAGGTGGTTAGTGTGTTGCATAACCCAAAGGGTAATACCTGGTAAGCAAAAATTCCCCATGGGCAGGTGAACATTGTTTTACCCTGATCCTCTCCTCCTATATGGATCTGATTGTATCCACTGAACCTATCCAGGAAGGAGAAGTAATTTCATCCTGAAAGTGTGTCCAAGACTTGATCAACGAATGGGAGCGAGAAGTGGTATTTCTTATTTGCTTTATTAAACGCTCTGTAGTCCATGCAGATTCACCATTTCCCATTTTTCTTAGGGACTACCATAAGTGGTGACACCCACTCACTGTCATAAATTGGATAGATGAATTCGATAGCCAAGAGTTTTTGTAACTCTATTTTGATAATGTCCTTCATTGTCGATTTTATTCTCCTTTGTGGTTGCCTGCTTGGAGCCGCTTGCTCATCAAGGTATATTCTATGAGTGCAAATTTTTGGGCGAATACCCTTCATGTTCGAGTAGTCTCATGCAAATGCCTACTGGTGTCTTACTAGGAGTTCTACTTTTGCCAGCTGTGCAGGAGTCAACCCATTATTGACATTCAACGTCCTTCCTGGACTACTAGTTATCTACTAGACGTGATGATCATGAGTACCAGCCAATGGCGATCCAGGTGTGCTAGTAGAGGACTCTCCATGGAGGAATTCTACAATAGACTCGTACTCATCTTCTTCCTCTGCTAACTCATCTAATGCCATTACTTGCTGGATTATGGACAACTCCTGATAATTATGCCTAGGTAACATAGCTTCTCCCAATGGGTTGATAGACTGTGCAGGGGGTGAAATGGTCAATCTCTTAACATTTTTGCCATCAAATATGGTCATCAACCCATCCTGACAGTTGATGTAGGCATCAGCTGTTGCCAGCCATGGTCTCACCAAAATGAGCGGGTAGCTACCCAACCTAGTATTGGACTGTAAGACCAGGAAATCAACTGGGTATTCCCATGTACTAACTATCACCGTTACATCCTCTAGCATTCCCTCTGGTTCTACTGTCAATCGGTCATCTAATTGCAGCACTATCGTGGTGGGTATCAGGTTCATGAGTTGTAGCCTCTGCATGGTTTCTTGAGGCATTACATTGATGGCTGCTCCAATATTGACCAACATATTAAACAAGGAATGCCCTTTGATTTTTATAGTCAGTATTGGACTGCCTGGATCCGTATACTTGGGATGACATATCTTGCCCATCATCAGGTCCGCTAATTTACCCATGAAATTGATAGTCTGGGTTGCTTTCCGCCCTGGCTTCCTCAAGCATATTTCTCTTATTGCCTTATTGTATATTGCAACATCTAGGATGGCTTGAAATAGTGGTATCATCACTATGAGGTTCTTCAGACTCGATAGGATATCAAAATCTGGCTGCTTTTGTTTCTTCTATTCTTGCAGCCGATAAGGGAATAGAGCCTTTGCTCTCTCGACTATTTCCTCTATCACCTCTTCCACAAGAGGTGTTTCTTCTTCTTCTTCCTCCTCTTCTACCAATGGAGGTGTTTCTACTCCTAACTGCCTACCTGACCTAAGCTGAATATTGTACATAGGATACATCTCACCTTCGATGTTGTATGCCTATTGATTTACTCTATTGTTTGGATTAGTCGTCGGTTGTGCAGGTCTCACTACTGGTAGACCCAAAAAGTTTTGATGGGGTTGAGCTGGTGCTACATTTTGTGGGGCCAGATTCCATGGTGTGTGGCCTCTCCATTGTTGCTTCAGATATTGGTACTGCATCCAGGGTTGCTGATTGATGAATGTTGCTCCTGGGGGTGCGTTGGACCAAGGTGATGGCCCCCACCATCCCATGTTGTACGGTTGAGGTGGACCTTATGGCATGTATGGCATTCTTCTATATTGTGACATTCCATCTAGCATACTCCCCGTAGGGGGTTGTGGCCAACTCTTTCGGTTACCTATAAAATAGGCTTCTGATGTCTCAGCCTCCTCCTGGTTGCTAGGCAACTTTGGGCACAATCGAGTCTTATGATTCAGTTTGCATACTGTGCATACTCTAATATTGTTCTTCGATCATGCGTTCTTTGCATGCTTTCCTCTATATTTTGGGTTGAAATAGGTTAATGCTACCTCATTATCTTGTTTCTTCTTCTCTAACAACAATGTGTCCATCTGCAATGCTATAGAAGATAGCATCTCGTTTTTCATATCTTCCATCATATTGCCAAGTTCTATCTTTGTCACTGAAGCAGTCACTTTGATGCTTTTGGAAGTGGTCTTGCCTCTTCTTCTTGAGTAATTCCGGTAGAGTTATCGGATATATTCCATATCATGCTGGTAGACATCGCCTCCAGAAATCATATTAAGAGCCTCTAATGATTCATTATTAAGTCCCCTCAATAAGATGCTTTTGAGGGACTTATCGGATAGCTTTGCATGAGGAGATTGTTGAAGATTAAAATTAAATATCTCCTAGTACTCCTTGAGAGACTCATCCTATTTTTGCATCATGCTCAGGACTTCTTCTCTGGAATATCTTACTCTCCCGAAATCTTGGTATTGCTCTTGAAAGAGCTTCTTCATTTGATCCCATGTCACTATGTGCTTTTTTGCCAGATTGATGAAACACCACAGAGCTGCATCATCCAGTGTAGAAGGGAAGAGTTTCAGCTTCTACGTATCTAATTTGTAATCCATAGACCTACACAAAACATCAAACTTGAATAATAATAGGTCAGGGTCTTCGGTCGGGTATCCTCTAAAGGTAGGGAGATGAGCAGGGGATATGTTTTTCATCTTGGTGTCTCCTACTCCTTTGTCAATTGGGAAGCTAAATCCAGATGAGACTTCTTCTGTGTCAGCCATTTTTTTAGGAAATGTAGTCTCAAATGTAGCACTTATGGCCTTATGGTAATTTAAAACTTTATGAGTCAAAGAACTAAGATTATATGGAGTTATTATCTGATATTGCATAGTTTTCCACAACAAGGCTTCTTCTAGGGGTGTTCTTTTAAACAATGGGTTTGTAACTTTTTGTTCTTCCCCAAGTAGATGGGATGAGGAAGCACTTCGTTCAAAGTGTTGATCCTCACTCCAATGGATTGCTAGTTGCGAGTCAGGCGACTCTAGTTCTAAAGAGCTTTGTTTTATGAATCGACTGTCAGGTCCTCTTCTTCTCGAAGAACTCATACAAATTTAGGTAGAAGGTTTTGGGTATTGGAATGGATCTAAAAGACGCTTCCCCGATAATGACGCCAAAATGTTTCGGGCCAAACAAGGTTAACTTTCTATCTATTTTGTCACTTTCCTGATCATTAATTATCAACCAGGGATTCATAAACTTTCGAAGGATCTCTTACAAGATCATTCACAATACCACCTTGAGATGAGTCCTAACTCTACTATTGGGGGGTGTTCAAAAGGTTGTCAATATCTCATGCACTCCTCAATAAAATGTGTATGAACAATTAAATCTTCATAAAGAAAGCATTCATACGTGCATCTAAGAAATAATCAAACCTACTGCAATAATAAAACACAAATACAATAAATTAAACTATGAAAGCATGAAATCTACAAAGCATAGAAAATAAGGGGAAGAATATTGTCTTGGAGTGGGCCCAAGCTCCAGCAGATCTCTCCCAATGTGAACAAGCTTTAGGAACTTATGGACTTTATTATGCAATCAAAGGATTACAATGTGTATTCTATATCTTCTATACAATTGCTATATGTTCTATATTCTATATTCTCTCTCTTAAAAGAGGTCTATGTGTGTTTATATAGCACATGCACAGGTCTTTTGTTACAACTCGATTACAACCATCGGTCTATTCTAGACTCGACAATGACAATATGGTAAGCTTCGGTCGTCGTCTATCGAAAACTGGATTTGTTCCTAATATTGGCATGTTTCGTAATTGGCTCATGCTTCACTTGGCATGGGCGGCACAACTCCCGCAAATATCCTATGTGGCATGGAGTTGTAACTACACCATTTATTATCACCCGCATCATGTTTGATCTGGTCAACATGCAAAAATAGAGGCGCCTTCCTTTGCGAAAGACGCCTACCTTCTATTGGCACCTTCCTGGAAGAGGAAGGCACCTATCTTCAATTGGTGCCTTCATAGAAGGGAAAGGTGCCTACCTTCTTCTAGTGCCTTCCTGGAAGAGGAAGGCACCTGACCATTATGCATCAGTTCCACAGTAAACAAAGTGCTAGGTCCATGAAAAAGACCTCGATCGATTAAATCTGACAAAATCAACAATATCTCCATAGAAACACACTAAAACACACAAATCAGAGAATACGCATAATATCATTAAATAAATACATAATCATTGATAAAAACATACAATTCCTAATATATCACCGCATAATATCTGCTAAGACTCATACAAAATATAGACAATTCTAGGACTCATCACCCATCACATTTACACATTAATAAATCCAAGTTTCGTGCAAGGAAATATGAAACCTACAAAGTGATCTAGGGTACCTTAAGCAAAAATTTTATCTTTCTCATCCCCCTGTGTGAATGGTTCAAGAATACTAAGAATTAGCAAAAGGACAAGCTCTTCCCTACCCAATTCCCCAAAATAAACTGTGGTTTTCACCACTATCAAAAGCAAAATCCCAAAAAGAAAAATCCCAAATCAAAATCCCAAAAACCAGATTCCTAAAAGTAAAAATAAAAAGCAAAATAAATAGTGGTTATCACCACCCCCAAATCCCTTGCTCAAAGAAAACAAAATACAAAATAAACAGTGATTTTCATCACTACATATGAGCAAGTATCCCAATAAAATTGAAGAAAAGAAGGGAGTATTGAACTTGAAACGCTGGAATTCTTAGAATTTAACAAAACATAAGGTGATCCTCATTACAGGTTTGGTGGATAGCCTACCTGGCAATGGAGGTATCCTTACACATGATGATATGTCTATCACATTAGCATTTTGCATGTGTGCAGACCAATTTTTGCATGTGGATGAGCTAGCTTTTGGTAGCCTATACTACCTAGTGGTCTAATCTGACTAAGTACAAATCTAGGATCGTGTTGCTCATAGGGTGATCTTGAGTATAGAGGGACTGCATAATCCTGTTTGACACTGGGGTAATCTTATGCTTATCACAAAATGAACTCACTTGCACACACATGGATATCGAGTATCTTGGTCATACTAGCAGATTTATACCTTTTCAAAAAGTCTTGTATGGCTAGTATATAAATTTGATCAGTTTACTAGAGTTTTTAAGTCTCATGAAAACCTCATAGAAATTCTATAAACATCCTATTATTCATTCCATTTTATCACATGTATGCCAGTTTACATTATTTTACAAATCCATTACATAGTCTCATGACACCATTATGCATGAACTGATGAATTCTATACAGTCTATGGTGCTAACATAGTATGTCAAATCATTAGTCATATTTCATCATTTAATCCAATCATATTAAATCACTATGCATCCATGCATATATATAACATCAAAATCATAGCATATTACCAAAAACATCAACATATGCATCCATGATAAGCATCACATCATCATAAAGCAAATATATACATTGCATCCATCTCATAAAGTAATAAATACATGATGATAAACCACATATATATATGCGTATATGTATGGAAAAAATAGATACATCATAATTCCCATAGGCTGCAATAAAGTGATTTCTTAGACATCATGCCACCAAATAAGCTAAAATACAAAAGAAAAGACATCTGAGCCTCAATAACCATGGTCACACAACACTAGTGCTATGATTCACACTACCACCTGTAATCGGAGTCCATTGAGAACTCCCAATCCTACTGCCACCTGCCCTTTCTACCCTTTGTATGGACCCCGATGCCTCCATCCTAGAGGAATAATGTCCTATCCTATTTTTATGACTCTGGTATGATCTACTAGCAGTTGTGTCATCTAGTATATGCCCTCCAAGGTGCACTATCTCAATCTCCAGCTCATCAGTATAGGTCTACCCACAAATGCACCACACCTGATAAGTCTCCACTATAGAATGGAGTCATGCCACCTCTTCCTGTAGCCTCATTACATCCTCACCGTGGGATCCATCCCTCTTATGGCTTTGTGATATTAGCTATTCCTGTAAAGCTGCTATATCTCCCTGTGCCTCCTACACCTATGTTCGAAGGAGATCTCTCTCCTATCTAACCTTGACCAGTTCAGCCCATAGCTTAGTATTTGGGTCACCCTACAAAACCTACTATATATGTGCCACCTGATCCTCAGCATGACTATCCCCATAGTCACTCTGATCTTCTAATTCCAATATGTCTACCTTCTCACCTACCCCGTAGTGATGCCCAAGGTGCTCGTCCACCTCTTACTAGTCCTCATCAGGAGCATCCTATTGAACCTTATCTACTGCCTCAATCACATCAACCCCTAGATAACCCTCTCCCCACCACTAGTGCATCACCCACCATGATTCGTACTCCTGTGTAGTCCTAGCATCATCCACATCTAGAATGTCTACTACAAGATCTACCTCATCCTCCACTGCCTCCACTGTAGGCCACCTCAACGTCCTCTCATCCTCGTGACACTGGTAAACCACTAGCTCATTAGGTAGCCCCTGACACAACCCAAACTATCACATATCCCAAGCAAAAGGGAAGTACTCTTGCTCTATCCCATGTCATCCAGCCAGCCACCTATTGTACCTCATCCTGCGAAGCTATACCCCAGCATCTGACCACTCTAGGCAATCTCTGTATGACATCCAAAATACCTGGGATACCCCGAGTTGTGAAAATAAATCTACATAGTGGTACACATCACCTATAAAGTGATGAATCTACCCTCTCTCCTTATCTCTCTTCCATAGGATACCATATCCTATCTCCCTATCTGCTAGCTGCACTCAGGTCATCCATGGTAGTCCATGTGGTCACCCCATAGCTATGTACTACCATCCCTAGCACTGAAGCAAAAATCTACACCCCAAGCCCTTCCATCAATGGTAGCATATCTCGTACAGCTCATCATAGAGTCATGCTAGTAGTGTAGTCCCCATGCCATCACCAATGGCTCCACTATAATGTATGCCACCAATGTGAACACCATATCCACTATGTTCCACAGGAACCTAGCTCCTAAAGAGTTAGAAAATAAAATAGTGGAGATGAGTGTCATCAGAAATACATGCCTCATCCCTAATGTCTTAGCCTCATACCAAAATCCTACTAGTATACTTCCCCTCATGCATTCCAGCTTTACCATGTCCAGGTCATAGCTGAAGTACCTCTTGAGCACTATATTTCTCAGATTATGGTGTGTCAAGAGAATCGGTCGTCCCTCTATTAGAATCCATAAAATATGATAGACATCCTCAAGTTTCACCATCATCTCCCCTATTGGCATGTGGAAGGTGTTGGTGCATGGGTCCCACAAGTCAATAAGGGTAGTCAAATAAGCATGGTCTCCTATCATAGGCTCCAATCATGTCATCTGCTTAAGGATAATGGCATCCAACTATTCCTAGTCCTCCTCTATCAAGGCATCCCTAGCGGTATCAAATAGATCCAATACTTGATATTGGCTCTTCACCACCTGAAAGAGATAAGCATGTCAATAAAACAACACTCACCATGCTTAAAAATGGTGCCAAATGGCATTAAAACACCCAAAAGAAGACCCATAATTGCCCATTTTAAGGCTAGTTTGTGGCCGTCCTACCCAATAACAACCCCAAATCTGTGACTGTCCCACCCAGGTAAGACTCGGCCCCCAAATTGGGCCAAAAATGGCCTTCCAGGCCACCAAAAATAGCAAAAACAAGGCAAAATTTGAACTATAAAATGCAATCTAATTGCACAAAAACATGGATAAAGCATAAAAAATGGTACATTCTCTCTAAATTAGGTTTAATTACCTATGATTTAGTGTGATATGCCTAAAAATAAAAAACATTCAATAAAAGCAAAAATTTCACTCCTAACACTAGGAAAATGCAGCAATAAAGACCATGCATACCTATCTCGCATCAGATCCTCCACTGGTTGAGTCTGCATGCTGGATCATGGTGACTTTAAGATGAATTTTATAGCACTCCACTGCATAGATTCACTCTCCTACTCCTCACCTCTCAAACTGCCAAGATGAACATGCACAAATGAGCCTAAACCTCACAATTTGGGCTTATATAGCCCTACAAGGGTCACAACCATCCCAGGGTGGGATGAGCACACATTTGGCCATCTATACCACCCTAGGAAAGTCATAAAATATGCCACCATCCCACCCTAGGATGGGCACAAAAACAACTCAAAATGCACCAAAAAGGGTCCAAAAATACCCAAAAACAGCTCAAATTTGGTCAAATTTTCACATGGATCAAGATGAAACTAAATTGCTCATGGATGAATGGAAGGGCCCTTATTTCTATCCCTAATAAGGCCATTATATCTAGACCACCCCATGGGAATGAAGTTTTCAGCTCCTTTCTTCCATGAAATATCAACAAAATCATCAATATCATCAAAATCCTCTCAAGAATACCCCATTTTTCAATGGGTAACACTAAAGGCAACCTTAACAAAATTCATTTGGGTCAAGCGACTCGTCCCTTTTCTCATGAGTCATTCCCTCATCGAATCATCACTATAGGGGGTAGTCATACTCAGTATAAATCAACAAGCACACACTCAATCATGCAAATTTAATTTGTTCAAGGAATCATTGACAAAGACAATCACCCCCTTGCTTGGGGTAGCAAACAAGCACAAAATTTCAATTAAAATGCTTGGAATATCTGGCATCATGAAAAAATGGGCCTCTTGCTTCATGATAGAATAATTTCCAAGCTCAAGCAAGTTCCTTAGCTCATTAGAAGCAAGGATTCAAGAACGCATGCTCTTTCCATGATTGGGGGCATCTGAAGTTGGTTAGGTTACTGAATAACCCTAATAATTTAGCATTTTAGTCATATATTTTTGCTCAATGATGTTCTGCACACAATGCATCTCAAAAAAGGGCATTTATAGACACTAAAATCTGGTCAATCCGATTAGCCATCCATAAAAAATGACTAAATTGACATCACATGGCCCCTAGGGAAGCCCTCATAAGGTATACAGTGGTTCTAGCCACTTCGTCCCTTGGTGGGAGGTTAGCAAGTTTGACCCAAAAAAGTCAAATTATGGATAAATGGCACCCATAAACTACCATTTTCCCCACCAATTGAAGCATGCGGGTTAGAGGACACTGCATCCTTATGACATGCTTCATAATGGAGGCCAAAAAGGGAGATTCTCTTCCCCTTTCAATGCATGCCTCCTTTTTGACAAATGGCGCCTCCTACCATGCATGCCCTTGCATGCATTTTTGCACATGAGCCCCATGTGGCTATAAATTGGATGTATTTTTCCACACAATGGATGGATAGAAGTCTAGGATTATGCAACAAAGTGCCACTGAGATTTCCCCTCACCTAATTGTGCTCTTTTTCCCTCAAGATCTCTTCTTAGCGAAGGAGGTTATCGGGTGACTCAAAGAGGCACAATTTGTTTGCATAACTGAACCATACGGGTGAATTTATTCACCAAATTTGACAAAAATACCCCCCATAGTGTTTTGGACCATTCCACAATGGAATTGGTGGCAAAAAGTGTGCAGAATTGGTGGGCGTCCCACCCCGGGCGCTCCTCAATCTGAGATAGTCATCACCGTACCCCCTAGGAAGATTACAAATATATGCATAATTTTCATATTTTTTTAATAAGCTTATTTTAGGATATAATATGATGCATTTTGGAGTTGTATTGGCCAAGATATTGCATTTTGAATCTTTTGTAGGCTTGAAGGGTCCATAGGAGCATGCACAGGAATCCATACCTAATTTTGGAAATCTGACCACATGGGTCCTATTAAAATATTATTTTATTATCTTTTTCGAAGTTTCATGTATTTTGGATATGTTTAGGGTCATTAATTGCTTACTTTAGTTTTTACAGGTTGTGAATGGTCACTACGAATAAGGCATGCCATCGGGCACAATTTCAGCTCTATTTTGGGTGATATCTTCCCAAAACCTTCTATTTTACATCCCTCTACAATTTCATGTCATTTGGAGTTTATTTGATATAATATCCATGCATATTCTCATTACTAGTCTTTTGATGCCTATGGGGATTGCATGTTTTTCATCATACACACTTGCTATTTGATATTTATGGTTTCCTTGTGTGTAGGTTCAGTTTTCTACAATGCATTGGGAAGGAGCACAAGACCTAAATATCAAAGATACAAGTGGTAGTAGCATTGGTCCGCCCACCTCAAGTGTGGGTATGAGGAAAGACACTAGATGTGCAGTTGAGTTACTTGAAGGATTTTGATCCTTGGGCACCCAATTTGTAACAATTGTATCATATTTGATCCCTAAAGGGGACATATATGTAACCTTGTATTTTATCCACCATATTAATAAGAAATAAACTCTCTTTTGCTTCATTTATTGCTATTTGGTATCTCTTCCATTTTACTTGCATGCTTTTGTTTGATGCTCTTAAGCAGTAGGAGATAGATACATATATTTTTCATCATCATTAGGTGCACCATTTTTCCCTACTTTAGGAAGGTCTGTAGAAACCTCTTTTTCTCAAATTATCAGATGTCAAGCACTTTATATGGTTAATTAGCCATGATAAAATGTTAATTTTTGGCCATCCTTCCTTTTTCCATATAAATATCCATGGAAGTGGTGCTGGGGTAATATCATATCCACAGACTACCTTGTATCCCTCCTTTTCCTTATATATTTCCAAATTACTTACTCCCCATCCAAGTAAATCCCTCTTAGAACCATCCTTAATTGGATACTTTTGGAGATGTCTCCATAGTTTTTGGTTAGTTCCTCTGTCCCCCTCACTGGCCATTCTAAGGGATGTTTCCATTGTAGTAAGTCTGGCACATGTTGATTCTATGATTTCATATAGTAAGAGGTTTTCCACAACCCTACCTTTTGGAGCTCTACTTTCCAACTCTCCATCTCTAGAAATGTTTGAATAATTAGTTGAGATTGATTCCATGATTCCTCACAAAAAAGAACATCCTTTCCATCCCCTAATTGCCAATAAAGGTACAACTTTATTAACTCCTAGCCTGCTTCCATTGTTCTCTATACTGTAGATCCCTCTCCTTCCACTCTAAGTCTTGGTATGTATTCTCAACCTCTTCGGGGTACTATTTGGCTTGTAATAGTCTCTTCCATAAGCCTCCAGTAGCTGTAATCCATCTCCAATATAGCTTCCATGCTAGTACCTTACTGCTTTGGGATGTTGATCTTATCCCCAATCCTCCTTGTTTTTTTTTGGTTGGCATATATTCTCCCACCCAAATAGTGCTAATTTTTGTTCTTCCCTTGCACCTGACCACAAAAACTTTCTGGTGTACTTATCAATATCTTTTAGATTTTTTTTGGAGCCTAAAGTATGAAAAATTTATAAACTAGGAGATCTTGTAGCACAACTTTAATCATTGTAAGCCTTCCTCCCAAGCTTAGCCATTTGTGTGTCCAATTTCTCAACTTAGCTTGAAGTCTATCAAGCAACCCTTTCCACTCCTTGCTTTTTATTTTCTTTGCAGATAAAGGTACTCCTAAATACTGTATGGGTAAAGGAGTTTCCATGAAGTTCAACAACTATATAATTTTATCTCTCACCCTCTTCATTGTATTGAAAAAAACTATTTGAGACTTTTTTCATTAAAATTTTTCCCAGTAGCTTGAGTATACCCATCTAAAAATTCTTTTATATTTCTTTCTACTAGGATATTGGCTTGACTAATAAGAGCAATATCATCCACAAACTAGAGGTGATTTATATCAATCTAAGAACTTATTTTTAGACCCCTTAGCCTCCACTCTTGTCTCCATTTTTTTAACAGTCTCCCTAGACCCTCTACATAAATGATAAAAATACAAGGGGAAACATGGTCCCCTTGCCTCAACCCCCTTCCTATTGTGAACATGGGAGATGGAATGCCATTTACTAGAACTGAGAAATACATAGTCAGTGTACAAGCTTTTACCCAGTCTCTCCACTCCTCTACAAAGCCCATTTTTTCTAGAATCCTTTGCATAAAGGACCATTATACTTTATCATAAGCTTTAGAAATATTTAATTTAATAAACATACCTGGATCCTTTTGCTTGGATATTGTGTGTATCACCTTCTGGGCCAATACTTTTCCATATAGAATTTATCTACCTTCAATAAAACCACCTTGCTCACTTGAAATTCGATTTGGTAAAAAAAAAATTAACCTCTCTACCATAAGCTTTGTTAATATATTGTATATTACATTACATATTGACATAGGCCTATAGTTCTCAATTATCTCACTAGGTGGGCCCTTAGGAATTAAAGTGATAAAAGTATGATTCAAGTATTTTAAAATTTTCTTACTCTGTTTGATTTCCTCCAATGCCTCCACCACTACTTGACCCACAATTTTCCAAAAATTCTGATAAAATTCAATAGGAAATCCATTTGGTCCTAGGGTCTTTCCTATTTGTATTTTTTGTATCATTTGAAATGTTTATTTCAAATAAATTTCCTCCATTAATAATTTATTGTTTTTAGGTTTGACTAATTATGGAATTGCCTCTAGTATATTTTCTTGCCATGTAGCATTAAAAATTTTGTTGCTACTGAAAAGAGTATGGAAGTATTGATTTGTTTTAGTTTTCATTTCACTTCCACTGATTTTAATCTAACCCATCATATTTGTAAGATCTATAATTCTATTATGTTATCTTCTAGCTATTTTTGTCTTATGAAATAAAGTTATATTTTGATCCCCCTCCTCTAACCATGTAACTTTATCCCTTTACCTCCAATAGATCTCTTCTTGTTCCTCCAAAGCTTTCTCTCTCCTAATAATTTTTACCTCATGCTACAAAAAATATTCCATAGTAGTTCTTTATATTATCTCCTGAGCGATCTTCTCCTTCTCGTTGGAAATTTGAGTTATTTTATGTTTTCATTGATGTCACATGGATCACATTGAGTTTTGGTGGCAAAAGCACTTCATAAATAATCATTTATGATATTTTGGACAACACAAATATATACAAGTTTTTTGTGAAAACCAAGGCAAGAAAAATAAAAGATTTTATTTAAAACCATGAATGGCAGATCTGAAATGGGTTTTTCTTAAAACCCAAGTTGGCTTTTCGTTTCATCGAAAAATGTACCCCGGTGATGGAGATATTTAATTTTAAATATTTAGTTTAAATTTTAAATTATTTTAAATTTTAATTTTAATTTTAAAATTAAAAATAAAAGTAATTCGCTGACATCATCAAATATTACGGAGAAGACTATATAAAAGGATGCCTTAGGTTTATTAATTAGAAGCTTGCACTCATGAATTAATGTGATTGTTGAAAAGCGAAAAGAGCTCGTGCAAAAGAGGGTTAAGTGATGGAAGCAAAGAATAAATCGGACGGCGTGTGAAACCCTAGTCACCTTGGGCAGTGTGGTGCATTGGAAATTGGCTTTTGGCTAAGGCAAGTGGCAGAATGAACATCAAGGTTTCAAATCCCCTTGGCTGCGTTAGAAGGCATTGTAAGAAAGAGCACGCGAAGCGTTTTTGGTTTGTGTGAGAGGGAGGAGTGTTTTGAAGCACGTGGTGTCTTTCCCTCCCAAACGAGCCCGTAGCTCGTGTGGTGGATTGGACATGGTTAATATGCTGAGCAAGGAGGCATCGAGGGATTGAATCCCATAAATGACAAAGGCAAGTTAATATTTTTAATATTTTATTTTTCTAAATTTTCCCTAGGAGAAATAAGGGTTGTGATGCACTTTAGGAAAAAGAGAGATTTCTGGTGATTTTCTTTTTGGAAGTATATCATATTATATATCGTTGGAAATATTATTTCGAGGGCTATTTTATTAACTTTCTTAGAGGAAGAAATAAGGTGTGTGTAAAGAGATATTTATAATTTTGTAAAGGGGTTCAAAAATGAAGGTTGCTTTGTTCTTTTTCAAAGAGGATTAATTCTTTCATGAGGGGACATGGTGTATTTTATTGAGTAGGAGTAATAAGGTGTTATTTGGGTATTATTGTTTTGTTATTAATCAAGATCTATAACCCTTATTGAAAGTTGAAAAAGAAATTTTGTTGAGTGTGGCAGATTTAGTGGACAACTAATAAGGCATCAAAAAGGTATGAGCAATATTCTTCATTGAATTTTTTTATGGTGGTTGATTTCTGAAATATCAATGGAGAGAAAAGGATTGATTGTGGTTTCCTTTTTGAAAGTGGTTGGTTGAATGCTTCAAGGTTTTATGGTTTGAGAGTTGTGATTAAACCTTGTTTTATAAGCATTTTTGTTGAAGCCCATTGCTTGTACAAAGAACTTGAACTTGAGAAGAACATGAGTATCATTGTTATGTGAGAGTTATTGTTGAGTATTGCTCGAAACATTTTGAGTTGATTGATTCATGCTTAAACTAGAGTTTGTGAGAAAAATATGTTCCTTAAGGCGATTGGTTGAGTTGAGTTGATTGAGCCTAGTCAAGTGATTGTGTGAAGTGGTTGTTCAAGTTCCATGAAACAAACTTCTATATTCTGATTTGAGTTGAGTTTGAGTTGAGAAAGAAATTGAATTTGTGAATAGAACATATTGAGTCTCTAAAAATTCTCTTTATGCTTCTATAATATTGAGCTGAGTTGAGATTGATTTGAGTTTATTTTGATTTGAGAAAGAAATTGAGTTTGTGAATAGAATATATTGAGTCTCTAACAATTCTCTTTATGGTTCTATAAGATTGAGCTGAGTTGAGATTGATTTGATTTGAGTTGAGTTGAGATTTATTTGAGTTGAGATTATTGTGGATCATTGTTGTCATCTATTGAAGAGTGCATTGTCATTCATTGTTGAGTTCATCATTGAGCCTTGCCTTCATAGATTTGTGGATGATATTTGAGTGCTACTTGAGCATGATTGATTGAGCCTTTGAGAAGGCTTTTGGGATAGATTTCTGGATAGATTTGAGGTAGCTTTTGTGCATTATTGATTGAGCCTTTAAGAAGGCTTTTGGGACAAATTTTTAGATAGATTTGAGCAAGTTCTTTGTGATATTGCTGAGCAAATTTTGAGCAAGTTCTTGGTGAGCTTGCTAAAGCATATTTGAGCAAGTTATTGGTGAGCTTGTTGAGTATATTTGAGCAAGCTCTTGGTGAGCTTGCTGGAGAATATTTTAGCAAGTTCTTAGTGAGATTGCTAGAGCATATTTGAGCAAGTTCTTGGTGAGCTTGTTGGAGTATATTTTGAGTAGGTTATTGGTGAGCTTGCTGGAGCAAATTTTGAGTAGGTTCTTGGTGAGCTTGCTAAAGCAAATTAGTGGATTGCCTACTTTGAACAGATCAATATTACCTTGCTGAGCATATTAGTGGATAGTCTACCTGAGTAGATCAGGATTGCCTAGCTGAGAAAATCAGTGGATTGCCTAGCTGAGCAGATCAGTGGATTACCTACCTGAGTAGATTAGGATAACCTTACTAAGCAGATCAGTGGATAGCCTACCTGAGTAGATCAGGATTGCCTAGCTGAGTAGATCAATGGATTTCCTAGCTAATTAGATCAATGGATTACCCATCTGAGTAGATCAGTGGATAACCTATCTTTGAGCAGATCAAAGTAATCATTTGTATTGGGATAAGGATCCCTATTTCTTTGTGAAATATTATAAGAATATTATCTTGTGGACTACCCCACATTAGGGGAACCACGTTAAATCTTGTGTCTCAATTATACATGGTGATTTGTGCTCTTGCTTACTATTGCTATCTATGTCATTAATGCACACTGCTATATTTTGTTATTGCAATTAAGGACACTAATTGATATTGGTTTGGAAAGAAAGTAAAAAGTGGGCGCTATACTATTCACCCCCCTCTCAGTATAATCTTGTGTTCTTAAATTGGTATCATAGAAGGTTCCTTCGGAAAGGCTAACAGCTTGAGGGCAAATTCTACAAGAACACAAATGGCTTCATAGAATGGATCATCTACAAGTAAGGCTCCACTATTTCATGGTAAACATTATACTTTTTGAATCATGAGAATGAAGAACTACTTTATATCACAAGGATATGAGGTATGGCATATAGTTGCAAAAGAGTATAAGGTTGAAGGTGATCCCGAGGGAGATAAGACTATCAGGAAATTGGTTGAGATCAATGCAAGGGCAATGAATTGTATTTTGAGTGGGCTACATGGGATAAATTTTGCAAATGTCATGGTATGTAATTCAGCTAATGAAATGTGGACCAAGTTGCGGAATACCTATGAAGGAGATTCCAAGGTAAAGTTGGCAAAACTACAAACTCATAGAAAAAGATTTGAGGAATTGAAAATGGAAGACTCAGAAGATATTGCAAAGTTTTTACTTCAATTTGATGAGATTACTAACACCATGATAGGTCTAGTATTTGAGATGAAAGAATTATATGTTATTCAAAAGGTTTTGATATCACTTCCCATGAAGTATGATACAAAGTTTTCTACAATAGAATAAACAATGTATATCAACAAGCTAACAATGGAAGAACTACAAGGAACTCTCATAACTTATGAGATGAGGATAAGTAAGCATCAGGTTCCAATGAAAGAAATTACATTCAAGGCTTCAAATAAATGGAAATATACAAAGACAGATAGAGATTCATATAATTATGAGGAAGCTAACTTCATCAAAAGGAAAAAGGACTTAAGAAATTACAGGGATATGAAGAAAGTCAAATGCTACAAGTGTGGTGATTTTGGTCACTATGAAAACAAGTGTCCACATGAAGAAAATAGTGATGATGAAAAATAGGGTCACAGAAGAAAAGAATATGGAAATCATAAGCATGACAAAGATGACAGATACAAGCAAAATAGGTATGAGAAGAAGAAAATTTTTCATAAGACAAAGAAAACTTTCTACATGGAAGAAGCAAGTGATAGCTCAGATCATAGTGATAGAGACAAGTCAGGTGATGAAAAGGAAGAACATCTATTCTTAGGAATAGAAGGTGAAATAGAACCATGCTTTGTGTGTGGTCAAAGAGATCATAGATCAGGATATTGCAATGGCTTCAGTGATAGTGAAGATGAGATGACACATCAAGGAAATAGGCATGGTCAAATAAATCATGAGAGTTTGTTTGCTATAGAAGATTATAATGATATTAGTGATAGTGAATATGAAGAAGGGTTTTTATATGGGATAAAAGAAGTAGAATAAGAACATTCACTCCAAATAGAAGAAGTTAAATAGGAGAATATTGTAAGAAAGACAGATGTCTCAGTTGATCTAAAGGAAGACTTCAATGATATCCATGAGCAACTACAAGAGGTTAAGGAGAATATAAAAGAATCAAGATGTTCCATACTTGAGAAGTTTGATCCATCACATGACTCAAAAGGTCAAGATATTTTCACTAAGAAGGAAACATGTATTTCAAAGACAATAAAGATGGATGTCAATTTGCTATTTGACACAAATGAAGAGAAAGAAGAGGAAGGTTCCAAAGCACCAAAGGTCTCATATTTCAGATTTGGGGAATCACACTCAAAAGGAAAGGAAGTTCTAAAATATGAAATCAAGGAAGCACCTAAGAATTATGAATAAATTTCCAAAGTTCCTATGGCTCCAAACATCCAGTTTGGATATTGTTTTGAGATAGGTGAATAAAGTTCAAGAGGAAAAGAAATTCTTGAAAAGGAAAGCAAGGAAGAAATTAAGGAAGAGGATTTAGACACTACAAAGAAGGTTAAAGGATACAATGCACAAGTTAAAGATGATCACAAGGATAATGGTCAAGAAAGGTATGAGGATACAAGACATGAACAAAAGGTTTTTCAAGGATATTGTTTTTCTTGTAATGGATTTGGACATAGGGCTATACACTACAGGGTCTATGGATCAAAGAAGTTTGATTTTGCTAGAAGGAACTTCAAAGGAATAAGGTATGGTTTTTAGGGACATTGCTTCTTATGCAACAGGATTTGTCATAGAGCTTCTTAGTGTAAAGAAAGTGAGCAACATGGTTTTGGTTTTAGAGCTACACAATTCAGAATCATGGTCATAATGATTATGAAAACAAAACTTCACAATACAGGGTTTAGGAAAGGAATGGATATGGAAATTATTTCAAGAAATAATTTAGGATATGGGAACCATCCAAAGGCTACAATATCAAGTGTTTTAATTGCAATAACTTTGGACATATTGCAAAATGGTGTAGGACTTCCAAACAAGTTCAAGGCAAGAAGGTCAAATAGATTCAAGACAAGAATATCAAGTAAGTCATAAAGAAAAGGATATTAGAAAAATATGTAAGTAAGTTGATAGAGGAAAGAAACAATGTAATATGGGAGTAAAAGTACTCCCACCCCAAAATTAATCACCTCAAGAGAGAAGGTGGTGAGGGGGCTAAGCTTAAGAGTCATATATTTTAGCCCCATAGGTGTCCCTTTTGCCATTGATGTCAAAGGGGGAGAGATTTGAGTAAGGTAGAGAGCATTGAGTTAGGGGTAAGAAGCCTCCAAAGAGAGCATTGAGTTAGGGGGAGCAACCTCCATAGAGAGTATTGAGTAAGGGGGAGCAACTTTGATTCTTAGAGATGGTTTTTATAGTGATTGTGGCGATTTGCATTAGAGGTGTTACCACCAATGACAAAGGGGGATATTGTTGGCAATTTGAGTTATTTTATGTTGTAATTAATGTCACATGGATCACATTGAGTTTTGGTGGCAAAAGCACTTCATAAATAATCATTTATGATATTTTGGAGAGCATGGATATATACAGGTTTTTTATGAAAACCAAGGTAGGTAAAATAAAAGGTTTTATTTAAAACTATGGATGGCATATTTGAAATGGGTTTTTCTTAAAACCCAAGTTGGCTTTTTGTTTCATCTAAAAAGGTGCCTTGGTGATGGAGTTATTTAATTTTAAATATTTAGTTTAAATTTTAAATTATTTAAAGTTTAAATTTAAATTTTAAAATTAAAAATAAAAGTAATTCTCTGATGTCATCAAATATGAGGGAGAAGACTATATAAAATTATGCCTAAGTTTTATTAATTAGAAGCTTGTGATCCTGAATTAATGCGATTGTTAGAAAGTGAAAAGAGCTCATGCAAAAGAGGGTTAAGTGATGGAAGTGAAGAATAAATTAGACGGTGTGTGAAACCCTAGTCACCTTGGGCAGTGTGGCACATTGGCAATTGGATTTTGGCTAAGGCAAGTGGCAAAATGAATTCCCTTGGCTGCGTTAGAAGGCATTGGAATAAAGAGCGCATAAAGCATTCTTGGTTTACGTGAGAGGGAGGAGTGTTTTGAAGCACATGGTGTCTTTCCCTCCCAAACGAGCCTGTAGCTCATGTGGCGGCTTGGCCGTGGTTAAGGCACTAAGCAAGGAGGTGTCAAGGGATTGAATCCTGTCAAGGACAAAGGTAAGTTAATATTTTTAATATTTTATTTTTCTAAAGTTGCCCTAGGAGAAATAAGGGTTGTGATGCACTTTAGGAAAAAGAGATATTTTTGGTGATTTTCTTTTTGGAAGTATATCATATTATATATCATTGGAAATATTATTTCGAGGGCTATTTTATTAACTTGCTTAGAGGGAGAAATAAGGTGTGTGTAAAGAGATATTTCTGATTTTGTAAAGGGGTTCAAAAGTGAAGGTTGCTTTGTTCTTTTTCAAAGAGGATTAATTATTTCATGAGGGGACATGGTGTATTTTATTGAGTAGGAGTAATAAGTGTTATTTGGATATTATTGTTGTGTTATTAATCAAGATCTCTAACCCTTATTGAAATTTGAAAAAGAAAGTTTGTTGAGTGTGGCAAATTTAGTGGACAACTAATAAGGCATCAAAAAGGTATAAGCAATATTCTCCATTGACTTTGTTTATGGTGGTTGATTTCTGAAATATCATTGGAGAGAAAAGGATTGATTGTGGTTTCCTTTTTGAAAGTGGTTGGTTGAATGTTTCAAGGTTTTTTGGTTTGAGAGTTGTGATTAAACCTTGTTTTATAAGCATTGTTGTTGAATCCCATTGCTTGTACAAAGAACTTGAACTTGAGAAGAACATGAGTATCATTGTTATGTGAGAGTTATTGTTGAGTATTGTTGGAAATATTTTGAGTTGATTGATTCATGCTTGAACTAGGGTTTGTGAGAAAAATTTATTCCTTAAGGTGATTGGTTGAGTTGAGTTGATTGAGCCTAGTCAAGTGATTGTGTGAAGTGGTTGTTCAAGTTCCATGAAACAAACTTCTATATTCTAATTTAAGTTGAGTTTGAGTTGAGAAATAAATTTAGTTTGTGAATAGAACATATTGAGTCTCTAACAATTCTCTTTATGCTTCTATAATATTGAGCTGAGTTGAGATTGATTTGAGTTGAGTTTGAGTTGAGAAATAAATTGAGTTTGTGAATAGAACATATTGAGTCTCTAACAATTCTCTTTATGCTTCTATAAGATTGATCTGAGTTGAGATTGATTTGATTTGAGTTGAGTTGAGATTTATTTGAGTTGATATCATTGTGGATCATTGTTTTCATCCATTGAAGAGTGCATTGCCATTCATTTTTTATTTCATCATTGAGACTTACCTTCATAAATTTGTGGATCAGATTTGAGTGCTACTTGAGCATAATTGTGTTAGGATCCTCAATCCTAACATTATTAGTTAGTATTAGTTAGTATTATTAATCATTTAATTATTATATTATTAACTTATAAAGTGAACCATCACAACCCTTCATAACGTGAACCATCATGTCTCTTCATACGTGAACCATCATGTCTCTTCACCAACGTAGCTTTAGGGTAGATATATATATTAGGTTGGCCATCCATATCAAATCATCCAAGAAGAAGAATAATAAGCATAGATTCTAAGGAGGGATCCCCCTATAGTGGCAAAACGATTACAAGGGAGCCCCCTTTGAGTGGCCTACGATTACATTACATTAATTTGTTAATAATTTTATAGTAAGACCTTGGGGTCTTACCATTTGGTATCAGAGCCATGTGGGACCCAATCATGTGGGAATTTCTCAAAGATCTTCATAAAATCACTTATGTACATGAGTATCAAACTCGGTTTGAGGATATCACCAAACACAACACAATATTGGATGAATCAATTCTCATAAGTGGCTTCATTAGGGGATTAAAAGAGGAAATTAGAATGGAGGTGACAAGGTTCAATCCCTATACAATGATGTAGACCTATGGATTGGCAAAATTAGTTGAAGATAAAATCAATGCACAAAAACGATTAGGGAAACCACTTATGGAAAAATTGTCGACCACTTACATCACTCCCAAACCTATGCATAATGGAAGGGCACAAAGCACTTACACAACCCCCAAATCTAACCAAAATTTATGAATTAAACATCTTAGCTTTGAGGAGATGAAAGAACGATGAGCAAAAGGACTCTGTGATAATTGTGATGAACAATTTGAACCCCACCATAAATGTGCTACACTAACATTGTATTTATTGAAGGAAGTTGATCCCTGTATCTCCATAGAGCAAGCAGATGAGGTAGTTGTGTCCGAAGCAACCAGTGCACCTACTCATCGCAATGAAGACAATGAGGTCGATGTGAAAAAATTGATTGATGTACCAAGAAAGTATGAGGTAAACATACCCAAAGTTATCAATGCTAGCCAAACATGCACTCTACAAGACCTACAAATACCTTCCTCACCAATAGTGTGTTCTTGTCATATGACCAAACCTATTTGAAACCAACGCAGAGTGACTACACACTCCTTCTCCATTGGATCTACCAAGGAACCAAAAAAGGATATGAAATCATTACCATCACTTTTGATGCATCATTCTGAAGTATTTGAGGAACCCCAAGGGTTGCCCTCCCATCTTCATCATTATTTTCCTAAGGAATATTCTACTATTGTTCTTGGAAACCCCCCACTAATGCTTCATCCTTCTCGATATCCCTGCCTATGAAAGGATGCCATTAAAAGAGTCCAAGAACTTACACAAATCCTTCTTGGAAAAAAAAGGACAAAGCTTCTCACTTTGAGCTTTGAGGACAAAGCTCTTTTTAAGGAGGGTGGCATGTTAGGATCCTCAATCCTAACATTATTAGTTAGTATTACTTAGTATTATTAATCATTTAATTATTATATTATTAACTTATAAAGTGAACCATCACAACCCTTCATAACGTGAACCATCACGTCTCTTCATACGTGAACCATCATGTCTCTTCACCAACGTAGCTTTAGGGTAGATATATATATATATTAGGTTGGCCATCCATATCAAATCATCCAAGAAGAAGAATAATAAGCATAGATTCTAAGGAGGGAGCCCCCCATAGTGGCAAAACTATTACAAGGGAGCCCCCTTTGAGTGGCCTGCGATTACATTTACATTAATTTGTTAATAATTTTATAGTAAGACCTTGGGGTCTTACCAAATTGATTGAGACTTTGAGAAGGCTTTTCGAATAGATTTTTGGACAAATTTGAGGCACCTTTTGTGTATGATTTATTGATCCTTTGAGAAGGATTTTTGGATATATTTCTAGATATATTTGAGCAAGTTCTTTGTGAGCTTGCTGAGCAAATTTTGAGCAAGTTCTTGGTGATCTTGCTAAAGTAGATTTGAGCAAGTTCTTGGTGAGCTTGCTGGAGTAGATTTGAGCAAGTTCTTGGTGAGCTTGCTGGAGTAGATTTTAAGCAGGTTCTTGGTGATATTGCTGGAGCAAATTTTGAGTAGGTTCTTGGTGAGATTGCTAAAGTAAATTGGTGGATTGCCTACCTGAGCAGATCGGGATTGCCTTGTTGAGCATATCAGTGGATAGCCTACCTGAGCAGATTGGGATTGCCTAGCTAAGTAGATGAGTGGATTGCCTAGCTGAGTAGATCAGTGGATTGCCTACCTGAGTAGATTAGGATTACGTTGCTAAGAAGATTAATGGATAGTCTACTTGAGCAGATCAGGATTGCCTAGCTAAGTAGATCAGTGGATTGCCTAGATGATCAGATCAGTGGATTACCTTATTGAGCATATCAGTGGATTACCCACCTGAGTAGATCAGTAGATAGCCTAACTTTTATTAGATCAAAGTAATCATTTGTATTGGGATAAGGATCCCTATTTCTTTGTGAAATATTATAAGGAGATTATCTTGTGGACTACCCCACATTAGGGGAACCACATTAAATATTGTGTCTCAATTATGCGTGGTGATTTGTGCTCTTGCTTACTATTGTTAGGAAAAACTTCAAGATTCCACACCTACAAGAGGAAGCACAATAACAAAAATATAGAACACGGAAATAGTAACACAAGTGACACAGAGATTTTACGTGGAAACTTGCAATGTGTAGGAAAAACCACGGGGCAATGGCAACTTCTTATTTTAGCAAAATTTACATCCACATCCTTTGAAGTTTTAATAAAATTTCTTATTACATTATTCAAGGGATCACATCCCTTTTATATATCAGAAGGAAGACTCCAAAAATGTTTATTTCATATTCCAACGCAAGCCTCCAAAGACTGTTCATTTCATTTTCCGCTTCCAAGACTTTTCATATTTTGCGTACGTCTACCTAGATGTCTGCTTCTTTGGCACCTTCTTGGTATGACGTCTGGCCTAGACTTCTGCAAACCTAGAAATTTGGCCTAGACGTATGCCAACCCAAATTTTTGGCCTAGATGTCTGCCAGACCAGATGTCTGGTGGCCTAGACGTCTACCAGACCAGACGTTTGTTAGCCTAGACATCTGGCCCAGACGTCTGCCAGTACAGATGTCTGGCAGCCCTGACGTCTGGCCTAGATGTTTTCCAGTCCAAACATCTGGCCTAGACTTCTGCCAAACTAGACATCTGGTAGCCTAGACGTCTAGCCTAGATGTCTACCAGACCAGACGTCTAGCCTAGATGTTTGCCAGACCAGACATCTAGTGGCCATACGGAATTCACACCTAACATTCTCCCACTTGAAGTCAATATTCAGGAACTCTTCTGCCAAAATATTTTCATCCAGTGCCAATTGCCCAATGCTGCTCTTGTTACTTTTTCAACAACCCCATAGAAGTTTTGCACCATTCAAACTTCTCTACCTTGATCGGCTTTGTAAGAATATCTACAAGATTCACTTTAGTGTTGATTTTCTACAATAGGATCCTATCTTCTTCCACCATATTTTTGATAAAGTGGTACTTAAAATCAATGTGTTTCTTGTGATCATGGAATGTTGGATTATTCACTAACTTAATAACACTCTGGATATCACAATGCAGTGTAATTTTCTCCTGAATTACCTTGAAGTCACCCAACAATCGCTCTAGCCAAATTTCCTCTTTGCTGGCATGAGTTGCTGCAATGTATTCTGCTTTAGTGGTTGATAAGGCCACAATAGACTACAACTTAGAAGCCCAACTCACCGCTCCTCCAGCAAGGGTGAAGGTATATTTTGTAGTGTATTTTCTCCCATATCTATCTCCACTATAATCAGAATCCACAAAACCTGTAACTTGCAAATCTATCGATCCAAAGTAAATGGCAACATCTGAAGTGGCTCTTAAAAATCTGAATATCCACTTCACTGCATTCCAATGCTCCTTACCAGAATTTGCCATGTACTAGCTAACTACTCCCACTGCTTGGGAAATATATGGTCTGGTGCTCACCATGGCATACATGAGGCTTCCTATTACTGATGAATACGATACATGATACATGCTTGTCTTCTCTGCTTTCATTCTAGGACACTGGTTGGAAGACAACTTTAAGTGTGGAATAAGTGGGGTACTAACTGGTTTAGCATTATGCATATTGAAGCGTTGTAGAATATTTTCCACATATGAATTTTGACTTAACCATATATTTATTCCTTTTCTGTCCCTGTGTATCTTCATCTCTAAAATTTGGTTTGCTACTCCTAAATCCTTCATTTCAAATGTCCTAGCCAACTGAGCCTTAATATCAATGATTTTCTTCATTTTGGGGCCTGCAACCAACATATCATCAACATACAATAGCAAAATAATAAAATTTCCATCGTCAAACCTCTTGTAGTATGCACAATGGTCAACTTCACTCCTGCTAAAACCTTGGCTCTTCATGAAGGTGTCAAATTTCTTGTACCACATCCTTGGCACCTATTTCAACCCATACAGTGATTTCTTCAGTCTGCAAACCAAATTCTCTTTGCCTCTTTCTTCATAGCCCTCAGGCTGATCCATATATATCTCTTCCTCAAGATCACCATGCAAGAAAGCAGTCTTTACATAAAGCTGCTCCAGTTCCAAATCCTATGCAGCTACAAGTGCAAGTAGAACTTTGATAGTAGTCATATTCACAACTGGAGAGAAAATTTCATTAAATTCAACACCTAACTTCTGCACATAGCCCTTTGCCACCAAGCGAGCTTTATAGCATTCCAACAACCCGTTGTTGTTCTTCTTCACTTTGTACACCCACTTGTTTCCAACAATATTTCTTCTAGGTGGGAGATCCATAAGTTCCCAAGTTTTATTCTTTCAAAGTGCCTCGATTTCCTCCTCCATGGATTTCCTCCACTTTGCTGCATTCTCAGACTCTCTAGCTTTTTGAAATGAACTAGGTTCACCATCATCAGTTAACAAAGCAAAAGAGGACTGATACACATGAGAATACCTTTTCGGACACTTTTGTGGATGTGTAGATTTTATAACCCAATGATCTGTCGGTTCTGGCTCTTGGTCTTGTGATTTTTGTGGCTGCTCTACTTCCTATTCTACTTGTTTTGCATGCTGATAAAAAACTTTAGCATGTTCATCTTCATAGTCATCTTCACTCAATTCTACTTCAATAGGTACAACATTAGGATTTTGTTGTACCTCCTTCCTTTGCATGGATTTTTCATCAATAATTACATCCCAGATAATAATTACCTTGTGGGCAGTAGGATCCCATAGTCTATACCCCTTCACTATATCTCCATAGCTGAGAAAAACATATTTTCTTGACTTTGGGTCAAGCTTGGACCTTTTTTATTTGGGTACATGGGCAAACGCGTCACAACCAAAAGTGCACAAATGAGAGTAATCAACTGGCTTACAACACCAAACCTCCTCTAGAATATGTCCATCCAATGTAGTTGTAGGTGACCTATTAATAAGATAAACAATTGTATTAACAACCTCCACCCAAAAAATTTTCTCCAACATGGTTGCGCTAAGCATGCTTCTTGCACGTTCCATGATTGTGTGATTCATCCACTCAACCACACCATTTTGTTGTGGAGTGTATGGTATAGTATTCTGGTGCTTAATACCTTCCTGCATACAAAATTTATCAAATTCCTTGGAGTAATATTCACCCCCATTATATGACTTGAGACACAAAATTGACTTGCCCAAACTCTTCTCTACCCGTGCTTTGTACTCTTTAAATTTTTGCAAAGCTTTCGACTTCTTCTTTAGAAAATACATCCACACTCTCCTAGAATAATCATCTATAAAAGTCAAAAAATATATGGCGCCATTCAAGGACTGAGTGGGGACTGGTCCAAATATATATGAATGTATAAGTTGCAAAAATCATAACTCTTACCAGGACTTGCAGTAAACTGAACCCTCTTCTGTTTACCAAAAATATAGTGCTCACATAAGTCTAAATTTCAAGAATTAATCCTAGAAATCATACCTCTGTCATGCAGAATTTTTAGGCTTTTTTCACTCATATGGCCTAGGCGTTGATGTCATAGGATTATTGCATCCTGAAAAAAAGTTTTTGTTGTTGCATGGTTTGTCACCGTATCATCGCATAAACGGTATAAGGTCCCGTAAGATTCTCCCTTTGCTACTACAAGAGCTCCTCTGGTAATCTTGTAGTAGTTGTTATAGAAGGTGACAGAATACCCTAGCTTATCCATCATTTTGATTGATAGCAAATTCTTCCTCAAATCGGGCACATGTCGCACATCACATAGCATCCTTTCTCTACCATCATCCAACCTGATCCTTATATCCCCTCTTCCCATAATTTCTAAAGGATGATCATCACCCAAATAGACCTTTCCACCACAGTATAATTGATATTTGTCAAACCAGTATTTTTGGGGAGACATGTGGAAGGATGCACCTGAGTCCAAAACCTAGGTATATAAAACTGATCTGTTGTTACTGATACAGAAGGCTTCACATGTTGTTGTCTCTCCTAAATCTGCTGCACTAGCTTTAGCTGATGGCTTATTTTGCTTTTCATCATTCTTTAATTGTGAATAGTCCTTCTTGGAGTGTCCTGGCTTCCCTTTCTACTTTCATCCTTTAGACTTAGATCGGGACTACTTTCTACCTTGTTTACTCCCCTCGAAAGATCGACCTCTCATGGATAGGGCTTCATTGGTTGAGGGTTCCAAAGATGTTTTTTGCCTCAACTCTTCTGCCAATGAAGTGGCTACCACATCATAAAAATTGAGAGTGCTTGATGATGAATTACTGATGGTCATCACCATATGATCCCAAGTGTTTGGGAGAGAACAAAGTAGGGTGATAGCTCTATCTTCATTCTCCATATTCACATTAACTGAAACCAGTTTACTGATCAGAGTATTAAACTCATTCAAATGATCTACCACAGATGAACTTTCCTTCATCCTCAAGCTATAAAGCTACTTTTTTAGAAAAACCTTGTTAGTTGCTAATTTTGTTTCATACAACTTTTCAAGCTTTTTCCAAAGGGCTTCTGCGGTATTCTCTTCAGCTACATTGAACAAGACAAAGTCCGCTAGGCAGAGACAGATTGTAGAAACCCCCTTCTTATCGAGCATTGTCCACTCCTCATATTTCATGTCGCTCAATTTATTTGTGACCCCTTTCAAGGCTTGTGCTTGGTCATTCTGAACTAGCAAATCCTCCACATTCATATTCCATAGAGCAAAGTTTCTGCCATCAAATTTCTCAATCTCGAACTTGGTTACACCTTTTGACATTGTTATAGCTCCCACTCACACAAAACCTTAGCTCTGATACCATATGTTAGGAAAAAATTCAATATTCCACACCTGCAAGAGGAAGCACAATAACAAAAATATAGAACACAAAAATAGTAACACAAGTGACACAAATATTTTACGTGGAAACCTACAATGTGCAGGAAAAACCACGGGGTAATGGCAACTTCTTATTTTATTATTTTAGCAAAATTTACATCCATGTCCTTTGGCGTTTTCAACAAATTTCATATTACATTATGCAAGGGATCACATCCCTTTTATAGAGTAGAAGGAAGACTCCAAAACTATTCATTTCATCTTCCAACGCAAGCCTCCAAAGACTGTTCGTTTCATCTTTCGCTCCCAAGACTTTTTGTCTTTCGCATACGTCTACCTAGATGTCTACTTCTTTGGTGTCTTCTTGGCATGACATTTGGCCTAGAAATATACAAACCCTGACATCTAGCCTAGATGTCTGCCAGAATAGACGTCTAAAAACCCAAACGTCTAGCCTAGATGTTTGCTAGACCAGACATCTGGAAGCCTAGACGTCTGGACCAAATGTCTGCCAGTATAGACGTCTGGTAGTCCAGAAGTCTGGCCTAGACACTTGCCATTCTAGATTTCTGATAGCCCAGACGTCTGCCAGACAAGACATCTAGTGTCCATATGGACTTCACACCTAACAACTATTGCTATCTATGTCATTAATGCATACTGTTATATTTGGTTATTGCAATTAAGGAAACTAATTGATATTGGTTTGGAAAGAAAGTAAAAAGTGGGAGTTATACTGTTCATCCCCCCCTCTCAGTATAAGCTTGTGTTCTTCACTTATGATCCTTGATTTCATTCTTTTAGATTTTGGTGAGTTCCTTCTTTTGTTTACTCCACTCCTTTAGTTGGGTCCTCACATATTTTAGTTGTTTGTGGATTTTGAATTGGTTTGTCCCAAATTTTGTTCACCCTAATTTCTACCATTCCTTTATGTGGTCCTCCAAATTCTCATATTTCAACCACCATAGCTCAAATTTAAAAGTTCCTACAACTTTATGATTATCTTCTTCTATGGTAAGTCTTACTTGAAAATGATCTGAAGAAATCCTACCCATGACCCTCTCTTGATGCTTGGTATGTAGGAATAATTCCTCTCCCATGAAGAAATGATCCAAGAAATATTTTAATGTCTCTCCTTCCTTTATTCTATTTGTCCAAGTCATTGAGATGTCCATAGTTGGGATATCTATTAGATTCATTTGATATGTTATTGCTAAAAATAACACATATTTTTCCTCCAACATGACTCTGCCTCCTTATTTTTCCCCTATTCTAAGCTTTGAACTAAAGTCTCCTTCCACAATCCATTGGTCCTCTAGATAGTTGTATCTAATAGTCTAGATGGTTACCCATTGATCTCTCTATAATCTGACTGTATGTGCTCCATAGAAATTAACTATAGTCCAGTTCTTCCCATTTTCCCTATTTTATAACCAAAACATCAACACCCCTATTTTGGATCCCCCTATTTACAGGAACAATAGGGGATTCCACATAGGGTTAAATCCACCTGATTTTCCCTGTGCTGATTGAGTAAAGATCTCTCCTTTTTGCCATATCCTCCTATTTATTTTTTGTAAGTCTTCTCCTTGCATTTTTGTTTCCTGTAAAAAAATTATATCTGAACTCATATCCATGATAATGTTTTTGACTACCTTTTGTCTAGGGCGACTACCTAAACCCTTCACATTCCAAGTAATTAAATTCATTGAGAATAGGGAGAGAAAAAATCAGCCATCAATTTTACCTATCCATTATGGATCAAATTTCTTCCTTGTTCCTCCATATTTTATATTGGTTCAAATTTTGTTTCTTCTCCACTTGATGAATCCCTAAAGTAGGGTTTTATTTGTTCTTATTTCCTTCTTTCATATCTATTTTCTAATTTAATATTATCCCCTGCTCTGATTCCCCTCCTATGGTATCCCTCGTAGGTTGAATCTCTTCTTCCATGATAGAGGTTGTGTTTGGTTCTACTCCTTGCTTGTTCCCTAACACTAGATTGGAGTACTATTCCTAATCCACCAGTGTTACTTGCTAAGTATCCTCCTATAATCCTTCCATTTTAAAATCTCCTTCTATTTCCAAGCTTCCCAATTGTTTGAATATCTCATATCTGTTATTTGGTCTTCTCACTTTTTCTTCTTGTCTCTGGTTACTGTGTTGATTTCATTTGTTTATCCTTTTGATTAATTTTTGGAAGCCCTTGGAGTCTGTTAGGCATTTCCCTTCCTTATGATTTACCTTTAGCTAAAAATATTGGCCCACCATGTTAATATTTTATTTTATCCTCTCTTGCCCAATTTTATGATCTTTAACTATTAGGCACATTCTAGACAGATGTCCATAAGCGTGACACACCCAAAATATGAATGGAATAGCCTCATAATCTAGTTTTTGATGCCAAAAAAAATCTCGCATTTTAGGTCTATATTTGTTGGAAGAGTTTTATTGAGATGCATTTCAAACCCTAGAAAACATTGTCGATCCTCCTAAAACTGTTTCTCTTGATCTACCTTGATAATGCCCGAGTAAGTTACCTATTGCCTCGAGTACCTCCTCTTTCCAAAATTCAAAGGGAAGGTTAAATAATATTACCCATAATGGTACTACAATCGATTCCACCCTCGGGTCGAATTCCATATTCCACGGTTGTAGGAATAGTCGTGTTGGTCTGTGATGATACATTGAAATACTTTTTGTTGATCTTCCATTTATGTGAACTCTATATAAAAATACCCATTTGGGAGAATTAGAATTTTGTATTCTCCTTCCAGATTCTATTTTTCCTTATCCATGTGTTGAGGAAGTGCACAGATGGTCCAAAACCCACAAAATTACCTATCAGTTTATGTTTTGTCTTGTAAACTATATCCTCAACTATCTAGTCCTCTACTTTTTCCAATACTGGTATTTCTTTTGCTTGTGGTAAACATCTTTCAAACTTTAGGCAAAGAATCCTTATTTTGTCGCTTTCTTATGGTGGTTATAATTGTTATTGCTTGTGTTTAATAGTCATTGAAGCTATCTTGGGTTCCACATAGCTTATCTCGGTATGTTATTCCTTGATTTGGAGGATCTGGTATCGAAGTACCTATGTCCCCCATTCTTGACCATGATCCTTACTATTAAAAGACCCTCCAAAAGTATTGATTCTCTCTTATGCTATTTTTTGCATGAAAATGTTCTTGAAGTCTCTGCCCTAGCCTCTGAAACCCTAGTTCGATTCCTTAGACCTCCAACATTCCTCTTGTTACTTGCGCTCCAATAATTCAAAATGTTATTGTAATGCCCTAAGTTCACATATACTTGATAATAATTTGGCATTACTATTACTCTCCCTTAATGTCAACTTATTGGATTCCTAAACTATTATGATACTCAGTGAAGATAATAACCACATTAATTTTTGAGGTTCATAATACAATTGATGAATTTGCTCTGAATCAAGTGATTATCTACTAAAAGGATAATGGGTCTATGTTTACTTGTAGCATAAAAAATTATTCTTTGCCAACTCAATTACACTTTAGTTATCACAAACATGTGTAGTAGAATAATTTTTTTAAAGTTTAAAATCTTTAAGAAGTATTCTAAGCCAAAATACATCTTTCACAAGTCTAGTGCAATCTTTATTTTTAGCCTTAGTTGAAGATAATGAAAGAGTTTAATCTCTTTTACTATTCCAAGAAATTATGGTTGATACAAGAAAAAACAATAGCTTTTAGTGGATTTTTGGTCATTAGGATATATATCCGATTAGAATATGTAAAACCACATAGAATAAAGTTAAAAGAAGGAGAATATTTGAATTCATAATTGAAAGTTTCTTTCATGTATCTTAGAAATATTTAGCAACATTAAAATGAACTTGTTGGGGATATGAAATAAATAGAGATACCAATTCTACAATAAATGTAATATTAGGTCTAGTATTTTTCAAATAATCAAAACTACCAACAAGTTCCTTATAAATATTTAAACTTATAGAAGAAGAATTTATGTCAATTAGTTTAGTATATTTTATATAAAATCTATCTAACAAATGTTTAGTATACTTTTGTTGAGGAATGATAATTTTTTTTGGTTTTTTCTAAAATCCATTTAATAAATAATGCAACGTGCCTAAATCACTCATTTTAAAAGATTGACATAATCTTATACTTAATAGATCAATTAAAGAGGTATCACTAGAATTAATGATCAAATCACTGATATGTAAAACAATGATAATGATATGATTATAAATATTAGCATCATTCTTGATTCTCATAAAATCCTAATAAATAAAGTAATCTTTATTTTGTTGCTTATTTAGACCACTCAAAAGAAAGTTCTAAGGTTGACCGATGCCTTGATGACACTATTGGGATTGGTGCATATGATGACAAATTTGTTGAGTTTACTAATTCCAATGCAGAGACAAAGAATGTCAAATTTTTTGTAGCAGCTTATTATGATGAGTTCACTAATGCATTCTTAGATGTTGAGCATGATGATAGTGATTCAAATGTTCAATCAACACATGATGACCTCGTCTTATCACAATTTAGTGGTGACCGTATAAATGGATATGGTTTTAGTATCCATACTGAACCTATGAAGATAAGTATGTAGGACAATTTGATTTACTTTGGTGATTTGCAAAGTAACTAATGTACAAAGACAATCTTGCATGATGGGGAATGAAAATTAAGCGATCAACTCATAGTGCCTTGGGATCCGTGTGTGTTGACACCTAATGCGGATGAAGAACCACTGGGGAATGAAATTCCCCTTACCCCAAGTGATGAACTTGTAGAGAGTGTAATTTTGGATCAACAAGTTAATTGGATAGAGCATGAGGACAGTATGGGATTTCAATGGGTATATAATCCGTTGTTTGAGATGGACATCGAGACATCCTTTAAAAACCCACTTTTATGATGCATGATGTTGACTTGATACCTATGACTAATTTGGATAGTACATGTCATTGTGACCTAAAGTTGGGTCTTGTGGATTCACCTCCAAAAGAAGGGAGTCACATTGACTCAGTGGTTGATGGAGTTGCGAGCCAAGTGGTGGAGACTTCAGGTGCTAGTAGATTCCTTTTTGATGAAGCTCTCACTATGATGTATGTTGCACAATCTCAGTTCGATGAAGTCACTTTGAGGGAGATTACTTTAACTCAACATATCATGTTTGTGCTTCTATACATCAAGGATAACGGAAGAGGTATACCTTGGAGGGATATTCTTAGCAAAGACTAGATATTTTCAGAGTTGGAGACTCATTATGAGGCCATTTAGCTTGTTGGAGGAGTTATTTTTTGGTCTAACATGAGTTCAAAAAGAATTACAACTAATGTGATCTATTTTTGGATGGATTTATGGGCATATCGAGTGTATGTAGGATGTCACTCCATTATGATAATTGACATACTTCCTGATAGTACTTTCATGATTACCGCTAAGTGGGAGTGCTGGTACTCTTGGGTTGACTATTTTGTCTCTTATATATGGAGTTTTAGCTTGGTATTTTTGGATTTTTATGACAGATGCATTCCTAGGATAATCAATTTCAGATTTGATATAGTTGATCTTGTTTATATCAGCCGTTTGTTAGAGATTGATCAACACTTTTGGATCTCAGAGGTTGTGGAGGATGCTTTGATGATTGTAGAAGATTGTTGTGTTTGGGATCAATTGATATACATCAGGAGGATGAGTCCATATGAGAGATTGTTAGCTCTTAACTATAGAGGCATTCCTAGGTTTGAACATGTCGTAGCTTATGATGATGTTCTCTCTAAAATGTCTTGGTGAGAGATGTTTCATTTCAGACATTACAGTATCATATTTGAGGGAGGTTACATCATCGTGTTGCAGTTGAGTCTTGTGTAATTCTGGCATGCTGATTTTTTTGTTGTAATCAGAGTGGCACAACAAAAACATGGTGGATTTCTCCTGAGGATTGTTTGGGATCCTAGAATTTTCTATGATGGCAACCAGGAGCAAACAGTTGACTGGAATGTACTTGAGTATTGCTTGGGGATAAGCAATATTTGGGAAGGGTGGACTGTAATGTCTCTTTTCTAAGCAGTCAACTAGTTGTGATGTTCTAGTCTATTCTTGGGTTCCCATAGGTAGGATCAATTGTGTGGAAACCCATTGGAAGATCACAGATGATGTCAGAACGGGTAGTACTTAAGATTACCAGTTTCTTGGACCATTTTGGGTATCTTTGTAGGGACTTACTATTTAAAGTAAGTCGATGATTAGGGTTTCTAGTCTGGAGGACAGGGTAATGATATTCTTCACCGAATTGGGTACCTAGATATCTCTTTAGTTTCTTGGTTTTGGCCCTTTTCGGGACACATGTGCAGAGACTTACTATTTTTAGTACATCATATTCAGGGGTTATCAATGGAAATGGAAAGTATGATTGGACACTTCGATGAAATGGGTATCCCTTTCCATATTTTATTTGGAGTTCCGGATTCCAGAAGGCAAAGATTTTAATGTGTTAAGTTAATTATATTAAATTAAATATTTAATATAGTTTAGTTTATATTATTCTATTAATAGGGAGATATAAGATGGTATTATAGTCACTTAAAATAAATTTAATATTATAGAGTGACCAGGGTTATGCATAGTGGTGAATATTCACAAACTGGGTGAATATTAAGATTTTCAAAATTGGAAATTGGTGAATATGAGGACCCTCGACGTCGGCCCATTCACCTAAAATTTTTGAGACTAGTTTGTTTTTAGGGTCAATTCATCATAATATATATCCAAACATAGGCATATTTGTATTCATTGGAAAGCTCTTTTCAAGCATGATCTAATGGTGATGTTTTTATAAAGTTATAAGATGATTTAATAGGTAAAAATTTACCCCAAATATGACCTTACTTTTTAGGGCTTCAAATGCCCCAAATTTTGGTATGAAGATGATTGATTTGATTTTCTTAGGATTCACCTTGATTTTGATTAGGATTCGCCATTTTTTTACAAGTATATTTTTAGTCCAACCCCTTATGCATAACCCTGAGAGTGACTTTGTAAATGGGTCCTAAGTATGAACTTAAAGTTTTAACTTAAAGTATGTCTAAGAATCATGAAAGGGGACATAATAAATAATAAAATAATATTATAAGTGCAAAAAGAAGCTTTTTGTTTGGAGTTTCGGATTCCAGAAGGCAAAGATTTTAATGTGTTAAGTTAATTATATTAAATTAAATATTTAATATAGTTTACTTTATATTATTTTATTAATGGGGACATATAAGATGGTATTATAGTCACTTAAAATAAATTTAATATTATAGAGTGACTTTGTAAATGGGTCCTAAGTATGAATTTTAAGTTATAACTTAAAGTATGTCTAATAATCATGAAAGGGGACATAATAAAGAATAAAAGAATATTGTAAGTGCAAAAAGAAGCTTCTAGAAGGATGGGGGCCCTTGGAGAAATTATAAATTGAGGCTGAGCTCCTCATTTTGGAGGTTTTTTTTGGTGATTATTTTTGGACAGTTCATGGAGAGTATTTTTCTTGTAGCTGTTGTAGGGAATTCTTGGCTTGTTCAAATATGGAAACCTCCAGAAGGATCATCATCTTCGGTTTTGGAAGATACCGTCAGGGTGATTTTTGGGAATTCTCACTCAGGGAGTGCATTTGGATTACATTGAGAAAATTTTCAAAGTATTTTATGAGGAGTTTGGTGAAGGGTTTCAGATTTCATTGCTGCATTTTAAGCTCCTTCTAGCTACAGCTTGGTCGTACCCTTTTGCCACCATTTCAGCATTATGGCGAGGTTTTTATGTTAGGGTTTCTTACACTAATATTTTCCAATCAATTTATCATGCCTAGCGACCAGTTTTGAAGGGTTTTTGCATTGTTTTCAAGGCATATTCAATTTCTATTAGCAGGCCATATAATTCCATGTCTAGTCGTACATTTTGGTGAATACATTAGAAATTGTGCCAATATGAAATCTACAATTTATGGTGATTTTATGGTCAATACCTAGTCTCCCAACATTTAGAAGCTATTTGTACTAATATATGAACAATTTGATGCACTGTATTCAAAGTTTGAAATGAAATATAAGTTTTTTGGAGTTGCTGATAAGCAGTGTTATTCCTATAATTTTCAAAAAAATCATATCTTTTGGGTATGATCGTATTCTATCAATTCCTTTTGTAGGAATTTATATGAAGGTGTCGTATTACTATTTCCAAGTTTTTAGAATTTTTTATCAAGTAGTTTAAAAGTTGTTCAATTTCAAAGTAAGTGGTTTTGAAGTTGTTAAAACTCAGAAAATTTACAAAAAAATCAGAATACTTCAAAAACAAAAAACAATAGTCAAAAACCAAACTCAGAATATGGTAGCACACTATAGTGATATCAGATCTCAGCCTATTCTGCCATCCTATTGGGTAACTCAGATATTTGAAATTTTAGTTATATAGCATGACATCAAATAGTGAAGAAGAGTTGGTCAATAGATTTTTTAATGCAGGGGTTAAGCTTAGGCACCTATCTCAGCCCGAGGATGTTATTCTTTGAACTTTGAGAGAAGTGGAGGATTGTCTGCACATGGTAAATCAGTCACCTTCTACGGTGATACAAACAACTATAGCTCCTATAGTGACTTCATTAAAACAACATGAATGGTTGAGACATACAGATAAGGAGGTAAGACTTATGGTCACTTCTCATTTGAGTAAAATTTTGAGTATTTTAGCACCTAAGGCACCTTATAGTGATGATGCATTGAGAAAGATAATGCAACTATTGGTTCACAGTTTCAAAGGATTGGGAAAAATATCAAGTTCCCATTTTACTAGGAGAGTCACCATACTTGAATTATTTGCAAAAGTTAGAATGGAAAACATCATGTTAGACTTAAACATGGATAGGTTTATTTACACAATGTTTCACCATTTTATTGCTACAACCAAAAAAGAGCATGCTAGAAGTGTTATTGCAGCCATGAGAGACATCATTATTTCAATCATAAACCAATGTGAGGAAAGTGATAAGTTTTTCCAGCCACAAATATCTATGTTAATGGACGTTTGGAGATATTATTTGTTTGCTTCACCTAAAGCACATGACTTGGTTAACAGTGTAGTTCAAGAGTGTGAAAACAAATTGTAGCCCTTCTTGGTCATTGACGAGCAGAGGGAAGAAGAGGAGCTAAAATCAGAAAATTCTCATGAAGGCAATGACATCACACATGAGGTATGTATGGATGAGTCCCAGATTATTTCTAATGATATGGATGCACCCATTGTTGATGAAATTGAACAAGAGGAAAAAAACACTGTGGTAAATTTTGTTGTTGATTTAGACCACTCAAAATAAAGTTCTAAGGTTGACCGATGCCTTGATGACACTATTGGGATTGGTGCATATGATGACAAATTTGTTGAGTTTACTAATGCCAATGCAGAGACAAAGAATGTTGAATTTGTTGCAGCAGCTTATTATGATGAGTTCACTAATGCATTCTCAAATGTTGAGCATGATGATAGTGATTCAAATGTTCAATAAGTACATGATGACCTCCTCTTATCATAATTCAGTGGTGATCGTACAGATGGATGTGGGTTTAGTATCCATACTAAACCTATGAAGATAAGTATGCAAGACAATTTGATTTACTTTGGTGATTTGCAAAGTAACTTATGTACAGAGACAGTATTGCATGATGGGGAATCAAAATTAAGTGATCAGCTCATAGTGCCTTGGTATTTGTGTGTGTTGACACCTAAGGCAGATTAAGAACCATTGGGGAATGAAATTCCCCTTACCCCAAGTGATGAAATTTTAGAGAGTGAACTTTTGGATCAGCAAGTTAATTGGATAGATCATGAAGACAACATGAGATTTCAATGGGTAGATAATCCATTTTTTGAGATGGATAGCGAGACATCCTTTAAAAACCCACTTTTTATGATACATGATGTTAAATTGATACCTATGACTAATTTGGATAGTACATGTCATTGTGACCTGAAGTTGGGTCTTGTGGATTCACCTCTAAAATAAGGGAGTCACATTGACTCAGTGGTTGATGGATTTGTGAGCCAAGTGGTGGAGACTTCAGGTGCTAGTAGATTCCTTTTTGATGAAGCTCTCACTGTGATGTATGTTGTGCAACCCCAGTTTGATGAAGTCACATTGAAGGAGATTTCTTTAACTCAACACTTCATTCCTATGCTTTTGGACATCAAGGATGACGAAAGAGGCATACCTTGGAGGGATATTCTGAGCAAATACTAGATATTTTCAGAGTTGGAGACTCATTATGAGGTCATTCAACTTGTTGGAGGAGTTATTTTTTGGTCTAACATGAGTTCAAAAAGAATTTCAGCTAATGTGATCCATTTTTGGATGGATTTATGGGCATATCGAGTGTATGTAGGATGTCACTCCATTTCGATGATTGATATACTTCCTGATAGTACTTTCATGATTACCACTAAGTGGGAGTGCTGGTACTCTTGGGTTGACTGTTTTGTCTCTTGGAGATGGAGTGTTAGCTTGGTATTTTCTGATTTTGATGGCAGATGCATTCCTAGGATAATCAATTCCAGAGTTGATATAGCCGATCTTATTTATATCAACCGTTTGTTATATATTTATCAACACTTTTGGATATCAGAGGTTGTAGAGGATGCTTTGATGATTGTAGAAGACTGGTGTGCTTGGGATCGGTTGATATACATTAGGAGGATGAGTCCAGATGAGATATTATTAGCTCTGGACTATAGAGGTATTCCTAGGGTTGACCATGCCATAACTTATGATGATTTTCTCTTTAACATGTCTTGGTGAGAGATGTTTCATTTCAGACATTACAGTATCATATTTGAGGGAGGTTACATCATCGTGTTGTAGTTGAGTCTTGTATAGTTCTGGCATGCTGATTTTCCTATTGTAATTAGAGTGGCGCAACAACAACATGGTGGATTTCTCCTAAGGATTGTTTGGGATCCTAGAATTTTTTGTGATGGTAACCAAGAGCAGAAGGTTGACTGGAATATACTTGAGTATTTCTTGGGGGCAAGCAATCTTTGGGAAGGGCAGACTGTAATGTCCCTTTTTTAATAAGTCAACTAGTTATGGTGTTCTAGCCTATTCCCAAGTTCCTGTAAGTAGGATAAGTTGTGTAGGAGCCCACTGGGAGTTCTCATATGATGTCAGAATGGGTAGTACTTCAGATTATCAGTTTCTTGGATCGTTTTGGGCATCTTTGTATGGACTTACTATTTAAATTAAGTTGATGATTAGTGTTTCTGGTCTAGCAGAAAGGGTAATGATATTCTTCACCGAATTGGGTACCTAGATATCTCTTCAGTTGCTTGGTTTTGGCTCTTTTCGGGGCACAGGTGCAAAGACTTACTATTTTTAGTAAGTCAAATTTAGGGGTTATCAGTGGAAATGGAAAGTACGATTGGACACTTCGATGAAATGGGTATCCCTTTTCATATTTTGTTTGGAGTTCCGGATTCCAGAAGGTAGAGATTTTAATGTGTAAAGTTAATTATATTAAATTAAATATTTAATATAGTTTAGTTTATATTATTTTATTAATGGGGAGATATAAGATGGTATTATAGTCACTTAAATTAAAGTTAATATTATAGAGTGACTTTGTAAATGGGTCCTAAGTATGAACTTTAAGTTATAACTTAAAGTATGTCTAAGAATCATGAAAGGGGACATAATAAATAATAAAAGAATAATATAAGTGCAAAAAGAAGCTTCTTGAAGGATGGGGCCCTTGGAGAAATTATAAATTGAGGTTGAGCTCCTCATTTTGGAGGTTTTTTTTGGTGATTATTGTTGGATATCTCTTGGAGAGTATTTTTCTTGCAGCTGTTGCAGGGAATTCTTGGCTTGTTTGGAGACAAAAACCTCCAGCAAGATCATCATATTCGGGGTTGAGAGATACCCTCAAGGTGATTTTTAGGTATTCTCACTTAGGAAGTGCATTTGGATTACATTGAGCAGTTTTTCAAAGTATTTTGTGAGGAGTTTGGTGAAGGGTTTCAGATTTCATTACTGCATTTTAAGCTCCTTCTAGCTACAACTTGGCCATACCATTTTGCCACCATTTCAACATTGTGGTGAGGTGTTTATGCTAGGGTTTCTTACAATAATATTTTCCAATCCATTTCTCATGCCTAGCGATCAGTTTTGAAGGGTTTTTGCTTTGTTTCCAAGGCAGATTTAATTTCTATTAGCAAACCATATAATTCCATGTCTAGTTGTACATGTTGGTGAATACATTGGAAATCGTGCCAATATGAAATCTGTAATTTACGATGATTTTATGGTCAGTACCTAGTCGCCCAACATTTAGAAGCTATTTGTACTAATCTACGAACAATTTGATGCATTGTATTCAAAGTTTGAAATGAAATATAAGTTTTCTGGAGTTGTTGATAACCAGTGTTATTTCTATCATTTTCAAAAAAATCATATCTTTCGGGTATGATCGTATTCTGTCAATTCCTTTTGTAGGAATTTATATGAAGATGTCGTCTTGCTATTTCCAAGTTTTTAGAATTTTTCATCAAGTAGTTTAAAATATGTTCAATTTCAAAGTTAGTGGTTTTGAAGTTGTTAAAACTCAGAAAAATTACAAAAAAATTAGAATACTTCAAAAACCAAAAAAAAAATAGTCAAAAACCAAACTCATAATAGGGTATCACACTACAAAAACTTATAATACAAGCTTTTATAATGAAGTATACATTGAGTCATTTTAAAAATAGTGTAGCATTTTAATTCAACAATATCATTTTACTTTGGTGTATATAGAATGATTGTTTCATGCTTAGTTCTATTATATTTTACATAATAAATAAGCTTATTATTTACATATTTAGTTCCTCTATTAGTCCTAAATGTTAATTTACAACTAGACTAGTTTTCAAAAAATGTATAAAGAAATCAAGAGTTTAATCTTTATATTTTAAAAAATAAGTGCATGTTATTCTATAATAATCATCAAAAAACCAAGTGCATATGTAATTTCATTAAGAAAGGTATTTTACTTAGGTCTTAATTGAATGTGATTTTTCAATTGGACGTAAAGCTTTATGTTTAGAAAATGTTCCCTACAAAAATTTTTATCCACACAAATTATGCAAGTGTGACTAGACATAGCAAGCTATGGTGGACCGTCAATCATTTTAAGATTATTTGTAAGGAAAATACTCTTAAAATTGATGTGGCTTAATATTTTGTGCAATAATTTTTTTTATTAGTTGAAATAATGGGTTTTGAAAGGATCCTTGAACCTTATTATAAAAGGAACAACTAACACCCTATTAGGGAGAGGGATGTTAGCAAGCTAAACAGAGACCAACATCTAGAACCCACACAGGGGAAACCAACACAACCACCACCAAGGCAAAAATAAAATACAAAGAGAAGGAAGACTAGACAACCTACAACCAACCCCTATAACCCATACAGATCAACCCATGTAGGGGCACCCATGCATAGATAACAACCAAAACAAACAAACAAAAAATTAGAAAAACCCACAAAAAATAGGACCTTGACCATTACTGTTTATTGATATTTGGGTTGTCCTTACTAGGGCCCTCCAAAATATGACCCACCTATCCCTAGCTTAGTAGAGATACCTCTAGTCTCTAAATCATTGATACCTGGTAGAAAATCCTCTCTCCAAATAGTTAGACCATCTTGGCTCAACCTCAAATTTACCAAGAAATTAGTCGATTTATTACCTTCCCTGTACACGTGCTTGACAACCACATCCTCAAATACCTGAAGGATTATTTTTACCTTAGAAATCATATTAGTGACAAAAGGACTAGGAGTTTGAGAACCTTTCACTAGATTTATGATATTAAGGGAATCACCCTCAATCATGACTCTACTCGAAGCTACTCAATAGAGAAATCCCTTGGAAGAGAGCACAAGCTTTAGCAAAATAACTTGATTGAGGTCCTAGCTTCTCAGCAAATGTGATATGGCTTTCACAACTACTTTTCTAAATTAAACCACTCGCACCTACCTCTCCTAGGCTACCATTGGAGGCTCCAACGAAATTAATTTTAATGCAGCTTGTAGGGGTGGTTCCCAAGAAATTTGTCTTCTTCCACTCGAATCCAAATGGGTAGTAGACCTCAAAAAAGTTTTAAAACCTATAGCATTCTCAAGATCTAATTTCCCAACATAAGAACCTAAATTCAAAGAGATGGCAAAGATGTTCTCCACTATTGCTGCAATTCTCTTGGTGCAAATAGGGAGGGCTGAATTGGTTTCATTTTTAAAAGCCCTCAAATTTCTTTCCTTATAGATACACCACATAATGTGAGCTAAGATAAATCTCTAGAACATATAAAATCAAGGATAAAATAAGGTAGGGTTCTACTAGTATAAAAGATCAAACATTTGAAAGGGGCATAACTAATAGAAACCAACCAAATTTAAAAAGTAGGAGAAAACGTTCTTAGAGAACAAGCACAAAATAAGGGTATGTTGTACCATCTTAGCATCCAAGCCACAAAGGTAACACCAGTTTAGAATAATCATACCTCAAATTTGCATATTATCTATGGTAAATATTTTATTCTGTATAGAAAGCCATATACAAACATTTACCTTAGGGGTTAATCCCTTCCACCAAACTATTCTACTCAATAACCAAGGGAGGTGAGGGTCCTCTAGGAGGAAATATGCTGATTTCATAGAAAATACTCCTAAACTTTTTGCCTTCTAGAAAATATTATCAACTTCATTAGTAGATTTGATGACTTGGAACTTTAGGAGGTTTGAGATCTTCTTAAGGGTTATTTTCTCATCCAGAGATAAGTTAGGACTAAATAAAACTCTCCATCTCTTCCTATGATTTGTAGTTTTGATATAATCTTCAACCTTAGAACCAAAGGTATGTCTATAGAAGTCTTCAATCACTACTAATTATAGGAGTGAAGCCAATGGTTGGTTTATTAGCTAAGGATCCAACCAAAAATACATTAGATGGTCATTACCCACATTCCATATTTCATTCTTTCTAATGTTGCTCTTGGAATTACATAGACTAAACTAAAATACTGACCCAAAGTTTGGGATATCATTCAACATGAAGTCCTACCCATTATTTAGATTTACTTTTATAATATTAACTCAATCAACCTATTTATTTTGGGTTAGGTTCCAACCTTGTTTAGCAATGAGGGCCTTATTCATTTGGTCCATCATTTTCAAGCCTAGGCCTCCAAAATCCCTTCTACTATAGATCTAATCCCATGCTACTAAGTGGAATCTCTTCTTCTCCTTCGACCTAGACCACAAGAAGGACTTTTGAACTTGCTCGATCTTCTATACTATTTTACCTAGCATATTAAACAAGGACATAAAGTAAAATAGTATACTCTAAAGTGTAGATTTCACATAAACAACCTTACCTACCTAGCTTAATATATATCATTTCTATTTGGCAAGTTTGCATTACACCCTTTCCACAATCGGCTTCCATAAATATTCCTTGCAACTTCATATAAAAAGAGGAAGCCCAAGGTAAATTGATGGAAATTTATTTATCTCACAATCCAGCTCTATCGCTATTCTTATTTACCTAAAAATCAGATAATTCAAGAAGAATATTTTACTCTTCAAAAATTTAACCTTTTGCCCCATTGTCTCTTCATACCAAACAAGGATTTCTTTGATTACCCAAGCCTGAGGAATTAAAATGAGGAATAAAAGAAGAGTATCATATATGAATTGATGATGGAAGATCAATTCCATGTTCATAGCCATTTTGATACCAACCATAGAGGAGGAGGACTTTAGGGACCTACCCAATGCTTTTGCCATGAGAATAAATAGATAAGGGAAAATCAGATCTCCTTGATGAATACCATGACAACTATGGAAGTATCCAATAGGGAAGCCATTGACAAACACTAAAAATTTAACCGATAAAATGTAGGTTTTGATAATAAATATCCATCTCCTATCAAAGCTAAACTTTTGGAGGACCTTAAGGAGAAAGTCCCATGAGAACCTATCATAGGCCTTGTTCATGTCCAATTTTAGAATAGCTCCTTCTCAATCACTTTTGTCCATTGAATGTATGAGTTCATGAACTAAAATAATTCCATCCAAGATATGATGACCCAAAATGAAGCCACTTTGAGTAGAATCAATTAGACAAGACAAGAGAGGTTTAACCTTGTTAGCCAAAGCTTTAGTAAAAATTTTGAAGATAGTATTGCAAAGGCTAATGGGGTGGAAGTATTTGAACTCAATGACACTTTTTGATTTTGGAATTAGATCCAAGAAAGTGGTATTTAATTCCCAAGGAAAACTTGAGTGGATTAAACTTCACGTAGAGCTTCACCGATCTCCCTACCAAAGATATGCCAAAACCTCTAGAAAAATATTGGGGGGAAGCCATCTGAGCTAGGGGCCTTTAATCCTTCCATGGAAAAGAGTGCTTTCTTAATTTCATCATCATTAAGCAGACTATTGAGATTATCATTCATTTCTTTCATCACTAGGTGAGGAATGTTTTGAAGGACTGATTGAGCAAAATAACTTGATTGAGGTCCTAGCTTATCAGCAAATGTGATATGGATTTCACAACTATTCTAAATTAAACCACTCGCACCTACCTCTCCTAGGCTACCATTGGAGGCTCCAACGAAATTAAGTTTAATCCAGCTTGTAGGGGTGGTTCCCAAGAAATTTGTCTTCTTCCACTCGAATCCAAATGGGTAGTAGACCTCAAAAAAAAATTAAAACCTATAGCATGCTCAAGATCTAATTTCCCAACACAAGAACCTAAATTCAAAGAGATGGCAAATATGTTCTCCACTATTGCTGCAATTCTCTTGGTGCAAATAGGGAGGGCTGAATTGGTTTCATTTTTAAAATCCCTCAAATTTCTTTCCTTATAGATACACCACATAATGTGAGCTAATATAAATCTCTAGAACATATAAAATCAAGGAGAAAATAAGGTAGGGTCCCACTAGTATAAAAGATCAAACATTTGAAAGGGGCATAACTAATAGAAACCAACCAAATTTAAAAAGTAGGAGAAAACGTTCTTAGAGAACGAGCACAAAATAAGGGTATGTTGTACCATCTTAGCATCCAAGCCACAAAGGTAACACCGGTTTAGAATAATCATACCTCGGGATTGCATATTATTAATGGTAAATATTTTATTCTGTATAGCAAGCCATAGAAAAACATTTACCTTAGGGGTTAATCCCTTCCACCAAACTATTCTACTCAAGAACCAAGGGAGGTGAGGGTCCTCTAGGAGGAAATATGCTGATTTCATAGAAAATACTCCTAAAATTTTTGCCTTCTAGAAAATATTATCAGCTTCATTAGTAGATTTGATGACTTGGAACTTTAGGAGGTTTGAGATCTTCTTAAGGGTTATTTTCTCATCCAGAGATAAGTTAGGACTAAATAAAACTCTCCATATCTTCCTATGATTTGTAGTTTTGATATAATCTTCAACCTTAGAACCAAAGGTACGTCTATAGAAGTCTTCAACCACTACCAATTCTAGGAGTGAAGCCAATGGTTGGTCCATTAGCCAAGGATCCAACCAAAAATCAATTAGATGGTCATTACCCACATTCCATCTTTCGTTCTTTCTAATGTTGCTCTTGGAATTACATAGACTAAACTAAAATACTGACCCAAAGTTTGGGATATCATTCAACATGAAGTCCTACCCATTATTTAGATATTTTACTTTTATAATATTAACCCAATCAACCTATTCATTTTGGGTTAGGTACCAACCTTGTTTAGCAACTAGGGCCTTATTCATTTGGTCCATCCTTCTCAAGCCTAGGCCTCCAAAATCCCTTCTACTATAGATCTAATCCCATGCTACTAAGTGGAATATCTTCTTCTCCTTCGACCTAGACCACAAGAAGGACTTTTGAACTTGCTCGATCTTCTATACTATTTTACCTAGCATATTAAACAAGGACATAAAGTAAAATAGTATACTCTAAAGTGTAGATTTCACATAAACAACCTTACCTACCTAGCTTAATATATATCCTTTCTATTTGGCAAGTTTGCATTGCACCCTTTCCACAATCGGCTTCCATAAATATTCCTTGCAACTTCATATAAAAAGAGGAAGCCCAAGGTAAATTGATGGAAATTTATTTATCTCACAATCCAGCTCTATCACTATTCTTCTTTACCTAAAAATCAGATAATTCAAGAAGAATATTCTACTCTTCAAAAATTTAACCTTTTGCCCCATTGTCTCTTCATACCAAACAAGGATTTATTTGATTACCCAAGCCTGAGGAATTAAAATGAGGAATAAAAGAAGAGTATCATATATGAATTGATGATGGAAGATCGATTCCATGTTCATAGCCATTTTGATACCAACCATAGAGGAGGAGGACTTTAGGGACCTACCCAATGCTTTTTCCATGAGAATAAATAGATAAGGGAAAATCAGATCTCCTTGATGAATACCATGACAACTATGAAAGTATCCAATAGGGAAGCCATTGACAAACACTAAAAATTTAGCCGATAAAATGTAGGTTTTGATAATAAAGATCCATCTCCTATCAAAGCTAAACTTTTGGAGGACCTTAAGGATAAAGTCCCATGAGACCCTATCATAGGCCTTGTTCATGTCCAATTTTAGAAAAGCTCCTACTCAATCACTTTTGTCCATTGAATGTATGAGTTCATGAACTAAAATAACTCCATCCAAGATATGATAACCCAAAATGAAGCCACTTTGAGTATAATCAATTAGACGAGACAAGAGAGGTTTAACCTTGTTAGCCAAAGCTTTAGTAAAATTTTTGAAGATAGTATTGCAAAGGCTAATGGGGTGGAAGTATTTGAACTCAATGACACCTATTGATTTTGGAATTAGAGCCAAGAAAGTGGTATTTAATTCCCAAGGAAAACTCTAGTGGATTGAACTTCACGTAGAGCTTCACCAATCTCCCTACCAAAGATATGCCAAAACCTCTAGAAAAATATTGGGGGGAAGCCATCCGAGCCAGGGGCCTTCAATCCTTCCATGGAAAAGAGTGCTTTCTTAATTTCATCATCATTAAGCAGACTATTGAGATTATCATTCATTTCTTTCATCACCAGGTGAGGAATGTTCGAAGGAGTTTTTCTTCTGCAAAAGCACTTATCGCATAACACATATTAGTAGTTTTGAATTAGTAAGATTATAATATGTTAATATGATCCAAATGATATGTAAAAATAATTTTAAAGTCTAAGATTCATATGATTAATATAATAAACATCTTTATAAAAATATTATGTTATAGTTTTGATATAATTTAGAAATAGAACATAGATTCATCTTGATGGAAATAAACAACATATATTTGAATTAATATTTGGCACTCTAATATTTTCTATGGATTCAACCTTGTAAAGTTCATCATTTATAAATTAGAAAGGATTATTAAAATCATAGGAGTTAAATAAGTAAAATGATATCTATGAGGATCATGTATTGAGTCGCTTTTGAATCAATTTACCACTTTTTAGAAATAAACATTTGATGAAAACAAGTAATGTGACTCTTATATTGGTTTCATTAGGTATTTAGGTTCAAAATATTTTAAATTAGATTACTTAATATGTTTTCCTTATTGAACGTATTTGAATCTCTTAAATAACAATATAGTGCAATAAGACATCTTTTCCTATAAAAATAACACATAATTTTCTATACTTATGATTGTTAATGTCATTATTATTAGAAGGTCTATTTTTACCATTATACCTATTATTAAGTTATTACTTAGATTTAAACTTAGACTGAAACTTAGGTTGCTTACCTAGTTCTAATCCATGATATTATAATAATTTAGCTTCTTCCTATTCTAAAAGGTTAAAAATAAAACAAAAATTAATTCTTATGCAAGAAATGGTAAAAATAAGTTGAGAATGAATATTAGTGATAAATTGTTGAAAGGAGATTGGAATGCATTTATTAAGAATAATATAAATTAGATCTAAAAATATGAAAAAAAAATTTAAGTCTTATGTTTAGCTATTCATAGATCTAAATTTTACAAGAAATGCATCTATATTCTAGAAACTACTATATTATCAATCGCTTAATTGATCTATTGCTTGAGCTAATAAGATTCGTAGATCATCATAAACTTAAAAAAACTAGACACGATTGTCTACCTTTGGTGCATTTAACTATGTATATGTAAAAATAAGTTGAGATGGCTACTCTGATTAAACCTAATACCTCTTTATTTTTAATATTCTACTTATCCTTTTTATATTGTGAAATAAATAGATCTAGTTTTAACTTTACATATATGACAACACTCAACAAGTGTTTATTTTTAAAATAAACTGTGTATTTTCTATTAAAAATTATTGGATAATAATTCTTGTGTAATAAAATAATTATAATCAACATAATTAATTAATATAAGAATCAATGACAAATAAATAAATTAAAATTCATAATAAATAATAATAAATTTAATTCATTAAGTTATAAAATAAACTAAAACATAATATAATAAAAAAAAAAATGAAAATAAGCATTTAAACATAAACTAGTATAACTCAACATTGAAAATTTTTGAATAAAAATTCTTTAAAATATTATAGATAAATATTTAAAATTAAAACCCTAAACATGTTAATGACCCAATATTAGGAAATAAAAAAACTAGACTTAAATCATACACCTCCACCCACACTATGTCATGTAGAGGCAAGTGTTAGAAAAATATCAACAAAACCTATGTTATGAAATAATTAGTAATTTTTAAAACTTTTACCCCATGTTAAAAGAACCCTATAAGGTAATAATAAACTATTAATATGCCATGTTAATACAACCAAACCATATGAGATCACCATAAAAACTCTCAAATATTTATTTATCCTTTTAAAATGCTATCTTTCTTCAAGAGAAGCCATTGAAATGAAGGGCACTAATTGATTTACTTAGAACAAGATCCACAATTAGAATACTTAGCTTGTCCACATGCATAGCAATTGCCTAGCTTATAATAGTTTAGCTTAGCCCTACTAAAATCTCTAAGTATGTTGCCTCTAATTTAAGAATATATAGATAAAAATCCCAAGATGTTGGTAGGGAAAATACTTTGGTGGAAAGTGCAGCCTCTACTTTAAGAATATATAAAGAGGAATCCCAAGATGTTGATAGGAAAATACTTTGGTGGAAAGTGCAGGAAGCTTGATAGAAACACTCTAGACAATTCATCTACAAACCATTTATCCTTCAAAATGATAAAAAATACCCATATAAATGTAGTTTCAAAAATATTAAAATAACTCAATTAAGTAGTTAGGGGAATATGGAAAGGATGTCAAAGGGAAACTATGCAAGATATGGGAGGAAAAACTGATAGGTGGTTTTGAAAAAAAATTATTGCTTAATATTTTATATTAAAATAATAACCACACAAAAATAGATAATACTTATAAAATAAAAAATAAAACTTTTTAAATTTATTAAAAGGTTAAATATTTTATTTTTTTATACAAATTTATAATAATGTAATATAATAATTCTAATAGATATTAAAAATAAATTTAGCAAAAATTTTACATAAAAGTATATCATGTGAATCTCTTACATCTTATAATATTTAAAGATGCATAATAAGAAGGAATAAGTTACATATTTTATTTCAAGAAATCTTACCTTCTTAATTTATGTACCTAAACATCCTTAAATTCCTTTTATATGAGAATTTTTAGTGATCTGAGTTACATAAGAGATATCAAGACAACTTCATTCATAATATTCTTCCTATAAATACTATATTATAAATAAGAATAATTAATTATTCCAAGACTTGGAAAAACTCTAGATGAACAAATATTAGCATCCTTAACATGCTACATTACATTCAGAGATAAAAGACTATTTTAGTGAAATAAATATTTCATTTAAGCTTAGTAGAGAGCTATAAAATCAAATAAATATCTAAAACCATTGAAAAATACCATGCCAATCATGTTAATGAGAAGCGCTCACAACCATAAAGTAATATCTTACATTGTAGGTTAAAATGAGAAGAAAGAGACTCTAAAGGCACTTGTTTCTCAATATCTACTAGTTGCTCTTCAAAATCAATATAAGATTCAATAGAATTTGAAAGAGACTAATCCCCTAAATAAAAATAAAGTTGTTGAAACATCTATATATAAAATAGATTCATATCAAATAACAAGAAAACTTCAACATAAAAACATTAATTCCATTGACTAATAAGAGAGAAGAGAAGCAATGACATACAAGTTAGTGCCATGTATATATTTCAAACAAGGAAGCCTCTTATTTTCAACCCATAGGACTTAATATTATAAAAGAGCTAAATAAAATTTAAACAATGTTAAGTGCATTCAACTTATTTTTTAATTAGTAAGATTTTGACGTTTTGTAGAAAGTGTTTAAGGAGAAACAAAAAATCTAAAACACCTATAAGGCCTTTAAAAGAACTAGTATCCTCTAATTAGTCAAACATATTTTTGCAAAATGTAGCCCAAAATGTGAATGTTGTTTTAGAGGATTGTTATCCATGAAAATGCAACCACTACCATTTGACATCACCTTGACTATTTAAGGGTTCTTGTAGCATAATACAATAGATGATTTCAAGTTATCAGTCTTTGATGCTAACTATTGTATATAAGAAATTGACTATGCTATACACAAGAAATTTCAATGGTCCAATTCAAATGGATGAGACTCTAATCAACATAGTTGGAGCACTCGAGATGATGTAAATCTAGTTGCAAGAGGTCTGAAAAAATATCTCCCATCACATAAAAATTGTGATAAATAGAAATAAACCAATATTCATTTACATAAAAACTGTGATAAATAAAAATAACCGATAAAACCCTCAATTCATATAAAAACTACAATACATGGATTCACTTCCCTTTTACAATGCAATACCAAGGGAATATATATCCCCAAAGAAACCCTAAAGCTTAAAGCCCTAAAGATAAAAAAAATTTACTATTTTCGACAAATTGTTTTTCCCACCAAAAATTGCCTTTTTAAGTAATTACTATTTTCGAAAAATTATTTTTTGTCAAAGATTGTTATTTTTAGTAATTACCATTTTTCGGCAAATTATTTTTTGTCAAAAATTGTCATTTTTAGTAATTTACCATTTCCAACAAATTGTCTTCTCATCAAAAATTACCATTTTTAGTAATTCACAAAAAAACTCAAATTGACATGCAAATTAGCACACACATTTGTAACATCCATATTAGTTATCCTAGAAAACCTTGACACCTAATCATGCATAAGAAAATAATATAAAATCTTCTAAGAAAATACCTTCTAAAAGATAGGCTCCTACATCAATCTTCCCTAGTTGAAAAGAACTCTGCTCCTGCGAGTTCCTCTGATCAAACTCATAATTGCTCTCCATAGAGTGCCACACATTTGCAAGCACTCCTTAGAGTACCAATCTCCTTCTTTTGAGGTTTTATATCTCAAACCTCCTGTAAGCACTACACATAGTGCTAATTTCTTCCTTCGAGGTTTTACATAGCAAACCTCTTGCAAGCACTATGCAAAGTGCCAATTTCTTCTTTTGAGGCTTTACATAAAAAACCTCTTGCAAGCACTGCATAAAGTGCCAATTTCTTTCCTCTAAGGCTTCATATAAGAAACCTCCTGCAAGCACTACACAAAGTACCAATTTCTTTCTTCCGAGGTTTTATATCTCAAACCTCCTACAAGCACTACACATAGTGCCAATTTCTTCCTTCGATATTTTACATAGCAAACCTCCTGCAAGCACTATGCAAAGTGCCAATTTCTTCTTCTAAGTATTTACATAACAAACCTCTGCAAGCACTGCACAAAGTACCAATTTCTTTCCTCTAAAATGTCTTTCCACTCAAAAAAACTTCTCCATGCTATTCAACCAATCTATCAACTCTTCTGGTTTTAACCCTCCTGTATACTCAGGGACATCAACCTTGATCCCATCTCTATTTCCTTCCAAGGCCCTAATCAAACTATCCTCAAAATGATGCTCCTCTAGCTTCCCCTCCAGTTCTTCCTCTCCATGAATCTTTGATTTGTTGTCTTCTCTCATAGTCTCATTATCATAATCTAGACTTGCAAAATTCGTTGGATATATTTCCCTTATACAAGCCATCATTCTAGTCAACTAAGTAACTTGTACCTACAACTCTTGCATATGCCTGTTAACCTGGGCATAACCTCCTCTTCCTCTCTTCATGCTAACCTATTTTTTGTTATTTCAAACAAAAAATAAGAATAGCATAATAAATGTAATCGAAAAGATTACCTTCTCTTCTCTAGAAAGATCCAACTTGATCTAATACCAAATGATGTAAATCCAGTTGCAAGAGGTCTAAACAAATACCTCCCATCAAATAAAAATTGTGATAAATAGAAAAAAACCATTAAAACCCTTTATTTACATAAAAACTACGATAAATAGAAATAATCGATAAAACCCTCAATTCATATAAAAACTACAATACATGGATTCACTTCCCTTTTACAATGCAATACCAAGGGAATATATATCCCCAAAGAAACCCTAAAACAAAACCCTAAAGCTTAAAGCCCTAAAGATTTAAAAAATTACTATTTTTGAAAAATTATTTTTTCCACCAAAAATTGCCTTTTTAAGTAATTACTATTTTCGGCAAATTTTTTTTCAACACAAATTGCCTTTTTAAGTAATTAAATTTTTGGAAAATTATTTTTTCATAAAATATTATTATTTTTAGTAATTACCATTTTCGACAAATTATTTTTTCATAAAAAATTGCCATTTTTAGTAATTTACCATTTCCGGCAAATTGTCTTCTCATCAAAAATTGCTATTTTTAGTAATTCACAAAAAAACTCGAATTGACATGCAAATTAGCACACAACTTCGTAACATCCATATTAGGCATCCTAGAAAAACTCAACACCTAATCATGCATAAGAAAATAATCTAAAATCTTCTAATAAAACACCCTCTAAAAGGTAAAATCTCGCATCACAAGGACTTGATGATAGTGAATCCACACCCAAATTTGATCATGGTTCAACAAGTGATTATGGTTGTGATTATTATAATGTTTAAAATATTATTATTAAGAGAACAAAGTAAGAAGTTATCAAAGAAAGAGTACATCTCCATGGATTGTAGCCATGTGAGTATATCTTACAAGCATAGTGTGATTAGAATTGAGTATTAAACAGCATCCACATACCATATCAAAGCCTTTGAAAATATAGACATAGATCCTACTCTAGTGATGAGGAATAATATGTGCATCTATTTGTTGTGCTAGCTTTGACTAGTCATTGTTATTGCTATGTTTATTTTGTATTTTTTATTTATTTGTCATATCATGGCATTCTTCTATAGTATAGTGTTAATCCTAAATTAGAACATGTAAGCCTTTTTGTAATCCTTCTTAATTAATGGAAATTAACCAAATTATGTGCCATAATACTAGTATTATAGTTGATTTTGATCTACCTTTGGATTTGGGTATAGAGTTCTCAATTTAGACTTCCTCATCAAAAGTTATGATTGTGTATGAAATACTTTGATTTGAATATGCTTTAGCTCATATTTGTCTCACAAGATGGTCTCTATCATTGGAGAGATCAATTTGTCTTTGTCGTTTATGAAGACCTAATTCTATTTAGATTTTAATATTTTGGCTATGGTTCACATGCAAATGCTTTGAGTTTTGAAGCATGAAATTTGGATAGATTTTATAGCCAAAATTATAGTAAACATGTTATGTTTTGTAAAACTCAATAATCATGCACCTAATGCTACAACTATGGGGCACATCAATTGGTCTAACTATCATATTTGCATGGGCAATGCAAATTCTCAATTCATAGTGGACAATTTTATTACTATCCAAACTAGATTTCATCTACCAAGTTCATTACATTATAAAGTTATTATAGCCTACTACTTAAAGAGTTTTTTTCAAATATTGATAAGATAAAAATATGGCTTTCAAAAGTTATATTTCAAATGATTTTATTGTTGGAAATATCAACAAGTTTTGTTGTCATTGATGTCAAGAGTCAGTTTCAGTGAGTAGCATGAGGTCAAGCATCAGTTTTCGTGAGCAATGCAAATTGTTTCTGGGTCTAAGGGAAAATAATATTATAATATGCTTATTATAATATTTAAGGTGGTCAAATAAGGTCTAAAAGAGCAATTGGAAGGCCCAAGAAAATAATATTCTAATTTTATATTATAATATAAAAGGTCTAAAGTATAGACCTAAATAATTAAATTAATTATAATAAATTTGTTATAAATTAATTTAAATTCAATAATCCTAAGGTTAGAGTTACAGAGGGCAAGCAATAAAATTTAAGGCGCCGATATTGACTATCCTTTACACCCATCAACGTGTTAAAAGGGAGAGAAAATTTAATATATATACCATATGCCTTGGAACAAAAAATTATCCTTCGAATGAATTAATCGAAGTGCATGCGAAAATTGCAAATGACGTGGAATAAGAGGATAAATATTTTGCTTACATGGTGGTCAACTATCAAATAAAAGGGAGGAGGCTTGAAGCCTCAGAGCCAACCATGGCGATTGGGCCAACGGCTGGTGACTGTGGCTTAGGGTGCTAACTAGCAAGAGGTCCCGTGATCGAACCCCGACAACAACATTTTTGTTGAGGTGCATGTGTTTAGTTTTTGGTGCCAAGGAAAAGCTTCAAAGCACATGAGGCGCTTTTTGGTTCTAAGGTGAGTGCCTAGCTCATGTGGCACATGGACCACGACTAGGGCATTGTGGAAGGTGCAAGCGGGATTTGAAATCCTGTCAAGGATAAAGGTACTTAAATTTTTGAAAATTAATTGTTTCTAAGGTTTAAAAGGTGGCATGATTAATTTTTATTAAGGGGGAGTTATAAGGTTTTTAAAGGTTAATTGCTTTATTGCGATTTTTGATAAAGTGAATTGAAATAGGAGTTATAAGGTTGAAAAATGGAATTATATTCCAATTGGGATAAGCTATGATGTGTTAAAGAGATAAGGGTTTATAAAGAAAAATTATTGTGATTATTTTCTTTACACAAATTGTTGGTTTGCATTTTGAAGTGTGGAGATTATAAGGTGTAAAAGAGATTTATTGATATGTATGGTGAAATATTTTGAGGGATCAAATTGAGTGAATGATTGAGAAGATATTGCTACCTAACCTTTGAAATTGGCAAAGAGTGAGTGTGATTGAGATAGATTTTGAGAATAAAATCTTCTTCAAAACAAAGGTATGGGTATATCTTCCTTGTGAGTGAAGTATTTTTGGATGTTGTGAATGCTAAGTTGGATTGAAAAAGATTGTTTGATAAGTATTGTTGAGTTTAGTTTGCGAAATCCAAAGTTGATTTATGTGGGTTTTCTGGAATGAAAGTTGATACTAGAAACCTTGCTTGATAAGCATTGTTGGAAATATTGAGTATCATTGTTATGTGAAGTTGAGAACTATCTTGAACTAGGGTTTGTGAAAGATCATAAGTATCATTGTTATGTGAAGATGAGAACTATCTTGAACTAGGGTTTGTGAAATATCATGAGTATCATTGTTATGTGAAGTTGAGAACTATCTTGAACTAGGGTTTGTGAAATATCATGAGTATCATTGTTATGTGAAGTTGAAGAACTATCTTGAACTAAGGTTTGTGAAATATCATGAGTATCATTGTTATGTGAGGTTTTTTTATAAGCATTGTTGACTAATTTTTCATTAAGTGATTGGTTGAGTGGAGTTGATTGGGCTTAGTTGATTGGAAGTGTTGGAGTGATAGTTCAAGTTCTGTGAAATAAATTGTTCTTTATTTCTGAATTGAGTTGAAGGAAATATTGAAAGTGATTAATCATTGTTGTGAGAGTGAAGCATATTGAGTCTCTAACCATTCTCTATACGTTTATGTGATATTAAAAAAGAATATGAGTGAAGCTTATTTGTGTGATTGAAGAAGTTTTTGGTGATAGATTAAGTAAGCTTTTGTGAAATCTTGTGAGCTAATTTGAGTAAGTCCTATAGTGGACTTAAGGAGAAATTTGTGTCAGCTTTTGTGGAAGCTTACAATCATATTGGATAAGTTCTAGTGATAACTTGTTGATCATATTTGAGACAAGTCTTGATGAAGACTTATTGAGCATATTGGACAAGTTCTAGTGAGGACTTGTTGAGAAGATTTGAGACAAGTATTGGTGAATATTTGTTGAGCAGATTGGACAAGAGTTAGTGAGGACTTGTTGAGCAAATTTAAGACAAGTCTTGGTGAAGACTTTTTGAGTAGACTAGATAAGTTCTAGTGAGGACTTATAGAGTAAATTTGAGGTGAGTCTTTGAGAAGACTTGTGAGCAGAGTTGATTGATTGATTTGTTCAAACCTTGAGTTAAGATTTGGGACAGATATAGCAAAGTTGATTTATAATTGAATTAAGCTTTGTGTTAAGTCTTGAGGATAGATTTAGGGATAGATATTGGTGTAGATTTGAGGACAAGTTTGTGCCAGACGAGAGATAGATATTGAGCAAATTTATGCTAGACCGAATGATTGTGTTTATTGTAGATTTGGCACATATATTGAGTAGATTTGTGCTAGACCGAAGGACTATGTTTAGTGTAAATTTGAGACAGATATTGAGCATATTTGTGTTAGACCAAAGGATTGTTTTTAGTGCATATTTGAGACAAAGATTGAGAATATTTGTGCTAGATCAAAGGACTGTGTTTAGTGCAAATTTGAGATAAATATTGAGCAGATTTGTGCTAGACCGAAGGACTATGTTTAGTATAGATTTGAGATAGAGATTGAGAATATTTGTGCTATACTGAAGGACTATATTTAGTGTAGATTTGAGACAGTGTTGAGAGCAATATTTAGAGGTGATATAGTAGAGGAAAATAGTCTCTATTGGATAGAGATCCATTAGCCAGGGCAGATATGATAGAGGTCTTCAGTGGAGAGAGATCCACAACCCAGAGTAGTGGAGGCAGTAGTCTTCTATAATATCACCAACCAGAGCAGAGGAGAAGGATTTCTCCTGTGGATAGAGATCCATAAATCAACTGAGGATATTGGTATCTCCTGTGGATAGAGATCCATGAACTTGATTAGGGTACTGGTGTCTCCTTTGGACAGAGTTCCATAAACATTGTAATAGGGAAAGGATTCCCAAGAGATTGATTGATAAAATATTAGTGAAATATTTTATCCCTAGAGTAGCCCACATTGGGTGAACCACATTAAATTGGTGTCTCTATTGTGTGTGGTGATTTTTACATTGCTTTGATTACTTTTGTTGACATTGCATTGATATATTAGATTATATAGATTGAGTAAAGAAAAGTAAAAAGTGGTATTATATTGTTCACCCCCATCTTAGTATAAGCTTGTGTTCTTCATTTATAGGCATCCCCTCTTTAACATTTAACAAGTAGTTAATGATTTTGTTCACTATTCACACATTAGTTGAGTATATCAAATCCCATACTGATACCTCCTCTTGGCTTACTAGTTCTTCACAAAACCCTAAGAACCTTTGTATTGTTCAAGGAAATTATTGAACCGATGGATTCAAATGTACAATCTCACCATTTTATTGAGGTAGAATTACATCATTAAAAATATAAAACAAAAACTCTCACATGCACATTTGTTAATGAATATGCACTTTTTTATCTTCACAACTATAAGGTAATGTTTTTCCTTATGTAGATCAGGTTCTATAGGTGCATATAGTTTTTTCAATTTAGTTATTGTCTCTAAAAGTTATTGTAAGAATTTTATATAGAGTGGGGATTGGATCCATAAATTATGGCATGTTAGAAATTAAATTTAAAGCCTTGAGGTTGAGAGGAGTAGAATTTGAATAGGAATTGTTGCAAATTTAGGGAACCAAGTAAGGCCAAGAAGTTGAATCCCTTTATAGAAGGTTATCCCATATTTTTATGTTGGTGTTTATGGTCATTATGAACTAGGATTTGTACTCATTTTGATGCTAGAAAATGATTTTGATACCCCAAAAAATCCATAGCTAAACTTGTCACTACTTTCAATATTTGCTTGAGCATGAATTGAATACATTGTGATAGTTTGGTATGCAATAATCAGTCTTCCATCATAGTCAAAAGATTAAAATGGTTTATATTCATTATTCTTATTATTCATGTTGTGCATGTAGAGTTTGGTTGGTTTACTATTGGTAAATATATTTATTCCATGTGCTCAATTGCACCTTGGCATGGAATTTTAGAATCTACCTTAGTGTTCTATAATATTATGTTGGGACATTGTGATGCAATTATATGATAAGTGTGTTAGTGTTGGGACATTGTGATGCAAGTATATGCATATTTAAATCTTGCACTTATTTCACATGATTTTTTGTAGTCTATCTTGATTTATGGTTTTGGATGAGATTATACATCTCTTCTACTATATCATCAACACCCAAATCAATGTAGCTAACAACCATTGCGGTAGTGTTGTAGGCTTCTTCTCTTGCTTGTAATTCATTCCTTTTTGGTTAGACTTCACAACTAGATTTTTTGTTTGGTTCAACTCCATCATTATCATCATCTCTTATGTTTGGAACAAGTACACCATTTTGAAGTACTAGTTGTTGTTGCTATTTCAATTTTCTATATTTGCCTTTGCGTCCACACTTGATTTTGGTCCTATCCCAACATTTGAATCTATAGTAGCTTTTTCCAAGATCACATTTTAGCCATATTATGGTTATATGGTGCTCAAATCATGTTTGTATATCTTTCCTTTTAATTTTATGATTGAAACTAATCTTGAAGATTATTTGTGCTAAAATTTGGTCACTATGTATTATGTATCCATGGTTTTAATACCATTGGAAAACACACTTAGATTATTCCTAATAATATATTACATTATCTACTTCTCTAATTTGAAGTGGTAGATTTTATTTTCCAAAATGAATAATCTATCTAGAATTGCAATTTGTGATAGCATTGTCTACCTTAATTGTATCTTAAAAAATAAAGTAGTTGTCAATTTATCATTGGGTGGATAAATATGGCATACAACCACTTGTTTTATAGGTTTATCCCATATTCTACACATATTTATAGTGTTAAAATTGGTGTAAATCCTAAATATTATTATTGGGAGGAAAAGTCACCCTAACTAGTAAGAACCTCTAGTATGTCTACCATTGCACTTGTCTAAATGATGATCGAGCTCACAAATACGGTGGCCACCTTGACTAAAAATTTAATGACATCTTAATTTGCATAGTTGAAGTTGTCTATTAGACAAAATGTGAATTCAAGGTGTATAATATCTCTTGTGACCCTAAAATACTTGTCAATGGGATTCTAGACGTGAAATTTTGGTTCAAGTAGAATAGTGTTGTATATGAGAACATGGATTCATTTATTAAATTGAAGATTATTGACATTTCCAAAGTATGAATCATCAATTGTTAGAAATATCATAATCTCATCCACACTTAGGACTAGATTTTAAAAAATATTAGGGATATGATCTATCCATTGAATTACTTGGAGGATTTGGGCATCAAAAATATTTGTTTGCATCAAGAACCCAATATGTACTTGGAAGAATACATCTACCAATTTAATCATTTGCAAATCATACTAAATGTGGTTGATAACATAGTGGCTCTCATTCTAAATTTCAAGAGTGGCTTACAAGAACACCTATATCAATAGCTAAAATATACAACCACCAACACACCTGATGTGGTATTCAACCAAGCACAATTGGCAGGATATAAATAATATTACAATTATGTAACCCAATGCCCATTGCTTTCCTCTAGAACCTTTAGATCAACATTTCCAAGAGTGAAACATCTTACAAAAATAGGTACATAATTTATCTCTTCTTTAGGAAGAAAATATTTCTCTCATCCAAGGAATCAATATTTCTCTTATTCTTCTACTTCTTGTTTTTAAAGGATTATATCATTGATAATGGCTCATAGAAGAACTTAATTACAAGATACATAGTCAACAAGTTTCACTTACCAATGGACCCACATAATTTTACATATACTCTTGGTTGGAAGGACCATGGTTCATCCATACATGCACCATGTCCTTTTTTTTCAAATATGTGGATAAGATCTCTTGTGATGTGATCAATTTATATTATTGTGTCTTATTGCTTAGAAAACCTAATCAATATTATAGGAAGTCCCATTATGATGTATATAATAATAAATATACACTACAAAAATATAATAAAAGGTACCTAATAAAGAGCACTACAACAATAATAAATTTTTTATTCATCTACAAGAATTCATGCAAAATAATTTATCAATCCACATCACTAACATTGATTTTCATTAGGCCACAAGATAATTCAAAACAAGCAAACATTATATTTTCTATATATTGTGCAAATATTCATTACATTTTGGAATCATGTTTTGATGTATTTTAGGAAGCCATGATGCTTCCACCACAATGATCAATAAATAACTCAATTGACCTACTTCACAATATTTTCTTCTTAATGCCCTAATATACCAAACAACAATGTTACAAAGTGAAGAAATCAAATGACAAGTTCAATAATTTTTAAATAAAGGCTTCATAAACTAAATACTTCCCATTGTGCTTATATGATTTTGCTCATATTGAAGAAATATGGGACTTGACACCTTTGTATAGATTTTCAAGCATTAAATAAAATCACAAGCAAAAATGAATATCATATTGAATGACTTGCTAGACCAAACTTCAAGGTGTGTAGTTACTTACCATAATTGATCTTAAAAGTATATATCAGCAGGTCATGTGCAAATTTCAAAATTAAAATGGATTTATTTAGCTTGTAATGTTATTTGGGATCACTAATGCACTTGCAACTCATGACATTGATGAATACCATTTTTAGGGAATGCCTTGAGTAGTTTGTAATCATCTATTTTGATGATATTTGTCTTTTCTAAAATATGGAACATATTACACACTTGGAATGATTTCTTTGTATATTTTAACAAAATAAATTGTATGTGAACCTATCCAAGTATTGTTTTGTATAAAAATCAATCTCTTACCTTGGATTTGTCATTGATACACAAGGTATTTAGATGGATCCCACAAAAGTGGAACTTTTGCATGAGTGACCATATTTTTCCATTATCACTAAGTTAAGTATTTTCCTTGGTTTTGTAAACTTCTACCAAAAATTTGTTTATGGCTATTCAGAGATTACTTCATTTTGTACGAGTTGACAAAAACCATTGTTGCTTTTTGATGGATAGAATCTCACTCTACATTTAACACACTAAAGAAAAAAATGTTTTTAATATCAATACTTGTATTACCTGATACCTCATAGTATTTTGATATAAATACATGTGCTTCTCAATTCATATATGGAGTAATTTTGAAGCAAAATGGCCATACAATTACTTATCATCCAAAGAAATTATTGATAACAAAATATAATTACTCCACATATAACAAAAAACTTTATACATTAGTTTAAGCCATGAAGTATTGGATACATTACCTTTTAGGTAAGGGTACCATTACGTATATGAATAATATACCTTCGCAATTTCTTCAATATAAAACTAAAATTGAAAAAGCATGACATATGAAGTGGGCATCATACTTACAATAGTTTTATTTGATTAGGTATAAAAAGGTAAACACAATAATTATTATAGATTGTTTGAGCAAAACTTATTTAGCTTGTGTCTTGATCATGGTCATCACTTTACACATTTAATTTTAGATTTGAGATTTTTTATATTAGAAAAGTCCATAGAAGTCTTCAACATCCATCATATCCTAGTTTGGAATCCTTTCAATATTTTCATATCATAAAATTGAAGAACACAAGCTTATACTGAGAGGGGGGTGAACAGTATAGCACCCACTTTTTACTTTCTTTCCAAACCAATATCAATTAGTGTCTTCAATTGCAATTACCAAATATAGCAGTGTGCATTAATAACATAGATAACAATAGTAAGCAAGTGCACAAATCATCACACATAATTGAGACACAAGATTTAACGTGATTCCCCAAATGTGGGGTAGTCCACAAGATAATCTCCTTATAATATTTCACAAAGAAATAGAGATCCTTATCCCAATACAAATAATTACTTTGATCTACTCAAATCTAGTCTATCCACTGATGTACTCAGCTAGGTTATCCATTGATTTGCTCAGCTAGGCACTCCACTAATCTGCTTAGCTAGGCTATCCACTAATCTACTCAGCTAGGCACTCCACTGATATGCTCAACTAGGCTATCCACTGATCTGCTTAGCTAGGCTATCCATTGATCTGCTCATCTAGGCACTTCATAGATCTACTCAGCTAAGCACTCCACTAATATGCTTAGATAGATTATCCACTAATATTCTCAGCTAAACACTCCACTGATCTGCTTAGCTAGGCACTCTACTGATCTTCTCAACTAGGCACTCCACTGATTTTCTCAGCTAGGCAACTTATGTTGATGAGTTTTTCTATTTCTGTTCTATCTCATTCACTGCTCATAAATCTGCCTCAATGCCTTCTCACAAGGCTTAAATAATCCTGCTCATATGTTGTCCCAAATCTGTCCTCAAATCCTTCACAAAATGCTCAAGCAATGATGCTCAAATGTTGTCCCAAATCTGTCCTCAAAGCCTTCATAAAAGGCTCAAGCAATGATGCTCATATGCTATCCCAAATCTGTCCTCAAAGCCTTTACAAAAGGGTCAAGAAATGATGCATAAATATTGTCCCAAATCTGTCCATAAATTTATCCCAAAAGCCTCCTCAAAGGCTCAACCAATCATACACAAAATATGTCTCAAATCTATCCAAAAATATGTCCCAAAATCCTTATCAAAGACTCAACCAATAATGCACAAAATTTGTCTCAAATATGTCCAAAAATCTGTCCCAAAAGCCTTCTCAAAGGCTCAACCAATCATGCACAAAACCTGTCTCAAAATTGTCCATACATTTATCCCAAAAGCCTTTTCAAAGGCTCAATCAATCACTCTCAAGTAGCACTCAAATCTCAACCACACATCAATGAAGTCAAGGCTTAAGGATGAAATAAAAAATGAATGGCAATGACTCTCTCAAATGGATGACAACAATGCTCAACAATGTACTCAACAATGTATGAAAAATACTCTCTTAAATGGATGACAATAATGCTCAACAATGTACTCAACAATGTATGACAAATACTCTCTTAAATGGATGACAACAATGCTCAACAATGTACTCAACAATGTATGACAAATACTCTCTTAAATGGATGACAAATGAGATATCTAATGAAAATTCTCCAAGCAATAACAATGATAACTTCAAACAACCAAGGACAATATCCATAATTTATACCAATAGGTTCTCAACAATATCTTCCTCATGCAATGTCAATAAGCTCTTAAGAAACTAGCACAACTCCCTCAAGAAAAGAGCTCTCAAATATCCAACAATGATCTCCACAAGTGACTAGCAAAATATCTCCTCAATGGTCTCAAATAGAGGCAATGTACTCAACAAGTAACCAAAAATACTCTCCTCAAAGCAATAGCAAAAACCTCCTCAATAGTGGCAATACTCTCAATGAACTCCACTAAAGCAATTATAAACTCAAGCATCAATTTTATCCATAAAATTAATTTTCTTATCCATCCACTTCCTCTCAATAGCCAAGGCACATAATCAAGCAATTTGTCTTCAACTTCAAACTCTAACTCATGTGCAAGTCTTCTAACTCAAGATAGCAATTAAGTAGATCTCAAATTCCTAGTTTAATTTCATAATCAAACCATGCACTAGGACATATGCATGTTCAACACTTTACAACCTTATAACTCCCTAAATTCATTAACATAAATAACAAGCACCTATGTTTTTATTTATTTAATTTCACACCTTATAACTCCACAAGTACACAACAATTTTCATTTTTTTTAATTCAACACCTTATAACTCCCTATGTACACATAGATAACAAATAATATCTCAACACCTTATAACTCCCTAAGCACACACAACAATCATTTATTTCCAACAAATACCTTATGACTCCCTAATTTTTGGCAAAAATGATTTAATGCACCACAACTTTGACAATATCAAATATTACCATGCACTAGAGATAAATACCTTTTTGACATAGATCGTAGCCTCCGCAATATTCGAAAACATTAATTCTTATGCCAAAAATCGATGCGCCTTTATCACCTTTGAACTTGTCAACGTTTTACCCAAAAATCAATGCGCCTTCACACCTCCGTGGGAGTCAAACTCTGTTCCTCCTTGCTAGTGTTGTGAAGTGCTTACCACGTGAGCGTTGGCCCACGTTGGGATTTAATCCCAAACACTTCCTTTAATATTTGTGCTCTGTTGTCAAAACAAAAATAATCTCTCTCAAAAAATTTTGCTCCTGGCAGGATTCGAACGCAGACCTTTCCTGTGCAAATATGATGCCCTGCCAACTGCGCTACTTGTCCAGTGTGACGTCAGATCCGATGACTTCCTGTTTTATCTTTATCCTTGATTTCAATACTTTGTTTTGCCTTTTTGTTGCCTCCTTTCGATGGCTCTCTCATGCGCTAATTATTCTCTCTACTTTGCCAAACAAAATAACCAAAGTTTTTCGTTGTTTTATATGCCTTCGAATGACGTTGGCAAATTTTGATTTGCCACCCTAAATTTTGCACGTCGGTGGATAATTTTATTTAAAATTAGACCTTAGAATTATTAAATAAATATTTAATAATTCATTTCTTATCTTTGAAATGGGATATCTCCGTCGTTCTTTTGAATTTTGCCATGAAACTTTTTGCACTTAGGTTTAATTGAAAAAACATTTTCATCCATCATCACTTGGAGAAGTCTTAGCATATTGGTTTTAATTAAAAGCCCTTTCCAATGGTTTTAATAAAAACCTTTTCCATTGGTCTAGTTAAAAACCTTTCCTTCAATTTTAATAAAAACCCTTGCCATTGGTTTTAATAAAAACCATTAATATAATATTTAAAAATTAAATATTATATGCCTCTTGTGCCACAAAATCCTGTATATATCCATGCTCTCCAAAATATCATAAATTATTATTTATGAAGTGCTTTTGCCACCAAAACTCAATGTGATCCATGTGACATCAATGACAACACAAAATAACTCAAATTACCAACAATCTCCCCCTTTGTCATTGATGGCAACACCTCTAATGCAAAACACCACAATCATTGCAAAAACCATCTTTGAGAATCAAAGCTGCTCCCCCTAACTCAATACTCTCTATGGAGGTTGCTCCCCCTATCTCAATGCTCTCTTTGGAGGCTGCTCCCCCTAACTCAATTCTCTTCCCCTTACTCAAATCTCTCCCCCTTTGACATCAATGGAAAAAGGGACACCTATGGGGCTAAAATATATGACTCTTAAGCTTAGCCCCCCACCACCTTCTCTCTTGAGGTGATTAATTTTGGGGTGGGAGTACATTTAATCCCATATTACATTGTTCCTTTCCTTTTTCAACTTCCTTCCACATCTTTCTGATATCCTTTTCTTGATGAGTTACTTGATCTTCTTGTCTTGAACTTGTTTGGAATTGAGTCCTACACCATTTTGTAATATGTCCAAAATTATTACAATTGAAACACTTGATATTGTAGCCTGTGGATGGTGCCCATGTTCTAAATTCTTTCTTGAAATCATTTCCATATCCATTCCTTTCCTGAACCTTGTATTATGAGGTTTTGTTTTCATAATCATTATGACCATGACCTCTGAATTGTGTAGCTCTAAGACCAAAACCATGTTGCTCATTTTCTTTGCACTGAGAATCTCTATGACCAATATTGTTATGGAGAAGCTCTATGACCAATATTGTTGCATAATAAGTAGTGTTCTTGAAAAAAATACCTTCTTCCTTTGAATTTCCTTCTAGCAAAATCAAACTTCTTTGATCCATAGACCCTGTAGTGTATAGCCCTGTGTCCAAATCCATTACAAGAAAAATAATGTCCTTGAAAAGTCCTTTGTTCATGCCTTGGTTCCTCATACCTTTCTTGACCATTATCCTTGTGATCATCTTTGACTTGTGCATTGTATCTTTGATCCTTTCTTGTAGTATCTAAATCCTCTTCCTTAACTTTTTCCTTGCTTTCCTCTTCAAGAATTTTTTTGCCTCTTGAACTTGATTCACCTATCTCAAAACAAGATCCAAACTGGATATTTGGATCCATAGGAGCTTTGGAACTTTCTTCATGAATCTTAGGTGCTTCCTTGCTTTCATATTTTAGAACTTTCTTTCCTTTTGAGTGTGATTCCCCAAACCTAAAATATGAGACCTTTGGTGCTTTGGAACCTTCCTATTGTTTCTCTTCATTTGTGTCAAACAGTAAACTAACATCCATCTCTATTGTCTCTGAAATACATGTTTCCTTCTCAGTGAAAATTTCTTGGCCTTTTGAATCATGTGATGGATCAACATTCTCAAGCATAAAGCATCTCAATTATTTTAGATTCTCCTTAACCTCTTGTAGTTGTTCATGGATATCATTGAAGTCTTCTTTTAGATCAACTAAGACATCTATCTTTCATGAAATATCCTCTTGTTTAACTTCTTATGTTTGGAGTGGAAGTTCTTCATCTACTTCTTTTATCCCATAGAAAAACCCTTCTTCATCTTCACTATCACTGAGATCACTATCATCTTCTACAACAAACAAACTCTCATGATTTATTCGACTATGCCTATTTCCTTGATGTGTCATTTCATCTTCACTATCACTGAAACCATTGCAATATCATGATCTATGATCTCTTTGACCACACACAAAACATTGTTCTCTTTCACCTTCTATTCTTAGGATATATGTTCTTCCTTTTCATCATTCGACTTGTCTCTATCGTTGTGATATTTGCTATCATTTTCTTCTTCAATGTAGAAAGTTTTCTTTGTATTACAAAAACTTTTCTTCTTCTCATGCTTGCTTTGCTTGTACCTGTCATATTTGTCAAGCTTATGCTTTCCTTCTTCTTTTCTACTGTGACCCTATTTTTCATCATTACTATTTTCTTCATGTGGACACTTGTTTGCATAGTGACCATAATCACCACACTTGTAGCATTTGATTTTCTTCATATCTTTGTAATTTTTGAAGACCTTTTTATTTTTGATGAAGTTAGCTTCCTCATCATTATCTGAATCTCTATCTGTCTTTGGATATTTCCCTTTATTTTTATCTGAAGCCTTGAATGTAATTCCTTTCATTGGATCCTGATGCTTATCTATCCTTGTCTCATAAGTTGTGAGAGTTCCTTGTAGTTCTTCCATTGTTAGCTTGTCAATATCCATTATTTATTATATCATTGAAACCTTTGCATCATAATTCATGGGAAGTGATATCAAAACCTTTTTAGTAACATCCAATTCTTTCATCTCAATTTCTAGGCCTCTCATGATGTTAGAAATCTCATCAACTCTAAGTAAAAACTTTGTAATATCTTCAGAATATTCCATTTTCAATTCCTCGAATCTTCTTCTATGAGTTTGTAGTTTTTCTAACTTTACCTTGGAATCTCCTTCATATGTATTTCAAAACTTGGTCCATATTTCATTAGATGAATTACATACCATGACTTTTGCAAATTTTGTCTCACGTAGCCCACTCAAAATATAATTCATTTCCCTTACATTGATCTCAACCAATTTCTTGATAGTCTTATCTGTCTCAGGATCACCTTCAACCTTATACTCTTTTGCAACCATCTTCCATACCTCATATCCTTGTGATATCAAATAGTTATTCATTCTCATGATCCATAAAAAATAATTGTTATCATCAAATAGTAGAGCCTTACTTGTAGATGATCCATTATGTGAAGCCATCTGTGTTCTTGTAGAATCTACACTCAATTTGTTAGCCTTTTCGAAGGAAACCGCTCTGATACCAATTGAAGAACACAATCTTATACTGAGAGGGGGTGAACAGTATAGTACCCACTTTTTACTTTCTTTCCAAATCAATATCAATTAGTGTCTTCAATTGCAATTACCAAATATAACAGTTTACATTAATAACATAGATAGCAATAGTAAGCAAGTGCACAGATCATCACACACAATTGAGACACAAGATTTAACATGGTTCCCCCAATGTGGGGTAGTCCACAAGATAATATCCTTATAATATTTCACAAAGAAATAGGGATCCTTATCTCAATATAAATTATTACTTTGATCTACTCAAAGCTAGGTTGTCCACTGATCTGCTCATCTAGGCTATCCATTGATCTACTCAGCTAGGCACTCCACTAATCTTCTCAGCTAGGCTATCCATTGATCTGCTTAGCTAGGCACTCCAATGATCTGCTTAACTAGGCTATCCACTGATCTGCTCAGCTAGGCTATCCACTAATCTACAAAGCTAAGGACTCCATTGATCTGCTCAGCTAGGCACTCTACTAATATGCTTAACTAGGCTATCCACTAATCTGCTCAGCTAGGCACTCCACTGATATGCTTAGCTAAGCATTCCACTGATCTACTCAGCTAGGCACTCCACTAATATTCTCAATAGGCAATTGATGTTGATGAGTTTTTATGTTTCTGTTCTATCTCTTTCACTACTCACAAATCTACCTCAATGCCTTCTTACAAGGCTCAAAAAATCTTGCTCATATGTTGTCCCAAATCTATCCTCAAAGCCTTCACAAAAGTCTCAAGCAATGATGCTCATATGATATCACAAATCTATCCTCAAAGCCTTCACAAAAATCTCAAGCAATGATGCTTATATGTTGTCCCAAATTTGTCCTCAAAGCCTTCACAAAAGTCTCAAGCAATGATGCTCAAATATTGTCCCAAATCTGTCCACAAATCTATCCCAAAAGCCTCCTCAAAGGCTCAACCAATCATACACAAAAGTTGTCTCAAATCTATCCAAAAATCTATCCCAAAAGCCTTCTCAAAGGCTCAACCAATCATGCACAAAAGCTATCTCAAATCTGTCTAGAAATCTGTCCCAAAAGCCTTCTCAAAGGCTCAACCAATCATACACAAACGTTGTATCAAAACTATCCACACATCTATCCCAAAAGCCTTTTCAAATGCTCAATTAATCACTCTCAAGTAGCACTCAAATCTCAACCACACATCAATGAAGTCAAGGCTCAAGGATGAACTCAATAATGAATGACAATGACTCTCTCAAATGGATGACAACAATGCTCAACAATGTACTCAACAATGTATGACAAATACTCTCTTAAATGGATGACAATAATGCTCAACAATGTACTCAACAATATATGACAAATACTCTCTTAAATGGATGATAAAAATGCTCAACAATGTACTCAACAATGTATGACAAGTACTCTCTTAAATGGATGACAAATGAGCTCTCTAATGAAAACTCTCCAAGCAATAAAAATGATAACTTCAACCAACCAAGGACAATATCCACAATTTATACCAATAGGTTCTCAACAATATCTTCCTCATGCAATTTCAATAAGCTCTTAAGAAACTAGCACAACTCCCTCAAGAAAAGAGCTCTCAAATATCCAATAATGATCTCCACAAGTGACTAGCAAAATATCTCCTCAATGGTCTCAAATAGAGAAATGTACTCAACAAGTAACCAACAATACTCTCCTCAAAGCAATAGCAAAAACCTCCTCAATAGTGGCAATACTCTCAATGAACTCCACTAAAGCAATTATAAACTCAAGCATCAATTTTATCCATAAAATTAATTTTCTTATCCATCCACTTCCTCTCAATAGCCAAGGCACATAATCAAGCAATTTGTCTTCAACTTCAAACTCTAACTCATGTGCAAGTCTTCTAACTCAAGATAACAATTAACTAGATCTCAAGTTCCTAGTTTAATTTCATAATCAAACCATGCACTAGGACATATACATGTTCAACACTTTACAACCTTCTAACTCCCTAATTTCATTAACATAAATAACAAGCACCTATGCTTTTATTTATTTAATTTCACACCTTATAACTCCACAAGTACACACAACAATTTTCAATTTTTTTAATTCAACACCTTATAACTCCCTATGTACACATAGATAACAAATAATATCTCAACACCTTATAACTTCGTAAGCACACACAACAATCATTTATTTCCAACAAATACCTTATGACTCTCTAAGTTTTTGCAGAAATGATTTAATGCACCACAACTTTGGCAATATCAAATATTACCATGCGCTAGAGATAAATACCTTTTTGACATAGATCGTAGCCTTTGCAATCTTTGAAAATGTCAATGCTTATGCCAAAAATCAATGCGCGTTTATCACCTTCGAACTCGTCAACATTTTGCCCAAAAATAAATGCTCCTTCACACCTCCACAAGATTCGAACTTTGTTCCTCCTTGCTAGCATTGTAAAGTGCTTACCATGTGAGCGCTGGCCCACATTGGGATTTAATCCCAAACACCTCCTTTAATATTTGTGCTCTGTTGTCAAAACAAAAATAATCTCTCTCAAAAAATTTTGCTCTTGGAGGGATTCAAAAGCAGACCTTTCCTGTGCAAATATGATGCCCTGCCAACTGCGTTGCTTGTCCAGTGTGACATCAGATCCGATGGCTTCTTGTTTTATCTTTGCCCTCAATTTCAATACTTTTTTTTGCCTTTCTGCTGCCTCCTTTCGACGACTCTCTCATGCACTAATTATTCTCTCTACTCCGCCAAACAAAATAATCAAAGTTTTTAGTTGTTTTATATACCTTCGAATGCCTTTGAATGACATCGACAAATTTTGATTTGCCACCCTAACTTTTGCACATCGATGGATAATTTTATTTAAACTTAGACCTTAGAATTATTAAATAAATATTTAATAATTCATCTCTTATCTTTGAAATGGTATATCTCCTTCGTTCTTTTGAATTTTTCCATGAAAATTTGTGCACTTAGGTTTAATTGAAAAAACCTTTTCATCCATCATCATTTGGAGAAGTCTTAGCATATTGGTTTTAATGAAAAACCCTTTCCAATGGTTTTAATAAAAATCCTTTCCATTGGTCTAATTAAAAACCTTTTCGTCGGTTTTAATAAAAACCCTTGCCATTGGTTTTAATAAAAACCATTAATATAATATTTAAAAATTAAATATTATATGCCTCTTGTGCCACAAAACCCTGTATATATCCATGCTCTCCAAAATATCATAAATGATTATTTATGAAGTGCTTTTGCCACCAAAACTCAATGTTATCCATGTGACATCAATGACAACACAAAATAACTCAAATTGCCAACAAAAATGACAACTATACAAAATTGATAAGTTTTGTATGCCCCACAATCATCGTATTTTTCTTCGAAAGGAGGCATACTCTACTCTCTATGGCAGCCATTTTAAGCAAAAGGAAGACCATCACCTATGAAATTTTTTATATAGCCTCACATGTAGTATGATGTCTGTAATTTTCTATGTCATTATCTATTTTGTTGCTACTCAAAACCCACAAACCAAAAGTTAGGCTTTAGATTTTATTTTTCCATCCACACTTGTTCCTAGGAAATCATCTCCATGGACTTGTTGAGTGGTTTCCAATGATATTTTGGTTCCATAAGTATGTTATTATGGTTTTTAATTATTTCAATAAAATGGCTATTTTATTCCTTATCATCAAACCAATTTTACAAGAGACTTAGTCTAATTTTTCTTTGATTCAATTTCATGGTTGTTTGGTCTTCCTTTTATCATTGTACTTGATCATGAATCATGTTTTGTGGGCCACTTTTGAAACTCCTTATAGAAAATTTTGAAGTTTTTCAAATTTTCTATATCTTTTCATCCATAGTTATATGGTCAAACATAGGTGGTGAATCACACTCTATGTAGAGTCTCCAAATATATCATCACACTTCAACAAAGTAACCTTAACACATATTGAGTATGCTTACAACTAAAGAATCCACTCTTTCATAAGTCACTAACCTTTTAAGATTTGTTTTGGTTTCTATCCCTTGGATCCTTATGAGTTGCCTTTATATTTTCCTTATCCTTCCGTAATGCATATTCAAAAAGAATAAGATATGGTCACATCATTGTCCAACATTTGTAGTCTTTTCAAGCCAAGGTTATTTATAATATTTATAAGACTCAAGAAAAGAATAAAAAACTCATGGATCATCGTCACTTCCATGATTAATTTTAGGTTGGAGGCAATTTTTTGGTACTTGTACAAATGTTACTTCTAGCATAAGGCACATAGCAAGATTAAACCTCTTTGCTATGGATCTTAGACTATCCTTTCAAGTACCAAAGAATGCTTCTTGGCTTGATCTTCTATCTCACTTGGGGGTTTATGATGTTATGAATGTCAATATCCTCAAACTATATCGTGAGTTGGTATTGGAATATGATACTCCCATCATCCATCCTATATATATTATTTTAAATTTCTATCGTTTTCTTGATGTAAATCAAGTTTTTAACACATGTCAATGTGGTTCCATTACCTCTTACATTATAGCATAGCAAGAATAATTCTATCATTAGACTGAAGAACACAAGATTATACTGAGAGGAGGGGTGAACAGTATAAGACCACTTTTTACTTTTTCCTTTATATTACAAAACAGTAAAGCAATATACCCATAGCAATATCAAAGCAATGCATAAAAAAATCCACAAAGCAACAACAATTTTAACGTGGTTCACCCAGAATGGCTGGGCTACGTCCACAAATAAAATCTTTCACTAAATTTTATCAATTCAAATTTTGGGAATACCTTTCCCGATTACAATGTTTATGGGCACCAACCCAAAGGAGACACCAATCCCCTAGCTCTGCTCTAGCTGGTGATCCTCTAGAAAACCTCTGCCTCTACTGCCCTTAGCAAATGGAACTCTATCCATAGAAGACACATGTCCTCCCTGCTCTAGTTGGATACCTCTATTTTCAACTCTATCACCTCCAAAGCTGGTCCTCAAATTTGCACTAAACACAGTCCTTCGGTTTAGCACAAAAGTCCTCATTCTCTTCCTTTGATCTGCACCAAACACAGTCCTTCGGTCTGGCACAATTGTCCTCGAATCTCTTTCTCTGATCTGCACAAAACACAGTCCTTCGGTCTGGCACAATTTCCTCGAATCTCTTTCTCTGATCTGCACCAAACATAGTCCTTCGGTCTGGCACAATGTCCTTGAATCTGCACCAATCTCTGTCCTCAACTCTTTGCAACTCACAACACTTCGCTTTTCTGCTCTCTGTGCACTCTTGCTTCGCACTTAGCTCGATTCGACACGACTCGCTCTCTCTGTGCACTACAGACTTAACTTTCGCTTGTTCGATTCTTTCAAATCTCGAACCAGCCCTCCTTTTATAATAGAAATTTCAAGATCAAAACCTTAAACTTAGTCGGCTGACCCTGATCTTTAGTCGGCTGCATAACCCTGTACTTTGTCGGCTGCAAATGTCGGTTCACATTTAACTTTGTTGGTTTTAACTGCTTCTGTAGTTCTGTAGCTTCTGTCATGAAACTACATGTCGTGATATCGCGACACCTTTGCCTCTGTACACTTTATTTTGGATTTTGTCGTGATAACGCGACACTACAACCTTTGTCAACTTTAACTACATTCTTGTCATGATATCACGACACTTCTCCCTTCATCGACCTCCTTTCTGCTTATGTCGTAAAATCGTGACACTTTAGCCTCTGCAAACTTTGTCTTCACTTCTATCGTGAAATCGTGACACTTTTGTCTTCATGGCCTTCCTTTCTGCTTTTGTCACGAAATCACGACACTACACCTATGGAAGACATGCTTTCAGTTTCTGTCATGAAATCGTGACACTTTCTCCATACGTACGCTGCCATATCAAACTGTCATGAAATCGCGACACTTTCACTTCTTTGCACTCTTGTCTGCTTGCACTAGCAAAAATGAAACATGTCGCAAAATCATGACACTTTCGTTGCCTTGTGTTTTTCTCTGCCTTACGCCCACGAAAATAGAACATGTCATGAAATCATGATGCTTTTGCCTTTGAGCTCTTCCTCCTTGAATTTTTCATGAAATCATGACACTTCTAGCTTCTGTATGTTTTCTTTGCAGCCTGTCATGAAATCGTGATGCTTCTCATTTCAGACTCTTCTCTTTGCTACATGTCATGAAATCACGACAGTTCTTACTTGGAACATTTTCATCTACAGCATGTCACGAAATCGTGACACTTTATCTTGCTTCCACTTTGTCTTTTGACTTGTCACGAAATCGTGACACTTTTTCTCCTTAGCGCTTTTCTTTTCTTCGGGTCGCGAAAACCCGACATGTCGCGATATCGTGACACTTTTTCTCCCGGACTCTCTCTCTTGCATTATGTCATGAAATCGTGACATTTTTTCTTTCGGACTCTCTCTCCTGCAACCGTGACATTTTTTCTTTTGGACTCTCTCTCCTGCAACATGTGAAATCATGACATTTTTTCTTTCGGACTCTCTCTCCTGCAACATGTCGCGAAATCGCTACACTTTTTCGTCCATTCAACCTTCCTTGCAATATGTCACGAAATCGTGACATTTCTGACTCCAAACATTCTCTCTCCTCTTTGAGTCGCGAAACTACGACATGTTGCGATATCGCGACACTTTTCTAAAAAGCTCTCTTGCCTGCTTAAGTCACGAAAATGCGACATGTCGCGATATTTTTCCAACGTACTTTATTTCGAACCTGTCAAGCCAAAACCTTCAAAAAAACAAATTCTTTTACATCAAATCAAATTCCTTCAACAAATTTTTGACATCAATGACAACTTATTCACTTGAGCAAAAGCAATGTACCCAAGGTACCCAAAATTGCCAACAATCTCCCCCTTTGTCATTGATGGCAAACCTTTACGAAAAACACATCTCAAGAGCCAAAATCGAAACCAACTGTGCTAACAACTGAGAATATTCCTTTGAATTTTTTCTCCCCCTGACTTGAAGCTTTCCTCTTCAATTGAAGCTCTCCCCCTTACTCATATCTCTCCCCCTTTGTCATCAATGGCAAAGGGTCACCTTTGGGGCTCGGGACTAAGAATGAGCCTTTTAGCTAGTCCCTCCCCCACCTCCTGAAGAGGTGATTAATTCTGGGGTGGGAGTAAAACTCCCACTAGGCACTGATCATCATCAGCGTCTATAACTTCCTTGTCGGGTCTTCTCTTAACCTCTTTGTCCATCTTCCTGTTCTTATCATTGTTCTTGTTCTTGTTCTCATCCCTGTTCTTGTCCATGCCTTGATCCTTGGACCTGTTCATACCACTGTTCCTGTTCCTATACCTTGGAAGATCAACTCTACACTGTCTAGCTGTGTGACCTTCATTGTTGCACTTATAACAAGTAACAATGTTATTTCTTTTAGGCATACCTGTTCTTTGAATTTTCCAGTTCTGCCTAAACATGTTCCTGTTATTTACCTCGCAATAGACTGCCTTGTGCCCGAACTATTGACAAGAGTAGTAATACCCTTGAAATAAACTAGCGCTTCTAAAATTTCCATTCACCTTCTTCACTTGATCCATGCAATGTGCAGCCATGTGACCAAACCTGTAACACGCAAAACATCTACCATAAATTTGTCCTTTATTCGACCTCTTGGGTCCAGAAAACTTCTTCTTCTCATTCTGAATTTCATTTTCTGTTTCTGCGCATTTATCATCCAAGGACTCATAATCTGAAATACTTTCCTCATCAGAACTCTCTTCCTTTTGGAGTCTCTTACTAGACTCTCTAGCTTGTTCCTTGACAAAACCAAGGCCTGTTTTATCCGTTGTCTTTCTTTGACCTTTGATGAGTGACTTAACCTTTTTGGAGCTGTCTTGAAACCTGTAAAGCTTATCCTTGTACTCTTTATTTTCCTCTTTCAAAGAAGCCATTTTTTGTTCTAACTCACTATACTCAAGAACCTTAGACTTTAACTCATCCTTGAGTTCTTGTGTCTTAGCCATAGAGACGTCAAGACTTTCTATAAGATCATCTCTCTCCATACAACATTCATCTAACTTATCCTTGAGTCTAGCATTCTTCTTTCTTTCCTTTTTCAAAGCACTAAGAGTGTTAGTAAGTTCACTTTATAGACCCTTTATTTGTTTGCTTTCTGAATCATCAACCCATTTTTCAGATTTCCTATCACTAGAGGTGCTACCTTTTTCAAAAACCATACATGCATATTCCTTATAGTTTTCTGACGCATCCTCATACATACTAGAAACCAAATCATTATTTGTGCAATCATCCTCAAGGTGACCAAAATTTTCCACATCTAATACATTTCATGATAATGAATCTATGTTTCGGTTCTTCCTCTTTTTTTGATATGAACAACATCTCATTTTCAGTATCACTTGAAGAACTTTCACTATCACTACTAGAACACTTACTTGCTTTGTCTAGGTATAAACTCTTCTTGTGCTTGTGAGAATACCTCTTTCCTTGATTGCTGCGCTCATCTTTGTTTTTCCTGTGATGCTTGTGCTTTTCAGAATCCTTGCTCTTAGAATCCTGTATATCTTCATCACTTTCGTTCTTGGGAACAGTACAATCAGTAGCATAATGAACAAAATTTCCATAATTGAAACATCTTATATTTTTCACGCTTTTGTGCTTTCTAGAGAACTTGCCTTTCTTTCTATAATATGCCTCTTCATCACTGGAAGACTCATCACTCTCTTGAAGCTGTTTACCCTTGGATTTCTTGGTAGCCTTAAAAGCTGCCTCTTTCTTGACATCAACCTTCACTTGATTTCTCAACTCAAATGTCTGCAAGTATACTATGGAGCTCATCCTTTTTCAACTTATCCAAATCTTTAGCTTCCTCAATAGCAAAAATATTTTCACTAAATCTATTAGGAAGAGATCTTAAAATCTTATCACAAACATCATTTTTAGCAAGCTCAAGACCTAATTCTTTCATGGAGTTAACAACCTCATCCATACGAAGCATGTAGTCACTAATATTTTCATCATCATTCATCTTGAGTTGTTCAAACATACCTTTGAAGTGTCTCAACTTAGCCTTTCGGATATTTACATCACCTGTGTGAACCACCTGCAACTATTTCCACATTTCACTAGCTGTCTTATAGTGAATCACCTTGGTAAGATCTACCTTCTGTAAACCTTTCAGGATTGCATTCATTGCTTTTGAATTGCTGTGATGTAGGAGCCTGTCTTCTTTAGTATAAGGACCATGTTCAGGAATAGTGTACCCGTCTTCAATCACTTCCCAAACCTCATTCCCAAGTGCCATTAGATGAACCTTCATCCTTGCACTCCAAAGACCAAAATCTGATCCATCGAGAATAGGTGCTACATTGCCACTTGAATAATCCATTGTGTTCTTTGCTAGCTTTTCCTTCAAGATGTTAAACTTTTCGAAGGCACCGGCTCTGATACCAATTGAAGAACACAAGCTTACACTGAGAGGGGGGGTGAACAATATAAGACCACTTTTTACTTTTTTCTTTATATTACAAAATAGTAAAGCAATATACCCACAGCAATATCAAAGCAATGCATGAAAACATCCACAAAGCGACAACAATTTTAATGTGGTTCACCCAGAATGGCTGGGCTACGTCCACGGATAAAATCTTTCACTAAATTTTATCAATTCAAATTCTAGGAATACCTTTCCCAATTACAATGTTTATGGGCACCAACCCAAAGGAGACACCAATCCCCTAGCTCTACTTTGGCTGGTGATCCTCTGGAAAACCTTTGCCTCTACTACCCTTAGAAAATGGAACTCTATCCACAGAAGACACCTGTCCTCCCTGCTCTGGCTGGAGACCTCTGTTTTCAACTCTATCACCTCCAAAGCTGGTCCTCGAATTTGCACTAAACACAGTCCTTCGGTTTAGCACAAAAGTCCTCGTTCTCTTCCTCTGATCTACACAAAACACAGTCCTTCGATCTGGCACAATTGTCCTCGAATATCTTTCTCTGATCTACACCAAACACAGTCCTTCGATCTGGCACAATGTCCTCGAATCTCTTTCTCTGATCTACACCAAACACAGTCCTTCGGTCTGGCACAATGTCCTTGAATCTGCACCAATCTCTATCCTCAACTCTTCGCACCTCACAACACTTCACTTTTTTGCTCTCTGTGCGCTCTTGCTTCGCACTTAGCTCGATTCGACATGACTCTCTCTCTCTGTGCACTATGGACTTAACTTCTGCTTGTTCGATTCTTTCAAATCTTGAACCAACCCTCTTTTTATAACAGAAATTTCAAGATCAAAACCTTAAACTTAGTCGGCTAACCCTGATCTTTAGTCGGTTGCATAACCCTGTACTTTGTTGACTGCAAACGTCAGTTCACATTTAACTTTGTTGGTTTTAACTGCTTTTGTAGTTCTATAGCTTCTGTCGTGAAATTACAACATGTTGCGATATCGCGACACCTTTGCCTCTGTACACTTTCTTTTGGCTTTTGTTGTGATATCACGACACTACAGCCTTTGTCAACTTTAACTACGTTCTTGTCACGATATCGCGACACTTCTCCCTTCGTCGACCTCCTTTCTGCTTCTATCGTGAAATCACGACACTTTAGCCTCTGCAGACTTCGTCTTCACTTCTGTCGTGAAATCGTGACACTTTTGTCTTCATGGCCTTCCTTTCTGCTTTTGTCATGAAATCGTGACACTTCACCTATGGAAGACATGCTTTCAGTTTCTGTCGTGAAATCGTGACACTTTCTCCATCCGTACGCTGCCATCTCAAACTATCACGAAATCGTGACACTTTCACTTCCTTGCACTCTTGTCTGCTTGCACTAGCAAAAATGAAACATGTCGCGAAATCATGACACTTTCGCTACCTTGTGTTTTTCTTTGCCTTACGCCCGCAAAAACGGAACATGTCATGAAATCGTGACGCTTTCGCCTTTGAGCTCTTCCTCCTTGAATTTATCGTAAAATCGTGACACTTCTAGCTTCCGTACGTTTTCTTTGCAGCCTGTCACGAAATCGCGATGCTTGTCATTTTAGACTCTTCCCTTTGCTGCATGTCGTGAAATCGCGACAGTTCTTACTTGGAACATTTTCATCTGTAGCATGTCGCGAAATCGTGACACTTTATCTTGCTTCCACTTTGTCTTCTAACTTGTCGCGAAATCACAACACTTTTTCTCCTTAGCGCTTTTCTTTTCTTCGGGTCGTGAAAACCCGACATGTCACGATATCGCGACACTTTTTCTCCCGGAATCTCTCTCCTGCATTATGTCGTGAAATTGTGACATTTTTTCTTTCGGACTCTCTCTCCTGCAACATGTCGCGAAATCGCGACATTTTTTCTTTCGGACTCTCTCTCCTGCAACATGTCGCGAAATCGTGACATTTTTTCTTTCGGACTCTCTCTCCTGCAACATGTCGCAAAATCGTGACACTTTTCCATCCGTTCAACCTTCCTTGCAATATGTCACGAAATCGCGACATTTATGACTCCGAACATTCTCTCTCCTCTTTGAGTCGCAAAACTACGACATGTCGCAATATCGCGACACTTTTCTAAAAAGCTTTCTCTCACCTACTTAAGTCACGAAAATGCGACATGTCGCGATATCGTGACATTTTTCCAATGTACTTTCTTTCGAACCTGTCAAGCCGAAACCTTCAACAAAAAAAATTATTTTACATCAAATCAAATTCCTTCAACAACTTCTTAACATCAATGACAACTTATTCACTTGAGCAAAAGCAATGTACCCAAGGTACCCAAAATTGCCAACATAGACCTAATGGATTTCTCAGCATCATATATCTCATCTATTTCTCTCTCTTTTGAGAGCATTGGAGTCTAAAGCTTCTATTATTGGGAGGGATGATGAAGAATAATGTGTGTATCTATTTGTTGTATTAGCTTTGACTAATTGTTGTTATTTTCATGTTTATTTTTGTTCTTATTTGGTTTGTTATACCATGGGATTATTCTATAGTATAATATTGATATCTAAATTAGGATATGTAAGCCTTTTTAAAGGTTTTTTTAGTTTATTAAAATAAGCTATACTAAGTATCATATCGTCTATTCATCTATAAAAATGGATACCTAGATAATAAATAGAAGGAAGGTGAAGAAGATCATATAAATGAAGTTGACATGATTATTTGGATATTGCAAAAGGAGTATGAATAATTTTGGTCACAACATAAAAGGATGTACTTACATCATATTGAATGACTTGAATAAATTTTTAACATTATAAAAATAATAATTCTAGAAATTAAACCAATGATGGAACATGTACCTAGATGGAGTATAATCAAACAATGGAGCAAGTGTTAGAATTATCTCTAAAAAATATACATGAGTATTCCTATAGATCATTGTTCAATTATACCAATAACATTGCAAAATATGAGGTCTTATACCTCATATTATATAAGAAAATAACTAGGGTTAAGCATGTAAATATTTTTGTTGATTAAAAAGGTACTTCTTAGGAAAGTTAGATTACTTTGTATGATGAAAGAAAATTTGTTGAAATCTTACAAACATAGGACATGGGGTATGATGGAAGTATTTGGAGCCATCAAAATCTAAATGATTCCAAGCTAACATAATGAGTTAGTTGATTAGCTAGACTCAAGAATAGTTTATTTTCATCTAGCAAGTGACTTATGGATGAAATATAATATATTCAAAATGTTATTTAAAACTTTAGACTTGGATATTTCTTGGCAATCAATACATCCTCAATTTTCTCATTAAGGAATCCTAACACATAAAAAATAAAGAAAAATAGAACTTGATGATATTAAGTGTGATCTTATTGAACTAGGAAAAAATCAACTTTTAAAAAGACAGCATATTGGAGAGCTTGCTCCATTTGTATGATTGTGCTAAGAAAACAAATATCTAGCCGAAATCTTATAAATACAATTGCATTTTAGTTTTTAAATAAGGCCTTATTAATATGAAATAAATGCAATCCTATACAAATCTAGGAATTCAAATAACTATGCCAAGATTTTGGTGATATCATAAGTTAGAGCTATAACAATTTGAAGGTGTATGTTAAACGTATCATCAAATATACCATCACCTTATTTCCAAAGGGTAAACCAATCTAACAAAAGTAAAGTCCTATGAACACAAAATTAAAACAAGCTATGAAACTAATTGAAATTGCACTATGTGAATATTATTATCTTAATAAGCACTCATGTGGATGATGATTTTTATTCTAGTTAGAAAATAATAGGGATATTTTATTATGTATATATTTCAATAACATGAACAAAGCTTCATGGAAGGATCACTATCAATTTCCATATATGGACCAGACTTTACAAAAGCTAGGTGGATCAAATATGTTTCCCTTTTTTTATGGTTTTCGAATTTATGATCAAATATGCATCAATATTGAGGATCAACACAAAATAACCTCTATAGCCAAATGGGGTATATTTGCATATCAAAGGATATCATTTAGATTATTGAATATAGTTGCTATCTTTTAAAGGTTGATAGATATTAATTTTCATGGGCTTATATCATATTATTTTGTTTAATCTAGGTGACCTTGTAGTCATCTCAAATAATAAGAAATACCACATTCAACACTTTTGAATAGTCTTTAAGAGATGTAGGGAATTTAGGATATCCTTGAATCCTAAGAAGTTGATTTTCTACATACAAGAAAGGAATTTGTTAGGACATATAGTTTCCAAAAAAGGACTAATAATTTATGTCAATTGAGTAAAGGTAATATTGGAACTACCATTGCCATATTACAAGAAATAAAATCTAGGGAAAGCTAGTGAAGGTAGTGCTTTTTGAAATAACAAAGAAAATTTTCTCCTTGCCTACTCAAAATCATATGAAACTTTAACTAAAAACTATGTAGAGCTTAAGACACTTCATATAGAGATTAAGATTACCATTGAAAAAAATATGAAGATATATTTCTATTAAGGGGGATGCCAAGAAAAATGGATGTGGGATTAGATCAATAATAATGTTATTTTTAATATCCCATATACTATAATGAAAGTAATATATTAAAAATATTGGCATGTCTATAGAAAACCGGTAAAAATATAGTTGTGTCAATTTATTGCCTAATTATAGTCATGTTTTGTTTTTTTGTGGAAAACATACCAAAAGGGATGCCACTTTCGAGTAAGATCCAAGGAGGCAAGGGTATCCATTCCACCAAAAATACCCAGGACTCGGACCTGGACTACCACCTTTGACATACTCAAGGAGCAAACAAACACACAAAACCAATTTAAAAATAAGTAAATAACAACAAAAATAATAAAATAAAATAAAATGTCTCCAGACAAAGCCTCGGGACCCTAAAAATGAGGAATTTAAGGAAGCCTTGTTTAGCATGGAGCCATACAAAGCCCTGGGACCCGATGGCTTTCCCCCTTATTTCTATCAAGATTTTTGGGACATCATAAGTGAGGATGTAATTTCTATTGTCAAAGAATTCCAAGCAAGCAATCATATCCCAAAAGGTCTCAACTCTACTTTTATTTCTCTAATTCCTAAGAAGAAAACCCCTGAATCTATGGCTGACTTTAGGCCAATCAGTCTATGCAATGTTTCTTATAAGATCCTAACTAAAGTCATTGCAAATAGAATGAGAGGTGTTCTGCCTCACATCATAGATCTGTTCCAGGAAAGCTCTGTCTAGGGTAGGTCAATCTTGGATGGAGTTATCACAGTTCATGAAGCTCTGCACTCTGCTCATAAGACTAACATGTCTGTTTTTGCCCTCAAGCTTGATATGAACAAAGCATTTGACAGGCTAAATTGGTAATTTTTGATTTTTGTCCTCCTTAAGTTTGGTTTTCACCACCAATGGGTTAATTTGATCAAAGAATACATTTCTAAAGCATGGTTCTCGATTATGGTTAATGGAACAACTGTTGGTTACTTTCAAATTCGTAGAGGAATTTGGCAGGGGGACCCTATCAGCCCCATGTTATTCATCATTATGGTAGAATCTTTAGGCATAACCATAAAAAATACTTGCAGTTCAAGGCTAATATCGAGAATCAAGGCAACATCTCTCACTAGGGATGTTTCTCACCAATAATTCATCGATGATACCCTTCTATTGACTAAGGCGTCAGTGGTTGGGGCTAAAAGAATTAAATACATCCTACAACTCTATGAGGATGCTACTGATCAGAAAGTTAATTTCAGTAAAAGCAAATTATATTTCTTGAACACCCCCATTCAGAGACAAGGAAGGATTGCAAAAATTTTAGGGTGTGATATAGCAAACCTCCCCACTTCGTATCTTGGTCTCCCTATTTTCATTGGTTCTTCAAGAGAGTCAATGTGGGACAGGGTTATTGAAAGAATTCAAAAAAACTTGTTGGATGGAAAGGTCATCTTCTATCTCAAGTAGGAAAGCTGACCCTCACTAAGGCCTCTCTTTAGAGCATTCCAGTCTATTTCCTCTCCGTTTTCAAAGCCCCTATGAAGGTTTTCCAAAAAATTGAGAAACTCCAAAAAGAATTTTTATGGACTGGATTAGAGGAGAAAAAAAGGATACACCTTGTAGGATGGACCAAAGTGTGCAGACCCAATGAAAATGGGGGCTTAGGTCTGAGGAGAATTGCTCATAATAAATTTTGCTTTACTAGCTAAGCAGGCATGATGCCTCATTTCTAGTGAATAAAATGAATGGACAACTATCATCAAATGAAAGTATCTTCAAAATATGGAATTTCTAAGTGACTCAGTTCCAATCAGAGGTTCTGCTTTTTGGAAAGCAATTCTCAATTGTAAGGAAATCATCAAAAAAGGTTTAATATGGGTTTTAGGCAATGGTGAGAGGATAAATTGCTGGAATGATAGGTGGGCTAAGGACGAACCACTGATGCAATATCATAACTTAGCCCGAATCAGAGATATCATAAAAGAATTCATTGGCATAAAAGTCTCCGATTATATGGTTGAGGATAGAGGTAGAATGAAGTGGAAATAAATAAGGATTTAGGGATTTCAAGTAGAATCAAATGATATTTGTAACATTCTCAAGAAATAATTTATCCCCATGAGACCCAAGGAAGATCAAGTGACCTGGGCTCCTACGGAAAACGGGTAGTTCACTATTAAATCAACTTACAAGCTTCTGCTTGATGACGAGGATTTTGTCCTCCAAAAGGACTTAGTTTGGATAAAAAAATTAATTCCAAAAATTGCAGTCTTTTCATGGCTGGTTATCCAAGGAAGAATTCTAACCATTGATAATATGATGCGTAAAGGTATTTGTATCACTAATCATTGTTATCTATGTAGGGCTAATTGGGAGACCATTTATCACATTTTCCTTGAGTGCCCTTTTTCCTTGACTATCCTAAGTGGGATTTTTTAGGCCTTCAATATTTCTTGGGTTAAACCAACCATCGTACTTGATTTGTTCATCCAGTGGCCTTACCCCTTTTCAAGCCAAAGACTTAGATACATGTGGAAAATTTGTCTCAATCACTATCTTTTGTAGGTGTGGTTAGAAAGGAACCATAGAGTCTTTAATGAGTCTATCCATGATCATCAAACTATCATTTCCAGGATCCTATCCTTTGCCAATGAGAATGTGAACCTTATCCCTTTTGATAGTCGTAAACCTCATATGCAGGAGACCATGATTGCTCAATATTTAAGCTTAACCTTGTTATATGAGTTTGTGCCTAGGGTAGTCAACCCCAGAGCCAATGTTAAGTGGTCCCCACCTCCTATGGGTTGGTTTAAGCTTAATTTTTATGGAGCGGCTAAGGACAATCCTGGAAAAGCAAGCACTGGCAACATTGTGCGAGATCATAATAGGAATATGATGCTTGCATTTTTTGAATATTTGGAAACAAGGATGAACAACGAAGCTGAAGCTAGAGCTATGTGGAGAGGCCTTCAAATGACTCAAGACTTAGAAGGCAATTTGATCATAGAAGGAGACTCTATGCATGTTATAAATCTCCTCAATAATTGGAAAACACCTCCTTGGAGGATTAAAACAATTGTTGAAGAGGCTAGGATCCTTTTCCAGGGAAGACAGGATAGAAAAGCCCAACATGTCTTTCAGGAAGCTAACAAAGTTGCTGATAAGATGGCCAATTTGGGTGTCGATGGTGACGAGACTTTTCAAATGGGAACACGGTGTCCCGAGTGAAGTAGAGGAGCTTATTCAACAAGAATGCCAAGAATGATAGTCAAATTTACCAACAGGGAAGGCACTGTAAGTTCAAAGGCTAGGAGTATTCCCATCTCTTTTTTGAAATGGACTCACAATAAAAATTATTCGAGCTGTCAGTCTTGGTGGATGTTGCTTGGAAATACCACAAAGACTAATGGGGACAGTCACATGTCAGATAACATGGCTCCTAGTCGTCTTAGTAATTTGAGGTTGGTTGATAATCACAAGGCAAGAAAGAAATGACAATATAAGACTTCAAACCAGAGCCACGTGGACCACCAGATAGCCACCGCCATAAATCTAGCCAGCAGGTTCACTTCTCCAAGGCTGATTGGCCAAGACGGGATGTGGTCCCAAAGCATGTCATATACAGAAGAAAGCAATTACCAAAGAATTATTAAGAGTAACTATCAATACAGAGCTTGTGGGATTTTTTTCAGTACTCTACTATGTGTGTCTACAACTTTTTGTTTCTCCACTATTTCAAGGAAGGGATCTATGTCTGTTTATTTTTTTGTAATTATGATGTAGGTGTGTTTTCTCGGGGTATACCCAAAATGTTGTATGGGAAGTTTCTTTTTGATAACAGGCTATGTGCCTTACCAGATGTAATGGCTTTGGCGGCATGTAGATTTTACATATATAGGATCCTTAGTAAGGACATGTTCATCAACAACCCTAGGCTGATTTTTGTAAAAGGTTTTGGGTCAACTTGTAAAACCCGGTATTAATGCTATAGTATCTTATCTACCAAACAAAAAAAAAAATAAAAAACATGCTCCTTGAGTGTGTCAAAAACAAAAGCACAACCAAACACGCACAATAAGATAAAAGAAACCACAACACGAACCACATAGAAAAACACAAGAACCACATAACAAAACACAAACAAGACAAAAACAACAAGAACACTACAAAGACATAACCCAAAAAAAAACATGAAAAATAAACACAACCAAAACCTAAAAAAATAAAATAAAAATAAAAATAAAAAACAACCAACAACAGACAATAAACAAAAACAAAAAACATAGAAAACACTCACACATAAAAACACGAATTAACACAAACAAAGAGAAACCCAAGAACAAGAACGAAAAAAACACAAGAACAATAACAAAAAACATAAAAAAAAACACAAAACAACAAAAACACAAGAACAACAAAAACCAACACAAAAACAAAACAAAACAAAAGAACCCACCCACCTTAAAAAACTAAACAAAAAGAAAAAAAAAAAAAATGAACATAACAATGACCTATCTAGACCAGAAGACTATTAAGGCAAGAATCAACGAGAGGAAACAAAATAAAGAATAGAATGAGCTAGGGAACTAAAAAAAACTGAAGAACCAAAGGGAAAAAAAAAAAAAAAAAAAAAAAAAGAACCCCCCAACAACAAAAAAAAAAAAAAAAGACCCCCCACCCCGAGGAGGGAGAAAAGAAAAAAAAACCCCCCCCCCCCCACCAAAACCACTCAATCCCACCGGATTAATTGAATCTTCTCAATAATTCTTTTTATTCTCCAATCCACCTTATGATTCTTAGAAGGAGTCTTCAAGAGATTAATCATAAGTTGAGAGTCGGACTCAACTAACACCTTTTCCCATCCAACCTTAGTAGCCTCCTGAAGGCCTCTGAGGATACCATACCCCTCGGAAAGGTTATTGGAAAGAATACCCAAATTCTCAGTAAAAGTAAAAACCAGGGAGCCATCTGAAAGTCTACCAATTCCTCCCACACTGGCTTTTCCAGGGTTCCCTCTAGAGGCTCCATCGGTATTGAATTTTCCAAAATCCTTAGGAGGAGGTTGCCAATTTCTTGTCCTATCCATCTTACTAATACTCACATTCCCTTTAAGTTGGTTGCCCTTAGAAGATTTAATCTTCAATCTTTGCATCACTTGATCCCATATTTGGTGGGAGTTTTGGGGGTGATTAAGGAGTTGATGGACTGATTCAACTAAGTTGGCTATGGTCTTTTGCCAAATATAGTGAATATCCTTCCTATCTTGATTAAAAATTTGGATTTTCCTTTCATTCCAAATATTCCAAAGAAGAATGGTAGAACCCATCCAAACTAACTGCCTAATAAAATGATCAACACCCTCTTGATTAGGCCAATCCCTCCAAAGTTGTTCAAAAGTAAAAAAATTGGACCATTGTAAGCCAAGTAAAGTGGCCATTCTCCTCCATAGCTCGGAGGCTAAAGTACACTCAATAAAAATATGGTTGAGAGTTTCTACATTCTCTTCACACATTTCACATCTAAAAGGGCCATGAAAACCACGCTTCATAAGTTGCTCACCAGGTAAGCACCCTACGATGCAATAAAATCCAATTAAAGAACCTCACCTTAGGCCAGAGCTTTTGAGCCCACAATCGAGAAAATATGTCAGAAGAATGGTTGGGATTATTATGGCATAAGGTCAAATAACCTTGAGCAACTGAATACTCACCCTTAGTAGTGTTGTTCCATCCAAAACAATCTTTTTCATGGGACCAAGAGAGGGATCTCATATGAAGGATGCCTTGGATATCTTGTCTTTGCCTTTCTGGGATTTGAATAGGCCAGTCCTCAATAGGGATCCAATATCTACCAACCTTTGAATTACCAGTATGGTACCGACAATAATTAGCCACCTTTATCCAGTTAGCTCGGTGAAGCTCCTCCATCCAAGGCCTCCAATCGGGAAACCGAGTTATCAAAGGCTTGTGACCATCCCAAGAATCTGTCCAAAAAATTTCCTGTTGACCATTATGAATGATCCAAAATAATTTTTTCTTTATCAAATCCTCACCAGTCTTAAGAACTGCTAAAATGGGAGAACCTTTGGTAGGAAGTTGATAGCGAACAAGGTCTTCAGGACTTTTGTTCTCAGCATATTTAGCATGGAGATTATTGGCCCAAAGAGCATTGGGGTTATGCAACATCCTCCAATATAATTTAGTAGCTAAAGATTTGTTGTTATTAATAGAAGACCGGAATCCTAACCCCCCTTCACTCTTAGGAAGACATAAAGTATCCCATTTCACCAAGGCCCATTTTCTTTTCTCCTTAGTACCACTCCAAAGGAAACGATGACTGATTTGATCCAATTCTCGAAGAACAACCTTTGGGATATTCAAAACGGAAGAAACATAAATAGGAATAGCTTGAAGGACTGATTTTACCAAGGTGATTCTACCCCTAGAAGAAAGCCACATGTTGGTCCACTTTCCAATTTTCTTCTTGACTTTGTCCAACAACCAATTCCAATATTTATTTTTCTGCCTTTGAATATTTATGGGAATACCTAAATAAGTGATTGGAAGGGAGGTCTTATTATATCTTAATTTATCCAAGACCATGGATTCCTGTCTAGCAGAGCAGTGAAAGAAAATAACTTTAGATTTGTCTTCATTGATCAACTGCCCAGTAGCCTTAGAAAAATAGCTAATGATTTGCTTAATATTAGAAGCTTCCTTAACTGTAGCTTTACCTAAAAGAGTAGAGTCATCCACAAATTGAATATGAGAGATAGGTCTAGCTCCATGAGCAATGGTAACTCCCTCAAGGGTTTTTTTTTCCCTCTTTTTGGTTATAGTCCTACCCAAGCATTCAACAAGAATGATGAATAAATAAGGGGATAGCGGGTCACCTTGCCTAATACCTCTGGAAGCTGGGAATGACTGAGAAGGCCTGCCATTGATAAGAACTAAGTAGGAAACTAAAGAGATACATCCCATAATCCAATCCATCCAATCCTTAGAGAAACCAAATTGCCTCAAAACTTTGATAAGGAAGTGCCAATCCACTCTGTCATAAGCTTTGGATAAGTCTAACCGAATGAACATGGAAGGAGATTTTTGCATATCCATGGAATGGATGGCTTCCTGAGCAAGAACTATCTCATCTACTATTTGACGTCCTTCCACATAAACCCCTTGCTCTGGGGAAATAATCTTATGCAAAAGAGGCTTCAACCTTTCTGCCATGATTTTAGTAATGATTTTGAGAAGAACATTACATAAAGCAATAGGTCTAAAAGCTGAGATATGATCAACCTCTTGAGCTTTTGGAACAAGAGTAATATAAGTTTTATTGATAACCTTCAAAATTTCTTTGGCTTTCCTGGCTTCTTCCACCACCTCTAATAAATCAACATGAAGGATATCCCAGAACTCTTGGTAGAACTCAATGGGAAAACCATCGGGACACTGGGGTTTTCCCTTTTTGCATTTTAAAAACTACTTGTTGAAGCTCATTGATAGTAATAGGAGCAGTCAAAATAGAGTTCTCCTCAGAAGTGATAAGAGAAGGGATTGCTTGAAGAACATTTTGTTGTGAAGTTGAGTCAAGAGGAGTAGAAGCAAAAATATTGGAAAAGTAATCAACAACAATAGAGTTCATGCCATCCCAAGTATAAACAACATCTCCAGAATCTGATTTTAAGGAAGAAATAAAGTTGTGAGATCTTCGAGCTAGAAGAGATTTGTGGAAGAAATTTGTGTTTCGATCTCCTTCTTTGAGCCATTGAATTCTAGATTTTTGCTTCCATAAGATTTCTTCTCTTTTTTCCCATTCCTCTAAGCTGAGTTGTGAGTTTAATTTCATCTGCACTTCTCTTCTCTGTGAGGCCATCTAAATGGATTTTCTTATTCAAATTTTCAATATGAGCAATAACTTCATTTTTTTTTTATGAACATCCCCAAACTCTTTCCAGTTCCAAGTCTTGATTTTGGATTTAATGTATTGCAGTCTTTTGGAAAAATAGAACATCTTAGTCCCATGCCTAGGTTTACCTTCCTTCCACCATTTTTGCACATGAGGTCTGAAGGAAATGTCTCTAAGCCACATTAATTGAAAATGAAAAGGAGAGAAACTCACATTGGTTTTCCACATTTCCACCATGAGTGGCCAATGATCCGAACCAACATTATTAAGAGTCTTCACTTTAGGAATGTGACCATGGATTAAGAAATTTTCAGAGAGCAAAAACCTATCCAATCTCTCCATTATACAAGCTAAGCCTTGCCTTCTATTAGACCAAGTCATAAGGCCATTATCTGGTTGGATATCCACAAGATGGAGGTTTGCAATATATTCGCTCATGAGGTCAGTGCTTTTGTCCAAATTTCTATTTCCCCCCTTTTTCTCATCTAGAGAGAGGATGGTATTGAAATCTCCTCCGATCAAGATCCAAGCTTCAGGAAAATGAGAGATAATATGAGTAATATCCTTCCATTGTCTTCTTTTTTCCTCCAAAGAAGTCGGAGCATAAACAATAATGCAGAGCATAATCTGGTTGGAATGTCTACTTTGAATAGCTATAGCCAACAAACCCCAACTACCAACCATATGGTGAATAACTACCTCTTTTGGGTCCCAAAGACAAGCAATGCCACCAGAAGTCCCTTGGGAACTGAGGGAAACCACTTTTCCAGCTGGCCAAATTTTATTGGCAATTGAGTCCATATCCTCCATTGACATCTTTGTTTCTTGAAGGAAAACAAGATGTGGATGATTTATCTGAATCATTCTTCTAATTTCATTTTGTTTTGAAAGACTCCCTTTGAGTCCTCTAATATTCCAAGTGATGATCTTCATTAATACCAGGGCTAAAAAAGTTGGGAAGGGCATTAATCTTACCTTCCTCTACAAGATTTTCACCTTCTTTTACCATATGATATTGATTGGTCTTGCGACCTACTTTTTTATTAGAATCCATCTTCAATTTTTTTTCCCTATTTCTTGACTTATTCCAATTGAATCTGAGATGGCTTCTAACCTTGAAGAATGCTCGTACACAGCCAAAATTTTACTAGATGGTTCAACGGAGTCTATATTGGGAACTGCATTATTTGAAGTTTTGACATTTGAAAGATTGTTTTTCTTGTGTAAATTTTCTCCCTTTTTTTTCTGTTGAAAACCTTTGATTTGTTGGTTTGTCTCTGAGTTCTTCCCTTCATATTTAAATTGTGTTTCTAAGATTTCAGTTTCCATTATTTCCTCTTCCTCACTTGGGACATCATTTGTGGAAAGGATTTCAAACATATTAGCGAGATGACTTTGATTGATCCTTCATAACTGGTTTTTTTTGAGTGTTCTTCTTCTTAGGTATTTGGAAACCTGCTTGAGTTTATATCTTCTTTCTTTTGATCGGGAATTTTATTTGGGCAAGCACTGGCCAAATGACCATATTCATGGCAAATTCTACAACGAAAAGGAATGTTCTCATAGTCCACTACTTGCTCCCAAGTGTCTTCCCCAAATTGTAATGTGATATTTTTAGGTAGGGGTTTGTCAAAATCCATTAAAACACAAATTCGAGCATAAATAATATGTTCAAAATTTTGAGTACAATCAACGAGTCATCATAAAAGTTCCTAAAGAGTTTCCAATTGAAGAAAAAATAGTAGGATTCCAAAATTCAATAGGGAGGCCAAAGAGTCTAACCCACACGGGAGCTATAGAAGGCATCTCTTCTTTGGCTTTAAATTTAGTATGCCAGGGCTTCATGAAAAGCCCTGCCCTTCCAAAAAACCAAGGACCCCCTTGAAAAGTTTTCTCTCTATCTTCATTATTAGAAAATAAAACAAGAAAATAACCATTTGGATAAATAGAGATTTGTAACTCACCTTTAGTTTTCTAGCTTTTTGTAGCCCAGACTTTGAAAGCAGATAGACTCGGACGAAAACCCATGAACCGACAAATTAGTCCTCTTTTTTCCAAATCTTCAATGCCAGTCTGAATGTTACCCATATCAAGCTTAACAATAGGAGTTCCATCAACTGCTTTAAGACATCCCGACTCCATTTTTCTTGGGATCAATCTTAGGCATTCTTAGAGGTTTATGGGAAGCCCTAATATTGATATTAGCATTGGGTTGAGGCTGTCCACCATGGAGGGCATCCCTAAAATTCATTTTTGGGACTGAGTCTTCAAAATTCTTACCCTTGACAGGGGTTTTCATAGTAGAATTATTTTGTGGGTGCACCTTAGCACCAGATTCACTTGAGATATGAGCCATTTTTTGATCAACTGCTTGAAACTTGTTTCGTGATCTCTTTAATCCTTGCCCTAGACATCGTGGAAAGGTATGGTTTTCACTTTTCTTTTGTGCAGCAAATTGGAAGCCGTTGTCACTCAAGTTCACAGTATGATCTGTTGAAAGATAAATTTCTAACCCATCTTGGATCCCCTACAACATTTCCTACTAAAATATTGAGCATAAACCACAAAAATATTGGCCGCTAGGGCCCGAAGGCCCTAAAAACCAACCTCTGGAGCTGCTTGCACTCAACCCAGATGAAACCCTCGCATAGTCGCTTGCCAAATATCTCGTTCACACATAGGGATGCGCTAGGATCTGTGTTGCTCCAAATGATATGAAAATTGGTGGAGATGTTCTAGGGGTTTTCAGGCATCTACCCTCAAAATTTCAGCTCAATCCGAGTCCGGATGAGTGAGATATGGCCAAAACGAGTTCGACAGTTTGGGCAGTCCTGCGAAAAACGTCCCTCCACAAATCTGTAGTTCAATTATCGCCTCTCCACCTAATTATAGTCATTTTGCTTAGATACTTTTTCTTCTTATTATTTTTAGATATTCCAAGAAAGAATTTCTACTTTAGTTTGGTAGAATGTAGGTTTCCAAAACTTAATGTCGTGGGTTTAGATCCTACAAAACACACTAAAAGTAGTTCATTTCAATATACTAAGACAATCTAAAAGTATCTACTAGATCGTGTGGTCCTAACAAATCTATTTAATCATCCAATTCTTTAGCCTTAATTGAATTTAACACTTTAGAAACATCTAAAACAAAATGGGCTTCATCATATTCTTTATAAATGACCAAACTTTGGTCATCATCTTGTTCATAGGCTATCTCACTTTCTTTATTGATTTGCTCCTCATCTTAAGTATCAACTTACTTGAAACTATCACCTATCTTATTCTTGGTTAATACATCTTGTTAAAAGATATTTTATTTTTCAATAAAAATGATATCAAAGAATTGATAAAATAAATATAATAATTTAAAAGATATTAAAAAAAATCTTTGATTAAAAAACCAATCAAATATAATTCAATTAACTTAATATCAAATATAGTCTCAACGGTACACCAATCGTAAAAAGCATTGAACTCTTCTAACAAAAACTTAAGTTCAATTCACAATATAGTCTCGGTGTGGTAAAAAACATTGAACTCTCCTAACAAAAACTCAAAAACTACATTCAATTCACTAGAAAAATGATCCCTATATACCTGTTTTTCAACCTATTAAAAAAATAATAACAAATATAATTATATTGTTTTAATAAGAATGATCACTAACATACAATTCCCCATTTCATTGAATAAACTCACAGGCCAATCCAAGGAAAGGGAAGATTCTACCAAGGAAAGAACAAACATTAAACACAAGGAACACAATTTAATATAAACAAACTCACAAACCACCGTCAAGGAAAGAACAAACATTAAACACAAGGAACACAAAAACTCACAAACCACCGTCATTTGGACACATGAATGCATTAAAAATTTGAACCAAGATACTAATGCATTTGTAAAGGTTGATGGCCAATAGTCACCGTATCATATAAATAATGGAAATGGGTATTTGGTTGACGCATAAAGGTAGTTATTTAAAAACATAAAGTTTTTTATTTTCTTTAATTAATTATATATGATATATGACATGTAGCTCTAGAAGATCTTTTTAATGTCCTTTGTGCAAGTTTTGGTTCGTCTTTCCTCTTTATGTGTAAAGCAATGCAAAGCATATGGTATTTTCTCAAATAATTTTCATTTTATTTTAACCTGTTGTGTGATCTATTAACTTTGAGATCATTTTCGATTGGTAAGTTGGGGCGCTTACCAAGAGGAGACCTAGGTTTCAATCTCGTGGACGTGCTAATGCATAGTCAGTAGCTCGGTCCGATTCTTATGTGTGTTGCACTTGACTCATGACAACGATCTGTTTCCTGCTTGTACGGTGATCCATTCATGCAACGTGTGGAAGCAGACTGAAGAAGACGGTGTAAACCCTATGCGTCCGGCAGTCCCCATCTCACGCCGGATTACCATTAACGAGATGGTGGGTGTGTTGGAAGCCTTCGTTGATAGTTTGAACCCTACCAACTGCGTGACAATTACTAAAAAAAATTGTGATTGTAACCAATTCATCTATGTAACCAAAAAAAACTTTGAGATCATTTTTAACTTATTGGGAGCCGTTTGTGTATTATAAAAGGATTGCCTGTGATAAAGAGCTTCTTATTTTAAAATTATATAATAAATATATTATTCATTAAGGTTGTATTAATGCACGGATAGAGGGATGTATGCATGGTATGTACATAAAATGTTTAGTTTAAGTTCAAAAATGGGATTATCATTAATGAGACAGTGGGTGTGTTGGAAGCCTTCGTTGATAGTTGGAACCCTATCAGCTACATTGACAGTTACTAAAAAATTGTGATTGTAACCAATTTATCTATGTAACCAAAAAAAACCTTTGAGATTATTTTTAACTTATTACGAGTCGTTTGTTATAAAAGGATTGACTATGATAAAGAGCTTCTTATTTTAAAATTATATAATAAATATATTATCCATTAAGGTTGTATTAATGCACGGATATAGGGATGTATGTATGGTATGTATATAAAATGTTTAGTTTAAGCCCAAAAATGGGGCCTAGGGATGCAAATTTGGATATGCAAATGTGAAGGTATAATAATAATTAAACTAATTTTTATTTGTAATGCAATTTAAAATTTTACATTTTCGAAAATAAAATATTAATTAGAATATTATTTAGTTAAATTATATTTATAATTTTTTTTATTGGTATAGGGATTTTGAAAGGATTTCGTAACCTTTTACAATGATGGAGTCAAACTGAGGAACACTCTAGTGGAAATACGTGACAAAATAAAACTAAAACCTAGAAAAACAGACTTTCTGAGGCAAAAAGAAAGCCATTTCCAAGCCATTGGGGAGGAGTAGAGGGCCCATGCAGGGGCTGGAAATAGAGCACTTCTCAAAAACCCACACATGGTTCATAGTAAAAATAGAGAAACCCAAAAAACAAAAGACTCTAGTATAAAAAAATGTAGCCTTCTTAGGGCCATGGAGGAGTAACATTCTCAAAATCCCATGCAGGAGCAGCAGCAAAAGAAACCAGTAAATAAGACCCTCACAAGGGCAGAAAAAAATAAATAAAAGATAAAATCCTACATAGGGGAAACCAGGATCTGCAAATTTTAGATATTCGTTTGATCGACTACATCACGTCCATTAGCCCCCACAAGACTCTTAAACTCCTCCAAGATCCCAAAATGATCCTTATACTCATCTAGGAGGGTCTCTTCTTGAGAGAGCAGGGAATAAGTCATATTGGCCGCTCTCTCAAAGGCCTTCATAATGTCATGGAGGTCTTGGAGGTGGCCTCTTTCAAACATATTGGGCTAGCAAGAAACCCTGGAAGCCAAAAGGGAAGACAGTTTTGTGGAGGTGTCCTCAAGAGGATGCATTTTCTTGGGGGCAGTCTCTTGCTTGATCTGAAAAGATAAAGAGTTTTCAGAAGCATCATTATCAACCATAATTAGGGCCTTGATTTTACCACTATTGGATTTGACTCTGGTGGAGCGTCGGGTGCCCGATGTACCATCCATCCTGGTTTCAAAATCAAGCGTTTGGTTAGTTCTTGGGGACGCGAAAGTGTCGCCACCAGTTGCTCCAGTGTTGTTCACAAGTTCCAAAACCACTGCTTCCATGACCCTCCGAGTTTGATGCTCTAGAACATACCGGTACAACAGCAAGTGCAAACCTTGGTGCAGAGGGAGAGAAGATACTCCTCACTTGATATTGAGAATAGATCTTTCAACAGATCAAAAGAGATACTCCAATATGTTAATAGTTTTATTTCCATGTAAATGGGTGAGGAAAGAGAGGTGAAAACTTCATAGTACTGCACCAAGACTATCCAAAGTGAAATATTGGAGGACAATCACCATTACCACATCCCACAACTTTGGGAGAGAATTGCGAAGGATGCCACCTTTATCCCTGCCTAGGGATTCTTCGTGGTCTCGAAAGAGGACCAACTCGCCCTAGAGTGAGTGCTTCTCCCGATTTATGATTTCTCCATCATTCGAGATCCCCATTATTTCAATATGAAGATCCATAGTATGAACAAACTCTAGGGACAGGTCAGGGTCATGGCCTTGAAACAATTGAAGAAAAATGAGTAGGTCATGATCACGAAAAATATCCTCGACCAAGGCACAATAAAATTGAGTAGTTAAATGGAGGGCGGTAGGTTCGACTTCAGCCATCAGAACAAGGACAAACTAGAGGGAGGAAATTGCAGGGGAACGCACCAAAGTAGGCGTACGATGGAAGGGAGATAATACCAAAATGCATTAAAGAACAATGATTAAAAAGGTAGGGGACCCTGCCTTGGCCCAACTCCACAACCAGTGGCACAAAACATGCATGCCACGCTCTAAAAAAACATGAACCATGATTGAAGACAGAGTGGAAGCGAACGACACGAATGGATTGACACTGGCAACAAAGACCTAATGGGAAAGTCAGACCAAAAAATAGGAAGCACTAGGTGAAGAAAAACCTTCGTTCTATGGATCGGCACCAGATTTGGAAGCAAAAATTATCAACACCTTTGAAGGAGAATTCCATTGATAGTTTTGAGGGCTAGACACATAGTTATTCTAGGTAATCGGGTGGTGATTAACGAACCTCTTGGCACAAGGATCAAATAAAGTTTGGAGGTTGAGAAAAGCACCACCAATGAAGAGGATGAATGAGGATCAAAACACCACAAAGGCTACCACATGTGAATGATTAGAAGGAGCATCATGTTGCTAACGAGAAAAAATAGAGAGGTAAATTCATCTCATCATCGCCTAGCAGTGGACGTGCCACATGATCCCACCAACCTTTGTAGTAGTGGGAAAGTGGCTAGTGATATGTCTAGACACGTGGCTCACCTCAGGGGTTTTATCACCCCTAACTTGGTCTGTGTCCGTCATGTGAAAGATCACCCTATAAATAACTTCAAAACCTTTGATGTGTAATGTCACATCGATGGTAAGGTTGATATTCATGTGAGTACTCTTAGAAGCGTGGCTCCCCTTAGTGTGACTAGTCAAAAGATGAATAAGGTATGCATTACTCCACATGAAGTCCATGAGGCTCCAGCACCAAAGCCCCTTAGTCTTGTTGTTCACAAATTTCAATAGCATTGATGTTGATTAGAGATGAGGGAAAAGCTTGCTTCCAAACGGTGAGATTATGCTCATAAATTCCCATACTTGCTATGAGATCGACAACACGATTGCCTTCGTAATAAACATGGTTGAAAGTAACACTGGTAAAGGATTGCATAAGACATTTGATTTTAGATATCATGTTTGTAATGTTCCAAGAAATAGACTGGATTTATGAGAGGAAGCACTGAATGATATTTTTAGAGTCACCTTCAATCAGAACATTAGAATAGTGCATGCTGTTAAGGAGGACAATACCTTGGTAAAAAGTTGTGGCTTTCATGAAATGACTAGACTGGTGTCCTAAATTCTCAAAAAAGGCCATCATGATATTGCCTGTGTGATCTTTGACAATTTTAACAGCACCAGTAGGCCTAGGATTTCCTTTGACGGCTCCATCAAAATTCAATTTGAGAAAACCTATAGGAATAGGAAACCATTTGACCTGTGATCGATCAGCCTTACGAGATTGGGAATGAAGGTTGCAGTTGGGAATCTTAAGAGAAGAGGCCAACAAAACTTTAGCATTAGTTTCAGAGTCACCATTGTCATGAGTAATGAAATAATTCTTAGTAGAAACATGAAGGATTCTCGTTAGCATGTATCGGGCATCATGTTTTGAATCAATAAAAGCACGAGAGTTGTTGAAGAACACAAGCTTATACTGAGAGGGGGGTGAACAATATAAGACCACTTTTTACTTTTTCTTCCAAATCAATATTATGTTGTGTAAAGATAGCAGTATCAATAGAATTAATCAAAGCAATGTACAAAAACCATACACAATAGAGACACCACAATTTATGTGGTTCACCCACATGGAGAAAATATTTTACTAAAACTTTCTCAATCAATCTCTTTGGGAATCACTCCCAATTACAATGTTTATGGATCTTTGTCCAAAGGAGATGTTGATCCCCTAATCTCAAGTTCGTGGATATCTTCCACAGGAGAACACTTTCCACTTCTGCTCTGGCTATGCAATCTTCTATAAGACTTTGTCTCTCTGCTGCACTGGCTGGTGGACCTCTCTCCACTTGAAGACTCCTCACTCAAATCTATCTTCAACTGTGCTAGATGCTAGATCTCTATCCACTAATACTTTGTCCTCTGTACTCTATCACTTCCAAAGCTTTGTCAATAGGCTCACTAAGAACCTGCTCAATAGGCTCACACAGAACCTGCTCAATAGGCTCACACAGAACCTGCTTAACAAGCTCACACAGAACTTGTCAAATCTGTGCTAGCAAGCTCACTAAGAACTTTCTCAAATATGCTCTAGCAAGCTCACTAAGAACTTGCCCAAATTTGCTCTATCAAGCTCACCAAGAACTTGCCCAAATCTGCTCTAGCAAGCTCACCAAGAACTTGCCCAAATTTTCTCTAGCAAGCTCACCAAGAACTTGCCCAAATTTGTTGTAGCAAGCTCACCAAGAACTTGCCCAAATCTGCTCTATCAAGCTCACCAATAACTTGCCCAAATATTCTCCAACAAGCTCACTAATAACTTGTCCAAACATTGTCCTCAAATCTATCCACAAAGCTTTCTCAAAATTATCCACAAATACCTTCTAAAGGCTCAATCAATCATGCTCAAGTAGCACTCAAATCTTATCCACAAATCTATCAAGGCAAAGCTCAAAGATGAACTCAACAATAAAGGGTAATGTACTCTTCAATGGATGACAACAATGATCCATAATGATCTCAATTCAACTCAACTCATAGAAGCATAAAGAGAATTGTTAGAGACTCAATATGTTCTAATCTCAATCTCAACTCAAATCAAATCAAATCAATCTCAACTCAACTCAAGTCAATCTCATAGAAGCATAAAGAGAATTGTTAGAGACTCAATATGTTCTAATATTACTCTCAACTCAAATCAATCTCAACTCAACTCATAGAAGCATAAAGATAATTTTTAGATACTCAATTATGTTCTAATCTCACTCTCAACCCAAATCACCACAAGGGACAACTCTTTCTTACAAAACCCTAATACAAGTATGCATCAACCAACTCAAATATTTCCAACAATGCTCAACCACAAATCTCACATAACAATGATACTCATGTTCTTTTCTAACTCAAGTTCTTTCACAACCAATGGGCTTCAACAACTATGCTTATCAAACAAGGTTTAGACACAACTCTCAATTCAGAAAACCTTGAAGCATTCAACCAACCACTTTCGAAAAGGAAACCACAAACAATCATTTTCCCTCCAATGATATTTTAGAAATCAACCACCATAAACAATAAATAGGAGAATGTGCCCATACATTTTATGAATATGAAAAAACCTCTTTGTAAATCTTCCACAATCACAAAATTGTTTTGCCAATCTTCACAAGGGTTAGTAGATCACAAAATAATTAAAATTACTCCACTTTTCAATAATCATCACCAAGGCCTTTAATTGCACAACTTCCTTATCTCTCCTAAAACCACTTGTACCATAAAATAAAATAAATCAAAACATTGCATAACCTTTTCACTCCAAAAACCACTTATACCATAAAATAAAATAAATCACAATATTGCATACCTTGTCACCTCATGAAATAATTAATCTTTTTGAAAAAGAACAAGGCAAACTTCACTTTTGGAACCCCTTTGCAAAATCAAAAATATCTCTTTACACACACCTTATTTCTCCTTCTAAATAAATTAGTCAAATACCCATCAAAATAAGATTTCCGACGATATATAATATGCCCCATTTCCAAAATAAATTGAAACCTTTACATATATATGCCAACCTCCATTAATTGCACATAGGTCAGCCCTCCATTAAACTTTAATATCTTCATCACCGGAGGTCCTTTTTCGATGAAACAAAATTCCACCTTGAATTTTAAGAAAAACCATTTCCACATAAGCCCACCATGGTTTTAAATAAAACCTTTTATTTTTCCTGCCTTGGTTTTCGTAAAAACCCTGTAAATAGCCATGCTTTCCAAAATATCATAAATGATTATCTATGAAGTGATTTTGACACCAAAACTCAATGTGACATCAATTATCCATGTGACATCAATGACAACATAAAATAACTCAAATTTTCAATAGTTGAACTCGTTAAAAATATCCCAGAGGAAGTGAGGAAGATAGAAGGACCAAAATATTTTGAGGTAAAACACTTTGAACGAATTAGGCCACTGAACACACAGGTCACTAAGGAAGGCGGGCAGGACCCAAGCAATGCCAACAAAGCAGAATAGGGATAAAAAATAGAAATGGAGAAGGAGCAACATAAGAAGATATGGTGGGTAGACTCATAATCTTGGAGGTACAAATAAAAATTATTGGGTATGGAAAGGCCATGACAATGGAGGTTCGGGATGGTAAGGATCCTATCCTAAAAGATAAACCAAAAAAAGAAACTTTGGTTATGAGATATTTTTTCCAAATGAGCATGGAAGGAAACCAATGAGGGGAAAGGTTCTCAGTGAGGGTGTAGAAAGACTTGAAATTGAAAAGGCCATTGGTAGAATGAGCCCAAAGGATCACATCCTCAAAGGGAAGAATAGAAATGACACAAATATGCAACAGATTAGACATAATGAAGGCAACTTGTCTCTGCTCACAGGATATACCAACGACAGGGATCGACTTCTAGGAATTGTGGTTATGGTGGAATAAATGACATACCTTAGGATCAAAAAGAGATTTGGTGATTGGTTTTAGGCAGATGAGGTCCACACAAGTCTACAAGGGGTGGTCACCAAGCCATAGATCCTCCAAGAACCTGATCTTTTCGTCATTGTCTAATTTCCAGTGGATGTTTTTCCTGAGAATATCCTTAGATTTGAAAATGAAATTCCAAGCTATCAAACCATAAATGGGAGAAGGATCCTCAAATAAATTGTTGTTTTGCTAGAGGTATTTCGATTTCACAATGGAGACCCATAAGGAGTTCTCACTAGTAAAAAATCTCCATCCTTGTTTGGCAATGAGGGCTAGATTCATATTGTGGACCTTCCAGATTCCAATGCCACCATGATCCTTTCATGAGAAAACTTGGTCCCATGCAACCAAGTGGATATGTTGTTTTATCTCTGACCCAAACCACAAAAAATTCCTTTGTAGTTGCTCAATTTTATTGCTAACTTCAGTCAGAATCTGAAATATGGAGAGGAAAAAATGGGATGCTTTGGAGGGTGGCTTTAACAAGGGTGGCCTTGCCTACTTAACTGAGAAGGCTTCCTTTCCAACTAGCCATTTTTTTCTAAATATGGTCAATGATAGAATTCTAGAGATAATTTTTTGAGGGACCTTCAAAGAGAGGAAATCATAAATAAGTGGTAGGGAGCTCGACAATGGTGCACTCAAGGATAGCAACGATGCAGACTTGGCATCTATTTTAATGAAGTAGATCTTGCTTTTAGAGAAATTTACTTTTTGACTAGTAGTAGCCTCAAAGGATAGTAGGATCAATTTGATAAAGTGGGCATGGGGGATAGAGGCAAGGGTGGCCAGGATAGTGTCATCAATGAATTGTTGGTGGGAGATAGGCTGAAGGGAGGACGCAAGCTTGAAACCAGAGATGTATCCTTTGGAACATGTAGAGGTGAGGGTTTTGCCTAAGGCTTCAACAACAATTATGAAAAGGAAAGAAGAGAGGGGGTAATCCTGTCTGAGGCCTTTGAAGCTTTTGAAATATCTTGCAGAAGAGCCATTAACCAAAATATAAAAGTTGGCAGTAGAAATACATTCCTTTATGAGAGTAATCCATTTAGGATGGAAACTAAAATTGAAGAGGACAAAGAACAAAAAATTCTTGGAAACTCTATCAAAAGCCTTGTTCATATTGATATTTAGAAGAAACATAGCCTTGGGATGTTCTAGAGGAGGGCCTTGGATGTTTGGAAATAACACCCAGGACTAGGGACAAGCAAGTCTTAAAAGAAATTGGTGGTTTCATCTCTTATTTTAGAGATATCAGTTGTTACTTCCTCATTCTACTGGACGAGTTCCTTGATTTTGTTACACCCTCTATGTCTTATGGTGGTGGCATGAAAGATTTAATGTTGGAATCTCCTTCTTTAATCCAGGTGACCCACAATTTTTTTTCCATAATGCTTCTTCACTTCTAAGGATGTGGAATTGGCCAGAAGGGTCTTTTCTATGTCCTGAAGGGTGGGGTCAGGATTATCTTGTTGCATTAAGAGATGTATGCTAGTGATTTGAGACTGAATCTAGTGATTTTGTGTAAGATGTTTTTGAATACCTCTCTATTCCATTTTTTAGCTTGAATTTGACATATCGAAGTTTTTTGCTAATCTAGAAGGTTGGATATTTGGTGAACTTGCGAGACCACCACATAGAGATAAAATATTTGACGTGTGGATCTTGAAGCCACATTGATTAAAATCTAAAAGGTGACTTGAATGGAGAAACTTGAGAGGAGTTATCCAAAAGTAGGGTATTTGGACAATGATCACAGGATAACATCACCAAACATAGGAATAGCATTGGTTGAGATGAGAAAGTGGTCAAGGTGAATTTGAATGAGTTGATCTCCTTTCCTACGGTTTCTCCAAGTAAATCTTGACCCCCTAAGATTAATATCCATAAGTTTGTTGTTATCCATGAATGTTGCAAAGTGCTCACATGAATTACCAGTGATTTAGCATCCCCATTTTTTGTCAATTGGGAATATATGGGAGTTAAAGTCCCCTTCCAGCATCCAAACCTCTGAAGAGAAAACTTCCCCGAGTTTGCTGAGAGAATTCCATAAGAGGTTCCTACTAGATGGGGAGTTAGGAGAATATATGTTTGAAAGGACCCAATGGTAACCATACTCTTTGTTGAAAAATATGACATTCATGTAATTATATTCTATAGACAACAAATTCCCTTCAACTTATATAGGATCCCACATACATAATAGTCCACTTGAAGCTCTGTTGGCTAAACTAAAAAGAAATTCAAAATATTTCTAAATAAATTTTGAGATGCAAGTGGCACTCTGAGAATACAGCTTAGTTTCTTGTAGCAAAAATATGGTGGGTCTTAAGTCTCTCCTCATGGACTTAACCAAGAGTTGCTTGTTTCGACCATTCAAGCCTCTGACATTCTATGAGAGGATATTTATTTAGAAACTCTTGAATATGTTCTCTTCCCTCTCCCAAGAGGAAGGGGAAGTTTGGATATGTTTTCAACTAGTATTTCTGAAGCTTTTCCCTAGAGGGTGAGTTGTGTGCCATTTGCAATCTCATCCAAAGCTTCTCTATTTCTGATATTTTTAGTATAAGGACGATCTTATTTTTTCCCAGAGCCCACATCGACGTAAAGCCTCCTTTGAGTACTATTCAGGGGGAACTGGGGAAGAAAGGAATGGGGGAGCAAGTGTAAACCTTGGTGATGATGTTATCTATGATAAGCCTCCCTTGGATAGAGTTGCCTTGGTTAGGAGCAATGAAGTGGGAGACAATGGGTTTGAGTCTGTTATTCAAGGTTTTTATGAGAATTTTATAGAGGACATTACAAAGGCTAATAGGGTGGAAATATATGAGGGTACGAGCCTTATGGAACTTAGGAATGAGGGCTAGGAAAGTGGAGTTGACATATCTTAGAATATCCTTGGTCCATTGCATGTACTGGATGGCAGAAATTACATCCTCACCCACAATGTTCCAAAATTGATGGAAGAAAATGGGAGGAAATCCCTCAAGACCTAGGGCTTTCCCACATTGCATAGAAAAATAGTAGAACGAGCTTCTTAAACTGAGAGTGGATTGATTAGTCTTTGGTTATGTTTTTGCATGACTAGCCTTCGTATGTTCTAAATGAGGGCTTCAGATGTTTGGAAATCACACCCGATACTAGGGCCAAACAAGTCTTCAAATAAATTGGCAGCTTCATATTTAATTTCAGAGATATCAGTTGTTACTTCCCCATTCTGTTGGACAAGCTCCTTGATTTTGTTACACCCTCTATGTCTTATGGTGGTGGCATGAAAAAATTTATTATCATAATATCCTTATTTAATCCAGGTGACCCACGATTTTTGTTTCCATAATGCTTCTCCACTTTTGAGGATGTTGTGGAAATCGGTAGGAAGGGTATTTTTTGTGTCCTGAAGGATGGGGTTAGGATTGTCTTGCTGCATTGAGATATTTATGCTAGTGAGTTGAGATTTAATCTGGTGCTTTTTGTGGAATATGTTTTTGAATACCTCTCTGTTCTATTTTTTCAGCTTGAATTTGACATACCTGAGTTTGTTGCTAATATGGAAGGTCGGAGATCTAGTGAACATGCGGGACGACCACAGGGAGATCAAATATTTGAGGTGTGGATCTTGAAGCCACATTTATTCAAATATAAAAGGTGAATTGAATGAAGAAACCTAAGAGGAGTTATCCAGAAGCAAGGGATTGTGGTCATATCCAATATAGGGCAATGATCGTAGGATAGCATCACCAAACTTAGGAATAGTATTTGTTGAGATGAGCAAGCAGTCAAGCTAGTTATGAATGAGTTGGTATCATTTCCTGTGATTGCTCCAAGTAAATCTTGGCCCCTAATATTAATATCCATAAGTTCATTATCATCTACGAACACTGCAAATTGCTCATATGAATTACCAGTGATTTGGGATCCCCATTTTTGTTAGATGGGAACATAGGGGAGTTAAAGTCCCCTGCCAACATCCAAGCCTCTGAAGAAAAAACTTCCCTAAGTTGGCTGAGATAATTCCATAAGAGGTTCCTCCTAGATGGGTATTTGGGAGTATAGATGTTTGAAAGGACCCAATGGTAATCATCCTATTTGTTGAAAAACATGACATTCATGTAATTATCTGCTATAGACAACAAAGTACCTTCAACGTTTGTAGGATCCCACATACATAATAGTCCACTTGAAGCTCTGTTGGCTGGACTAAAAAGAAATTCATAATATTTACAAATGAATTTTGAGATGCAAGTAGCACTCTGAGAATCCAGATTAGTTTCTTGCAGCAAAAATATGGTGGGTCTTAAGTCTCTCCTCATGGACTTAACCAAGCATTGCTTGTTTTAACCATTGATGCCTCTCACGTTCCATGAGAGGATCTTCATTTAAAAACTCTTGAATATGTTTGAGTTAATTTGAGGTATTTTATGTTGTCATTGATGTCACATGGATCATTGATGTCACATTGAGTTTTGGTGGCAAAAACACTTCATAGATAATCATCTATGATATTTCGGAGAGCATGGATATATACAGGGTTTTTATGAAAACCAAGGCAGGAAAAATAAAAGGTTTTATTTAAAACCATGGTGGGATTATGTGGAAAGGGTTTTTCTTAAAATCCAAGGTGGAATTTTGTTTCATCGAAAAAGGACCTCCGGTGATGAAGATATTAAATTTTAAAGTTTAAGTTTAAATTAATGGAGGGCTACCTAGGTGTTGTAGGTGAGTTGGAGAGGAGAAGGAAATCCTCCAAGGGAGGTCCCAGGTTCAAATCTCCACCCTACCAAAAAGCTAAATTGGGTATCCAAAATACAATTTGTAATGTTGGTGCAGGCAGGGTTGGGTGCGACTCCCGAGTGACTTTGACGGTGTAGAACCCCCTGTTCGTGGTCTCTTAGACCAAGGCGGCTCCGCAAGGGGTTTTTTGCTTTAAAAAAAAAAAAAAAAAATTAATGGAGGGCCGACCTATGTGCAATTAATGGAGGTTGGCATATATATATATATGTAAAGGTTTCAATTTATTTCGGAAATGGGGCATATTATATATCGTCGAAAAGATTATTTCGAGGGCTATTTGACTAAATTATTTAGAAGGAGAAATAATGTGTTTGCAAAGAGATATTTCTAATTTTTCAAAGGGGTTCCAAAAGTGAAGTTTACCTTTTTCAAGAGGATTAATTCTTTCATGAGGTGACAAGGTATGCAATATTCTAATTTATTTTATTTTATGGTATAAGTGGTTTTGGGAGTGAAAAGGTTATGCAATGTTTTGATTTATTTTATTTTATGGTACAAGTGGTTTTAGGAGAGATAAAGAAGTTGTGCAATTAAAGGCCTTGGTGATGGTTATTGAAAAGTGGAGTAATGTTGATTATTTTGTGATCTACTAACCCTTGTGAAGATTGGCAAAATAATTTTGTGATTGTGGCATATTTACAAAGAGGTTTTTTCATCTTCATAAAAGGTATGGGCACATTATTCTATTGATTTTTTATGGTGGTTGATTTCTAAAATATCATTGGAGGGAAAATGATTGTTTGTGGTTTCCTTTTCAAAAGTGGTTGATTGAATGCTTCAAGGTTTTATAAGTTGAGAGTTGTGTTTAAACTTTGTTGTATAAGCATAGTTGTTGAAGCCCATTGGTTGTGAAATAACTTGAGTTAGAAAATAACATGAGTATCATTGTTATGTGATATTTGTGGTTGAGCATTTTTGGAAATATTTGAGTTGGTTGATACATACTTGGACTAGGGTTGTGTGAGAGAGAGTTGTCCCTTGTGGTGATTTGTTGAGTTGAGTTGATTGAGCCTAGGCAAGTGATGTGTGAAGTTATTGTTCAAGTCCTATGAAAAAAACTATTCCATTATTCTGATTTGAGTTGAGAGTAAGATTAGAACATATTGAGTCTCTAACAATTCTCTTTATGCTTCTATGATATTGACTTGAGTTGAGTTGAGATTGATTTGAGTTGAGTTGAGTTGAGATTAATATTAGAACATATTGAGTCTCTAACAATTATCTTTATGCTTCTATGAGTTGATTTGAGTTGAGTGGAGTTGAGACTAAGATTAGAACATATTGAGTCTCTAAAAATTCTCTTTATGCTTCTATGAGTTGAGTTGAGTTGAGATCATTGTGGATCATTGTTTTCATCCATTGAAGAGTACATTGCCATTCATTGTTGAGTTCATATTTGAGCTTTGACTTGATAGATTTGTGGACGAGATTTGGGTGCTACTTGAGCATGATTTATTGAGCCTTTGATAATGCCTTTGGGATAGATTTGAGGACAGTGTTGGGACATATTTGAGTACAATGTTGGGAAAAATTTGAGGACAGTGTTGGGACAGATTTGAGGACAATGTTGGGATAGATTTGTGGAAATTTTTGAGCAAGTTCTTTGTGATCTTGCTAGAGCAGATTTGGGCAAGTTCTTGGTGAGCTTGCTAGAGTATATTTGGGCAAGTTCTTGGTGAGCTTGCTAGAGCATATTTGGATAGGTTCTATGTGAACTTGTTATTCAACATTGGACAGGTTTTGTGTGAGCTTGTTAAGTAGGTTCTGTGTGAGCCTATTGAATAGGTTCTTAGTGAGCCTATTGATAGAGCTTTGGAGGTGATAGAGTACAGAGGATAGAGTCTCAGTGGATAGAGATCCAAAATGCCAGACATAGTTGAAGATAAATCTGAGTGAGGAGTCTTCAAGTGGAGAGAGGTCCACCAGTTAGTGCAACAGAGATACAAAGTCTTCTAGAGGATCACATAGCCAAAGTAGAAGGGGAAAGAGTTGTCTTGTGGAAGAGATCCATGAACTTGATATTAGGGGATCAACATCTCCTTTGGATAAATATACATAAAAATTGTAATTGGGAGTGATTCCCAAAGATATTGATTAAGAAAGTTTTAGTAAAATATTTTCTTCGTGGAGTAGCCCACATTGGGTGAACCACGTAAATTGTGATGTCTCTATTGTGTATGGTTTCTATGCATTGCTTTGATTACTGCTATCTTTACACAACATAATATTGAATTGGAAGAAAAAGTAAAAAGTGGTCTTATATTGTTCATCCCCCCACCTCTTAGTATAAGCTTGTGTTCTTCAATTAGTTTCTTGCAGCAAAAATATGGTGGGTCTTAAGTCTCTCCTCATGGACTTAACCAAGCATTACTTGTTTTAACCATTGAGGCCTCTCACATTCCATGAGAGAATCTTCATTTAGAAACTCTTGAATATGTTCTCTTCCCTCTCCCAAGAGGAAGGGGAAGTTTGGATCTATTTTCAATTGGTGTTTCTGAAGCTTTTCCTAGAGGGTGAGTTGTGTGCCATTCACAATCTCATCTAAAGCTTCTCTGCTTCTAATATCCTAAGTAGAAGGATGACCTCATTTTCTTCTAGAGCCCACATCAACATAAAGCTTCCTTTGAGTAAAAATAGGGGGGGTACTGGGGGAGAAAGGAATGGGAGATATGGGAATGCCACTAGGGGAGCCTAGGAGACTCTTAGGGGAAGGAGGAGGGCTTTGGGAGTGGATAAAGGTGGGGTTAATGAGGTTCATGCTGGCATCATCAACAAAAGGGGGGAAAATGGTTGGAGATCAAAATGGGAGGACTGTGAGGAGGAGAGAAAATGATATTTGGAAAAGAAGGAGTATCAAAACCTTCCACTAGAGTTTGACCAACAGTTCCAGTGGAAGGGCAGGTCTCCAACTAAGGAACAGAGGGGAGAAGCAGTGCAGTAGAGATAGAGGAGCGAAGAGGAACAAATTTTGAAATATGATGACCTTCATTAGAAGGTAGCTTAGGGACCTTAGGTAATTGGGAATGAAGATGGCTTTTCTTGGAATAGAAATCATAAAAAGTAGGTTTATTTTCATATTCAATAACTTGGGAGAAGGTACAAACCTTTGAGATAATATTGATCAAATACGGGAGGACTGAATCCAAATTTGCATTGATGCACATACAAGCGTGGATCATGTAGGACCTTGCTCTAGTGTGGGATCGAAAGAGATGAGTTCTCCAATATTCCTCACAATACCCCAGAGGATATCTTCATTCCAAAATTTAAATGGTAGTCTTTGGAAGTGAATCCAAACTAGGGAAAATTTGATGTTCTAAGTAGATGGGTCAAAATCCACACCCCATTTTTTTTAGGAAAAACCCTCTACGATCAAACAAACATGGTCCTCCTATGAGGATTAATTGAGAATCAATAGGATTGTTCAACCAGATAAAAAATAATCCCCTAGGCATCTCTACTATATCCATGGAACTAAGGGGCTATCAAGAGGAGTGGGCCCATTTATGAATAGATTTCATATATGACTGTGAACCAAAAAACTTTCCCACCAATGATTTGGAGTTATGGGCGACCATGGACGACATGAGTTCACAAGGGAATATCAATATTACCATTAGAATAATATAGGTCAACCCTTTTCGTTGCAAGTGGACTAGGGTTTAATTTAAATTTAACCATATCAACAAAGAACTTGGGAGCCGCCTCTCTCGATTCGTCCATCACAGTCATTGTTGAAGGAACAACTCTATTTGGCAATGAGACACTTCTTACCTAGTCCAATAGGGATGCACGATTTGTTTCTATGTCATTTCCAACCACTATGTCATAGCTGGTAGATCCTGAAGTAGCTATCACCGTTACTGCCCCATGATAGAGATATCCAATAGTGATAAGAATAGTGGGCCTGAAATCATCTTTTTACTTGTGGCCCATTGCAGATATTCCTTCCAAAAAATTTGGGTGGATAGAGAGGTTCCTTTTTACTTTATTCAAACCATATCCTTCTGACCCACCACTACCCATGACACCACCAATGCCATCGTCAGAGTTGCTATCGGTTCCATCGTCTTTGATCGTCCTTGTTGTTGTTGCTTCTATTTTCACTATCGCTCACAATCCCATTCCCACTTGTATTTTCACCACTTTCTAAAACCTTGTTATTTTAACACTATTTGACTTTGCATTTCATCATCATAATAATGTGGATATGAAGCTACCCATATTAATGATGTATAAGTTGAGTGGACCTAACAGTAAGTCTTTGAAACTCCAAATAAAAGGTCCAATATTTGAAATCAATAAGAGCTAGGGTTGTACACCATGTTCCAATAGTTTATATGAATACAATTTTACATATTCTCCTATTAAATTATATTTATAATTAATATGTTGTTATTTATGTATATATATTTTGGTTGATGTTGAATTATGGAAATATTCAACTTCTTTTACGTTTGTAATTCTAGTTTAAACAAAGTTGTATGGAAGGGAAAATACCTCCTCAATCTTCCAATTTAGGTCAGCTCTCTACTATCCTTGTAAAAATATAACTAATATAATTTGATTGCATGAAATAAAATATGGGAAATTAAAGTGCACAAAGTAAATTCAGAGATCAAAATACATAAAAAGTAAATTTGTAATTTTAGGGTGCAAAAAATTGAGAGTAAATATGGTTGTGATCATAGCAAGGAGAGTGAAATTAATTGACACATGAGAAAATAAAAAAACAATAGTGTATTCCCATTCATATGAAATAAAATTGTGAGAGTAATAGTAAGATGGATGAAAGGGTTGTCCATAATCTCCATGCATTCCACAATCTAGGAGGTTAGTGCCACTAATGGAAAGAAAAATACTTATCAATTCTCATCAATACCAAGAATATAGATCACAATGTGAGCCTTAGGGAGTGTAGATTTAACTTTCTCAATTCCAAAAGATGTTTGCAATAGAGCCCATAGCTCCTATTTATAGAAATAATACATCCCTAAGTCACCTTTGGTGAGAAATTATTACTTTTAATTAAAACAAATATTGGGGCATCTCTAAAAAAATGATGCATCTCCAAACGTTACATGCTTCTAATTACACTCCTAAATGAGTTAGAATATTTCTAAAATGCTTGTTAACAACACTACATAACAAAATGTTGCTTTCAAAAAATATTCTTTTAGATTCATGCATTTCCTTTTACCCCTCTACTTGTCCATGATTGAATCACTCTAGGAGCTGATAAAATAACTCTATTTTGATAGTGATTTTCTTGTATGAGTCAATCACTCCATAAATCTAGTAGATCACTCTTATGAATCACTTGCATCCATTAGAAAATCGGTTCTTTGGTGTTAATTTAGCAGAATTTAAGGTTTCTTGTGGTTCTAATTGACTATTATTGAAGGTTGTATAAACTTTTTAAATGGTGGAAATTTAATGCTAGTGATTTATTACTACATTTCTCATGACTTCATAGGGTACCAATATCGATTAGCTAGAAATCCCATATCCTACCTTTATCTTTGTGCATAAAGTATTAAAAATTAGAATACCTTGTTACAAAACTTAAAAATTGTTCTCACATTCTTGTCCTATAGTAGAAACAAATTCTACCATTCCTCATTTGCTGAGACTTACATGTTCATGAAGTCTTCAACATCTCCTACCAAGTCCTCACATAATGTTCCATACCGTTCATCTTTGGCTTCTTTAAAAAAGTATGTAATATTTTTTTAAATTTTGCATCTCTTTATTTTTTAGCATTCTCTATCATGATTTTTATCCAACGTTTAAATTTCCTAGCATTTCTTCACTCTCCTACAAAGATATATTTGGAGTAATCTCTCCCATGATTTTTCACAAGCTAGTCAATTACTTTGATGTAAAATACATTATGTCTCTCAAATTTAACTAAACAATTGCTTCAAACAATATCAATTTTAAATCTTCAATATTCAATAAAGCAATCAATAATTTCTTCAAATTATCATCTTCTTATAACTCCTAAATTAATTTCAGATTCTTCTCAATTTTTAAATCACAAATTTTAATCTCTTAAATCTCAAAAATCACATCAATCATTCATTAATCCTTATCTCTCCAGATTAGTTCACAATGTAGCCAACAACCATTGTGGTAGTGTTGGAGGCTTTTTCTCTTACTTGTAATTCATTCCCTTTTGGTTAGGCTTCACAACTAGATTTCTTTTTTGGTTCCACTCTATCATTATCATCATCTCTTATGTTTGGAAAAAGTACACCATTTGGAAGTACACAATTTTTGTTGCTATTTCAATTCTCTATATTTGAATTTGGGTCCACACTTGGTTTTGGACCTACCCCAACATTTGAATCTATAGTAAATTTTACCAATATCGTGTTTTAGCCATCTTATGGTCATATTGTGCACAAATCACATTGGTATAATTTTTCGTTGAAATTTATGATTGAAACTAATCTTGATGATTATTTGTGCTAAAATTTGATCACTATGTATTATGTATCCATGGTTTTAATACCATTGGAAAATACACTTAAATAATTTTATAGTAATATTTTGCATGATATACTTCTCTAATTTGAAGTGGTAGATTTTATTTTCCAAAATGAAGAATCTATCTAGAATTACAATTTGTGATAGAATTCTCTACCTTAATTGTATCTTAAAACATAAAGTAGTTGTAAATTTGTCATTGGGTGGAAAAATATAGCATACAACCCTTTGTTATATAGGTCTATCCCATATTCTAGATATGTTTATAGTGTTAAAATTGGTGTAAATCCTAAATATTATTATTGGGAGGAAAAGTCATCCTAACTAGTAAGAACCTCTAGTATTTCTACCATTGCACTTGTCTAAATGATGGTTGAGCTCACAAATATGGTGGCCATGTTGACTAGAAAAGTTAATGACATCTTGGTTTGCATACCTGAAGTTGTCTATCAGAAAAATGTGAAGCCAAGGTGTATAATGTCTCTTGTGACCCTAAAATACTTGCCAATTGAATTTTGGACGTGAAGATTTGGTTCAAGTAGAATAGTGTTGTATATGAGAACATGACTTCATTTATCAAATTGAAGATTACTGGAATTTCCAAAGTATGAATCATCAATTGTTAGCAATCTCATAATATCATCCACACTTCAGACTATATTTTAACAACTCTTGAGGATATTATCTATCCATGGAATTACTTGGAGGATTTTGGCATCAAATAGCTTTGTTTACATCAATATCCCAATATGTACTTGGAAGAATACATCTACCAATTTAATCATTTGCAAATCATACTAAATGTGGTTGATAACATAGTGGCTATCATTCTAAATTTCAAGAGTGGCTTACAAGAACACCTATATCAAGAGCTAAAATATGCAACCACCAACACACTTGATTTGGTATTCAAACAAGAACAATTGGTAGAATATAAATAATATGCTAAGTATGGAATCCCATGCCCATTGCTTTCTTCTAGCACCTTTAGATCAATATTTCCAAGAGTGACACATATTCCAACAATAGGTACATAATTTATCTCTACTCTAGGAAGAAAAACTTTCTCTCATCCAAGGAATTAATATTTCTCTTCTTCTTATTCTACTTCTTGTTTTTATGATTTTGATGCCAATAAATATGGTAAATATTGTAACTATTATAAAAATACAAGACATGCAAAGTGTGAGTGTTTCAAATTAAAGAAAAATATCTGGATTGTATCATCTCA